>OW240916.1:224059304-224205903 GCA_933207985.1 Pelobates cultripes
AATATTCTACTGATTGGTCTGGTTTGATTTTTAACAATAATCAATAGGATAGTTAAGCAGACAGACATACTACTGATAAATATTGTATATGCAATTCTCAAAGGACTTTTTGATTATTTTTTATAAATTCCTTTATTTAGACATATGATCTTGTGTCTTATTAAATACATTTTGGAAAATTTATCAAAATGTCCATTGAGTGGACTCCTTCAAGAGACTGTATGCTTTGGAGAAACAAGTGCAGGACTGTGGAATATTTATTATATATATTTCACACAAAGCAGTAAGATAAAAACAATGGTTTTGTATAGGGCTGTATCTGTTTTTAAACTACAGGACCCAGGATACTTGAAAGCATTTGTCAAGTGCAAGATAGAACACGTAAGTGGAAATAGTGATTTGAAGAATGAAGCAGCAGGCACAGATGATTGTTATGACCTGCTATTAGCCAGCATATTGCGGCCTGTACACATGAGTCTGCTGTTAAACGTAACCTAATTGGGATATTAGCAATTAGTGGTGAAGATCAAAGCACATCACGTGCACACACTTTGTATCACTCAGAGGATCACGCCGCCTGATGTTAGCCAGCTCAAACAAGGACCAATATTCCAGCTGTAATTGGCTGCATTAGTCTGCTAATGCAAGCTGACCCCAGGGAGGGATCGGAGAGATAGTCTGCAGCCCACCACGTCTACCATAAAACTGGCACAAAAGGGAAGCCAAGAGGCAGAGATCACTTAATCTATACATGGAAACACACACACATATATATATATATATATATATACTTAGCAGCATTCATTTCTTTAAAAAAAAAAAAGGGAGAGATGTTATAATAGTTACAAGAAGTAATAAAAGTATCCATGAAGTGTATAAGGAATATATACTGGTTAAATGACATAGCTGAAGAGTTAGTAACTGCAAATCCTATCATCCTGGTAAGGCAGAGGGAAACTGAACACTAAAAATAGTAAAATTTATATTAACACGTGGGAGTGCTACATGCGTTTTTGTCTGCTTTTGTATCACACAGCCATGGTGCTGCTGCCCATCCCATGGGTGTCCTATTAAGGCTTAATACGTTTGTAAGGGTTCATAAAAACACCCTTTTTTTTTTTTTTAACAGATTTTGCCTTTTAGTTGAAAGGACCAAGGTGAATTATTTTTGTAGTACTCACCTATGAGGTTTGTCTTGATGTGTGCAGCTGAGCTTGCACTTCAATGGCCATTGTAGTGATGCTAAAAACCTCATCATTATGTGTGCATAGGGATTTGGAATAATGCGCAGATATTTTTTTATCTCCTAGCTCTGCCCACATTATGAAATTCTGAAGGTAATACTTCAGAAGGTATCTTCCTTAATCTAATCCAGTCATGTACCCACCTCCCCTTTTCTAGTCCCATACTACTCGTCCTGATGTGAAAGTATAATCAAGGGACTCTGGCAGATGCACAGTGTTTGCAATGTGAAAACAGAACACATACAAACTATCTCCAAAATACACATGAATTGTGAGGGCAAGCTTTTAAGAGGCCTTAGATTCAGAAAACGGAAACTCTGAAATTAAGACAGTTGGGAGGCCTATGTACAATATATTTTATGGTTTTCTTATCTTCGCATAACATGTTCCGCTTAATCTGTGATTAAAATATAAATTCGTGACTTGGTGGCTTTCTTACTGCTATATAAAATAAACTACTAATTTTATGCCAAAATAAGTGGGGATGGCATCTATGTTAATGTTACACAATGTGTAATAGTACCCCACTTCCTCGAGGGCCCAGGCTCATTTGAGCAGCAACCTCGCCTGTTTTCTAAATTTGTTTTTGTCATAATTTACTTGTATGTTTTCTTTAATTACCCATGACGTAGAGCAGCGGAATCATGAATGTACAAAGAGCGATTCTGAGACAGTGAAGCAGTCGCCATGGAAACCAAATGGAATGCTCCCTCTGACGTTTCTACTATTAGAGGTTTGTTGGCAACAGTCTTGCTCTAAACACCTAAACCAGGGGTAGGCAGCCTATGAGCAGCACTGTGCAGAAATAGGGTTGTGATGTCCTGTAGCGTGCCGGTCTTTTTTTTTTTTTTTATTGAGGTGTGTATTTTGCTTGTGTTATTTATACTGTAGTTACTTTCTATATTGTGTATGTTCATGAGTAGTTTGTGGTATAGTGTATGATACCTATGAATGTGGGCTGTGCATGGGGGCTGCTTGTAGAATTTTGTGTGTGGGTGGATATGTAGCATAGTGTGTTTGGTAGTGTGTTTGTATGTGTGGGGCTGTTTGGGGTATTGCATATGAGAGGCTGCATGTGGGATTGTGTGCATGTATGTGGATTGTCAGTGGTGTTGAGTTTGTGCGGATTGTGTGTGGGCTGTTTGTATTATTTGTATGAGGGGAGGGTTATTCTGCATTGCTGTGTTTATCTAGCAGTGTGGGTGGCTTTAGTTTTCCTGGGACTCCTGATAGGCCAGAGTCTGTTTGACTCTAGCGGCCTTGAGTGCCATGCAAAGACATCTTGAGTGCCGTGCATGGCACACGTGACGTAGGTTGCCTACCCCTGACCTAAACTCTATTACACAATACCTGTGACAAATGGATGCCTATTGCTTGCAAACTTCCATTTGAACTCTCTGCTCCCTTCTGGGACGGCTCACATAAACAGGGACTGTTGTTCCCCCTTCTCAAGCTGACAGCATCTATTTTATGGCTGTGGATATTAATAGATATGAGAGAAGAGACACTTCTCACTGCTCCTGAGAGTCTAGCAGGAAAAGAGAATTATAAAGTGGAAGCCTTCAGCTACTGGGCACCCAAGATGTAGAATTAAAAAATCAATAGCCTGCAGCTATTGGGCTCCTAAGATATCAACATACATTCAGAAAAAAAAAATCCATGTTAGGTAAAACATTACTTTCCACATAACGGAATTAGTCCAACACTGGAACGTACTCATGGCTCTGAAGAAATTTGTTCTTCTTTGATATTTTAAGTGGGTACACACTATTCAAACTTGAATCTTCAAACTCCCAATAAAAGAGAGAAATAGTTCCTGACCCGACATGCGTCATAGTAGTGGCTTATGGCTTAGTAGAATGGAGGGTATAATTGTGGGTCAATTGGAAGCACAGTGATGGGATGGAAAGGGGTTTAACAGGAAGCTAGAGCAGACCGAGCCAATAAATGTTGATGAAATGGAGTGATATGTGACAATTCAGGGAAATGACAAGATAAATACTTCTTACTATGTCTTTTTCATTCCTTCTACACTCATCCACAATCATGTACAAATGCAAAAAACTCACTAAACATATTCCTACTCTGAAAAACATTTTCATCAACTCTACATTATGCTTATCTGACACATATTGCATACACAGCTATTCTATGCATTCTTGCAAAGGAAGCAGGAACACACCATGAAAAGCCTTGACAGCCAACACAAATAGGACCTGACATAAAAAGAGATGAACAAGTCTGCTGCTCAAATCTTATACAGAAAGGTTCAATCGTGTTTTTTCGTGATTTTCACTTATGCTCCCAGAAGCAGCTCACCAGTGGAAAAACAACTGACAACATATTACTTACAAGGCGTCCAAATAGGCATCTGCTCAACGTACTACAGCATGTTTTGCACACTTTGCGGGGGGGGGGAGGGGGAAATACCTTCTAAAGTCCAATACATATGATGTTAATGACTGCAGATGAGTGCTAAATAGTTACTCCAAGCACCATGACCACCTTAGGGACTGAGGTAAGATGCAAATCATTTTAAAACAGTATGCCCCATTATCAGGGAACAGGGCCAGTGGGCTGTAGTGGTTATGATGCTTTTCATAATCCTTTACCAATGTTGATGCAATCACAGAGCCATTGGTAGAATTATCTATCCATTATTGGTTTGGTGAAACCAGTAAACCTTAAGCGAGCATGATCCTTCTGAAGAATAATCATGATCACTTTTATGGAACCACTTGACACTAGGCAAATTCAAACATTAAAGAACCAAAAAGGATCAAAAAGAACAGTTACTGAAAACACTTTTTTTGAACAGATAACCAATATCTGGAAATATTTATAAGTATAAACACGTGAGTAGAAAAAAACCCACTAGAGACATCTCTTGATGAGCCCTTTAACTACAATATTTTTTACACTCTTTATTTACCATTTGACAGCTATTAGTATCATCAGTGCACATAGCTATCTATAACACTCAACCTGTGCCTGCTAAAGCCACTTATTTACTGACTTTGGAGAACAGCAAAACTTGTTAATGAACAAGTATATAATACATATGGAAAATCCTATGTTCCCTTCTCCCCACTTTTATTGAAGAAAGCCTCTCCATATATATATATACATTTCAACTGTAAACTATCAACATCCTGAATTCAACAACAGAGTCCACATCATCTGGGAGCACATGAAAAGGCCTTTATAACTCGGGTCAAGCCAACATCTTGCATCTTGAATGTCTAGTTTATAATTTTTTTCACAAGTGCCAAGTAGTCAACTTAAAATCCCACAGGGTAGCCCTATTATTTACACACAATTCGGTTAGTTATGTTGGATCATTTTTAAAACATTTCAGGTTTGCTGTGTATCCTTTTTTTGTTCCACAAATACTGCTGTACATGATATCATCATGTCCAGGATTTGTCGTTTAACCGTTAGCTGACAATTGAAAATTTAACTTCTTTGGATTTGTGTTAAGACATTTAGGGACACAAAGAATCTCTTACTTGCACTTTTGTGAGGAAGGGAAATATACAGAAAATTGCAGCATGGGAACAACTACTCAGTGTGAGAGAGAATTAATCAGAAGAAGATTCCATCATCCCACTACAGGGAACATTATTTGATATGGAAAGCTGATGAACCAGGGAACCTAGGCAATCTGCTATGAAGCCTCGTGGGAGTCTAATTCACAAACAACGCTTTGGCTCTCATATATGATTGCCATAACAGCACTCTTAAATGTAATTATTAGTATTCTCTCTTTATTGTAAGATGTGAGACAATATCTCTCAATTGCATTGATATCTCAACCTATTTTATTCCCCAAATGTAAAAGACTGACGGGGTTTGTCTGCGATTGCCTGAGGCGGAGTACCACTGTATCAGAAAAAAAGATAATTTAAAAAACAGCCCTCGGAAATATGTTCAATATTACTGTGAGTCTTAGAGAATGAATCTTCACTCTCTAGTTAAAATAAATATATAAATAAAAAACCTTCTTAATAACAGTTTAACCATTAAAAGAATAGACAGTGGAAAGATTGATTGGTTTTTAATAAAGAAAGGTCTGAGACATAATGATATATGGAGCTAAAGATGCTGCAAGATGCACATGATGTGTCTTTTAAAAGGTTCAAAATAATAGCATGGATGCAGATGGCTTTATATTTTTTGTTTTGCATCTAATTGCAATCAACAGCAGACATCTGACACATTGACAGCATCAGCAAAATTGCTGCTGAGAGCACAGAATCTTTGTCTAAAAATAATCAGACATTCTGTGCACCGCTGTTTGTTATAATGGTAATCGATGCTGGAGGCTTTGAATTCCATCAATGTATAGATCTTTTGTGTTCTGCCTGGTGATTGTGTTTTGCGCACACATACTCTCTCGGTTGAAGGCAGAGCAGACGCACTGTGTGATTAAGATAAGCTCAGATACTTTTCATACATTCCTTATCAGGTCTAATTCTCCACTAGCCAGAGATGTTTCACAGCGGTTAAAGATTAGTTCAGCTTCTCAGACGCCAAATCTGAGGGGTATTGATCAATAAATCAAATCAGGGGCAATCAATGGCCCAATAAGGAGAGTCTAGCCAATGCATTATTAGTGGCGCCCACAGACCAAAAGCTTTCATCAAAACATTGCCTTTCTGGCTTCTTTCCAGCGGCTGCTCTGGCTAATAGACTCCCACAGCAGTCGAGCTTCATCCCAGCAGAAATGCAATAAATTTCTCATCAAACAGCCGATACAGAAACAAGATGAACATCTGTTTTCCTGCAATGAAACTCTTGTGTTCTTCTGAATAAAATGCTACCTGCAAACCAGGTCTGACAGACCACCCCAAAGGCAGATTTCATTTCCACTGAGCGCTGCGCTTTTTATGTGGTGGTTATTTCAATCTGTTAATTTAAGGTGACTTTGTATCCTTCACGCCGGCCTCTGTAGCGTTAACAAAACATATTCCGACTAAGTCAATATTAAGAACCATCCAGGGATCCCATGCTATGAGCGCTATTTTATGATACCCATTATGTGGCAATGCAACTTCATTAAAAGCTGTTTATTCCCTCTAAGTATTTTAAAGTACTATCCCTCAGACATGAAGGATAGTCTTCGTGAAGACCTGAAAACTGCAAGAGCTTTTTTTTTCTCTTTCAAAGAGAATTTCCTTGCAATATGTCTTTCTCTGCAAGACAAGAAATCGCTGGGCTTTATTTAAGAAGTAAACGCTGGAAGATTTTTACAGTCATCTGAATGATGGCTATGACTGTTCTCTCCGTAACCTTTACAGCATCACAAATCCACAACTTTTACTTGGGGCCTGAGATTAATACCTAGCAGAATAAAGAAAAGTATTCTACTGTTTAACCTCTTAGATGGGTATGATCTACCGCAAATGTAGACGTAGAATAGAGCTAAACAGGAGGCTTTGCATTAAAACAGAAAATGTGTTAATGTTTCTAAACAGAATTCTCATTAGAGCTTGCTTAATGACAGGAAACATATAGAGGTCTTTTTGTAACTCCAGTCTTCTGCCTATTAGTTTAGGCTTCTGATTTTGAAATATCAACAAATACTCAGCACAGTACTGCTCAAAATCAAGAAAAATTCATACAGTTACAAAGTATAATATTGACTATTTTATCTGTATAGAAAATAGAATGACATTTTAAAGAAAAGAAAATGCATCCTTCCCCACTTTATCCTTGCCACGGGCCTCTCCCATACTGTCATTGGTTTTGGGGGACAGTATCTTGGGTTCTGATGTGCATACTTTAAAAGAAAACCCCAGGCACCATAATCACCACAGTGGCTTTCAGTTGTTACGGTGTCCATGGACTGACCTGGCATCAATGTAATCAATCAAAGTTTTAGAATGGTTTGGCTTCTTATGCAATTTCCATCTGGCACCACTGCCTGCTTCTCAACGTGGCAAAAGCTCTCTGCGTGAGCTAAGCTTGGTGGTGTAGATGATACCTTTAGTCAATGGCTGCATGTGACCAGGTAGCTATGCATTCAGTTTCTCCATTCGTGTTAAGACGCAATTCAGGACTTTGTTCAGATCGGAATTTCATTTGAATGAATGAACCTCTGATCCTATTCGTGCCGTGGCTGCATCTTGCAGCCGCTTAGTAGATAACTCCCTAATTCCCACGGTATTGCAGAATTATCTAGCAAAAGGCTGAAAGACCAATTTACTAATACTAAGTAAAGGTTACTTAGTATTCCTTTTTGGAGGAAAGGTGTCTGAGACTAACGGGAATACACGTTACTTGAGACCCAGACAGAGCACCCCGTTTTGCGGCTACAGGAGCTCCCGAAAGATAACCAGCCAAAGCACCAAACGCCCTGGAACTGTTTTGGGCATAGGAACAAGTGTGCACCTACACTGCATGGATCTGAGCACTATTTTGAGAACTTGGGCACTCAGATCACGGTTATTTGGGGGGTGATTATATATTTTTATGGTGTTTTGGGGTATTTTTATGTTTTATATTTTTATGTTTGCCTCTCGGTTCCTGGGAGATAATTTGCTTACAGGTCTTTAACACAATTATCACCCAGGCACAGAGATCTTTGGGGAGGGGCTTGCATTGTATTGTGTGAAGACCCGCTGCTGGGGGTTGTGTATATAAGCAGGTAACGTGGCCATAATAAACCAGTTGCTTTACACCCTTTACTCAGTCTGGGATAGTGTTTGGGCTGATCAGCTATACTCTCTGCAGGAGAGCTTAATCACTTACAGCTGTACACAGGACCCTGCTCTGGGCCGGGAAGCGACTGAGAGACCCCAGCCAAGCTGCGGTGGCTAGGGGCTGAAGCACTCCTGTGTCCCAGAGGAGAGCTAGGAAGCGAGTTTGATGGAGGTACCCAGTCGGGTGCTAGGCGGTCCCTTACACACTGTATGTGTATAACATAGAAAGGTCCCAACTCTAACCCAAGTTATCCTGACACAAGACAGAATTAAATAAGAATCGTATTAATAGAAATTATAAAAAAATAAATACATTTAAAAAAAAAAAAAAACTTAATTATGTATCTAAAAACAAGCAAATTGATTACAGAGTGAAACTTTGACAATTAGAAACAAATCCAGTCTAAGATAATGTTCTTCCTCGTGGTCAGCTGTCTGTAATAAGACTGCGTGATTGGCTATACACGACCACAGAATATGACATCTGCTCTTATAGGAGTCTATGGAACTACAATGAATTATATTTACTTTGACCTCAGATCATGACGTTGACTTTGAACAAGCTGAGCTTGCCAAGATATTTATCCAATATATTTAAACCTAGTTGGGTGAAACAAGCGACTTCCTGCCTTGATATACACCTATTAGTTTGCAATAAACCTGTCCACATTTTCATTTTGTAGTTCATAAAAGTTATTGTTTTGGCAGCTTGTTGGATAGAGCTCTGCGCATATATTTTATATCCTTTACATTTTCTCTTTTAAGGCTTTTCATCTGATCTTAAGATCCTAGTTCTGGAGTCCTGGCTTTAGTTTATAAGTTATATTTTACTTAAATATGGGAGCTTTTGGGCACTTAGTATTGCATGGATTTGTGCATTATACATAAAAGTACAAGTTCCGCTGGAGCCGATTCTTTGTTTTAATTTTTACGGCACCTTGAGATCTACTAAACCTTTTAAAGTGGTGAATTGAAAGCGAGCTTGCCTATTGACTTAAATGCCCTGTATTTTACCACAAGTGCAGCACATGCACATTTACCCCAGTTGTGTAGCAGTTTAACCCAGTCCTTGTGACACTGTGGGACAAAAATGCTCTGTCACATGACTGATAAAACTGCTTTCAAAATTGCAGAGTCTCTAAAAATTGGACTTAAAGGAAATATGTATTCCAAACGCTATAGTGACCTGCTCACTGGTTTGGGTACTACCTCCCCCCTCCCATTCAGCAGATACGGCAATGCTACATTGCAAGGTGGAGGTCTAGAGGTGCTTTTCCTGGGAGAATTAAATCAAAGCTAATCTCCATTTGATTAGAAGAGTTCAATGTTGGCCACAAATGTGCTTTTCGTCCCTAATGCTCCTCTAAGAGGAGCATTGGATTGGACAAGAGAGAAATGTCAGCATGATGTCATGGATCAAGCAGCTACAGGCACTGGAAATAAAGGCGAGTAAAACTCTTAATTTAAAAAAAAAAATTAGATTTGGGTGGGGGCTTAAACTAAATACAGAGGTGAACACTACAGTGTTAAGAATACAGGTTTGTATTATTAACGGTATAATGTTCCTTTAAATAAGAAGATATCACACACCGCTGCAATAATATCTCAGTGTAAGGAACTTCTGCTCAGCAATGTTGTCCCTAAATATCTGTAGGTATGTTTGACAAGGAATTTAGGAATAAAACAACCATATTTGATTCCATTACTGGACAGTTGTAAAATGTTGTTCATATTGGAACCTCAATTAAATCTAGTGACTTAAAGGGGCAGTCTACGCACAGCAACCATTACAGTACAATGCAAAATCTATCCTTCAAGTTTGAGATAAAAGGTTTTCGATCAGTTTAAGAAAAACTGGGTCTACAGACCAGCCCTTCTGTCACGGTTCTGCTAATGTGAAAGTGAATAGCCATCTAGCTTAAAGTGCTAGACGACAGTTACCCTAAAATGAACAGCCTATCACAGCTTAACGTTGACTTTCACATGAGCTGTTGAGTACCCCTTTAACGTCAAAACAGCTTTGATAGACAGGAAATTGAGCACACTCTAATAGGCAAAACATCTTATAGGTTTCAGGAGTAAATGTTTACCATGTACCAGGACATAAAGCAGGCAAAGGTTCATGGGAGTTGTAGTGTTATAACAGGTAGGGATGTACCGGTTTGAACACGAATCATTGTGCGTTTCCTGCAAAGTGCTAGCAAAGGCAGCAGCTTGCTAATGGGCAGCACAGGTGGACTCCTAAGAAGTTCTCAATTTCTCTATGGACCAAGTGCACAATTACAAAAGTTACAGTAACAGTGCAGAGACCCATTTTGCTGAAAATTGATTTGTAATAAAAAGACAAATTAAATTTGTTTCATTGACTTTATATTCATTATCTTAATTCACGGAAATGACTTGCAACTGTACAACCAGATTTCTGGGTTTACGCAGATCTTTATTTGAACTGCTAGATTCATGGAAAAACTGCTGACTCAATCAATTCCAGAAAACCTAATCCTCATGTATGAATTGTTACAGTGAATCTGGATGGTTTAAGAAGATACATAGATACCAGACTAGGATAGGTAGCAGGCACTAAATGTTGATTTCATTCACAGATCAAGTGAGAAAGGAATGGAAAAAAAGGAAAAGCAGAAATATAAAAATCTATATTTATTCCATTTATTGACTACTTTTTCTCTCCTAATCTGTGAACCAAATTGTAGGAAAATGTTCCTAAATATCTACATAATATTATATTATGTGTATATTTTGGAGTATACAGATTGTTACATTTCCGTGTCCTTACCGATAAAAAAAAAAAATTGAACCGCAAAATAGTGCAATATCACTTAAAATCAACAAATTGAATGATTACACTTACAAAAAAAGATATTGAAACAGGCACATCATCAAGGGTGTGGTATACACTCCTCTGTAGTAGGCTGATATACTCATCCACTGAATAAGGAGTGAGAAAGTGGTCAAATAAATAAATAAATAAGGCGAATTAGGTTTAGAATATTTAGTCTCACTTGCTTTTTCTTTTTTTCGGTCTTTTCACTTTGTTTTAGAATGTTAGAATGTAATTGGTGAGCACACATTCTAGGGAGTGAGTTTTGGTTTAGTGTACATTGATAGTTATTTGTGTTTTAAACTGATGAAACCAGTCAGTGAGCTACCACTTAGTTCAGAAGAGCTTAACAGAAGCTCCTAAGGAGCAGGAGCTCTGTGTCGAAAAGTAATGGGAGAGGGGATGGCTCCCAAAGGACCTCAGGTACAAAGTCATACCATTTTTAAATGCTATTACTCCTGGCACCATAACAACTTCAGCACACTATAGTGGTTTTGGCTCTTCGAGTGTTCCATTCAAGTATGTACTATATCCTTGTCTGTCTAGTCACTGTTCAGAGTCCTTCTGATTCCTGGTTATCAATTTGAGGCATTAATCAAGCTATCCATTCATGTTCTTAATTTTATTTTAAAAAGTTATAGTCAGGACTCATGTACTCATTTGTCAGCTAGTTTGCATGCTCTCAGGATTTGTAAAGGGTAGTTGTAGGTATTTACAAATTATACCCTATACAATGCTGTAAAGAGAACAAAATGGTACATGCCCATTGCTGATTATTATATGGTAATGAACAGTGGGGATGGTTTCCAGCAAAAAACAGCTTTGAGTCCGTAATCCACCAATTTGTGAAAATGACCAGATTTCTGCAGCATCTTACACTCTTAGGGTTGCTCAAATGCTTTAACTATGTAAAAATAGCTCCACACCCAGTATGCATTTATAACAATAATAATAATACATACTATGTCACAAAATTAACAAAACTAAATTCATGAGGGAAAATTTAGTACTAATGGACATATTACTGAAGAAGAATCAACGTAAAAGCAACAATAAATTAAATATACACTATTAAATAATATAATCAAGTCAAAACTACTACAAATGTACATTTCACTGCGTGTGGCCAGGGCCAGACTGGGGATACAAAGCAGCCCTGGAATAAAATCTATGCCAGCCCCATAAGTCATTGTGCTATTTAGTGTGTGTGTGTTTAATATATATATATATATATATATATATATATATATATGTAGCAAAAGGAACCGCACTCCAAGTTTTTTGTTGAAGTTTTCAAGTAAAATGTAACTTTTATTTCATCCATATAAAAGTGTCAACGTTTCAGCATCCACATGGAGCTTTCATCAGGACAAAAAATCTTTTGTCCTGATGAAAGCTTCATGTGGGGGCTGAAACCTGAAATGCTGACACTTTTATATGGATTAAATAAAAGTAAAATTTTATTGAAAACTTCAACAAAGACCTTGGAGTGCGGTTCTTTTTGCTACATATACATGACTTTGCCAGACCAGCACCGGACATCATAACCAGGAGTGCAAGCCCTTGCTATTTGTATATATACATATATACAGTGGTGTATCCTGGTTTTGTGCTGCCCTAGGCAGGACAAATCTCAGGCGCCCCCCCCAACCCTTCCCCCCTGCCCCGCCTACTAAATACACACACATTCACTGACAGATACGCATACACTAGCTAACAGAAACACACACTCACTAACACACACACTAACAGACACACACAGACACTCACTTTCCCTGGGGCTGCCGGTTGGGCGGGTGGCGCTGGCTAGGGAGCACTTTCCCCTGAGATGTCTGCTCAGCTCCCTCGCATGCCGCAGAGTCATGCTGGTCACCTGGAGCCGGAATATAACGTCATATTCCGGCTCCCGGCATCAGACAGCTCAGGGGAAAGTGCTCCCTCGCCAGCGCCGCCCGCCCGACCGACCGCCCGGACTGTTTGCTATGGGCATTTGGGAGCGGCTTTTTTTGCTGCCCCCTGGAAAATGCCGCCCAAGGCAAATGCCTTGTTTGCCTCGCGGCTAAAACGTCCCTGTATATATATATATATATATATATATATATATATATATATATATATATATATATATATATATAAAGCAAAAAGGAAAGAGATGCACTCTCAGGTCTTTGTAAAAAAACTCGATATTATTTAATAACAGGTAACATACATCTGATCGACGTTTCAACCTCTTCAGGTCTTCCTCAAGATCTTGAGGAAGACCTGAAGAGGTCGAAACGTCGATCAGATGTATGTTACCTGTTATTAAATAATATTGAGTTTTTTTCTATAAAGACCTGAGAGTGCATCTCTTTCCTTTTTGCTTTACATATCCAGCGTGGGATTGCACCAAGGCAGTCTTTTACTGATTCATTGAAAGGGTGAGTGCCACTATACTTGTATATATATATATATATATATATATATATATATATATATATATATATATATATATATATATATATATATATATATAATTGGTATATTCTTTTTCTAATTTAAAATATTAGTCCTTTAGGGTAATTAAATTATACAGTAAAGCATACTCACATGCAGACACAGACAAGCTCATTGATACACAGGCTCACAGACAATCTCACGGATATACATAAGCTCATTGACATAAAAACACAAGCTTACTGATGCACACAAATAGGCTAACTGAAAGACAATCTCAATGACACACACAGACAAGCTTACTGGTACACACAAACAAATTTAGTGCAGACAAACTGATAGACACACGCTCACTACAGACAAGCTCACTGTCCCACACACACGCTCACTACAGACAAGCTCACTGACGCGCACACACTCTACCTACAGACAAGCCCATTGACACACAGATGCTCCCTACAGAAGAGCTCACTAACACACAAATTCACTACAGACATGCTCACTGACACACATGCTAATTAGAGACAAGCTCACTGACACACATGCTCACTGCAAACAAGCTCAGTGACACGCATACAAGCTCACTCACTAGCAGACACACAAGCTCACTCACTAGTAGGCACACACACACACACAAGCTCATTAACTAGCAGACACACACACACACAAACTCACTCACTAGCAGGCACACACACACACACACACACACACACACAAACTCACTCACTAGCAGACTCACACATAGAATCTCCCTCACTAACGCACACATACAAACACACACAGAAGCTCACTCACTAACAGACACACACACACACACAGAATCTCCCTCACTAGCAGACGCACACACAGAATCTCCCTCACTAACGCACACATACAAACACACACAGAAGCTCACTCACTGACACACACACACACACACACACAGAATCTCCCTCACTAGCAGACGCACACACAGAATCTCCCTCACTAGCACACACACACACAGAAGCTCACTCACTAGCAGACGCACACACACACACACAGAAGCTCACTCACCAGCAGACAAACTCACTCATTAGCAGACACATGCTCACTCACTAGCAGGCCCGTAAACACACAAGCTCACTCACTAGCAGGCATACACACAAGCTCACTCACTAGCAGGCACACACAAGCTAACTCACTAGCAGGTACACACATACAAACTCCCTCACTAGCAGATGCACACACACACACACACAAGCTCACTCGCTCAATAGCAGATGCACACATGCACACAAGCTCACTCAATAGCAGATGCGCGCACACACACACACACACACAAGCTCACACACAAAACTTAAACAGATGCACACACACAGAAGCTCACTCACTAGCAGATGCACACACACACATAAGCTCGCTCACTCAATAGCAGATGCACACACACACACAAGCTCACTCACTAGCACACACACAAAACTTACCTGGCACTGGTAGGTGAAGGTGTCAATGCCTGCCCTCTTCATTCCAGCGAGGTCGGCAGCTTACGTCTGGGGGAGGAGCTTGTGTTCGGGAGTTGGGGCTTAAGTGCAGGGGCAGGGCATGCGGTCGTAATTGCTGTACACTGTGCAGGGAGATTGACAGGTCTCCCTCCAGCCAGCCACTGGCAGAGTAATTGCGGCCGCAGCATCATTACTCAGCATCATTACTCCCCTCGGACTGACACAGGCTGGCTCAGTCCGAGGGGAAAATCATTTAAATGACATGTGCCTGGCTGTGTGCCCGGCCCCAAGTGCCATGGCCCACCGGGAAATTTCCCAGGTATCCAGGTGGGCCAGGCCGGTCCACATTGTGAGCACAACATAGCACCAACCAAAATTCACTATGTTATTATCAAGAAATTACATCTGCTAGAGTTGTAATGCTAACAGAAAAAAAATATATATAACTGCATTGCATCAATAATTTGAAGGCGGAATGAAAATGTATAGAAATAATAGATTTGGTGTATATTCTCCAAACGTACTCCAATCCTCTAAACTAAAAAACAGTAACCTGCGAGCACACACTATTGTTGTACTCACGGCCCTGTACATGCAAAATGACCCTGGTCCCACAGTTCACTACAAGTTAGCATTTCAGAAATAGGTTCAGCACAGCGCAGTACCGTAAATCACTCTAAATTCAAAAACAGGCTACAATTATGCTTGCAGTGAAAGTTCAATAAAACATGGCTGTTTTTTTACACTATTGTGATGTTTTGAACTTTTCCTGAAACACTTGACCTCTAAACTGACATCAATTTCTACGTTTTATTTTCATATATTAAAAAGTGTATAACCAAACAAAAAAGTAGGTAAGTGAATAATACCCTAAGAGTTATTATTTTTTACCACGCTGCCATTAAAAATGTCATACACACTGATTTATGAATGTAAACCCAGATCAAATCATCACCAATAAATATGTATGCACTTTTATTTGACAGAATACATTTAAACTAAGGTTCTACACTAGATTATAAAATAGTAATAACAATATTTATATTCCACAGGGGACATCTATTTCTATGATTTTCTATATCTTTATTTGAGCTCAGTACGTGGCCAAGACAGTGTCTCTGTAAGCGTAGTCAGAATTTAACTGAAATGTTTATCTCTCCCAGCTCTATCAGTCTCTCACTGTTTGTATAATGGACTGTGTGAAAAGAATGTTCATCCAAGAATAATGTGCATTGCATACATACACATGTATCATACCCCTAGCCAGGGGAGGGCTGGTAGCCTTAGGCCTGGGGGGCAAATCCAGTCAAGTGGCCCATTGCACCAAGAGGAGAGTAAAAACACCTTTCCCATGTGATTTAAAGTGTGTGTGTGTGGGGTGGGGGGGGGGGGGGGGGGGGCAGTCACCTAAACAGACACTCAATGACAGGCACACACACACACTTGCTGATTTGGCACACACTAAAAAAACACACACTCACTGACAGGCACACGCACACACTCACTGACAGGCACACAGACACACACAGAAAGACACACTGTTACAGGCATACTGACTCAGACAGACAGACATACTGACACACACACACAGGCATACTGGCTGACACACACACAGACAAACTGGCCCACACACAGAGACATACATGCACACACATAGACAGACATACTGACACACACAGACATACTGGTGCACACACAGACAGACATACTGACGCGCACACAGACATACTGACATGCTGACATACTGATACACACAGACATACTCATACACACACATACACCCAAACTTTACACTTTTAAAACCAGTAGACAGGGGCTGAGTAAGGGGACAGGGCTGTAGTGGGGGGACAGGGGTGGTAGTGGAGGGTATAAGCTGTAATTGGGGGTTTAGTAAATGTAGGGGGGATAGGGGCTGAAGCAGGTTGATGGTTACAATTTGGGAAAGGGGCTGTGGTGTGGGTAATATGGGTTGCAATTGGGGGAGAGGAGCTGTAGTGGGGCTGAGGAGGGGACAGGGGCTGAGGTAGGAGACAGGGACTGAGGAGGGGACAGGGGCTGAGGTAGGGGACAGGGGCTGACTAAGGGGACAGGGTTGAGGAAGGGTGACGGGCTGAGGAGGGGACAGTAGCTGACTGAGGGGACAGGGGCTGACTAAGGCAGTGGCGGATCCGGGGGGGGAGGGGCAACTGATCCGGGGGGGGGGCCAAGAAAACCGATGGTCTCCCTCTCCCCTGCCAGCACATGCAGGCGCCTGCCCTGCAAGGTGCCTTCATGGAAAGGAGAGGGAGATCAGAGATCTTCCTCCCCGGTCTGCAGGCACTGTGCTGGCAGCCGGCGGGGGGAGGGAGAGGGAGGAGAGAGGACCCAGGAGCTCAGCCTGCAGCTCCTCCGGGTCCTACTCTCGCAAGCACGGAGCGTTGCCGCGGATACCACGGCAACGCTCCAAATCTCGCGAGAGTGAACTCTAGCCCAGGAGCTAAGGGCTAGCGTTCACTCTAACCACTGGGACCACCAGGGAATCCCCATGGACCACCAGGGATCCAAAAATGTCCCCCCTCCTCCCAGTAAAGGTAAGAAGGGAGGGGGGACGTAAATATATTTATTTCAATTAAATAATTTTTTTTTAAATTATATTATAAAAAAGCCCCCCCCCAGCCTTATCACACACCCTACACACACACATTGCCCCTCCCCCCTCACACAAATATACTGCCCTCCCATACACACTCTGCCCCCATACACACATTGCTCCTCTCACATAAACACACTGCCTCCATACACACACATACATTGCCACATACACTGTCCCCCATACACACACACACTGCCCCCATACACACACACCCTGCCCCCATACACATACACTGCCCCACACACACACTGCCCCCCACACATACACACACTGACCCCCACACACATACACACACTGACCCCCACACACATACACACACTGCCCCTCATACACATACACACACTGCCCCACATACACACATTTCCCCCATACACACATACACTGCCCCCACACACACATACACACACTGCCCCCATACACACACACACACACTGCCCCACACACACATACACTGCCCCCATACACACATTGCCCTACACATACACTGCCCCCCCCATACACACATAAACTGCAACTGTCACACACATACTGACCCACACACTGCACCCCTGACATACACTGCCACCCTCACTCACACACTGCAACCTTCTCACACACACACTGTCCCCCTCACACACACACTGCACCCCTCACACATTGCACCACTCACACACACCACTGCCCTATGATAGCCTGAGGAGGGGAATAAAAAAAACCCTAAAGTGTATTTCCCCCCTCCCTGAGTCTTACCTTAGGCCAGGAAGGGGTGGGCAGGAGCTAGGAGCAGCAACCAGCAGCAGCCAGTGAAGTCGGCCAGTCTCTCCTGATGATGTCAGGAGAAGGGGGCGTGACTTCCTCTGCTCTTCTCCCAGACTCCCCAAGCGGTCCTGTGAGACGAGCAGTGAAAGTCACGCCCCCTCCTCCTGACATCATCAGGAGAGACCGGCCGACTTCACTGGATGCAGGCTGCAGGAAGTGTGAGGTAAGTTGAAAAATCTGAGTCCTCAGCCAGAAGCAGGGGATTCAGATTTTTCCTTTTTTTGCTGGGTGCGGGCGGCCCTGGGGTTAGGGCGGCCTGGGGAGCAATTGCCTCCCTGCCCCCCTTGAATCCCCTTCCCAGCCCGCCCCTGCCCCTAACCAACCAGCCAGCTTCAACATTCATTTGGAACCTTGACCACTTCACACATGATACTCTGACATTTCTGTTTGATAGTTGACTTTAACATACTGAAACTTAAAATGCATTATTCTTACCACTTGCACTTACCACTTATATGTTTATATTTTTTAATAATAAATAGAAACATGTTACTTGTGTAAGAATTCACACATTGTTTTGTGCTCCAATCTTCCTCTTTTGAAGAATATGTTTAAGAGTAATGTTGATGAATAAAATGACCAGCATACAGTTCTAGCTTTTCACAACACAGTTTTGGGATGTTTGGCTGGTGCATTGTTGAAACCAACTCTTGATTTTTATGAGGTGCCATGTAGTCCTGATGTTTACCTTTAATGGACGTTTGATTCCTAATAAAAATTATAAAGTAGTCTGCATGGCATTGACAGATCAAAATACCTAGATAGAATCTACTTTAGGGCTCATTTACAACCTTGGTGGCTAAAGAGTTGCCATAATCTGTTTCTATTAACCACAACTTATGACAGAGGTAGGCAACCTTCAACACTCCAAATGTTGCAGATTACATCTCCAATAGAGTTCTTACAGCCATAATGCTGCCAAAGCATCAAGGGAAATGTAGTCCACAACATCTGGAGTGCCAAAGATTGCCTTCCTTATAGCTATAGCCTACAGCTATGAATTACCACCAGGTTTCTAAACGTGTTGCTAACGTTTTTCAGCCTAACAGCCACTTCACATACCATTCACTCACATATTAGTGGCATCTTCATTCACCCTGTGTGCCCAGCATAGACAGACAAGTAGAGCTGGCTTGTCAAATTTAGCTATTGGATTGGGACTAGACTTTTTGTTTCAATAGGGTGTATAGAGATTCAGCTGATGCCAATTACTCTACACCAGGCCAGAGGCTTGTGTTCAGTTTTTGTGGGTTAGGAGCAGCCAGTAATGAGTAGCAAAAGGGTTGGAAACCAGTTGCTAAGTAGTGGATATGGTTATCGGCTCTCATAGAAATTGTGCTAGTTAGTACTGTTCAAGACTGGTACATAATAACCTCAAAATACTTTTTTTCTTCACTGTTACACATGCAGAAAAAGAGCAAGTACATGTTTCAGTTATTTATTTTTCTTAAATAAAGCAACATAAAGCAAATGTCACCTAAAAATAATTGAATTTTGAATTTCAGTGTGCTAAAAAAAATACCAAGGAGAATAAAATGTCTATATACCATTTCTAATGCTGGGATGTGACAGAAATTGTTAAGGGCCTGAATACCTTTCCTGTTCATTGTATGTATGTATGTATGTATGTATGTATGTATAATATATATATACACACACACACACACACAAACTAATGTTTAACCCCTTAAGGACCAAACTTATGTAATAAAAGGGAATCATGACATGTCACACATGTCATGTGTCCTTAAGGGGTTAAAGGTATGTGGGCTCCTTTAGAAATTTCCTTGTTTTTAAACGAAAAGCAGCAGATTTTTCAATCAAACCGATCAGAAATACATTGTAGACATTCTTGTGCTGTAAATGACCATTGTCACTGGAAATGGCGGATTTTCATGGAAAATCAACATAGGCATACAAAGGCCCATTATAAGATACCATCAGTCAATTGTTCCAATCTCACATTGTGTTTGTTAATGTCCACGTTTATCATTTAAAATAACTAATTGAGTATTAGAAAACCCTGTTGGAATTATGTTAGCACAGCTGAGAACTGATGTGCTAATTAAAGTAGCAATAAAACTGGCCTTCATTAGACTAAGTATCTGGAGCATCAGCAATTGTGGGTTTGATTACAGGCTCAAGAATGGACAGAAAAAAAAGCACTTTCTTCTGACACGCATCAGTCTACCCTTGTTCTGAGAAATGAGGGCTATTCCATGCGAGAAATTCCCAAGAAACGTAAGCTCTTGTACAATTTTGTGTACTACTCCCTTCAACAAAACAGAAACAGACACCTCACAGGTCCTCAATTGGTAGCTTCATTAAATAGTGCCCACTAAACAACAGTCTCAAGGTCAACATTGAAGAGGCAACTGTGGGATGCTAGTCTTCTAGGCAGAGTTGCAAAGAAAAAGCCAAGTCTTAAACAAGATTAGCAAGCAAAATAACACAGACACCGGATACAGGAACATTGGAAAAAAGGTGGGAGATTTATGCAGGGTACAATGGACATTGAAGAAGGAATGCTATCACTTCATTTTGCAACTCTATGACATACCCTGTGAATGGTTTTTGATTGGCGCAATTTCCTTCTACAACAGGACAATGACCCAAAGCACAGCTCCAAACTATTTAGGAAGAATCAGTCAGCTGGTATTCTGTATGTAATGGACTGGTCTGCACAGTCACCAGTTTTCAGACCTATTGAGCTATTGTGGGAGGGGCTTGACTGTATGGTATGTAAAAGTGCCCATCAAGCCAAACCAGCTAGTGGGAGGTGCTTCGTGAAGCATTTATCTATATAGAGAGAGATAAAGTGTTGTAGAAGCACAATAATATTTTTATTGAAATAATTAAGATGTTACACACAAAGCAGAGCTGGATTAAGATTTCCAAGTGCCCTAGGCCTTAATCAGACATTTAAGATTGCCTGATTGGGGCTCACTTCTAGAGCCCTGGGCTCTGGGAGTTTTGTGTGTTGGTGGTTGAGTGTTATATGTCTTTGGGGGAGACAGTGTATTTTGTGAGAATGTGTGTAGTGGATGAGAGTTTTATCTGGAGAGGCTGAAAGCTTTATGTTGGGGTAGGGAGGCTAAGTGTGCCTGTGTGTGCTGGTTAAATGTTGTGTGTGTAGTAGCTTAATTTTGTGTGTAGGGGATTCTGTGGCTGAGTGTTCTCTGTGTAGTGTCTGAGTGTGGGCGGGGGGAATTTTTTTAAATGTGTTCTCCTCCTGCTTACCTTTTGGAAAAAGGGATGTAGTCTCTGGTGATCAAGTGGAGAGAGTTCTTTGTGGGATTCCTGGTGGTCCAGTAGAGGCATGTTGCAAGCAGGATCCCTGAAGGTCCTGTGTGGGAGCCTTGTGGTCTTCACTTCTATCTGTGAAGATCACTTTAAGAGCCCCCATGTGGTCCGATATGCAGTCCATGGCTCTGAGTCATTGAAAAACACAGGGGGACAGATTTAAAATGAACTTTTAAAGTGATCTGCGCACGACAGAGGTCCGGACCATAAACTCCATCAAGCAGTTGAGGGGCACAGGGTCGAGCATGGAGATTTGTTGATTTCTCTACCAGCTCAAGGAATGCCTCATCACAGACAAAACTGGAGCTCCAGACTCAGTGCAGCCACCTATGCCGCCTGTGAGCACTATGACACGATGAGCTTCTGAGAGGTTCCACATCATGTTATCAAGTCTGTAACCCTACTAATAAACTGAGATTTACAGGCTGAAAGAAAGCAACATAAACACATAATACTTAGAGGCAGGGGCGAGCTGACAGTGACCTGGGCCCACGGGCAAACTAAGGACTTGGGACCCCTGCAGACCGATATATTTGCTGGTGTAGTTGTACCATGTATTTGATTGTATGTGAAAGTGAATGTATGTTTCTTTACTGTGAGCCCTGGTGTAAGTGCCTGGTGTATGTATGTCTGTGTGTAGTGCCAGGATATGTGGATTCAGAGTATGTTTTTTTTAGTTTTCATTTTTTTAAATAGGGTAGTATTTATGTGTGTTTGTTTAGCATGGCGGTATTTATAAGGGTATGCGAATGATGGCAATGTGTTTGTATGAGGTATGCAGGCCTCCACATTTTGTGTCTTGAATAATAAAATAAAAAGGTGTTAAAAACTACAAGCCTTCTTAAGGAACACTATAGTGTCAGGAATACAAATGTGTATTCCTGACACTATAGGTTTAAAATAGCCGTTTAGGTCCCCGGTCCCCCTCACCTGGCCTGTTATAAAGGTAACATACTTACCTTTTTCCAAGCACTGCCTGGGTTTCCTCATGGCTGACCCCGCCCCCACTCCGCTTCCTTGGCTGAGATCATAAAATTAGAAAATCGCATTCAATCCAATGCTTTTCTATAGGAAATCACTGCAAGGCTATTGCACATGTGCAGCAAAACACCATCCTGCGCCAATCAGCATCTCCTCATCGAGATGCACTGAATCAATGCTTCTCTATGAGGCTTAAAACCAGGTAGGAAAGAGGAGGAGGGCAGTACAGGTGTGTGTTTTTATTAATTTGGGTGTCATTATCTATCCATTAGTAGGTATGATATACTACTCAGTTGAATGCTGCTATAGCCTATTATTGGGAAAAGTATGTATGAATACTTTTTACACACATAAATAAATATATATATATATATACACACTCACACATATGTAGGCATTTTATATGTGCATTCATGCGTGAAAATGCTATACAATCTATAATTTAAATTTATTTAATTTAAATTTACTCAATATCATTAAGACAAATAACCAACAACTTTACTATAAAAATCTATGATTTATGAATCTGTATGTAAAGGTATCAAATACCTTTTTTGTATATCTAGGCATCCAACAATTTGCTTTGCGCATTCAAAGCTGGAATATAACATGCAAAATACATACATATGTGCAGATTTAGCAAAGTCATTGCTATATAACCAAAAGAGAAAGTCTTACAGTCAAGGAAAGCACAAACTGAGATATAATTGCACTGTTGCTGCATCATCTGTAATCGATACCATCCGGGCCTGCCACCTCTCGTAGTGTCCACATTGGATTGTGAGCCAAGAAACAGCAGGTTGTTAAAAAGTCCAATAGCTCTTTCTCGCTAATGGGTGGCCTGTTCTCTCGACCCTGCTGGTTTTTTAAATAAACCTAAATTCCAATAATTGTTTAATGTTTATTTCTGTTTTGTTCTGGTTCAAATCACTTGCCTCCGTATGACAGAAATTGATATTTTGCGAAGGTTGTAAATCAGGAAATTGTTTATTTTATCTCAAAGCAGTCGGAATATGTTTGCAATAAAGTAATTTATAATCGAGAACCCGCTGGACTCCAAATAGGTTTCTATAAAATCCTCCTTCAAATTGCGCCATGGGAATTCACTTTGTAATGTGTATTTGTGGTATAAATAACCCTTGGAACACTAATTCTCCAACACACCGATTAATATACCAAACCTTGCTATTCCGCTCAGTGGGGAACATTCTAAATGCAGTAATACAGAAAGTCAAATGGCATATTCAAATCCAGCCGCTGCTCTACTATATGCATTTTATTTTATAACAGAAACTGACTGAATAACAATGAAATAACAATGAACAGCAATGACTCTGACAATAGGAAACAAGAAAACAACATTTCTATAGCCCTTCCCCTCCCAGTAACTAGACGACACATAGTTCTGGTAGTACAACCAGTTTAATGCATCCAAACACAGCCTTTTTATACACAGAACCCAGCAGGGGGTCTCCACTGTCTTCACCACAAGCCCCTCCCAGGAATCTCTGGGCCTGGGAGAAAAACATAAAATAGCCCCACAAAATATATATTGTTAAATAGCCCAGGTCTAAGCACCCAAGTTCTCCAAATAGTGCTCAGATCCATGCAGTGTAGGGGAAACACCACTGTGTTAAAGTTCGGACCGCCGCACACGTGGTCCTATGCCCAAAATAGTTCCAGGTGCTTTTGCCGGTCAAATTTCGGGAGCTCCTGCAGCCGCAATACGGGGTGCTCTACCTGGCTCTTAGGTAGAGTTTGTTCCCCTTAGTCTCAGACACCTCCCCTCCAAAAAGCGCTCTCCTGGCGGATTTCAAAGTGCCGAACCAGGGGCACCCAGAGAAAGCTACTAGTGGTGGCTGGGCAGGGTAACTCCCAAACAGTGCCCCAGACCTGGACAATAGTTGGTGGGCAGGAGTCCGTGGCAAACGTACGTGGAAAGGAGCGTTTGTCACAGAACCAAATCACTCTGTCCCTCTTTTCTATCCTAATGTCCTTTTTCCAGGAGCTCCATATTGATGATGTGTCTGAATGTATAACAGAGCTCCACACCAATAAACTTTATAGTAATAACTACAATAAAAGTTTTTAGAAATCAGTCGGTGTGAATAAGATACATTGTTCTTATTTTAAATTACATTTTAGTTGCATAAATTGTTATTAGTAAGTAGCCTAAAATTAAAGTGTTCCTCATTGACCATTTGAAATTTTGTTAGGTATGACTCTTGGCAAAGGAATAAAATATACTTTGCACAACTGTTCAGTAAGCAAAATGGACACAAAGAAAAAAAATACACCATGAAAGTTTAAATCTAGGTGAATAACTGTATAAAGTACCTCCTCAGTAGCAAATGTTTAGGCCCTTTAAAAAATTTTTTTTTTTTTTTTACCAGGGGACTATAAATTCTTATGGGCCTTGCTATTTCACTATTTCTATACATGTGGGGACAACTGCAAGGAAGCATAAGGTAAATAATGTGTGTTTGAACCCTGATAAATGGCAGTGGAGTCTGCCTGATAAAGGGCAGAAGGTCAGGTCAGATATTTTGGGGAAATGATTAGTAGTTTTATGCAAGGTTAAATACCACTCCCCCTTCTAGAGAGCAGATCATTTCCATTGAGGCATGTTGTAGGTTGCCAAATGGTTCAAAAAACCCAATACATTTCCAGGTATGTTTACAATGTTTCCAGATTTCTTCCCCCACAGTTTTTATACCCATAATATCTAGGGTCCATTAATTAACAATAGTCTATCAGTTACATGTCTAGGATAGTGATATATGTTCATAGTTATTATATTAAATAGATTTAATGCAGCCCCTTCTAATTAATTGCAAAAGAAAAACTAATGCACACACTACAAAAAGGGGGGAATACTTCCTGCAGTGTGCTCCAGAAAGGGAGGGCCAATCCCTGAAGACATGAAATTGAAGAAAAAGAAATATCCAGGCACACCTGAGGTTTATTCTAAAGGCAGTCTTTATTTGAAACAAGACAACATTTCGGCTCCCCTCTGAGCCTTTATCAAGACTTGATAAAAGCTCAGAGAAGAGCCGAAACGTGGTCTCCACTTTATTGTTTCAAATAAAGACTGCCTTTTAAAAGAAACCTCAGGTGTGCCTGGATATTTCTTTTTCTTCAATTTCATGTCTTCAGGGATTGACCTCACACAGTTACAGACAGACAGTCACATATACAGTCACTCACACACACAGTCACAGGCAGAGAGCTGCACACACACTTAGAGGCAGACACACACACACAGTTACAGACACACAGTCACATGCAGACAGTCACACATACAGTCGCAGACAGTCATGCACACAGTTACAGGCAGACAGTCACATATACATTGACACACACACGACAGCAGCAGACAGTCACGTGCACGCAGTCACAGACAGATAGTCACACACACGGTTACAGGCAACATCAAACAGTCACAGGCAGACAGTCACACATACATAGTCACGTGCAGTCACACACACAGTTATAGGCAGACAGTTACACACACAGTCAGTTACAGGTAGTCACACACAGTCATAGCCAGACAGTCACGCACACAGTTACAGACAGACACATATACAGTCACTCACACACACAGTCACAGGCAGAGAGTTACACACACACACACTTACAGGCAGACATACACACACAGTTACAGGCAGACAGTCTCACACACACACACACTGTCACAGTCATACACTATTACTTATAGACAGTGGGCTGGAGGAGGACTGGATTCCCTGAAGCCTGTGGAGAGGCAGGGATTCCATCTTGCTGCACCTCCATGTGCAGCAGTGACAGCAGTAACCGGTAAGGGCCATATCAAGCCCCGCCCCAGCTGCCGGTTTGGCTCCGCCCCCATTTTAAATTAGTTCCGCCCCCAGTTTACCTCCGTGCGGCCAGTTCAGCTGCTCTTTGAGTGTGTGAGCTGTTCTGGCCGCACAGCACCCTAACTGCCATGGGGCACTGTGCGGCCACAGCTCACACAGCCCCTTCCAGCTCCCAGACCAGAGTAATGGCACCCCCCACCCAGTGGCACCCGGGGCGAACCGCCCCCCGTTAGTACGCCACTGGTTAGGGGTAGGGCTAGGGTTAGAGGTAGGGTTAGATTTCTGTCATCATTCCCTTAAAGTTTCCCTCCCTCTCCTGTTTTGGCATTTTTCAGAAATCCAAGCACTTTGGCACTTGGGAAATTCGGTTCGGTACTATGGAAATTCAGCACTTTGGCAATTTGGACATTCGGAAGCATTAGAATGTCTAAATTTCCGAAATTCGTCCAAATTTAAATTATCTCCCATTTTCTTAGATATTTGTGAAGAACAAGATATAAATATTGGCTCTTCCTTTTCCACGATGCAGCAAGTCAGTCTGTCTAACAGATATCCATGCATTAGTATGCATGTTTTAATGTGATATAAGCACTAAAAAAAAGTATTGTATGCTATTGGCACCACACGTTGTATTAGACCATTTCCACTTAGTAGTAAACTGGGAACAAGTTCATGCGCACTACACAGGGTCTCCACTGAAACAGGGTTCATGCACTGACCAATGATATCACAGAAATCCACTTGATAAAATATAAAGTGTGACATCTGGTTTTCTCATTTTCTCTAATATATTGAACTTTTTTCTACAGTAAATTGTATATAAATTGTAATGAGCATGCATGAATTTGTCTTAATTTGTCTCATAGTGATCTTAAAGGGAAACTGTATGTATCATAACAAGTACAGCATTGTGTAGTGGTTATGTTGCAATGCATAGAGTCCCTGGATGTTGTCAAACCATTAAGTGAGTGAGCTGGATTAACCTGCACCCAGCACTGCCAGACATTAAATGTTTCCTAGGTTGAACACAACTGAAGTATAAATTCTATTTATACTAGACTATTATCAGTGCAGCTAAGGTTGATGAAACTCCAAGGTACAGTGGAAAGCCCTTTTTTCTCCATCAAACTACTTCTTAACAGCTTGATATAAAGCAGGGTAAAGGTACCCAAAGACTCTTGTCAACATACATTCTGCACCGTGCTGTAATAGTTATGTAGCTAACAGTGCACCTTTAATTTTTTTTAGGATACGCTTTACATGAATTTCCATGGCACTTTAAAAATGGCAATTCTCAGGCTGAAATGTATTTATGAAGAACTGCTGAATCTTTGTAAACGTGTTAACACATCAGATTTTTCGTCTTTCTTTGCCAGCAGGTACACTTTGTGTGTCTGTGTTATTTATATATAATCCTTTAATAGAAGTGAAATGTATTTTTAAAGTGCACTTGGAATTGTTATAAAAACAGCATGTAATCTTTAAATTATAATCTCGGGGACAAGTTGTCAGCATGCATGCTTCTATCTACAAGGGGTGCTCGGTTAAACAAGAAACGTATGAAGAATAAATAGTTACATAGTTGAAAAGAGACTTGCGTCCATCAAGTTCAGTCTATCTCACTTATGTTTTTTACTGTTGATCCAAAAGAAGGCAAAAAAAAAACAGTTTGAAGCACTTCCAATTTTGCAACAAACTAGGAAAAAAATTCCTTCTTGACCCCAGAATGGCAGTCAGATTAATCCTTGGATCAAGCAGTTATTACCCTACATTGAAAGATTATATCCTTTAATATTCTCTTTTTGCAAGTATGCATCTAGTTGCTCTTTGAACATCTATATGGACTCTGATAAAACCACTTCTTCAGGCAGAGAATTCCACATCCTTATTGTTCTTACAGTAAAAAAAAACCTTTTCTTTGCCTTTGACGAAATGTTCTTTCTTCCAGTCTAAACGCATGACATTGTGTCCTATGTAAAGTCCAGTTTGTGAATAGATTTCCACACAATGGTTTGTATTGGCCCCGAATATATTTGTATAATGTCATAATATCCCCTCTCAGGTGACATTTTTCTAAACTAAAGAGTTAAAATAAGAGTTAATATCTTTTGATTTTATGTAAAACTGAATGAGGTATTTATAAGGAGAAATTACTGTGCAGTTGTACAGTGGAGCAATCAGTATAAAATTCACAGTGACAGTTCTAGTTTCAGAACGTGGAGTCTGTTCCCTAAACACCAAGGTGTTTGGAGCAATGTAAGTAGGAAAATAAATCTCCATTTCAGAACTCTTATAGACTTTATCCAACTAATTTTTGAAGGTTGGTGCCCAAGCAACCACAATTCACTGTTTAGTGAATAGACATCTTTGCTTCAAAATTGATCTTTATAAATAATTCCCAAACATGTTTCTCGGCAAAGGAGCAAAGAATGCCTGCCACCAAATTGATCACCTACCTGCTTCTTCATGGGGAAAAAAGAAAAAAATAATAATTGGTATACATTTTGTTTGGGAAGGAGGAAAGAAAGCACAAATCACCAAATGTATTTGAAATATGTGATGCATTTGAAACATGTTATGCAGAGCTATCATAAGAAATATGTTTGTAACAGCAAATGGGTGCAGAGATTGATGATACATAAAAATTAAAATAATTTACATTTAACTGCTTTTATCTTGTAATTTATTCATTAATCATTTGATATTATACTGCACACATTGCCTTGCAATTTGTCCAACAGTGTCAGAGAAAAAAGGGCATACATTTTAGAATAAGGTACGGAGGAAGTGACAAAGTAAAAAAATAAATATTAGTAGTCGCATTCTTTATTCATGGGTAGTTTTAAGGAATCTGTAAATAATTTAGAGAATGCAGATTCACACAATTCCAGCAAAACATGGATAGATGCATGCAAAAATAGCTAAGTTGGAAAATTCTGAGACTCTACTGTATTCACAGCTTGACTATTTTACCCAGAATTTTGCCATACAGCTTTCTATTCACTATTAATTCAGTGTTTATTGAATAACCACTCTGCATATTTGTGTATCACTGGTAGTGAAGTGATTAAAGTAAAATAAAAAAAAATAAAAAAATAATAGACATTTTAATGGTTAGTGGCTCTTTAAGTATACCCAACCATAAAATGTAGGCTTTAGGAAAATGACAGCTCCACTTTAATAAGAAAATTGCAACTTTTTATTCCTACCATACATGTCATATTAGATTAGTTACTGTCGTTCCATACAGTTGATTTGTTATAACATCTTATTAATACATGTTTTCAATAACGCAAATCTACAGCCATTCCCAACGAGTAACTTTCTCATCACATTACTGGAAATTTAAATGCAATATTATAGTGACAAGACGTGATGGAAAATTGCTAATATGACAGGACTAGGAGGATGCTATTTTGCTGCCAGTTGTAGATCAGTTTAAACCTTGCATCTGAGCTCTACTAAGCAGCAGGGAACAATACATCTCAGTGTATTTCGTTTTAGGGTAAATGTGCCCGATTACTGATAAAATCCTTTAGTTATATCAGCGGGAATACTCAAGAGAACTGGCATTTTATCTGCCTTAGAAAACCTGATGAAAAAACATTAAATATATGGCACAATAATATTTTACCTACTTCCCTTGTGAGGGCATATTCAATTTATGTGTTAAATGAGACAGGAGTATCTTTAAAGAGAAGTATCATTTGGAAAAAAAACAAAAATGGAGCTTTATTCACTAAACAACTATTTGTAGTGAACTGAAATCCAAATAATACAATTTGGTATATAACAGCTGTGATGATAGCCGAGTTGGATATTATCCCATATTAGTTAAAGGAAAACTATAGTGCTAGGATTACAAAGTTGTATTCCTAGCACTATTGTACCCTATAGTGCCCCCTTGCTCGCACCCCCCACCCACACAGTGCAGAAAGGGCTAAAAATCCTTCTGTCACTTACTGAACCCAGCTCCGATGTCTTTCGGCGCTGCATCGGACTCCACCTCCGCTCTTTCTCCGCACTCGCATCAGGACTACCCCATAGGAAAGCTGATGATGGATGCCCTCAAGCAGAGGGTGAAGATATCCAGAGTCAGTTTGGTTTACAAAAAGTCGCCTAACGATCCAGAAGATCTTCTAGTGCCGTCTGGTACAATTACAATAGCAGGGTTAAACGGACAGGGGCACTGCACCCAGGCCCCTTCAATGAGCTGAAGTGCTTATAGTGTTCCTTTAACTGGCCTATGTATCTTTAAAGTTTACCTGTCATAAATTAAAAATATTACATGCAGAGTTATTAATCAAACGAGCACTGTAATTACCATAATCATTACAATGCAAAGTTCCTCTTCCACCTTAGCAAAAAATTTTTTTCCAACTTTGTTCTACTGACTCCTTCAGCCAATGAATTCCATCCAAAGAAGAATGGAAACGATATCGCTATTTTATTGCTATTTGCTAATGAGAAAATGAGTTACTTCCACTTTAGAAATATCTGTGTAGAGGGGCCGGACCACAAGCCCCCAGGTAAGTGTTAAACCATTAGAAAACAGTTTGATTCTTAAAAGCTTGGACAGGGCCAGGTGGCACCCTGACACCATAACCACTAAACTGAAATAGAATAAAAAAATAGCAGAGTGGAAGAATTTTTCCATTTCAGCTAGTGTGGACTATTAAATTCCCAGCCATAATCTGTTTAATAGTTTCATTTCCATGTTTCCTTCCTGGGTTTTCTGTTATCCTATTTCTATAACCAGGGAAAAAAACATGCACACAAGCTCATTAAATATGCTATTTATACTGCTTATGCCATTATATTGTAGCCCCATCCAAATGCTCTAAACCTACGTGGTGCTTAATCACTAATTGATGTTTAACTGGAACCATTACACTCACCTTTCTCACTCGCCCTGAGTGGTCAGACATTTGCTTCCTTGTGTATGCTTACATTATGCAGATGAGTTATTAAAGGCCCAGGCCTATTGTTTCTGATTGACTAAATAGTATAGTATTTTCTGAAGAATGCCGCCCTTTGACTTGACTAGAGATTAAGAGGATGAACCAGCTAGAGTTCTAGAGCAGGCTTCCCCAAACTCCGGCCCTCCAGATGTTGCTGAACTACAACTACCACAATTCTATGAATGAAATAGATAGGCTACAAATCATGGGAGTTGTAGTTCAGCAACATCTGGAGGGCCAGAGTTTGGGGAAGCCTGTTCTAGAGCATTAGAACATGTTCCTACTGATCATAAAAGTTAGTCTTCCCTTTCATATGTGATCTATTACATTCCAGATAACGCTATGTTACTTACGGTACTACTCTGCTCAATCTGTAGCTGTGATTCTGAAAAATTCCCCAGAGATACATGAAGTTAGCAGAATATACAAATATTTTTGCTTAATTTGCACACAATAATAATAATAGTAATGATGATGATGAAGAACATATCAAAGTATTTATTCAGGTAATGAACATTTACCTTTTACAAACTGCTAAGAACATACTAGGGCAGGGGTAGGCAACCTGTGCCGATATAGGATTGTGATGTCCCGTAGCGTGCCAATCCTATTTTTTTAAAATTGAGGTGTGTATGCTGCCGTATTCTGCTTGTGTTATTTTTACTGTAATTGCTTTGTATCGTTGTATTTGTGCGTATATGAGCTATTATATTGCATATGTTCATTAGTAGTTTATGGTATCATGTATGATACATATGAATGTGGGATGTGTATGAGGGCTGCTTGTGGAATTGTGTGTGTGGATGGATATGTCACATTGTGTTTGGTAGTGTGTGGGGGCTGTTTGTGGTATTGCATGTAAGAGGCTGCATGTGGGATTGTGTGCATGTATGTGGATTGTTAGCGGGTTACGTTTATGCGGATTGTGTGTATGTGTGTGTGTGTGTGTGTGCTGTTCGTATTATTTGTATGAGGGGAGGGTTATTGCGCATTTCTGTGTATATTTAGCAGTGTGTGTGGCTTCCCTGGGTTCCAGTGGGGACCAGGCATGCCAGGTACAGGTCAAGGACAGGAGCTGCAATAGCAGCTGCAGGCTGCTCTACTACAGTATGGATTCCCATTCACAAGTGCTGGGAGGAAGTGATCTGAGATCACTTCCTCTACGTTCTGCAATGCATAAATTGAGGATTTTCCTTCACCACCTTTTTGTATTAGCAGATATCTGAAGTTTCACTGAGACCAGGGGAGGGCTGGCAGCCTTAGGCCTGGGGGGCAAAACCAGTCAAGGGGCCCATTGCACCACCAAATCAGTTCACCATCCATGCCCACCTTTTCCTGGTTTTAGAACGGATATTGATGTTATGCTAATACCCGCTCCTTCACAGCTCTGACTTTCAATGTTGTCAGAGCGCAGGCTGAGAATCTCTGAGCCTGTGCTCTGACTCACTAACTGAGCGCCGGAACCACGAGGGAGAGGATATAATCTGACTGCATCTACTGCTGGTGCGCACCAGTGGACCACCAGCGAATCGTTTAAATTGAATATGCTGGTGTCCCCAATTTGTGAGCTGTGTTGGCTGCTGGGCGCCTCTGTTGTCATGGCACCCTGCGTGACCGCACAGCTTGCACACCCCAACGGCTGGCCCTGCTGAAACACACTGATGTTACTACTTAGACATCCCTCAATATTAATACAGACATCAGAGTAAACACCAATAAACTGTGCAAACAGAGCTGATCCCCCACAAATGTATAAATATTTGCTTACTGGATTTGTTGTAAGATTAAATCATGCCTCCTCCTCTCTCTCTCCCATGCGCTGCTCTGTAGGCTGGGAGGAAGTGAAGAGTAATCACAATCTCCCAGCACAGCGGCACCTGTGGCTGCATGGGGAACAGCTGGTTAATGTAATGCTTGCAGGACGGCCAGCTGCCGCAGAACCTCTTTGTTCTCGTCTCTGCAAAGGGCTCTAGGCACTGCTTGTTGTGAGTGTGAGCCACTGTAAATTAGGGGCAGAGGGCACTTGCACTGCGGTAAAGACAGGTCTGGGCAGGAGGAGAGTGCAGTGCAATCAGTGCACTCCCCTCCTGTGGGTCACCAGTAGACTGGTGCACCTGCCCAGAATCAGAGCTGGTGCAAGGAAAAAGCCGGTGCCAAGCAAAAGAAAAATGTGCCGCCCCCCATGTGACATCACAATGCCCCACCCATATGATCTGCCATATGAACTAACGCCAGTGCTGCACACAGTGTGTGTTTACATTAAAAAGCCTGCAGGGACCGGCTATAGACACCAGAACCACTTCATTAAGCTGAAGTGGTTCTGGGGACTATAGTGTCCCTTTAATGTGAGGTAAATTATAGATCAGTGTCACTAATAAATTTACTAGATTGCCTACTTACAACCAGATGAGGATGATGATGATGGGCTGCAGTTTGGCCCCACTGGTCTGGTGTAGAACAGGATCTCTGGACGCTGTTTGCAACTGTGGTCACAAAATTTAATGTTCTAGGAGAATTGGAAGCAGCTCCATTTTTTTTGGGCCCCTTACACAGCTCGAGGTCTGAGCCCCAGGGCCTGATGGTGAGTATGCCCATAAGGCCCACTCATAAGTCCACTTATATGTTCCACCCACCCATGAGTTCACTCACACTGAGTGGAGTGTGTAGGGGATGTGTTATGTGTTATGTGTTATTGTAGAGGATATAATAGGTGTGCTTATGGTATGTAGTGTATAGGGATACCAGTTTGTGTAGGTGATGCAGTGTGTTTGTGTGTAGTGGAAGCAGTGTGTATTTGTGTATAAGGGATGTATTGTGTGTTTCTGGTTGTGTGTAAGGGATGCATTGTGTGAATCTGTGTTTGTATGCATAAGGGATGCAAGGTGTGTGTATGTCTATATGTGTGTGCATTGAGTGTGTGTGAGAGATGCATTGTGTTTCTGTGTGTATGTAAGAAAAGCAGTGTGTGTGTTTGCATGTGTGTGTAAGGGTTTGCATTGTGTGTTTCTGTGTATGTGTGCAAAGGATGCATTGTCTTTGTGTGTAAGGGTTGCATTGTGTGTGTGTGATGGATGCATTGTCTGTTTCTCTGTGTGTAAGGGAAGCATGTTGTGTTTCTGTGTTTGTAGGGATGCATTGTGTGTTTCTGTGTATGAATAGGGATGCATTGTGTGTGCGTGTAGTGTGAAAGAGCTCCCTGTCTTGCCCCCTGTCCTATAGAGCTGTCGGTTTGGTCCCTTAGAGCTCTCCCCCACCCTCCCCTAGCGATCTCTTCTCACACTCACCCACCCTCTCAGGGCTCTTCTCATCCACCCTCCACCCTCCCCCCACCTGTGTTCTTCTCACCTCCCCCCTCCCTGTGTTCTCATCTCCCCTTCTCTTCACCCCTCCCCTGTGTTCTTCTTACCCCCTCTCCTCCCTGTGTTCTTCTCACCTCCCCCCACCTGTGTTCTTTCTCACCTCACCCTCTCTGTGTGCTCATCTCCCCTTCTCCTCCACCCCCCCCCCTGTGTTCTTCTTGCCCTCTCCTCCCTGTGTTCTCCTCAGTCCCCCGTTCTCCTCATCTCCCCTTCTCCTTACCCCTACTCTCCCCTCCTCCTTACTCTCCCCTGTTCTCCCTGTGTTCTTCTCAGTCCCCGTTCTCCTCATCTCCCCTCTCCTCATTACTCTCCCCCCTCCTCCTTGTGTTTCTTCTTACTCCCCCCTTGTTCTTCTTACCCCCCCGTTCTTCTTACACCCCTGTTCTTCTTACTCCCCCCACCTGTTCTTCTTACTACCCCCTTCTTCTTCTTACTCCCCCCCTTCTTCTTCTTACTTACCCCACCACTTCTTCTTACCCCCCTCTTTAACCAATACCTCCAAGAATTTCAATGTATTTTGTGCATGAGTACATGATGTGTGGAAGCAAAGTCACCAAACTTTTATTAACAAAACCTTGTTAACCAATTACAGCAAATAAAGTACAAATAAGTACTGTAGCAACAAAAATAACTGGTTATGTGTACACTATACCCAAAATGTCTGATTCTAGAAGTTGCTATAACCCAGCACTTCCTGGAACTACTGCACTGCATCCCTGCACCTCTGATAATTAGTATCCCTCCAGCTCTGATAGTTAGTATCCCTCCAGCTCTGATAATTAGTACAAGTACTTGTGTATGCTGTACAAGACAACCCCTCCAAGAAAGGGTCCCTCATATATTTCTATAAGGGAACTTGTGTCACAGCTGCAAACACGGATACAGGGTTCTAAAGTACCATTAGTACAAAGTGATTGTTGCAATTCAGTTTGGAATAAAAATGTGTCTGGATTAGGCTCACAATGAAGTGGTGAACCTCCAGTTGCAGAAAGTGTCTGTTTGCAGATCTTTCAATAAAGTATCTCCTTTATAGCAAGTAATAAAACAGACATTAAATAAAACTGTCTGTATAAATTAATGCAACTCTATGTTTTTTTTTTGCCAAATTTGGACTGATGGAACTATACGGAGGCTCCCAGTGGACCCAGTGGATATGCATTATTCAAACAGACAACCATCTGGTGATTGCTGAGATATCTCTCTTATGACTGTTTTGAAGTCTCTAATCTGAAAACATTTGTGAATTTTTATTTAGAATTTTCTTTTAATAAAAGATGCATTCTCAGTCGATGCTGGGGATCTATTCAAGCCAACACGTCTAAGACACAATACCTAGAACCAAACCACAGTGTTATAGTATTACAAAAGAGGTCGCCTATTGGGAACATACACGTATCACACTACAATCATAATTCCACACATCTCATCTTTCCAGTTCTCATCACAACATCGAAACTGTAGTTCTTCTTTATCTTGGACTTTTCAACTACAATGTCTAGTTTACACTCCTATATCTAGCTCAGATACAAGCCTTAAAGATCCAAATTGTATCTCACAAGCCAAATGGATCTTAAAATTCTTAGCTTCTCCTACCTAAGATGGCAGAATTCATTATAAGTTGACACAAACCTGACCGGTATGAATCCAAATGGATGGTTTCTTTTTTTTCTGACATCACAATGAGTTACTCACTACAACTCACTAAATTTCAAGGATACGCCACAATTATTATATTTTTTAAATAAAAAAAAAAAGAAAAACAGAGCTCCACTGGTATAAGAAATGAGCAAGGGGGGCCCTACCTTTAATCAATATAAGGATGAAAAGAGATATGCAAACAAAAAGTATAACTTGAAAAAAAGGGAGATCTACTAAACGGTGCACAGGGAATCCATTATCTGGAGTGCTAAATAGCATCTAAGTTACAGTTCCCCTAGTGTCCGACTGATGGGAAGGTAGTGTAAACAAGATTAGGGAGAGAGAAAAGGCACAGGGTCCATGGAGAACAAGGGACCAGGTAATCTGGTCTAAAAGCAGATGAAAAGCCTCAAAGAACAAAACAAAAATCTCTCCATTCACCCTAAGACAAGCATGTCAAACTCGCAGGTCTGTCTATTGCATGCAGCCCACAAAGGACATCTTTGCGGCCCGGCGAGCCACGAGTACATGCTTGGTGTTAAAGCAGAGTAGGCATCTGCTTCCTCCACATTGCAGGTGCCTACTTTGCTAAAATTTACCCGGCCGAGGAGGAAGCAGGATGCTGGCAGCAGCGAGGGAGCTCAGTCTTCCTCCTCCTCACTGCTCCCTCGCGCGTGCCTTTTGTAGATATTCCGGGTGCCGGAATATGATGTCATATTCCGGCACCCGGCATCACTAAACTGTGCGCGATAGAAGAATTCCCCACTGGACCCCAGGGAATGATGTGAGTGTGTGCAAGAATGTGTAAATGTGTGTGTGCCTGTCAGTGAGTGTGCGTGTGTGTGTCAGTGAGTGAGTGTCTGTCTGTCAGTGAGTGTGTCTGTGTGTATCAGTGAGTATGTGAGGGTCTGTGTATGTCTGTCAGTGAGTGTCTGTCAGTAAGTGTGTCTGTGTGTGTCTGTCAGTATGTGTGTGTCTGTCAGTGAGTATGTTATGTGTGTGTGTGTATGTGTGTGTCAGTCTGTGTTGCGATGGACGCAGCTGGACAGTGGAGTACCTGGAGGTGCACGAAGGCAAGCAATGCCACATCACATTCCGACGTGATGTCGACATGCTCCACCTTCACAGGATTTCAAGAAGTAAAGGTAGGATCCACTTTGGAACAGGGTGCAGACGGCCATCTAAGGTATACCAGAGGCTGGACTCCGGAGTTGCATACTGGCAGCGGCAATGTGAGTGGAGTCTGCTTGTTCGCTAAAGGGGGGTGATGGGATTTAGTAGAGGGGGGACTGAGATTTAGTATAGGGGGAGGACTAGAATATAGTAATGGGGGGGCTGGGATTTAGTAGAGGGGGTTGCTGTAGTTTAGTAGAGGGGGATGCTGTTTTTTTTTCATACTGTACTTTTTAAAATAAACCTACTTTTCTATGAAAATGTAAGTTTCAGGTTTTTTTTTGCGGCCCACATAAATTTAAACCTTGTTTATTTGGCCCGTGCTAGACTTTGAGTTTGACATGCTTGCCCTAAGAGTTACCTCGACACCGTGGTCTGACCACTAGTGTCTACCTGAACCAACTGTACCTACTAAAGTTATAAAAAAATAAAGAACCACCTAAAAATCAATAACTATAGTGGTAACAAAAATAAAAAAGTGCTACCAAGCGCAGTGATTGAAGAAAAAGAAAGTGCTTGAAGCGCGTTTCAGCGTGTTCAAAATACCGCTGTCAGGATGAGACATAGCCATCAGCTGTTCAATGTGGGAAGTGGAGTGACTAGACTATTCCGCGGTCTACCAGGGGTGTGGCATGTCGTCACTTATTCTACATCTCAAAATCATAGTAATGCCACACCCAGCCGATGAGGTAGCTCAGCTGGCAAAATCCCCAACCACAAAACCTGCTCAAAAATGCAAGGCCTGGTAGGGTCAACCCAGCTCCCCATCCCTCCGAGGCTGGCAAAATGAGAGTACCATCAATGGAGCAACAATAACATACACTATTATTCAGCTGTCGACCTGGCCAGCTCCAAGAGTGCGCGAGTCCCACTGGGAGAAAGGCGCCACACAAATACCTGTTATCATCACTCTGTTTACTTTAGAAACATAGAAACATAGAAACATAGAATGTGACGGCAGATAAGAACCATTCGGCCCATCTAGTCTGCCCAATTTTCTAAATACTTTCATTAGTCCCTAGCCTTATCTTTCACAAGATGGATTTCTCCATCTTGTGTTATATTCCTTTAGGTGTTATTGCGCCTTACCACCTTTTTCCCTTGATTTTTGAAAGTAACATTATTTACAAAATCCCATACCAATTACCATATATAGATAGCTGGCTTCCTATCTAACAAAGTGGATGCAAATCATTGGTGCTCAGATGCTGACTCAATCTTTTCCAATACCTCTTCACTTCAATCGCTCCCCTCTCCCAAACTAACAAGAACCTAACACTTCAATCGCTCCTCTCTCCCAAACTAATCTTTACCTTTAACAAGAACCTTACAAGAAGCTTTAAACACCAGATACATACATTTCAAAAAACATTGTTCCTAGGGAACTAAGGGTTCAGGTACTCCCAGCTATAGATATAGATTTAGAGGGATTTAATAAAGAATGAGAAGAAGCAGCAGCTAAATGTTCTGCAACTTTCATGACTCATTTGTACATACGAAACACAACGATTTGCTACTATTCAACAAGAGATAGACACTACAATAGAAGAGGTACAGAAATTTAAAAGTGACCCACAGTTTGAGAATTTAGAAGTGAAACTCAAAAATAACCTAGATATATTTTCACACCAAATTAAGACAAAAAACATAAAAAATTTCTGAGGGACATTTCAGATTTTGAGTCTGGACGAGTATAACGCTCATTCAAAAAGAGAGTGAGGGTAGACTCGGACCATTTTAGCACCTCAGAGTACGATTCCACTGACACGGAAGGAGAAACCACACTGAATACATCCACTAACATAACCAACGTGAACACTAACCCAACACCAAAAAGCATTTTGAAGAAGGGGGTTGATTTTTTTAGGCCTCAAATAATCCCAAAGGAACAGGGGCCAACAGAAACACCGCTACTAAATGCCAAAATCCTTCAAGTTGTTAACCTATCCTCACTTATCCTGACAAACATACAGATACAGACTCTCACTAAAGGTTTATCATTTGTCTCGATACTACAATTTAACAAATTTATGTGGACAAAGGATTTAAATCTCTTTGCCCAAAAATTGGCTCTCCATAAGTGCCTCTCCATAAGAAAGGAACATAAAGCTGTAAAAAACCTGGGCCTTAGTGTTAATGATCTAGATTGTCTAGATACATTAGTGGAACTTCTCAACCTTGGTGACGGATTAGAACCAAATACTATACCATATACTAACTTCAGACCTAAAAGCAAATTTACCCCACAAATTAAGGAATATAAGAACCTTGTTTTTTGTTTTTTTTAGAGCTGCTGTGGATGAAAGGGATCTTGAATATAGATCTAATGGTAAACTCACCAAAAGAGAAAGCTTAGCACTTAATGAGCTAAAATCAAACACCAACATTGTCATGAAACCATCTGACAAAGATGGGAATATTGTGGTCATGAGTCATTCGGATTATATCCAAATGGTAAACCTAATTCTTAGTGATAAAGACACCTATCGGATCCTACCAGGGCACCCCACGGCTGAATATTTCACTGAGATTAAGACTCTCTTATCTCAGGCCTTGGATAGTAAATTCATAACAAAAGAGGAATTTGACTTCATGCTCATCAGATCACCAGTACTGTCCACCTTCTATAGCCTGCCTAAGGTGCATAAGTCCTTGATGGATCCACTTGGCAGGTCTATAGTATCAAGATGGGATAATCTAACCCAGAATGCAAGCATTTTTCTTGATAAAATCTTGTTACCCATTTTATCTAATTTACCATCATATATCAGAGACACAAAACAAATGTTACACTGGTTAAAGAACTTAAGGGTACCAGAAGAAGCCATCTTATGTAGCCTGGACGTAAAGGCATTATATAGCTTTATCCCCCACAAATTGGGGATTATGAGCATTAGATCCACTCACAAAACACTTAATGCCCCACCAGCATATATAGACTTTATCTCTGATATCCTTAAATTTATCTTGACCAAGAATGTATTTTTATTTAATGGTAAAGTATACCAACAAATTAGGGGGATTGCCATGGGGACGTCATGCGCGCCCTCCTATGACAACATATACTTGGGCACCTGGGACACATACATTGAAATGGACTAGACTCGATCTATCGTGATAAAATATATTTTTGGAAAATCTAAACAGACCAAGTCTTTTACAGACAGAAGTGATTCTGAGGAATTCTTAACAAAATCTTTCTTTAACCCGAATTTGTTACCTGACAAATGTCTGTACATTTATATCAATACAAAAATAAAGAATTAAAAAAATAAAATAAAATCTTTCTTTAACTGCTGTACTGAAGGGCTAGTGTACCTCCTGTTATGAAGTCATCAAATTCGATGTATCGGGACCTATGATGCAGGCTGGCAGAAAATGCTTTCAATTCTCAAAAGATACTGGCCAATCCTGACATCCGATGTCCACCTTAAGTCAGCTATCTTAAGGTCGACATCGGTTACAGCACAAAGAGGTAAAAATCTCAAAGATCTACTGGTGCTGAGTCATTTCGGCCCTCCCAGAAGCTCCCAAAAACCTTATTTACCAAAAGGCACGTATAAATGTGGCCACTCTAGTGCCTTCCCCTAAATAGCTAAAGAAACCAAGGACTTCTCAGACAGTCAGAACCATGAGTCCCACCCTGTGCAATCTTTTTTTCAATTGTCGCACAGAGGGAGTCATATACCTTCTAACTTGTTCCTGTGGAATTAAATATATTGGAAAGACGTTTCGTCCTTTCAAATTCCATATTAGAAGTTAGAAAGAGAATAGAGACCCCAATCTCAAGGCATTTGTAGATACATCATGCCAATTAGGCCAACAAAATACGCTTTATGGGCATAGAATTCATACCCCAAACCCAGCGAAAAGGCAATTGGGATCTCAAACTAAGGCAAAGAGAATCATACTGGATCTATAAACTAAAAACACTTTCACCACAAGGACTGAATGAAGGATTTTCCTTCTTGTCATTCCTATAGACCATTGAGCTTAAATAATTTCCATCCAGAGAATTAGATGCTATAAACTCTTTTTCTTGTTTTTAGATCATGTCTGTAAATATGTTTATATGTAAATATACAATTAAAGGTTTTTTTTATTTATTTTTTGTTGCTATATTAGCCAATATAGATATAACCGGTCATCATCCATATACAAAATCCCATAGCTGCCCATGTATGCAACTATCCGTGTTTAGTCTATATCCACATTTAATCCAATATCAAATAGCATCACCACATCAACTCTCTATAATATGGGCACTCTTTCTATTGATGCCCCATTTAATGACTTGATATATTGGGATCCTTTTGATCAAAGTTTCCAACTATGGACTTTCTTTCGATTCATTAGGTAGTTAGACTTGACATTTATTTAGAGATAACTAGCATGGACATCTGTGTCAACACATCGCTGTAGGTGATGTTTATGACAAGGAAAGAGGTCCAAATATGCTCTTATCTCTTATCTCATTGTTATATGCCAAATTTAATCCATCATCAAAGAGTATTACCATACCAATTTTATATATTGCAGGCACTCCTTCCATGGATGCCCCAGTTAATGATTTGATACATTGGGATTTCTTTTGATTCAAATTTCCAACTATGGATTTTCTCTTGTTTTGTTGGGAAGTTAGACTTTTTTTTTTTTAGTAAATATCTTTATTGACAGGTGTTTAAGAGTGCAGTTATACAATACGTTATCAAGTTGCAATAAAACAACAGTGATATAACCAACAACCATTATCTTCAAACGTTATTCCAAGCATCCCAGAAAATTTCTTTTTCAATTTCTTTCCCTACCTTCCCTCCCTACCTTAGCTTAACCTTCGATCTTTATCCGGAAGTATATATCATTGGTTGTGGAGATTGTGAGATTATAACATCGAGACTCGCAGGTCTCCACAGTTGTAGTGCGTAATCAGAACAACAATAAGCCAAGTGTGTAAACTGATGGGGTAACCAAACGGTTGCCAGTAAAGTGGCTCGTGGGCCCAAATGTAATTTGGGTTCGCAGGTCTCTAGTGGATTTGCCATGTGTACCTGAACAAATATACATGGTGGGGGTTAGTGGGCAATGTGTCACTACCAGTATTACATGGAGCAAATAGCAGCCCGCTTATCTGAGCATATCTTGGGACAATTTGGTAAATTACATGTTTGGGGCTATACCAAAGGTGAAACTTTATGGCCCGCAGGTCAAAGCAGGCAGGGAACATTTGTAAAACATAAGTAAGAGAGAACTCGGGGAACTCAAGAAAAAACACACACATAACTCACACGCCCAGTGGCCGGTGTGTCTACGGGACCAGTGGGGATACGGGTCCACTGCAACATTTCGGGACGGGGGTTTCTGGAGCTCCTTCCCCCCATTAGGAGCACATGTGCTCACTTCGTTACAATATGGGAGATAATGGGGTATCATCCCAGTGAGACTCCGAAAACCAAACCCTGTTGGGAGCATGTATCGACATATAGCTTAAGTGAAGCGTTCGGAGTCTAGAATTTTCCCATGACCATTACCTATGGCAGAGCTCGCGCGTTGTTCAGGCTTCCCTATATCCCAGTCGTGGTGTCCGAGTCCTTGTCGCCAGCTAACGTGTGGGAAGCGTCGAGGTTCCGTGTAGTATGGGTATTGCACCCGCATGCAGGGGGGGATGAGATGTATGTCAATCGGGTTATCAAAGGTCCGTCATATTTAAGAAATACCCGTCTAAGCGTCGGGCAAACAGGCCACGAAGGGTCTCGAAGTTCCGCGTCTTGAGTTAGAGGTCATCGTGTTTTATCCGTGAAATTACGTGAGTGTACATTTTGTTCGTCCCTATCACTCATTAGTGCCACTACGGTATCTGCTTATCTACAGTCAACTCATTCGGCCCCAGCCCCGGGACCCCAGATCCCGGTGTGTGGGCAGATGGGAAAAGAGGGGGTTAGAAAAGGGGGATAGAGGATAATCAAGGTACAAGGGGAGTTGTCCCCCCGCCATGGCCCACACCGTCCTGCGTCCCAGCCGAGGGTCCCGTAGTGCCTCGACCTCCACGGTAACGGGAAATATATAAGTACCATGGCATCCACATCTCGGCGTGCCTGGTTCCTCGACCCGTCAAAGTAGCATGTGCTTCTTCAGCTCCCTGAGGGAAGTTAGACTTGACATTTGTTTAGAGACAACTAGTTTGGACACCTGTGTCAACACATCTCTGTAGGTGACGTTTAAGACACGGAAAGATGTCCAAATATGCTCTTATTTCTTTAAATATTGTAATATGCCAAGCCTTTACACGCACTTGTGATATGATACTTTAATGTCATACCCCAGCTAACGACTAGGTAAACTAGGACCTTTTCTCTGATCCAGGTATTTCACTATGGAACCCCCTTTGACCCTTAAGTTGGATACTATTGCTATTAATGCTACTACATAGTGATCTCAGTGACAACATAATGAATAAAATTTCGCTTTATGAATAATTTACACTTGGGAGCACAATATGATACTATATGGGGGTGTAAGCAATCACTCCTCAGCATAGATTTTGATATTGTGCTAACCCAATGAAAACAGGTTGCACGACATGACGTTAGTAGGAGGCGTCACTCCCTGGATTAATCACTCCTCGCCACTGACTGACGTTGTGCTAACCCAATGAAAACGGGTTGCACGACATGACGTTAGAAGGAGGCGTGATGATTCACATCACTCGCCATCCTCTCTCCGGATAGGCTGCATACAGGCTCGTCTGTGATGATCAGCTGTGAGTATTCCCCTCATTAGGGATGTATATTTACCGGCTCTTGAGGGTCATACGTGTAATAGCTCCTGACGACGGTGTATGTACACGCCGAAAAGCGTTGAGCGCTTTTCACTTTAATTTATGTTTCCACTTGGTAGCACTTAGGCAGTATTTTGTTCTCACAAGTTAGTGTTTAATAGGCATCTCTATTGACCAGACATAGGGAATAGCGTTTCAAGTGTAGTTAGTTCAGTCCTGTGGGGCACTCAGAGTATTTTGGGGCTAGATCTATCCACCCTGGCTGACACTACATTGGCAGGCAGATCTCTATAGATAGTAAGGGGGCTCTCTACATCTATATCAGTACGTTTCTTGGGATTCTCTACCTCTACTATCTAGCGCATTGAGCTACTTATTTCCTGCCTCTTTTCACGCTCCCTAGACATTCTGGTAATTCTTTCTTTCTGTATATTCAGAACTACTATTTAGGATCCCCTTGTTTGTTTCAAGGGTCTCCTCTCTTTGTACCTCCTGTTATGTTCATGTGGTTTGAAGTACGTAGGCAAAACGTTTCGTCCCTTAACTCCGAAAGGAGACCATTGGAGACACCAATTTCACGACATCTCAAAACTCACCATTATAATTCTGCTACTAAAATTAGATTCATGGGTATTGACTCAGTCCCCCAACCTCCACGTAAAGAAAATTTGGATCGAAAACTATGGCAGAGAGAATTGTATTGGATTTACAAACTCAATACATTATCCCCGGCAGGATTAAATGAGGGATTCTCTTTTTCCTCTTTTTTGTAATACTCTTCATTAAAGGGGCTTAAATAACACTGAGGAACTCTTCCTTTGTAAACTCCCTACCGTACTATTTGTAAATTTGTAGATGTGTAAATATGACACTTTTTATATAAACATGAACGGCCACTTTATTTTCACTATGTTCGTTTTGCCATTCGAACCAAGATACTGTCTGCCTTATTTTATACATCCTGATTGGGGTACACTTCCCCTGATTGGATGCTTATTTCCCTATGTTTACAGGCATTATTCAGTCTATAAAGATGGGTCCCTTTACTGTACATTTAATGTACCCTGACCTGATTGGCATAATTGAGACCTTGTGTGGCAATTTTTTTACTGTACAATTGATTGGACAGCCTATGCAATAGATACCCATACCGAATGGGACTCGGTGCAGCTCTCACAATGTTGTGAGCGCTGCCAAGATATATTCCCCTCCCACTTCTAGTCAATTCCACTCCTTCATACAGTGGGCGCTTTGGGAATACTTTAAGCCCACCTCACCTCACATATTCAGCCATCACGCCCACCTATGACAGGGACAAATCAGCGATACAGAAAAGGTGGGGTTGTGCCCAGACACTCTCCCTCTTGGCTATACAGCTTACATAACAGCCTGTTATGAAACAAACGCCCATACTGGATGATGTGTTCCGCCCCACCTTGCTCCACTCTATAGATCAGGAAGAGGGCGGTCCTGGTTAAAAGAATAATAAAGATTATAACAGATATTTGTGTGGCGCCTTTCTCCCAGTGGAAATCGGGGCGCTCTTCCGCACGCGGTCTCAGAGCCGGCTAGGTCGACAGTATGTTATTCTTGCCCCAATGATGGTGCTCGTTTTGCCCACCTCGGAGGGATGGGGAGGTGGGTTGACCCTGTTAGGATTTTAACCTGTGGCCTTGCATTTTTGAGAAGGCTTTGTGGTCAGGGATTTTTCCAGCTAAGCTACCTCATTGGCTGAGTGTGTTTTCACTATGATTTTGAGATGTAGAATATGTGACAACATGTCACACCCCCAGTAGACTGCGGAAAAGTCTAGACACTCTGCCTCTCGGGACCTCCCACATTGCAAACTGATGGCCATGTCTCATCAGCAATAGGTATTTAACTGGAACAACAAGATGCTCATGTTCACAGACTTCTGACGATGGCGTTTTGAAAACGATGAAACGCGCTTTGAGCATTTTCTTTTTCTTTAATCACTACACTTGGAAACACTTTTTGTTACCACTATGGTTATTGATTTTTAGGTGTTTCTTTATTTATTACTTTAGTAGGGAGAGTTGGTTAAGGTAGACACTAGTGGTCAGACCATGATGTAACTTTTAGGGTGAATTGAGAGATATTTTTCATCTCTGTTTAGACCAGATTATATGGTCCCTTGTTCTCTGTGGACCCTGTGCCTTTTCTCTCTCCCTAACCACGTTTACACTAGCTTCCCGTCAGTCGGACACTAGGGTAACTGGAACTTAGATGCCATTTATTACTCCAGATAATGGATCCCCTGGGCACTGTTTAGTAGGTCTCCCTTTTTTCAAGTTATACTTTGTGTTTGCATATCCCTTTTTATCCTTAGATTGATTAAAGGTAGCCCCCCCTTCCTCATTTCTTATACCAGTGAAATGAGGAAGGGGGGCCTTCATTTTAGGATTCTATACATCACTTTCTCCTATTTCCTATTATTATTATTATTATTATACTTATTATTATTAGCATATATACAGCACCAATGTATTCCGCAGCACCTTACAATTATACAGAGGGGATATTTTGATGTTAAGAAGACCCTGCTCAAACGAGCTTACAATATTATAAAAAAAAGTTAAACACAAAGAACATCTGGATGTATTCACAAGAGACACCTTTTTATGGCTTCATGGATCTTCATGGATCAGAAGGTTAGCCAGTGAATTGCTCAAAATCCAGAGGGTTAAACAAGATATAATGTGAATATTCTCATCTGTTTATATGCAGCACAGAATATCCTCCATCAGCACGGACATAAACAATGGAAGTTGTATATCTGAAACCTGCTTAATATTGAACCGGTCTCCCCAGTAAGTAAAAAATAATAATAATAATAATAATAATATTAAATAGTGCAGATATTGCCCAAAATAGTTAAAACAGCATAATAATCATAATGTATATTTATGTTTATGTGTCATTTATGATATAGGAACAGTGCATTTAATTAGACGATTAGTTATAGACACTTTTTTTGTCTACATTCCAATATACAAACTTTGCACATATACCTCCCAACATGTGGACAAAGAGGAAAACTTTTTTTAGGGGAGTATTTGGGGGTGTGGTCGGTCCTGTCCTGAGAAATGTTAGATGACTTACTAATAACAATGTGTGCAATAGAGATGTCACGAACTGTCCGCCGAACTGTTCGCGAACTGTCCGCCGGCGAACAATAGCGTGTTCGCGTTGGCCGAACATATCTGATTTCCGGTCCGCCCTCTATACGTCATCATTGAGTAAACTTTGACCCGGAAACTCACAGTCAGCAGACACGTCCTGGGAGGGAGGGTCTGCTGCTGATTGGGTGGAATGTGTCTGCTGGCTGTGAGGTTCCGGGTCAAAGTTTACTCAATGATGACGTATAGGGGGCGGACCGGAAATCGGATATGTTTGCCCAGCGCGAACACGCTATTGTTCGCCGGCGGACAGTTCGCGAACAGTTCGGCGGACAGTTCACAACATCTCTAGTGTGCAACTAAAATGTAATTTAGAACATGAACAATGTATCTGATTTACACAGGCTGATTTCTAAACACATTTATTGTAGTTTAAAGACACATTACTGGGAGTATTATTACAGCGGAGCTCTGTTATACACTCAGACACACCAGGAATATGGATCTCCTTAAAAAGTGAAATTGGGATAGAAAAGAGGGACAGAGGGATTTGGGAAAATAGAGACTGTTCCAACTAAATAGAGATACTTAGGAGATATGAATTTCTCATCCCTGCTAGAGTTAACTTGCAGACCATGTAATATCAATAGAGATGTCGCGAACTGTCCGCCGAACTGTTCGCGAACTGTCCGCCGGCGAACAATAGCGTGTCCGCGTTGAGCGAACATATCCGATTTCCGGTCCGCCCCCTATACGTCATCATTGAGTAAACTTTGACACGGAACCTCACAGTCAGCAGACACTTCCTGGGAGGGAGGGTCTGCTGCTGATTGGGTGGAATGTGTCTGCTGGCTGTGAGGTTCCGGGTCAAAGTTTACTCAATGATGACGTATAGGGGGTGGACCGGAAATCGGATATGTTCGCCCAACGCGAACACGCTATTGTTCGCCGGTGGACAGTTCGCAAACAGTTCGGCGGACAGTTCGCGACATCTCTAAATATCAACTGAGTCTTCATAACACAGAACTCAGTATTTTTATGTAATACTTGATTCCTTGTGCCGCCAACACACCCCTGAGAAGGACTTAACATTATCCTCACATTTGCCCCACAAACTCCAGACTTGACAAGATCCTTATTTTCACATATTTTTCCTAATGGTACTCTTGTTATCTCTGACTCACACTCATTTCTACTGCCATGTTTTTTTTTTTGTTTGTTTTTTTACCATCCACTGGTTTTCTTTATTATCTAAATGAAAATGAATAATTATGCTTACATTTAGACTGCATGTGGGATCATTTCACAGATGATAATTTCGAACATATGGACTGTTGCTAACTTTCTGGAAAAAAGTAATTATTTACGTATACATTATTGCCTATACCAAGCTGAATAAATTATCAATGCCATTGACTAACACATTCTAGTAATATATTAAACGAAAATCTGAAAAGCACTATAAATCCTCAAAATAATATAGATGGGACAATACCAGTCAAAAATAGTCTGTTTTCATTTACCCCCTCAATTCTGACAAGATTTAGTTCAAGCTCTAATCTCAGCAGCTGTACCCAATAAACATGTTATTGATAAATGTAATTTGTAAGGATAATGTTTGGCCTTTTTCTATGACTAACTTTGTTAGTCATTAAAAAAGATAGAAAAACAAAGTCTATGGGGATCAATATGACCACCATATTAGTATAAGAGAGGTCTTAAACCTGTGTCATGCCGTGGGTGTGGACATGCCCATTAAACAACGAGCAGCCAATAGCTTCCTCCTTTCATAAAATACAAGCAACTGGGCAGCTATTGCTGCACAGTCACTAGTATTGTACAGTGGGGACCTGTCATAGTTATCCCCTGTGGGCATTTTGTGCGGAGGGGCCATCAAATAAAAGAACATGAGTGGACAGATCACTAACCATCACCCCATGCTATTACAATAAAACAGCAGGCAACCAAATTACCCCATTGCTCCTACGATAAATAATAAACAGGGAGAACTTAGCGTCACCCCAGAGCCCCACCCATGGTCAGCAGGTGTGGACTATAAATATAATAAATGAGCGGTGGATGTAGCCTCTAAATACAATATTAAAGGAACACTGAATTCCTAACACTAAAGTGTTCCATGCCCAAGCCATTTCCTCCATCGCATCCCCCCCTACATCATGCCCCCTGGAAAATAAAGGGTTAAAAAACATTTTACACTTACTATTGTTTGTATCTTGCAGTGGGAGCTAGAAGACCCATTAAGGTAATCACTGTAGGTTCTTTAAAAGGTAACAATCATTGGATTTTGTGATCAGAAACCTTAATCTAGCTCCCTTTACTAGAGCTTGTAAACCAACAAATCAGAGTGCTCTGATATACAAGTATCACTTCTCTCGAGATGGGTGGACATACCCCCACCAGAGGTAAGGGTAGTTAAAAACTAAAAATCTTTCTTCTACTAATGTGGGGGTCATTTTGATTATATTAATAATTTTCCCACTAGCGGAAAGTGCTGGTAGCGGGCAAATAGTAGTAAAAAGAAAGTAATTTTGCAACAGCTTTAAGCTTTAAGATCCAACAGGCCCATTTAACAGGTAAATTAATTTGATTTGCAAAAGCCTATATTTTCAGTGTAAAATTTAGGTTTTGCATGCAATATGCAAACAGATATTTTCAGCTCCCAAGAAACCATTATCGATTAAATTGATTCCAGCCATTAAATGACTTATCCGAAGCTGAAAATTTAATTAAACAAAGGCCTAAGTTTGCCACTTCTAAACCTCTTGTCCCTAAATGTGCAAAATAAGGCCATTCACATCTCTGACAAGGGAGACTACACGCATCCTTCTATAATTACATTCCATGTCTTTATTTAATTACTTTCATACAAAATAAACCTTTTCATCTATACTTGAAAAATTAACCCAAGAAGGATCCTGAATAGTCCCCTCCAATCATCTCCCTATTCAATCAAAACCTGGAACTCCTGACAAACATTCTGGCATTTAATTTGTAAATATGTTTCATCCTTACTAGGTCAGCTGGCATTAGGGTTTGTATCTTGTAGTGGGAGCTAGAAGACCCATTAAAGGAAACCTGTAGTGTCAGGAATACAAACATGTATTCCTGACACCATAGTTTTAAAAGCACTGTTTAGGTTTCAGGACTACCTCTCCTTACTTTTAAATCTCCTTACCTTTTTATCAGGACCACACCGGTCTTGGGGTAGGTGGCTGTGCCCTGCTCCGCCTCCGTGGCTGAAATCATCAGACTTAGTGAACTTAAGCAATTCAGTGCTTTCCCATAGGAAAGCTTTGAGAGGCTATTGCGTATGCGCGGCAAACCTCGGCCCTGCACCAATCAGCATCTCCTCATAGAGATGCGCTGAATGTCAGTAAACCTCTGTGATTCGTCTTAGTGACTGTCACTATAGGTGTTATTAAGCTGTATTTGTTCTGGTGAGTATTATGCCCCTTTAAGGTAGTTAACGCAGGTTTACTTCGTTTTAACTAAATCAATGGATTTTATCACCACAAAACCTGCTTCTTGCTCCTTTCATCAGAGCTTGGAATCTAGCAGTAAGTTAGAAATAGCACAAAATGTTTCTAACCCTTGTTTAGAAAACCCCCATGTGAGAAGTATTAAACCCAAATGCACTTTAACAGCTGGGCCAAATATACCACCCACTAAAATCAAATGTCACAAAATAAAATTCAATTCAGAGACAAAAAATATATTCAAGTAGTAGATGGGAGTTCATATGTTCATAACTACAAGAGTCCTGATAAATGGGTGGGACATGGAGAGAAGAATGTTAGAGGGGTTTGTCCCAATAATGGTACTTCCTAAAAGACATTTCCCCTTTATTTAATTTCTGGTAACAATAACAGAGAGATTATACTCATTGTTTAGACATGAAGTATGCTATTGCATGTAGAAATTATACGTTCTCTAGTCTCTAAGGAGAAACATGTCGTTATTATGCTGTGTAGATTTACATGCAAGAAACAGGCAGATCTTTCTTAGGATAAATGGTGGGACATCTAGATCTTATATCAAACTCCCTAACCTTTCATCGGACGTACACAAATTGAATCTGTGTTCTGTTCAATGTTCGTTTTAATATATGCCTAAATTGTCTAATATTGCTGCATTTTCTCTGTAAAATACTACTAGCCAGTAATTTGCACGTTTACACACTCTACTCTTGCTAACCCATCACCCTCCAAATACATTTACTTTTTGGATTTTCATGCGGCTTCCCTAATGCAGCCTCTCTCCATCTCTCTGGCTTCTCTTAAAAGCTATTTCAGGCAAGAATGTATTCCAAATGTATGGCCTAATGTGATCTAAAAGCCACTAATATGATTAGTTCTCTTTTTATATCATATTCTAGAAAATGAATACTAATTTGATACAAGGCACTAATTTACTTTATCAGGAATGCCAAGAGAATACTAAACTGGCAGGGTCATAAACAATACTGAGCGACTGGGGGAAGCTAGCGATTTCTCTAACGTTATAGTCTAGCTCTTTATGTTTCCACTGCCCTCGAGGCATAATTCGGTAATATCCCATTGTTCATAGATTTGGTCGCCATGGTGTACGCCATGTTTAAACAGTTAGCAGGGTATTTTCTGAATAGGAATGTATTGCATGCAGAATTCCTATCAGGAATTTGTTTGAAGCGTTACATTAAACACATTAAACATTAAACACAAACATTCTTTTACGATCATCCCATTCATTTTTTGGTCTGCCTGTCTCTCTGACATTCTGTCTATCTTTGTATATTTAACCACACATGTAATAAATCAGTAGAAGAATGTATCTAATAATCAATCTTTTAACTAAAAGGGATATTTATTCAGTAAAACAAAAAGTCTATGCAGTAAAAGCAAAACATTAACCATTCTGAAAAACAGAGAGGAGAGTTAAAATAAATAGGCTAAACTAAAATCACATTTAAGAGAATTGTTTTAAAAAAAAAAAAAAGACCCTCTGGGTCTCATCGCAGCTTTGTCCCAATTGCATTTTCTCAAAACCTTGTGCTCCGTGTAACTGATGTTTTCATCATGTAGCGCAAGATCAGCAGCAAAATCACAAAAGACTTTGAGAAAAAATACTTTCTGCATAAAAAAACAGGTTTGTAAATACAGTGCCTGCTTTAGAACACCCTGACTGCTTTCAGCTTTCTAGGATAGAATTAAATTTACAAATTACATTGAGAGACTGATTTCATTACCACTCAGTTACTAGAAAGGAAATACATTATGCAAAGCATAAAATGAATACTGTTACTTTAAATATATTAATTCACTGGTTATCTATCCATCCATCCATTGTCTAATGTTTATTATTAGTATTCATTCCAAATGACAGAGATACCACTTCTACATTTTACCCAGATTAATCTACCACTGCATGGCTCTTGTAAACAGGTTTGTGATATAACATGTTCTATTTAAATAATCTGCACTCAGAAATATGTTGCCACTTTTACACATTATATAATATTGATGTAATCAAGTCCACATTCCAAGAACTATTTGATAATACAGGAGCAGAAGTGCAATAAGTGTGAGAAATTATGTTTAGTTAGGGGTTGCCCTCGGGTGGTCTCTTCAATAATGCAGACACCAACTGCAGGCAGGGAGGACTCAGTCCCTGCCACCATGCTGCGCTACAGCCTATTACAGCTTTTAAACTTTGCAGTAGGAAGAAGCACAATGTTGTTAGCAGTGGGCAGCAGAGTTCCAATGGCATCAGCGGGCACAAAGCTCTGCGGTCAGCTTCCCACTGTTACGACCTGTAACTGATTAAATTGATCAGCATGAATAGTCAACAAAGGCTCTATATACACATAGGAGGCATAGAGAGTAGGAGAATTGAAGCTCTGGGACAAAAAATGGGAACAAATTAACAAAGGGTTAAAAAAAAGAAAACCAAAAGACACAAATAATACAACACACAAATGTAAATCAACATTCATTTTAAATAAATGAATAGGTCAACAATTACCAACTTGCCAAAGTAATAACCAATATTCCAAATGGAGCTGGGTCGCAACGGATGGATGTTGGTATGTATGCTCTCAAAGAAAATGGACTACAAAGATGGAACCTCCTCTTCTCTCTCTTCACCACCAACACCACCACCACTCTTAACTACATCTGATATAGATTTGAACTTCTCAAACAAATTCTCAATCACATTATCCTTCTCACCCTGAAGTCAACCTAAATCTTCTCCTCCGCGTCCTCAGCTACCTTCAATTCCTTCACAAGCATCTTGGACTATGATACCTTTACTATCATAAAAAAATCTTGCCTTACCTCCTCCCCTGCTGATCCAATCCCACACTCTCATCTACATTACATCCTTCCTGATACTGTACTCTACTTGTCCTCTTTTTTCCCAATCATTTTCTCTCTTATGGATGTTTACCTGATTCCTTCAAAATGGCAGTTGTTACTTCTCTTCTCAAAAAAAAGGATCCTGCCCTACCTACTAACTTCTGATCTCTCCCCTCCCTTTTTGTCCCAAGAGCTTGGGGTATCTTGTCCACAAAGATCTATGCACCTTCATCCAGTAGCATGATATTCTACCGATCAAGCAATCTGGCTTCTGGCCTGCTCACACAGCCGAAACTGTACTCCTTTGTGTTCATACAATCCTTTCCCAATCTCCGCATTCAAAGCTCTCTTCCATTCTCATTTTCCTTTATCTCTGCTGTGTTTAATACAAATCGATCATCCTACCCGTTTACCCTGTCAAACTTTGATATTACTAGTAATGCCCTCTCATAGCTCTCATACACACAGTCTCATTCAACTATACATCCACACCACCCATCACTCTTTCAGTTGGTGTACCGCAAGGCTCAGTCTATGACTTCAATGCTTATTTCTTTGCAGATGACATACAGATCTTCTTCTCTTTCCACCCCCTTCACATCTGACCTCTCCTCTCACATTTCTTCCTGCCTTATTTGGTGGAGGAACTAATTATATAGTAAAACAATCATTGCTACAAATGGTGCACAAAAAATATATAAAATACCTATATAATAACAGATTGCCTTTAATCATAAGAAAACATTTAAAATAAATAAATATAAATAGTGCAAATCAATAGGTTACATTACATATATACAACAGAAAACCCAAATGAAAACCACTCACGAGATTATTAACCACATCCAAATGGAAGAAACCTCCACTGACTGCCAGATTCAAGGTAACTTTTAACACTTGTGCCACATTTAAAAACAAGGGGATTAGGCTACAGGAACCCAATCCTCATAAAATATCATACTTCCCTCATTTCCTTCTATATCCGCAAGCCCAGCATCTGACTGCAAATAGGAGAAAGAAGATTCATGCACTCCAATGTCCAAAAAAGCATTTTTATTTGGAACACAGTATCCAGCAACATTTTGACCCAATTGGGTCTTTTATCAAGCTTAATAAAAGACCCAATCTGCCCAGATATATAATACCTGCCACATAGACACAAGGATTAACCTTAAAGGAACACTATAGTCACCAAAACAACTTTAGCTTAATAAAGTAGTGTTTGTGTATAAATCATGTCTCTGAAGTCTCACTGCTCAATTCTCTGTCATGTGCATGTGCTCCCTGACTGCCAAGAGCGTATAATTCATTGTTGCACAATAGAATATTAATGTAATTTGTGTAGTGCATATATTAATTGACCACTTGGTAATAATTTTTTTTCAAGAAAAGAGAAAAAACAAGACTTGTGTTCCAGTATCATATCCAAAAGAAAGAAACATTAATATTTACCCACAGAATAATAATTAAGCCTTATATTTGTTATATTTGGAATGTGACCAGCACAATCTTCTAATCAAACATGATTTGCAAGGGACTGGGATGTCCGCTATATTGGGTCACAAGTAGGAAGTGTGACATATCTATGGATTGGAAAAATGATAACCAATTCATAAATGCAATTATTATTTCTGTGGCAAGTACATAGGAAGAGATAGAACCAAAAGTCCATTTGAATTGATGTTCAGTCTGGAACACAAGGGGGTGGTCACTTATAGTTACTATAGGTACTCCTTGTCTCCACCTCTGGGCACGGCTTGATAATCCACAGGGTATATCTCTAATTATACTGAAGTGTGCATTGTACTTGTTTGAGGGGCCAGAATCTAATTCTAAGTGAGTCACCATCTTTCTTACCAGAGACCCCCTGGGGCAGAAGTTTTACTTTGAAAACTTGAGTAAGTGATTAGGACTTCTGTTATTTTATCCCTTTTGTATTTATCTGTTGTTGGTGTAAATAATTTGGTTGTCATCTTTATTTTTGTATGCACTGTGACTATTTTTGCTCATAATAAATATTCCTTTATTAATTTCTGCCTTTGGTAAAAAATCACATTACCTAAAGAGACTAATTAGTATTAGTATACATAGATATTATGCTAAGTTATATTTAGTGGGTTTTTATTATTACGTTACCCGGTGAACCAAGGCACCCCATTTATAAATTGTCTTGGTGGTGTCAGCGTTAAAATAGTAATAGTTATATCATCATGCTTAAGTGTGGGTGGTTCTAAGGGGGATTTTCATCATTATTTCCGGTCTAGTGCAGACAAATAGTGAACTTTAACCCTATTACCACCACAACTACGTCATGCACATTCTTGAAGTAGGGTGTGTTTGTGACACTCCCCCTTTAGTATTATTATGGAAAGATAATTAGGTCTTGATTTTATATATACTGGTTTATATAGAGATAAAGGATTAGATATTTTAAGTGCATGCTGTCCTGCAAAAGATAGAATGCTATATATACTAAATATTTTTTGCACAAGGAGTCATACATTTATTCAAGTTATTGTTTAAACCAGCTCTATAACTGATTTATGTTACATTGTACTAAGATTACATATAGATCAGCTGTAAAGTGGAATTCATCAAGGGACAGTTATTTTAAAAAGCTATTCTAAAGTTAATTGAGTTCTTTCTATAAAGTATATGCTTTCATAATCTAATGTATTAGACTTAAAAACCTATCAGTTCTTAAATGACCATCAAATATCCTTTAAAATAATCACACACTGAGCTCTGCGCAGACAATATTCAATGATCAAGCAGTCTATTACTTTTATCTGTCATAGAGCTTCATTAACACTTTCTCCAGAATGTAATGTACGATCCACAGGCAGAGCGATTGGTTAATTTTTTTATACCCACAATATAAAATGATAAGTTCACATTATTAAATGACATTGCTCTGTAAGATGTTCTACCGTAGAACAGAATATTATAATGACATGTCCAGCCTTCCACTGAGCCATTCAACATACATTTTTTAAAGATTATATGGCAAAATTTGAGGCACCTATGAGTCTTTCTCTTGCCTGATAACCAAATGTCTTCACCATCAGCTCTGGGAACATTCAGTAACCCCACTCAATGTAAAAGTACTCACACTCGCACAAGTGACATCATCCCTATGTATTAATGACATATCCTCTGAGACACAGTTAGACTCATTAACACAAGCAGATTCATTCTCTCCCCGAAACACCATAATGGCTGTTGCTGAGGCTGTGCCCCCTGCCAATGTTCTACTGATGAAGTGCTGAGTATCCACTTATAAACTGACACCAATATAAACTATTTCAGCTTTAATTTAATTTAAGTTTGCATTGTATAATCAGGGCTCAAAATGTCCACATGACATTAGCCTTTGGCAAGTGAAAATTCAGCCCTGCAAATAGAAATTCACCTCTGGTCAGTATGCCATGGACTCTCAAGTTTGCAGTTATGAGTTACTTCTAGGGCCAAGCAAGTGGTGTAGGACTTGGAATTTTAAAGAAACACTGAAGTGTTAGGTAATAATTTAGTGTTTCCATCCATATTATAATACAGGTTCTCCTCCCCCCCTACTTGCTATTAAACAAAATAAAGGCTCTAATTAAACCTTTTCCAGCACCAATCATCCCTCGATGCTGTTTACCTCTCTGCATACCGTAACATCATGGTGGAGGCAGGCATGGCATGGCCACCTTCATGATAGTCTAGTCCAATATCTCTCAAAGAGTAATTGAATCAATACTTTCCTATAGGGGCTTCGGTGTTACGTGACAAAGTTTTACTCAGTCAGTGCTGCGCATGTGCCTCTAGTGGTTGTCACACTGCCACCCACAAGAGGTGGATTTAACCGTGCTTTGTAAACATTGAAGGTTTTTTTTTTTAAATACTGCACTGCTTTACATCTTTCCATTTGTACATATTTAGATACATTTGTGTGGCTATGACATAAAATAATGTGTTTTTTTGCATGCATGTTAAGTTTCTGGGGACATCCTAAGTGATGTCCTAATTGACATCTGGCAGAAGTTCAGACTTTCATATGAAACACATGCATATAATTAAAAATTAAATCAGACTTCTTCTCTAGTTTTCTTATTTTTAAGTTCAGGTTATAAACGTAAAGCTAGAGCAGAATGAAATGTTTAAGACAATTCCTCATACATAATAGTTCCCTAGTTTGAATATTGTTTCACATTGTGGGTAAATCATTGATGGGAAGTCCTACATTGTTTGGAAAGCTGTTCCTTCACCTTCAGAAAGTTGACGGTGCATTCAATCATTAAAAACAGTTCACCTCCAGTCATTTTGTATACACTTCTTTCCCTTGAAACTATGAGTACCGGTTATCTCACACCTTGGACAACCAGCCATTTTAGATAGAGGATAAAACTTCTTACTCATCACAAGCCCTGACTGGTGAAATTGCAGAGATGTTAGATATAATTTATGGTTTTCTCAAGGTTACATGTAATTACAAGAATAACACAGTAGTACAGCCAAAACCTATATAAGTAAGGAATATAAAGGATAAAATCTTACCATAAAAAAGAGGAACATTTTCTCTCAAATGAAAAAAATGGACAGTAGAGTATTACTGGTTTTTAGAGTTTAACACAGTATCTATAGTTCATAGCTCTAAAATGTCCATATTTAGAAGGGATGTTTATTTTGGGCCTAAGCCCCTCTGCCCCTCTAGGAGCCCCCCATATTGTTGGTGTGTCTTAAGTGTATAACAGGGCTTCACAGAAATAATGCGAAAGTGTTTAGAAATCTGTCTGTGTAAATCAGATACATTGTTCTTGTTCCAAATTACATTTTAGTAGCTTGTTGCTCACGTTTGTTGCTGCTTATCACAAGTGATGACATGCCCCCTCTTATCCAGAACAGATTGTGGCAGTGAGTTTGTACAGTGATGTGTACCAGATAGACACCAAATGTACACCATCACAATTTTAACGAATTTCAACTAAAGATGAAAAAGTTAAAATGAAAGCACCATGTTACTTTCAATGTAAATAAAGACATTCCACAATAAGATTGAAGTCATTTAGCAAGGCCACACTGGAACTGTTTTGAAATGCCTTATCGGAATAAAGTGGATATAACCTGCAGTAATTCAGCAAGAAGTAATTTACACAATAAGATCAATGAGGTAATGGTGATGGAAAAGCAGACAGCATTACCTAAACATCCATATTGACAAATGTTGGAAAATATGTGTCCCTTGGTTACAATTTAATTTTTGTGTCTAGCCTTTGCCCCTCCCAACTCTATCACTGACAAAACACACTATATCAAATCAAATCAGATACAACCTCCTGGCTATAATCCTGACATTATTACTTTACATCAAAGGAATTATTCTGCATAAAATAAACATAGCCAGGGGTGAGGTGGCAAAAAATAAAATGTTACCGAGAGATAGCACCCAATCTCCTTTATTAATTCTTTTAGGTTACCCCACAATCCATTTTAGAATAATCTTTTTTCCAGTTATCTGTGTGGCCTGACCTTGGTTTATGATAAAAAAAGACAACATTTTAATTATTGGTAGCTTCTGTATTTAATATTACTAAAATGCATTCCAGTGGGACAGCCAATAAAATTCCATAATGCTAAGGTTACATAATGGATAAATGACAAAAAGGAGTGCATGAGGAGTGCAGGTGAGCAGGGGATGGCCAGGAGGTGGGTGTTACATGAAGCGGCGCTGGAACGGAGGAAAAGTGAGTAAATCTTTATATTTTACATAGAATACTCCATGCGTCTTAGTGATGAATGGTGTATTCAATGTATATGGTAGAGAATTTTGGTAAGTTCATTTTTTTTTTACAACAGGTTCACTTTAAGACTTTTGCAGCTCATTAAGATTACAGGTTTATGAACCAATAGAAAAGTAATGCATAGCTTCATGAAATTAATACTATTCTGGGCTCAACTGAATAGTCATCTTCCTGCACTGCCAAACTAATGCAGAATTCCTGAAAATGTAGCTTGAATTTGAACTTTGAACTCCCGGGGACTCGCTGTTCTTTTGTGATTTTAAGTGTGTTTCTTCTTACTGTGTTTTTGGTATTAATTTGGCAAGACTTTTGACTGTGATTTCTTTGTTCCCGTAACTTGGCTTGATTTTGCAATTTTGTATTTTTCTCATATCATGAACCCTAAAGTTATTGGTTGCATTTTACAGCATTTTTGGCCTATGTCTGTTTCTCCACCTCCTTGGAAGTGTTTCTGTTAGCCATACTATACAGAGTATTACTCCTTAACATTCTCCTTTTCTATAGTTCTCACGTAGGGTTGATCTACTTCTGAGTGTTGGGTTGTACAATCTTAACATGAATAGCTTTTCCCCGAAAATCCCACTGTGGAAAACAAAGCTGACCACTGGTTACAAGGTGAAAAATATTATTGCCAGTCCCGCCAGTAGCAATGTACTAATACGCAGTAAAGGCTTACACCTATGGATGTTGTGTCAGCTTAATCACCTGCCTGACATATCAAAACATACTAGGTTCTACTGGTACTCACTATCTTCTCAAATTCAGCAGAAAATATAAGCTAAAATTGTGATGGTAGAGGCTGCTTCTCCTGATGCATATGTACAAATAATAATAATCAAAAACTTAAAGGGAAACTATGGTGCTAGGAAAACATATTAGTTTTCCTAGCACTATAGTGCCCTTTCCCTCGTGCCCCCCGTATAAAATCCTTCTGTCACTTACCTGATTCTGGTACCAATTTCCCTCTGCTCCTCCTCTGCCGATGTCAGCCAGTGGGGGGCCTAATGCACTGGCACGGCAATAAAATTGCTCACATTAGGACCTTCCCCATTGTATAATGCTTTCCTATGGGGTTTTGGGTGACGCTGGATGTTCTCATGCAAAGCGTGAGGACGTCCAGCATCAGTTAGGTGACCAAAAGTCACACAACCACCTAGTGGCTGTCTACCAGAGGTGGAGTTAACCCAACAAGGTAATTATTGCAGTTTATCAAATACTGCAATAATTACCATTGCAGGGTTAAGGGGAATGGAACAGTACACCTACACTGCACCCAGAACTCTTCAATGAGCTAAGATGGTCCGGATACCTATAGTGTGCCTTTAAGAATTGTGAATAACGGAGAAAAGAAACATATCTTTTAGGCCAAAACACCTGAACTGTATCTAAAAGAACATGGCCTTAAAATGTGTAATCCCTTAGTCCATTCGCCACAATTCCACATTTTATGAATAAATTCCATGTCCTTTAAAAATAACATGTATAGGGGGGCGTGGCCAGCCGAGCACCAAGCCAGACGTGTTAAAGTGGAGCTCCGTCAGGGCCCTACAAAACAGAGACAAAATGGCAGAATACCGCAAGCTGAAAGTACAACCTATACGCCACCCCACCGCTGACAACATGGGGCGCAAGCACAAGCAGCAGTTTCAGGTAGAGAGACCTGCACTCCCTGACATTAGGCTATCGTTTGAGTGGCCTACAACGCTGGCGCCAGTCAAGATGGTGCCTACCGCCCAAAGAGACTCGGAGGCCTCAGAGGACTCACAGGGAGAGGAAGAGGAATCCTGTACCTCACCTTGCTCTAGTAGAGAGCACCCCAGCTTTGATTCTGACAAAGACTCATCCCCTTCTACAATGGGGGACATTAAGAGGCTCCTGGCAGACCTGAGACAAATCTGGAAGGTGGACCTGAAGGAGACCCAGACTGAAGTAGGCAAACTGCAACATTGAGTTCCTTTGGAGGAGAGGGAAGAAGCCAGAGACACTCAAACCCAAAACAACACAAAACAAATAACAAACCTCACTACCCAAATCCAACAATTGCAGTGGTCTCTTTGGAGACTCGCCATAGACGCCAAAATATTTGCCTATGCGGCATTCCTGAGAGGATTGCAGGGGGAGACCTGCTTCCATTTATAAAACGAATGACGGCACATATGGGTCTTAACGGAGACACAGATCCCCAGAGACACCATCGACATTACAAGGGACATAGCAGTGCGAACAGCAATAATGAACAAATCCAGATCAATGGTTAAAGTTACCTTTGAGGATTGCAAAGTGTCCATATACAATGACCTTCCATATATAGTCCTGGTGGAAAGGAGAAAACTGGCACCAGTAGCCAAGAAACTACAGGACTACTCTATCAGGTAGATGGACCCCAGGGGGAACACTTGAAATCTCTCACAAGGACACGACACTCACTTTCTCCTCGACAGATGACCAAGAGACCCTGTTCCACAGGCTTGAAATACAAGACTCCTCCACAAGGGACAAATTAGCCAAGGGTCGCACCCCACTAGACGAAAAAAATCACGAAGAGCCGAGCAGACCCTTCAGCTTCACTAAAGAAACCACAAGCATGAACATGTGTCAACTTCAGTGCTTTCACAAGACCTAGCAAAGCCGGAGCAATGGGACAGCTCAACTCAACCGGCACTAATATACATGTATCCACTATACTCCCCATACTATTGCACAATTGTATGCTGAAAGAAAACTTTCAATAAAATACAAATAAAATAAATACATTTTTAAAAATTAACATGTATAGGACTATATTTGATACAAGACACCCACACAAAGCTGGCATCATCAGATGAACTGCTAAAATGTATATAGTTCTTACAGATATTCAAATGACAACTATCAAAAGGTAAATATTCTAATGGAATGAAGTGATCAGATAAAATTGCATCAGACACAGGAGAAATCATTGAGCCTGAAAAGATGAGGATACAATGAGATACCAGAACAGTAAAATAATAACCATTAGAGTAAATCACAATGAAGGACATAGATATAATTGTGTAGGATATGTGAGAAGATTTAGATTATGTGACTGCAGCAGGAAAAAAAATAGAATTATTGTCTAACTACATCAGGGACATTTGCAGAGAAAACTAGAGCTGAATATAATTTATTATTATTTTTGTTTTATTAAAGCCAAAATGGCAACATTAAAATATGCATAACACGCTGAGAGTTAAGAACAGAGAGATCAGGAAACATACAATGGAAAGTCTAGGTTCGACATCACAGACAGAATGCGCATAAGAAGGTAGTTTTTAAAAAGAAACAGAACATATTAATGTGTTTGTGTAAAATATTTAAATATCAGTCTTGAATATGAAGCCATGCACATGGATGCTGCTTTCAGATCTGTTTGGTCTTCTGTGCCAAAATCGAGAAATATTGCCAAGCATTGAGTTCTTTGTTCCTTTGGAAAAGCTGTTTCCGTACATTGAGCGAAAAAGGTCAGACTTTTAAATGGGCAGATAAATAAAACACACTCCTGAATGGATTATATAACTGTACGCACTTTGCTGAAAGCCACAGTCACAAATGTTTAAAATTAACGGTCACTTCCAGGTTTTTATATTATATTTAACAAATATCTATGTGCGAGATATGAAAAATCAAATTAACACACTTCTTTACCCTCCGACTGGGTGTCTCCTTATTGGCTCCCTGTCAAGCATTGTTATGAGCTCAGTCCTTTACATAGATAAAGCATACAGGGAAGAGAAGAAATAGAACAAGGTTTCTATTTATTTTCCTCATTTGCAATATTTAGTCTGGCTTTGTCTTGGCAGAATTAGATTGACTAGATGTGATGTAAAAGATCTTTAAAAGAACACTCCAATCACCACAACCACTACAGTATGCTTTACTGGTTATGGTGCCAGGAGTGCGCTGGTGCCCCCATGTAAGCAATCAAACCATTTTATAACAGTTTAAATTCTTGCTTGTCCCCGCCTCCACTACTAACGACAGAACCTTCCGTTTGCTCTCCTGAGCTACATTCTGCAGGGCAGCGCTAGCTCAGTGGCCGAGAGCGTCATCAGATCGCATTGTGTAAATAAAATGTTTATGTGTGAATGTGGGGATGTATTTGTGTACTGTGTCAGTGTGCATAAATGTGAGCTAGGTTTGTAGCTCAAAATATTGTGAGTGGTTCCATACATATTCTACACTGATTTGTGGTTCCATAACATTTTACACTATTGGACTTTTAATTCCTTTTTAGGTAACACGTTACAGATACCATCACTACTTTTGTTTATTGTTTTAAGGTATTTACTGTTTTTTCTTTCCTTCATATATATAGCGCTACACCATATTGACTATTTTGCATAAATGTGAAGCTAAATTTATATAATGTGAAAGTGTGTGTGAATGTGGAGGTGTACTTGTGTAGCATGTTGGTTTGTGTAAATTTGTATTTGTGTAGTGTGGCAGTGTGTGAGAGCATCTAATAACCTGTTGGTTAGCACTATAGATGGAAGTAAATGATGAGTTGATTAATTTCTTCACCGCAGCACACTAGGCACTTGCCCAACTTGTCCGATGGCTATGCCAGGTCTGAATGGCACTATGTCATGTTTGGTAAGACAGATTAAGTTTAACAACACAAGAACAGCAATTCCAGCAATACTATTTACTGTTCATTTTAGACAGTGGAATAGTGGAAAAATAATTTTTTCCCTTAAAGGAACTCAATAGTGCAAGCATGCTAGTGTGGCTGTTTAGTTGAACGGTCACACTCCAATCGCGTTAAAAAGATGATTTTACTCACCTTTTCTCCTACAGCAGTCTCGCCGTGGCTGGCCCATCCTCCATGGCTGAGATCATGAATCTCCTATAGTGCCCTGGGAGGTTATTATGAATTCAGCATCTCCTCAGAGACGCGTTGAATTATTGCATCTCTATGGGGAACATTCAGCGTTGCCATGCAGAGCATGGAGCTAAACGTAGGTGCTGTATACTGTGCAGCACTGAGATAGGAAGCACCTCTGGTGGTTGTATGAGTGACTGTTACTAGAGGTGTTACTAGGCACCAATGTTAACACTGCCTTTTCTCTAAAAAGGCAGTGTTTAAATTAAATAGTCTGCAGGGACAGGCTATAGACACCAGAACAACTACATTAAACTGTAGTTGTTCTGGCGACTATATTGTTCATTTAAGAGATATATAATGTCTCTTTAAGGGATATATAACACCATATACTGCATATATCTTACTTTGTAATATCTATGTTTTTAATGTAAAATAATATAGTAATGTGAGGTAGGGTTGAAAAAATTATTACAGAAAACTTGCATAGAGGTCAAGGGTAGCTTGCTACAGAACCCAATACCTTCTCTCATTTTAGGTTCTAAAATATTGAACAATGAAAGGAGCTATAAAATACAGACGTTCTCCTTTCAAAACCACCAGTATATTCATAGTTCATTTCCTAGCATCGAGTCTTGTAATATTACCCAAAAAACATTACTGTGTATTACGGGAAGTCAGCACTTGTTTATTAATAATACTTTACTACCTTCCTTCATGAGATAATGATTAATTACTGAGCTAGCTCAAAGCTGTGCTTCGAAATTACAACATGCATACTCCATGAAAAAATGAGTCTTTGTTGCTTATGATTTGAACTGCCATAGTTTTATTTTAGTTGGTAGTTTAGATATTCAATCTTTTATTTTTTTAAATGATTTCTAGAATTTATGACTATTTGTAATGTAAGAATGCATAACTCCTAAGTGTCCCTATTTAGGAGAGCCAGCCCTGATTTGAGGCCTAAATCCAACTGTCCAAAAGTAGGGAGGCTGGGTGGATTTAAATTTAAAGTCAATCTTGGTAACTGAAGTAAGGGAGTGCTCCTAATCTCAGCTTGTTACCTGTATAAAAGACATCTGCCCACAGAGGCAATCAATCAGATTTCAAACTCTCCACCATGGCCAAGACCAAAGATCTGTCCAAGGATGTCAGGGACAAGATTGTATACCTACACAAGCCTGAAATGGGCTACAAGACCATCACCAAGCAGCTTGGTGAGAAGGTCACAACAGTTGGAAGTAACCCAACATGCCTGCAAATCTAGGGTCCATAAGAGAGGTGGTAGACCAATCTGTTTTGAGACACCTCAGGAAACTTAAACAATGCACCTGCAAGGATGTTGCCTAGTTCCAGATAATGTAGGTAAAAAAAAAAAGCTCAAGTCCAACCATAAAAGACATTCCTTTATCTTGTTGATCCAAAAGAAGGCAAGATAATGCCAATTGAAGCTATTTCCAATTTGTCACAAAAAAGAAGAATATTCCTTCTTGACTTCATAACAACAATCAGAGACAAAATTATATTTTGATCACGTGAATCAATACCCCTTTTATACACGAAAGCACGTTGATAGCCTTTTCAATAGCAGTTTGGCATTGCAAACCATTGCCAAGTTTGTTCTCTATAAATGTTCCCAAGTCCTTTTCATTTAATGTTATGCCAATTTTAACCCCATTTAATGTGTAAGTGACTTGTAAGAAAAGGGGGAGGAAAAGGAGGGTGGAACTAAGAACAGATTTGACTGGAATATAATACCATACTAGAACATATGTCCTATTAAAACTTAACATTTAATAAGTATTGAAATAAAAATCCAACTGGTGGACTGCAACATACAAGACTGACCACAAGAAAAATACGAAAGTATATATAAACAGAAAAAACAAAATATGTTGGCTGACACTTAGGAGCGCCCTGGTGAGAATACGGGAGGCCAACAGTATCGGTACAAGTGTCAGACATCCATCAGGATGGTGCAATAAAAGGTGCAAAAGACTGCACATATGTTACTGGCATCTATAGGTGGACTGCTGAGTAACTAGTCCTACTACATTAGGATGATGTGTAGGAAATACAAATAAATAATTGCTAGCAATTAGAGGTGGGCTGCTAAATAATCAAGTCTAAGCAAAAACCCCTGGTGGTGACATAGAGGGACTACACTGATGATTTTATATCTTGATGTAAGTTATTAAAATTCATTTTGTACTTCACTCTGAATGTGCACCTCAATTTTATTATATTTCCTTTCTTGAGCACATATATCTAAATGCATCTATGGAGATTCTTAGCCAGATAGAAGATTTGGAATTCTCATCTTGAAAAGAAACAAATATTCAAGGCTCGCAAACTTCAGTAAAAGTGTGAGTGGCCACTTGTGAACGCAATTTCTATTATCTATTTATATACACAGTGATACGCTATGTTACTTTATTTGTGATTGGTTCAGCAGATCATCCCCCTTTTTTTGCTTATACTGTGTGGAAGACAAGATGGGGATATTGTTGGGAACTTTATCCTATACAGGGAAGTTTCTTTCTGCTGATATAAATTGAGCACTTATTACACTGTGGTTGGTGCACACACACATTGTTTCTTTTGCAAATAATCAAGTCTACCAGAAATAATGTTGGCTGAGAAAATAATAAATGCGCACTTCTTGCTAGTAGCTCAATATGGACTGCTTAATAAATGGTCCTACAGGGTGTATCACACAGAAGTACTGTTAGGCTAACACAAGCAAACTATTGCCATGTTACTATATTGCAAAGGCATTTGACTCATAGCAGTGGTGTGGCAATTTTGGCTGTATGCTTGTTAGGTTAGATGCCAGTAAAAGCGAAACTGCAAGTTTGCTTCTGTGTATATATACTATCGTATTTTTGTTTGTGGTCAGTCTTGTCTGTTGCAGTCCACCAGTTAGATTTGTATTTCAATACTTATTAAATGTTAAGTTTTAATAGGACATAGGTTCCAGTATGGTATTATATCACAGTCACATCTGTTCTTAGTTCCACCCTTCTTTTCCTCCCACCTTTTTTTTTTTTAATTATTAACTGGGGTTAATCCCAATCACTGGAGGTGTGGCAGCTTCAGGCTCCTACTTCTTTCGTCTCTTCCTTTTTCTTTATTAATTAGAAGTGACTTGTAGGTTCATTATTCCAAAACGCATGACTTTATTTACCTTTATCTGTATTGAATCTAATCTGCCACTTGCATGCTCAGTCCTCATACTCCTAGGTACCCAAATCACTCTGTAGAGAAGTTATATCATGTTCAGACTGAATTCTTTCACCTTGACCATCTTACATGACAAAATGATGTGGATGAATGTGCTTGTTTTAAAACATGCAATACAAATAATGGAAGCAATTATTAATCCCAAGGATACCTCAAGGGATATCCCCAGTGACTTCTAACTTTAGCATCCTAGATATTTGAAAACTACATTTCCCATTTCCACAAATATCTGCAGAGCCAGAGTTATCCAACGAGGAGCTACAACCAAGCCATGTCTACAATCAATCAGTCTCTGCGTTGTGCGGTGAAGTGTGTCCATTATACAACATACATTGCCTTGTTAGTCATCGGAGGCCCCTTTCCCCCTGGATATAGTGTTAGTTATTGCACACTAGGCTTTGGGTGAGCATCGCTGTACAGGAAATCAGGTTACACTGCCTCTAGAGAATTGTATTGCATGAAGCAGCATGTGCTCACAGACCTAAAGTCTAAAATATCTCCTGTATTTATAGAACAGCGTGCGTAAGTTTAGCCATGCTGAGCCGCTGACAATTTGCCCTGTGCTGCTAAGTAATAATTTTGCTGAACTGACTGAAGGGAAAATAAAGCTGCCTCTGTATTGCTAACAAACTTGTAAGGGGTGAAAAAAAAATCCATTTATGTGCTTACACTTTACAGAGCTCCTTTAATTTGAATTAAGACGATATAAACGATGTAAAATATTAAATCTGATGATTATATCCCTGCTGTTCAATGCTGCTTCCTGCCTTGACAATGCTTCCATGTGGTTGCCTGTGTTGTTTTAACTGCTTAAAGCCAGGAACGCATTGCCGGTGTGTAGAGGGTTAAGCAGATGTGCTCAGACTGACAATAAATTGTGAATTTGCATTGTCAGTGCTGTATATCACTGTGAGCTATAGACCATATTAGCAGAAAGAACTGAATTATATTGCATTCATGATGCAATTAAACACTTCACTAGGAATCAATGTAAAACTGATGAGGCCTGAAAGTAGTGCATATGGCTCAGAACATTATAAAACATTACCTTCACTCAAATCCTTTTCAGTAGCAATTTAAATCTTCATACACTTACTGCTGCCAATGGTAAACTATCGCCTGATTCATAACAAAGCAGGGTAACAAATTACTTTTTTTTTTTTTTTGTTAACTTAAATGTATTCAACTACTAAATTACCCATGAAACCGGAATAGCTGACAAGAGTAATCGCAATTATTATTAGCCCTGCAAGTATTCTGCATTAGCCAATTTAAAAAGCACGGCTCACAGGCAGAGACCAGTTAGAAAAAGGCAGGGTGTTAAATGACTGCAATAGTTCTTCATTTTACTGCTGCTCCAGTTAAAGGTCGAGAGATAGAAATTACATATGACTGCAAACACAGGAAAGGTATTTGTCTTTCCCTGTAAATCAGGTCAGCTGTAAGCATGAACACATTTGGAATTCAATCTGATGGAATGTCATTTCAGAATGGATAGTATTTACAATATGCGGTTTCTTTCTACTTACTAAAGCTTTTTTTTTTTTATCTGTGTGTGAATGATATCTTCACAGGCCTGGCTGCAGAAAGCAGTAGGAAATAAAACATTAAAAGCATGTGACAAGTATATTCTTAGCCAATAAATGGCATTGTTGTTTTTAAAGCAACACTCCGGGCACCATAACCACTACAGTGAAGAGAGCTTCATGCTAGAAAGAGAGCAGTGCCCAGCGGACCAGGGTTAAGGAGTCAAACTATTATCGAATGGTTTGCCTACTTACATTGTGGGGGGCACCAAGGCTCTGCCTCCTATACAGGGCCGGCCTTAGGGGTGTGCGAGCTGTGCGCCATGGAGCAGGGGGTGCCCTGCGGCCAACACAGCTCACACATTGCTGACTACCCGGGTGGAGGAGTTTATGATTCTCCACCCAGGATAAAAAAAAAACAAAAAAAACATTGTGGCGGAGGCGGGGCTTAGTGTGCGGTGGGGCGGAGCCAATTGCGATGGGGCGGGGCTAGAAGTGCCGGGTAATTGCTGCATAGGAAGCAGGAAGGATTCCCTGATTCCCCAACAACCAGAATCCAGTAGCTGCACTACATCCACCTCCATAATGAACAGAGGTACCTATGTGTTTGTGACTGTGTCTGTTTGTGTGACTATCTGCCTGTGTGTGTGACTGTCTTCCTCTGTGTGTGTGTGTCTGTCTGCCTGTGTGTGTGTGTGTGTGTGTGTAGCTGCCTGTCTGTGTGGCTGTCTGCCTGTGTGTGTGTGCCTGACTGTCTGCCTCTGTGTGTGTGTGTGTGTGTGTGTGTGTGTGTGTGTGTGACTGTTTGGATGTAACGGTGTGTGTGTGACACTGTATATGTGGCTGTATGTACGTGCCTGTCCATCTGTATCTGTGTGTGTTTGTAATTGTCTGCCTGTGTGTGTGTGTGTGTGTGTGACTCTTTGCCTGTAACTCTGTCTGTGCATGTGTGTGTAATGAATATTTATTTTTAAATAGTTATCTATTTAATAAATCCCCTATACAATCACTAAACTTCTATACACACACTATACATGGATGACAGGGGAGAGCAGGGCGCCTAAAGGCCTAAGGCCGGCCCTGATCCTATACCAATGTGACACAAGCAAGGGATACTAACTCTTGCAATCCCATTACCCACTTGGATTTTTAGGATCCAGGTTCATTCCTGCATCACCTATGATGCCAAATTAACAACTTCTGCCAATTCTGACTTTGTTGCTTTACCTGACTGTGTCCCCATGTTTTAAATCCTCAAATACCCCTTGAATCAGCTTAGTTTATTGATATTGTAAATGTCTGGTGCCCATGTACCTCAACATGTTCTTTGACTTCAATAATTCCTCTTTTACCTCCACAGAAATTCAGTGCGACCACTGCAAGGTCAGCTAATATCATACTGTCCATTTTCTCTCTGCTCTAGTACTAATCCATATTTTACATGTAGGATATGTTCCTATTTATGACAATTGCCTTATCAAATAAAAATGAATTCTGAGAATAAAAGTCAGACTGTTGAGTATTCGAAAACCAACCCTGGCTTGCCCATGTTTCCATTAACAAATGCACAACCACTGAGGTGTGTGTGTATACATATATCTATATATCCATATATATATATATATATATATATATATAATAAAAAACAAGGCATCCATGTATAACCATAGATCAACCAAAAGGTGCTCATACTAAGCAATCAACAACAAAGCATACAAAGATCACCCATACAACACCAACCAATCACATAGCATGCACAAACCAACATTACACAGGGATGAACTAAATATGCCTTCACAGACCATTCACATTGCACTAATATAATTTATAATTTACATACAACACCCAGGTATCCACCGTGCAGAATCAGTCAACCACACAGCGCCAATGCATCATCCATGTATCACCAATTAACCACTCATCAATGACATTTCACCCATGCAGTGACAAACAATCGTATGAGAATATATTGCATGAAGCAGTCTACCAGCAGGAGTGGACCATTCCCACAATCAGATATACTCAATGCTCATTAAAGTACTAGAGAAAATGTAAAACAGATTTCCATGAAAACCAACCATCTCTCACTACAACAGCAATGAGAGAGGCCAGCCTGCTGACAGCTATCCTTCAGGTGGTCAACCAAGTGCTCTCGAAGATATTGCCGGTGTTCACGAGTTTAATGAGCTGTGAGCCATTCTGGATAAATAAGCACCATGCATACTAGACAGCCTCTTTTGCAATTTATTGAATACGAAATGCATTTTTGTCAACAGATCACAAGTATTATTGTCACTAAAACAATAGTTTGGAGATGACCTTGTGGTAACTCTACCTTCTTGTGATAGGGACTGTGTACAATGCATTTTCCATCTTCTGGTCTTTTAGAATACATTTTTATTGTTTTATTTATAAAGCACCATCATGCTATACAAAGCACACAAAAGACATACAGGTATTTGGTAACATAAGTTGCCATTTACAACAGGCACCGATCAAACAAGCTATAGTCTTCTACAAGGATGCCAGATTTCCACGTAAAGGAACACTTCAAGCACCAGAACTACTACAGTTTAGTGCAGTGTTTTTTCGGGTCTAGTAAAATGTAAATCAAAATGGAAAACTGAGTTAAGAGAGTAAATAAAGTCCACAGCAAACAATCCAAAGTGGCAAAGCCAAAAGCAAGGTCAAAAAGGGTTCAAAAGGTCAATATCCAGGCAGCAAAGTTTCAGAATTGAAAACATAGGTGTCACATGAGATACCTACATGACCTTGGCAGATTGTCAGCGTGGACTTATTCAACTATGCTGGAAAAGAGTACCTTGAATTGTAATTTCTTTACATTGAGTCTCAGCATTACCTGCCTGCAGTGATCCAATAATACTATTAGTTTCTCATCATGGTCATGCTCAGCTTCCTCATCTGTATTACCACAGCCAATTATAAGAATGTCATCTGCTATTGGTTCAATTACATGGAACCCACTTCACAGTCCATGTTGCTTTCGCTGATATATTTCTGGGGCTACAGAGACTCCAAATGGCAGCTTGAGACATCTCTTATGGACCCAGGGAGTCCAGAATGTGGTACTCTTTTCATCCAGTTTGCACTGTAGAAAGACTTATCTTGCATTAACAAGTGTAAAAACCCGTGCTTTGGGCAGTTTGTGCAAAACATAATCAAGTATCAGTTAGCTCTGATACTGATGTATGATGTCCGTCAGCTTCATACTTATCTAGTTACGCTTTTAATTGTGGCTTAATGGCTATTGGCACATTGCATGGGCCACATTGTACTGGTGGAATGGTAGGATCCAGTTTAACATTGTGCAGCTCACCAGGAAATGTGAATTGCACCAGTCCCAGGAGCTCACATGTTGTACCAGACAATAGCGGTTTCTAATTGACTTTAACAGTCTCAAATTCAAGTTTGTGTACATTTTCATGTATGCTGCACTCTGTTTGGAAAAGTCACAATGATTCCATTAGTTCCCTTGAATATGGCTTCAGCTTGCAAGGTTACAATTCAAGGTACAAGAAGTCAGTTTCCATGGACATATCCTGTCTCAACAAGGCTTGAAAGCTGACCCAGATAAGATTAGAGCCATTGTGGACATGCCACAGTCTGGGACCAAAGCAGTGCAGCATTTTATTGGCTTTGTCACATACCTAGCAAAATTCAAACATTTGTCTGAGGTGTGTAAGCCATTGAAAAGACGTCTAGATAAAAATGCAGTTTGGCATTGGCTTATTAAGTATGACCAAGCAGTGGAGGAAATAAAACGCTTGATCATAGCTGCCCCAGTGCTGAAATATTTTGATGTAAAAAAGCCTGTTGCAATACAAAGCGACTCAAGCTAAAATGGCCTAGGATGTTGTTTATTGCAATAAGGTTAGCCAATTGCATTTGCGTCCAAAGCACTCTTCAGCTGAGCAAAATTATGCTCAAATTAGCATGGCTGTTATACACTAATAGCTTGCAGTGTCTTTATTTATTTCACCTGAAACAATAGGCAAAGGGTCAATATCCAGGTACAGGTACAAAGAATATAGTCAAGTGTCCACTGCAAACTGTACAGATCAACTGTAATTGTAAGCAAAGCAAGTTCAGTTGTTCCGTGTTTCATTAGGGCGCCAAACGGTGGCCACGCCCCCATACCGCCACTGTGCTAATCGGTTGCTCATTCTTGGCATGTTTGTCTTCCTGGTGTCTAATGTTGCTTGGGAGACATGAAGTGAATTATGTCCCAGCCTTCCCCTGGTGATCACATGATCACAAGCCCAAACGACCATGGGCCTGGCAGTGGTGAAACTGAGCCGTCAATGGAGAGGGGTGTATCTGCACCCTATACCCTGTAAACAGTGCCTTCAGGACACCCTCAGGTTCTATTATTCATATACGTGATTCCTATTATTAATATTATTATTGGAGTTTAATTAGCGACAACTTATTCCGCAGCACTTTACAATGTTTTTCCTTAATGTTTCATTTGCTTAAAAAAAAATAGAAAATGGTGATCTGACAGTCGTAACACTCTAGAAAAATGATGCTCACAAACATGTAAAAATACAAGTGTAAAGAATTAGAGCTATCCTTTTACTGATAGGAGCCTGCCTCAAGGTGTTAAATGGACCCTATGACAGCATAGGTTAAGCCAAAAAAAACAGAGGGAATTGCTATTGTAGAAACACTAACTATAGCCTTCAGAAATCCCTAAAGAACTAGTTATTAAGGATACGTCTTCTGGGGTTCAGACTGAGCAGTCTGCGGTTGTTGTATTTTCCCTCATGTACTTGTACACAGACAGATATCCATAAATCTTGGCTTTTATAAGGGCCATGAGAAGCAGAGCTGTGAACCAGAGCACTAAACACAGGACAAAAAAGAAAAGGTCCATAAATGATGTTCAGCAACATCCCTGGGCACAGAAAAACAAACCATGTCCCTTTAACTCAATGGAACACTACATCATCTTTTCTCTTCCTCTTTTCCGTTTTATTAGCAAAGCAGGACAATGTTTATACTAGTGGGTATTACATTTGCCAGAACAATTACAGTATGACAAATGGCACATCAGTGTAATCCATCAATTTAGCCAAGACAGGAATCCTTTACTCGGGACGGACATTAATTCCAGGCTCCAATCTCTGGGGCCCCATGTGTTAGTATCCATGACAACGTGGAAAACGCCTTGAGAAAATGCCATCTCTTCATGAAAGATGGGCACGTTTATTGGCGGGCTTGCATGTCACCTCTGACATTTGCATATTACTCTAGTTTCAGAGGGAGATCAGAGGTTTGTGTTGTGTGTAAGCAAGGAGCCTGCCGCTCGGTCTGCCTCACTCATTCAATGAGTCACGGTAGACACTTTTCAATATCTACAGACAGGTGTTCACTCACATCTACCTGGCTAAAAAGGTTATGTTAATGTAACCTTTATGTGAACTTAATTAGGACCACTTGTAACGTACCAATAAGCAGTGGGCAAAATATAAATGAGTAAATATATTAAAGATAGTTATTTGTTAAACAAAAACTGAAAAGTAAACTACTTATTTCAGGTCAAAACAGCCAATTTGAAATCATGTATAAATTATTATTATTATTGCCATTTATATAGTGCCAACAGATTCCGTAGCGCTAACGTAGGTAGGGGTTGTGGGAAAGGGACATTTTATTTACCTGTTGTGGCAATTTGGCTAGTATAATAAAATGCTATTTTGCGCCCTCTGTTTACCCTCTTCCCCTATCTAAGAAAAAAACGAGTGTATTTATAAGAACACAAACTGAATTATTCCATAGACCGTGGACACACTGCCAACACCACAGGGATTCAGGAAGTTATTCTATATAAGTGACAAAATAGTCAGTACCTATCTCATATTATAACAATTAACAACGGGCAAGTCAAAAGCTTTTAAAGGATGAAATCACCAAAGTGTAACAATACAAGCACATTTCTCTTCTGACAAATCAATCTGGCCACGTCCCAAGGATCCAGGCAGGCAGACACAGATATCTCACCTGTTTTATTAAGGCATTACCAGAAACATTTTAATCCCATTTATTATGCCCAATACCTGACTTAAAGACTTTTCTGATATATTAATTGAAATCTAGACAGATAATAAAACAGATCAATACTTAAACAAAAAGAAAAAAGAAAAAAGATATTTGTTTTTGTAACACCTTTGGCTTTTACAATATGATTATATATATATATATATATATATATATATATATATATATATATATAAAAACAAGAATAAGACTGCTTGTGCAGATGATCATTTGTGAAAGTTATGGAATAGAGGAATAATAAGTGTCTGTCTGGTTAAACAGACAATACATGTAAACTCATTAAAGCAACTACAATTATCCAGCATTTTCGTTTTACACTGTAAAATGTTTCAGTAAATCTCTTCATTCCATACAGGGATGATTTTATGCAGATTATGTTTGTATGCAACGTTAATGAATTGGTGGCTAACTGTGGTGTCCACAGGCACACAGATCAGGAACAGCCAGTACACACCAGGATGGAGAGCTCCAGTCCCCCGAGACGTCTTGATTTAGATACCTGGTAAATGGGCTGATTGCAGGCATACACACAGACATGCAAAGTAACTGTTAAACATGTCATCTCAGAATCGTCATTCAAATATCACTCACAATGCAAGAAAATCAATTTCCACTTTTGCTTCATTCCCTATCCCCTAAAGGTTTTTAAGCGCCTTAGGTATCTATGAGTAAGAGATGCTGATGCTCTAAAACATTGAGTAGACTACTAGCCTTGACAAGACAATGTATGTAAAATCATTCAGAGAATATAGAAATGTAACTTTAACTTAATCCTCACATATATTTTAAAAATAAAGTATATGAATATTTATTTATTTGTTTCAGTGAAAACCACTGTTCAGTTTAGTAAGGCAAATTTTTTTGTATATTTTTAGTACCTGTAGGATCAATTTGCGTACGACACAATGCAAAGTACCTTTTACGTATTGTCCATTTCTCTTTACACTGGCCTCTTCAATAGAGAATTTCTTATGAAGATATCATGACATTCCAAAAAAAGTCAATTACTGTAATTGTACATTATTGTGATTTTGACACAAGGGAATATTTTCTGGGGATTCTGATTTCTACTATGTACCTACCCCTTTTATGAACTCAAAAAATAGTATATAGGAGTACAGAAAATGCTTTACCGGGAAGAATATGAGATTTCCATAATTTTCGAGTTCTTGCTGGAACTCCTAAACGATATCATCTTGTTACAAGGTTACAGATTTTGACACGTTTATAACATAGATCACTATTCTCATTTATTGCAGGTTTGATTTAATTGGGTACAGATAGACAGCACTTTTCTGAGAGTCTAAACTTGTGGAAGATGTGAAGCTCTCAGGTAAGATATTTTTTTAACAGTTGCAGAACTCTGTGTCCTATGATCCAAGAAATAACTAGCAAAACTAAATGAATGGTTTTAAAGCTGCAAGGTTATTTTATGCACTTTTACACAGTGCTTTACACACTTCGACTACACAATGCACAAATATCCCAAGAAACTACTGAACACGTAATCACTTAGGGATCAAATGTCTAGGTTGTCTGTCACTGGTCTTTAAATGGTTATTATTGTTCAAATGCAATGTGTACTGATCACAGTTTGCTATCTTGCCACTCAATTCCAGGGACCATGCCAGATCTGATGACATGTCCAATTGGTGAAACGTAAAGCTGGGAAGTATGACAGATGCTGTAGTCTATAGCATAAGTGTCCAAAAGATAGATCCACAGCATTAAGTCTGTAAAAGCATGACGTGAATAGTGTGGGGGACGGGTCTACGTTTTGGTCACCCCTTTTAAAGATCATTAAAAATATATATACAGTATAAGATGTTTTCTTTCAAATCATGAGAGGCACGTATGTTATCACAGGAGTCAGGAGGACTCCTATAAATGGCATGGCTTGCACCTATACATTTGTCAAGGCTATACAGAGCTCTATGGCTATACATTCTTTGTGACTTCTAGATTGGTTTGTAAATGTATCTATCTGGCTCATAAATTACACCAATATTTATCACTGCCTGAACACAGAAACTATACAGGAATACTCAAATATATCTCCAAACACAAGGCAAATGTGTTATAAAAGGAAGTACAGTCATCTTTTACTCTGTACAGCAGCTCTATACTATAATGGCAGCTTTAAAGATGCCAATAATTCATTCTGTTTTATAGCCTTAACATATTGTAAATAGAAGTTACAGTCTTTCCCTAAGCCCAGCAAGTATTAAGGATTTCTGTGTCAGAGAGAGATCAAAGAAAGCTCAGCCAAACATGGGATAATTCTGTGTGGAAACATGACCCACTGCCAGAAGCTGGCAGGTCACGTAGAAGGAAAAACAATAACAATATTTATAATTTCTGACATGATAATCATTGCAATATTTTAGCATTTATGATAAATGTTACACGTTCATTTTATACAATGTTGACAGTATTACCCAATGCTACAATGTATTATAGGGTTATTCACCAAAGTCTTAATTGTCCAGATTTAAAGCAGCACTGTCACACTAAATAAAAACAATAAAGACATTTTTAATGCACCCCCACCTTATATTTCAACCCCTAACCTTTCCTTTTTCAGATTTCTTTGCTCCAAAATCACCTACCCTTTACCTGTAATTTTGGTGCATTCTTATTTGGTGGATTCTTATTCATGGCGCCGTCATCTTCTGGCAATGACATAACATCACTGCCTTGTCCTGCCCAAGTAAGAGATGGGGCCTTAATCCCGTACATGCTCATTGTGCATCAGGTAACCTTTGGCACCACCAAAATTTTCGATTTGTCTAAATATATATGGATGAAAGAAAAAGTTTGTTTCATCCAAACCTAATTTCGTCCATTTGTTTTCGGATGAAATGCAGCCATTATGTTCTTGATGAAATTCCAATGCGGGCCACAATTGCATCTTGTAGCCATTTAGTAGAAAACTCCATAAAGTGTTGCTCTTGTGGGATTGCCATATTTAAGGGTACCAAATTAGGGAGCTGTTTAGTAGATAGCTCCTTTTTGCTATGCTTATGACAATCCCACAAGGATTACGGAGCTATCTACTAAGGAGAAGGATATGTTTTAGGCGACGGAGCCACTTTAAGAGTGAATTTAAATTTGGATATCAAAATAACCAAAGAGAAAAACATGATTTTTGGAGTTAGTATTAGTATGAGTATATTGGCTCAAAAATTATTTCACAATCAATTCACAACTCATTTCCAATAATTCACACTTTTGTGAATAACTGTTTGTCATTTTAATTATAACACATCTATATCAGGGTTATTTAATAAAGTAAGAATTGTCAGGAAATGTATATCTAAGATCAAAGTAGCCAAAGTGGAAGTAAAGATGACTTGGAGAATTTTTTACAAGTCAGCTATTTGGACCTTACATTTGAGCCAGATCTGCCACTAGAGCACCGGTTCTGAAAGGGGACCCTGTCTCTAAATGGACCGTGGGGATATCTAAATATCTTCCACATGTGCATCATGCTGTAACCAGGGATCTTGTGGTCTGCACTTCTGGCAGGTGCACATTACTGTGTGTGTTCCCTCTTGTATACCTCCAAGGCCCTACAGGATCACCACGTCCATAGGCGGGGATTGTACCACCCAGGCGCTACCATGTGGAGCTTATCTAGCTCCTTGACATTGTAAGTGTGTTTTTATAAGGAGGAGAGTGATCAGAGGGGGGGGGTCTGCTATACAGAATCCCCTGCTCTGAGACTAACTCACCAGAGAGACACTCCAGTTGTGTCTCAGGGCGTAACCCTGTTTCATCTATGGATTCAATGATAACTCCTACCTTCAGAGGTGAACCTCTGTTTGTAGGTGTTAACTGGAGAGAAAATTAGCTGTATATTCTTGTTATTGGATGTAACTCTCAAATGTTGTGGTCAGGTGTAAAATCTAAAGCCTGTTAGGCTATAATCCTCTGACTATAAACATCATAGCTAACGTCCAGTGTCCCTAAAAATCAGGCTTTATTGTGGTATGCCTAAGTCAGGGAGTCAGTGGAAAGTAAATAAATCAGTAAATGTGAGAGAGGCAAATTGCCAATTACGAAACAGAAATCGTCTAGGGTTACTACCACATAAAATGTGAGCTCTAAGTCTATAGTCTTGCTCGAATTTAGTTGCTTTAGTATAGTGCAAATAGGAAAACCCAGCCGGGAATATATGCTCCTATAGACTAATTAGATAAGCACAAATATGAGACAAGATTGTACTGTTCCTTTAAGAGTACATCCCAAAGTACCCCCAATGTTGGAACATCTAATAAGATAGTGAGCAACAATTACTTGAAGATTTGGAATAAATTAATTGTAAGTAGTAATACCCCTGTAGCTCTAAACTATTACTACTTGTCTGTGACTACTTTGAATAGTCAACTATTCTGCTTGGATAACCCTTCCTAGAGTCTTAGTAAAGCACTAGTATGATTCAATTGCTTTTGGATCCTAGGCTATCCAAATCTAGAGATAGAAAGGTTATAGCCTCTCTCCCTTTTAATCTTGCTAGATAGTCAGAGGAGAAAAAACAGGAAAAGAAAAACTTAAATGAAGTGCTATAAAATCGAAAACCATGCTTTAATATGTGCAGGAGAATATGAGAAGAATGCCCGACATGCGTTTTGGTGTACAAGCAAACACCCTAACGAAGTGCTATTAGTGTTCGGACCATTTTCCAGTAGGAGGTCAGAGCAGAGAATTGCCAGCACACATGAAGCATGGTGCCCTCTTCTGTGTCGCATCTCCAATATTTGGGAGATGTGGTGGTTGCTGAACATATTTTTAACAATTACATGTGAGTAGTTTTGCCATTTATTGTTTTGCTGAACATATTTTTAACACTTTGGAGAGTCTTATTTTTTTTTCTTTCACTTTTTCATGATATTAAACAACTATTAAACCTAGCAACCACGTCTGTATGCTTTATATATACACAACAGCCTTACAACTTGCTCTTTGGGTTATATACTAAACTGGCACACATACGATGCACCAGCACCACTTCTACTGCAGCGATATTTTATACATCCCCACAAAATGTCTCAAACTTTTTTGCCACCAAAGGCATTTGTGTTTTTTTTACAAAATGAACCAGACGTGTAATATCAGAACACTCTCTCTATGTTGTTTATGCCTCATTTGTTTCTCAACCGACAATTTTTTTTCCCCTCTCAGACTTGGTTCTTTTATGAACAATTCAGTCAGAGGGGCTAGTCAGGAAGACGCCAATGAAAAAAATCCTCTTTCAACAACATTAATCATCTCTAGCTTTCCATAACATAAAATCTTGACCGTTATGTCTGCCAATATTTAAGGAGTTTGCAAATGAAGCTCTTTTATCTCTGTATCACATAGCAGATCAGTGTTTGATCTGCATTTTTTTAAGATCCTCCAGTTTATAGACAGATTAATTCTTCCCATGAACTTCTTGCAAAGTGCTGTGATTTCAGCTGACTTCCTTGTAAGAGGAAAGTCTTCAGAAGATTTGAAACAGCTCAGCAAATCTCTGCCCTTTCTTTAATAATAAAAGGGCTGGAAGTGGAAACAATTTCTTCATTTTTATATTAAAAGTTGGGATTAAAGGCTTTTATGGTTCTTGTAGACAGTTTTCTAAATCCTTTATGAATAGTGAATAATCTTCATGTAAGTGGCCAACTCAGAACATGCAGTCACTCTGACCTCTGACAATGATACACAAAGCTTATAGTTAACCATGTACACATGCTAAAAATACATACGGACAGAAGGGGGTTAGGGACATATGGTATTCTCTAATTGAGTGAAATTCTTCTGTGTATGTATATGTACATGTTTGTAACCTTAGATTCTACTTATGATATCATGATCAGAATAGAAAGTATGCCTGTGGTACCTTGCATGCATTTTGAATATAGGCAGGTACTATCAAAAGATCATAACTATGAATCCTGTCACCAAATGGAAACAGTTGATCTTTATTAAAAAATGTCATGTAGTAGATCCACATTGTGGGAATTATGTTCAAAACTCAGAAATCCTCCCTTTTGCACATTTTTACTTAATAAATACTTTATTACAAAACTGCATATGTAATGTGGTTATTCTTAGTAATTGTGCATAAGGAAAAACAGGCTGCCCTTAATGCACAATTTGACTGCTACAGTGCTGCATCATACCTCCCAATGTTGAGATGTACATAATCTGGATGGGTAGGCAGACCCTCGAGAGGGCATAACATTTGATGTGACACCCGTAATGGGCGGACCTGCCAGGAAAGAGGGAATGCCAGCCCACTGAAAGGGTCGTCAAGCATGCCACTGAAGGGGGTCATCAAGCGTGCCACTGAAGGGGGTCGTCAAGAATGTGTCAAGCATACAAGGCTGACAGACAACCTTCTGGTGCTCTGCATGGTTTATGGTCCTAGTGCCTGAGACCATGCAGTGTGATCTCATCTAATGATGCACTTGCACTGTGCCTCACAAGGACAGTTCCCTGGTGACCACAGACCATAGGGAACTAAATTGGAAAGGTGGAACAGAACCTTGAAAGTGGGTACTTCCCGTCGTAATCACAACTGTTGGATTCTCTACAGCATGGGGCCCCTGATCACAACAGTTCCAGGGCATACATGTCCTGGTCTCCCTGAGATTATGCGTTTTGCTTTTTCATTCAGTCCTCTACTATGATAAATTAATGGTATTAATTGATAGTAAGCATAGTGCCAACACTTATACTAATACTAACCCTAAAATTATACAAAAGATACATATTGGTGAATGAGTAAATAATCTTATAATAATCAAAAACTGGTCAAGGTTGTCACGATAAATTATAAATTTGTGCTATGCTAAAGAGGCATTACTGTCATGCACAGTCACCGTCAGACTGTTCCTTGAGAAAGGCACTTTTGCTGGTGCCGAGAGGTTGGGAGTGTAGTGGTACACTTGTCTAGCCTTTTGAGGAATTATGTAAGAGTTACATTTTTTTTTTGATCTTGTGATTTGTTATCCAAAGCCTCTATCAATGGTATATTGTGGTATTGATTTGGTTTCTGGTAATATATGATTAGACTATATAATAAAGTGATAAGATTGCTAATTACTGAGGTGTGCATCCTTTTGTGTATATACATAAGAGGGATATAATGCCATCTCAAGGTTTTGTAGACATTCACAAAACACTTGACCTTCAGTGTAGTTTATTGTGATTTGTCCAGAACCCTACAATGGTATAAATTTCTCATAATACACTGTTCGCTGTTATGATATCTTTCCCTCTGTAATGTGTGTGAATACATACAAATATACGTACTTAAGGAAATAAATAGAATAATTGCAAATACTGAACAGCAACAATAAGTAGATATGTTGATTCAGTGTTTTACAGAGATTTATGGACATACTCTAAGTTTGGATGTCTCAGGCCTGGGGAAAACCAATCTAGTGGTTTAGAAACCTAAGACTCTAAAAAGTGTTTTACTATACCAAGACACCAGCCAATCTTCTGGCACTTATTTACCACTTAATGACTTTGGTGCAAACAAGGGATCTGCTTAACGCTTATTATGAGGGGTAGTACTTTTCCACCTTGTTAGGTGGCTGTCACTCTTGCTTATCTAGACTGTAAGCTCATTTGAGCAGGGTCCTCACCTACCTATTGTTCCTGTGTCACTGTGTAATTGTTTCATTTGTTGTAAATTTCCTCCCCTTTCATAATATTGTAAAGTGCAGCGGAATCAGTTTGCGCTATATAAATACCAATAATAATAATAATTCTACAGGATCTATAGAAAGCAAATAGTAGATGGATAGAAAGCAGTGTAGTGCAGAAATTAGGCTCCCAGTATTTAAATCACAACAGATCAGGATATATTTGATTGTCTGTCCATTTCTGAGGGTGCCCCAAATTTTTTAAAATATTAAAATTTATTTTGAGTAAATATATACATTAAAAATGGACTTGTTATTATTACCAGTGCCAAAAAAAACCCAAAAATATTACATTCATTTAAAAAAAAAATGCAAGATGTTTGTTTTATTACATATATTTTTATCTGGCAAGCAATACAGTCTTTTTAAATATACTAAACTTTCTGTGGATATTGGAATATATTAAAAGGATATTTTGTTTGAATTTTTTTTAATGGTGTGTTGAAGTGTGAATGCAATGAATAATAGTTTTTGAAATTGCTTCTGACAGCAAAAACTACTTCTACAGAAACACAATCCTTTCTCGGCAAGCTCAAAATACACAAATATATTTTTTTCTATGTTTTTCTTTCCTTGCATTTATCATAGATATCAAATCTAAGATGATTATCGTATGTTCTTGATGTTAATCTGCAACATAATTAACAACAATTAGGCTAAACTAAACCCGATAACATTTGTTGTCTAGCATTTCCTTCAAAATATAACTATCCTCATTAAAGTATTTTCAGATAACAAATGCTATGCTTCACCACATTAGAAAGATAACACAACAGAAGGTGGCAAACAACTGCCATTCTTTAGATCAGTGCATTGTACCATAATTTGGGTCAAACTCAAGTCAAGTAGTTAGACTAACTGCAACAGAAAGATGTCAAAACATTAATTTGAACTAGCCTTTTATTCTCTGCTTTTCCTAGAAATTCCCTTTTCTTTCGATTAAATTGTTTTCTTCTATCTATGGAGATTTTTTTTTCCATATGAATCATAGACATGTGAGTGTCCATTCATCTCACAATCTTATATTTCAAATAAACATAAAAAGGTTTGTGAAAAAGAAAAAGAAACGACTTAAGATATATTAATAAGTGCATATCCCATTTTCCATGTTAGATAACTCAACCGCATCAAACGCCTGAAAAAGATTGTTTGTAAACTCGTTACATATTTTTTGCAACATGTTATATCAGGAAACACTGCAAATTCTAACTATGACAATGTATCGCTATGTGTACCTGTCCCTATTACTGTTCTGATACCTCTCAAGTCTCAAGTACAAGAGCTAACTTGTAGCATATTACTTTACCAACTAAATGGTCCAAAATGGAAGGTCCCCGGGTGCAGGGAGATGGAGGATATAATGGCAAATGTGGAAAGCAAACTCAGCCTTTTCTAGTATGGATATATACATGATACAGAAGGTAGATACATGGAACCAACAAAGGAGCCACAGGTGATGTACAAAGCCAAGGTTAGAGTAGAAACCAACAAAGGAGCCACACAACAAGAAAGGGTTGCTAAATTTCCATTCTACCTCCCACCAGGGTGCAGTGTCTATCTTTACTCCTTTGTGGGCTGCTCAAAGCTAAAATGTGTATTGAATAGTGACAGAAGGGCTTCTTATAAACAGAGCTAAAGCGCCACTACAGTACAATCTATTAAGTGAACACTGTACTTACTATAACAACTTAATTAAAGTTAGTGTCTACGGTAGTTACCTCCTTTAATATGCCCCCAGTTTGTGATTTGTTTTCATCATAAAGGCACACCTCCAAGCCATTTCAATAGGATACGTGGGAATGTAAGTTTCTTGCAATGGCTTGTCATAGAGAGTCATTTTGGGAGCCAAATTCCTACTGCTATAGTTTCCCTTTAATAGTCTAAAGACATAATGAGACTACATATAAATTGCATCAGTCCTAAACTGAACAGGTCAGGGACCACTTTTTGGATTATGACCATGACATGACCACAAAAATATATCATATATAAAAAATACATAAAAATATAAAAATATTACAAAATGTAAATAATTTTCATAATATTAATTCATTTTTTAAGTTTATCCAAAAATATTTAATCACTTGGAAAGATTATGCAACAATATTAAACTGAGGCCTTCTTCCACAAAAGAAATTGATCCACTCTTAGATCAGTGGCTAATTGTGCATTTCTGCCACTTTTTAAAACTGTTTAAAAGGCTTTGACTCTGCTACTCTTTTAAGTTTAATTCTGTAAAAGTTCATTTCCTGGGGGCCCAGAGATTTCAGTCATCTAGCCATTCTCAGGCACAACACTATGACATGCCACTAGTACAAGTTTAACCGTGTTGAACATAAAGTCCACCTCTGTAGCCAAAAGGCATTACAGCAGTGCTGAATATCTAATACTAATACGTTCTGCAGTGCTACACATCTACATTGATAAACTGGACTATTTATTTTCTTCCTGACTAATGCATTTATGGGAGATATTGCAATACGGCTGACAACATCAGTGTCTTCACCAAATCTTCTCATGCGGACGATACCTATGACGTACACCATTATGACTGATAGCTGGTGTCATTAGGAAGGTTTAGGAGAGAGCTTATTTGGAAAAGAGATGTCCTCTGCCTTTCCTCACCTTTTTTCATAATGATTCTGTACAAAATAGCTCTATTTTACAGATTGTTCTTAAATTACAAAAATGTAACTCTTATTGTACTACAGCACATATGCAGTTTTGTAATAAAGAATAAAAAATGAAGAAAATAATTGACAATATCTATAATTTAAAATATTTGACTTGGCAGTTTTTAATAAGGATCAATTCTTTCTGTATAGTGACTGATTAACACTCTGAATTTTAAGACTTTATTCAAAGTTCCTGCAAGGGAAAAGCATACATTCTAATCTGATCAGGATTGCATGAGAACAATGCTTCCCTCTCCATGTAGGTGGCTATATGCTGATATAAACTTTTACTCTGAAACTTAAAAGAAAAAGTTGCAATTATTAAAGGAACATTCCGAGCACCTTAACCACAGTGATCTATAGTGTTTATAGTGACAGACATGCCCTGGCACCCCTCCTGTTGTAAGTAGTCGAACTGTTTTAAAATGGCTTCTGCTGAGCACAGCACTCACCACACATTTATTACACTCATCCGAATCACACACCACACAAAAACTACACAGAGCCAACACACACTGCAAAATCATTACACCTATCCACCACACACACTCTATGTGGGATGACAAAGGGCAAGTCACTAAACTCCAGATTTTTTAAATCCAATGGCAAAATGGAGGTAAAATGAGTCAGTTGTGACTTCTTGAGTTGGATAATTTTTCCAGATCAGCTATTTTTGCCTAATTTTTCCATTCTGATTTAATTTGAGTTGAGTGAGTAACACTGTCCAAGTTTAAGCAGGGTCCCCAAATTTTCCCTTGGACAAGAACAAAAACAAAGACCCTGTCTTTGGCTGAGAGCCATCAACTGACTTGGAGTGTTCATTTAAAAACCAGATATACAACTTAAAGTGATAAAGCATTCAATTACACTTAAAGAAAATATCTTATCTACCAACAGGCTGCATGTTCTTAGTGTTTATGTATAAATAGCTAATTCTAATGTTTTGCCTGAATGAGTAAAATTAACTATGCTAGATTGATATTTCTACTCTAACCTTGGCTTTGTACATCACCTCGGTACCCAATTCCTTCTACTTTCACCCACCCTCTCCTTACTTTAAACGTCTCTTCATGACATCATTCAGCCACACGGAAATGGAAAGACTGAAGATTGGGTAGGTCAAGTGAGTAACGGCCGTATGTATTTGATGGATAGATGGGAAGAAAGAAGATTGCATAGGACAAGTGAAAGATGACCGTATGGATACAATGGATAAATGGGAAGATGTGGAATTACCAGTTTGTTGAAATCAGAAGTAGAAATTAAAAGCTCTGTAAATAATGTGTAAAATTTCAAGCATGTAGCTCTCCACATCTCCCCCAAAGCACCACTATTCAGTGGACATGTCACCTGAGGAGATTTTGCAAAACCCCCCCAGACCTCACAAATAACGGTGCTGCTAAAATTTAGTTGCTACTGAATACAATGTCAGTATAGAAACAATGGTTACAACTCTCAAGGTTCAGTTCTTGGTCCCCTTTTGTTCTCTCTCTATACTGCCTCTCTTGGCAACTAATGGATTCCACTACCACCTGTATGCTGACGACACCCAGATATATCTCCCCTCGCCTGACCTCTCCCCTGGTGTCCTACAACGTATCACCAATTGCATTTCTTCTATCTCTGATTGGATGTCCTCCCGCTTTCTGAAACTCAGTCTCTCTAAAACTGATTTTCTTAAGTTTCCTCCTCATAACACTGATCCTCCTCCTTCACTCTCCCTGCAGGCGGACAGGGAAAGTCACCCCATCCTTTCAAGCTCACAGTCTTGGTGTCACTTTTGATCCTGGCCTCACCTTTGCGCCTCATGTCCAGCCTGTTGCTAAAACCTGTCGATTCCAACTTAAAAACATTGCCCGCATACGAACGGATTTGCGTGTTGGACTCGTCGGCTCGCCTCCCGTGTGAGCCAGGGTTAAAAAATAAGAAAGGAAAGTATAAAGCTCTATTTTTTTACGCAAAATGCTGCCAAGGAGCTTGTTCATGCTCTAGTAATCTCTTGCATCGATTACTGTAATTCTCTCCTAATTGGTCTCCCCAGAAGCCGTACTGCCCCCCTACAATCTGTGGTGAATGCTGCTGCCACCCCTCCTCTCACACCTCCCCTCTCTTTCGATCCTTACACTGGCTTCCTGTCCGATACAGGTGTCAATTTAAAATACTAACCCTTACCTATAAAGCTCTAACCAACTCTAGCCCTTCTTACACTTCTTCATTGATTCATAGGTTCCACTCTACTGGTGACCTTCTCCTTTCTGCTGCTCGTACCCTTACTGCAAATTCACACCTGCAAGACTTCTCACGGGCGGCTCCTTTCCTTTGGAACAGCCTGCCTACCCCTGTCAGCCTCTCCCGTAGTCTTCAATCCTTTAAGAAGTCCCTCAAAACCCATCTTTTCAGGAATGTCTATTTGCTGTCTCTCTCAATATACGTCCTATTTTGTTTTTATACCCCACATCTGTTAGACTTTAGGCTGGTTTGAGCAGGGTCCTCAACTACCTATTGTTCCTGTTACATTTTGTTATTGTAAAGCACTGCGTTATAAGCTGGCGCTATATCAATACCAATAATAGTAATAATAATAATATGCTTAAGGCCCATTTCATAACTAGAATTTTGTTTTAAATAGTTTTTTATTTTGTTGGTAACAGTCTAACCAGCATATAGCAAGGGTGCAAATAGTTGCACTGTAGCCTACGCAGAGGCTTTTCACGGCAATTTTATGGTGAGCTCGCATGTGCCTTCGCAGAAGCCAGGTATTGCATTGCCATATAGAGGTAATCATCACTACAACATATGAATATAGGTACAGATCTACGTATGCATAGTATAAGTTTTCTTTTTCTTTTTTTAGTATGACTTTCCTAAATTGTTTGTTACCCGAGGTACAGGCTTCTGGCTCATTGTTGTGTGTAGTGTGTGGTCATCGTTGGTGCGTCAAAGGCTGTGTATAGAGTTATTGTGGTATATAGCGTGAGATGTGCCGTCTTTAGGTTAAACGTGATAAAGTAGTCAGAGGGCTACTTGTCTATGTGGTCTGCTCGCGTGTCGTATTGTGCACCCACCGTCTGGTGGGTCGTGGTTGAAGCCGTCTGAGACGTCTGTCCCGGGGCCTAGTGTTGTGGTGTGTAGGTGTAAGCGCTTGTCACATTCGTGTGGTCAGTAATTGCCAGGGATCCCTTTCCATATTTGTACGTCTGGGTGTCTGTGTGGGTCCTTTGTGAGGTATGTACGTGTGGGGAAAGGTTCGGGAACAGAGAGTGTAGAGAGGTGAGGAGAGGGGGGGTAGGAGAGGAGGGGGGAGGTAGTTGGAGAGAGAAAGGGAGGCAGGTGAATATCTCTGCTGTCTGGTCGACATCCACTTCCCCAGACTCTGCCCCAGTTAGTCCCACTCCGTCAGTGCCCCAGTTGGTCACCTCTCGCATGTCCACCAGCCTGCTCCTCTCCGTGTACGGGTGCGTTCAGGAGTTGATCACCCGCCCTACTGTTTGAAAGGTTGAATGAGGGAACAGTCCCACCATATGTGGAGAAACGTCCCAACTTCATCTCCGCATCTCCAGCAAGCATTCGGTCTCGCGCTGTCCCTGGCATGGAGGTCCGCGGGGGTGATGTACCATCTTGTGAGAATTTTATATGAATTTTCTTGGAGCCTCGCTGAACCTGGAGTCTTCTGGGTGAGTGTGATGATTTTGTCCCAGTCTGTGTCCGTGAGTGCTTCCTCGAGGTCCTCGTCCCATCTCCGGAGGCACGGCGGTGCCAGGAGGTACCGTCAGGTTGTCAGAGAGGTGTAAATTTGGGATATCGCTCTCGGGGCTGGTGCGTCGGCCAGGCATAGGGATTCAAACTCCGTACCTTCCCATATAAGGCTCGGTTGTTGGGGGATCGAGCGTGTATAGTGCTGTATTTGTTCTCTCGCTATAGTGTGTAGGAAGGTGTGCCTTTGGTCTGGGAAAAGGGCTGCCGTTGGTCTATTGTGCCTGTGGATGTGAGCACATCCACCATTCGGGGCAGCGTGGTGTTGGGCCCTGGTCGTGGGGTGGGACCCATGTCACCTGCTGGGAAATCTGGATTACCACTGATGGGGAGCAGAGGGCCTGGGTCGGTTGTGAGATAGTATTTGGGGCCGTTTTGGTGCCAGATACGGAGGGTGGCCTTCACGAACGGATTCGCGTGTTGGACTCGCTGGCTCGCCTCTGGTGTGAGCCTGGGTAAAGCTCTAAGATCGGAGTCGGTGCTATCCTCTTCCAGTTGGACCCAGGGTTTATCTCGTAATGCGGTCGACCAATAACTAGAAATAACACTTTCCAATGCATTGTGAGGGACCAGCTTATTATACCAGGGGAATATGTTAAAAAATAAGAAAGGAACGTATAAAGCTCTATTACAACTTCACAGAGATAGCTGGAATGAAGAGATGCTAAAGAAAATTGTCTCCCAATAAACAAAGGTAAAAAAAACCAGAACATCAAAATAAATAAATGAATAATTGATAGAAAGTTAAAATAAAGCACTGACAAGGCTTAGATAGACCCGGTACTATCATGGGAATACAGCAGATAAAATCTTAAGGAAAAAAACAGCCACATTTAGAATTTAAAAAAATATATAGTAAAAGCAGATATATGAAGAAAACATATAGGACATGACTATTTAATTATATTCTCAATTAGACAACTTACCTAAAATGTGTGACAACATTACAAATAACTAAGGAAAAAATACTTGTAAAAAGTACATTTATGGCTAAAAGTAGGAACTTTGACCCGATTACTCAGGCTCTCAAAAAGGGCAAAATTCTCAATAGGAGGGGGGTTCCCTTCAAAGCTTATAGTGCAGAGAAACAGAGTGACAAGAGCAGTCTCTAAAGTGGAGGAAGCAATGACCGTACTATGCCAATGGGATATTCCTGTACCAAAGAAGGATTATACACACCTCACTAGGAAGCAGGCATCCATTCTGGGGGGGTGTGGCGAGTGGCAAAAAATGAGGACTCCGACAAAGTGTACCTGCTCAGAGACGTTAATCACCTGTTTTGGAGTACAGCTCTTGAGCAGACATTGTGGTATGATAACTTGTCATTGGAGAAAAAACTTGGATATATTTTTTCCTGTAAACAGTTAACCTATACATTGATTTTTGTCACAGAAAGAACAAAAGCATATAGGAGTGGGCATCTGATAACTGTTCTAGCAGGAGGAATACCTACACTGCACAAAAGGGGATATAATAGAATGTTAAATTGCTATAGAAGTACAAAGCAAACACTTTTTAATTTATGCTTTTTATATAGTTTTATTATGCCTATCAGTTGGTGCTATATGGCCTCTACCAGTAGACAAAGACAGAGAAGTCAGATCTTGCAATAAGGAGTTAATACTGACTACACAGGGTTCAGTAGTTCCAGGAGAGTGGGAAGGGGCTCATATAGGGATATTGGTGGGGGCCACTAGACATACTTCTCTGTGTTTGAGAATACCAAATGAACAGTTGCATTGCCAGCATAAAATGTTTTAATTGCTGATTGTGTAACTACAAGTGCCCTAGTAAATCTCTCTGTTGAGGCGACAGTATAATTACATTCCTTTGCTGCAACCTGTTTTTGGATATGTCTTTTGTTGATTCATTGTATGTTGTTAGGACGCATTTCTTGTACAGTAAAATGTTTTTTTTGTGTGGATTGCGAGCGGGATACCTGTGCCCTTCACATGCAGGTGGCGAGGCTTGAAGATGGCTGAACTGGTGCCCAGCGGGGCAAGGTGGGAGATTGGTTTATGATTATATGGACAGTAGCGGACCCTGGGTAACCTGGCTGGTTACCTCCGCTATTAATAATTGACCAGACCCATTTTTCCCCAGTAACTGGACGACACACAGTTCCAGGGGTACAACAACAAGCTTTATTGGCCACACTCAGCTTTATACTCTCCCCATGCAAGGGGGTGGAACACAGGTAAAAGAAAATGTCCCTGCCCAGGCTCCTCCCCCTCCCAGGAGTCGTATATCAGAATTGGAACCCTAGTCCCTTTGTCCCCTGTTCCTGCCACTTCATGTCCCCTCCCAGGGTCCTCCCCCTCCCAGAGGCCTGTGCATGTGACAGGAACTTCAGTCCCTTTGTCCCTGGTTCCCATCACCCATATACAGGGTTTCCCACTTCCCGGGGCAGGAGGTCTTCTACCCAGGATTCTCTGTACCTCCTGAGCTCCCAGGTACAGAAAGCCCGCCTCCTGAGCTCCCAGGTACAGAAAGCCTGCCAAACCACCATTGTCCCTACAGAGTGTCCTTACTAATCTCAGGGTCCTCCAGAACGGCAACTGGCATGAACAGCCTCCGTTTGCGTGGTCCCTGGGTAAACCCAAGCAAGGGAAGCATGTCCTTTCTGGAGACGAATGCTCCCCTTGGCAGGCGTTTGTCTATACGAACGGCGGCCACCCAGGGAAGCACTCATTAATTGCTTCCCATGCAGTTTCACACTTATGTTCCAAGTTGCCAATGTTCTAATTGATTGGTGTGAACACTCCAAGGGGCGCTGGGGAGGTCCTCATTCGGGAGCCGAACGAGGTGGATAGCAATCCGCGAATGCTCACCATGGATGGCGTTTGTCTAACGAACGGGCTACCACCCAGGAGCGGCATGCGCTGAGGCTCCCCTTGCGGTTTGTGGTTTTCACACCTCGTTAGCGAGGTGTGAACATTCTAAATAAACATTTGGGCTGCGTTCGTACGTGGTCTCCCGAATGGGGAGCAGGTAAAACACACAAGTGATCACAAATACATGGGGAACATAGGCAAATACACTACCACACTTCATGGTTTAGCGGTGATCCTGCTACATGGTCCTATAACACATTGGACAAATACCGATAGGGCCAAAAATATATTTTATGTCGTTGAACAGTAAAGGACTTAATTCACCGGATAAGAGATGCTTGGCCCTGGAGGAGGCTAACAAGATTGGTGTGGATGTAGCAATGTGCCAAGAGGAGAACTTTGCGTGAGCTAAGCAACCAACATTCTCCTTCAAATTCTATATGGTTGGGTATCATTCCTGCTCCAAATCTAAAAAGCGTGAAGTTTCCATATTAATTAGCTCCTCAGTGTATTTCCAACTCCATCAGAAATTGTCAGACAAAAATGGAAGATATTTATTCCTTTAGCACAATATAAACCAGAAGTCCTATACACTGGTAAATGGAGCCAACTTAAATGTTGGAAGAATTTACTGGCCAAGATTGAGAGTAATATTATACTTATACCAGGAGGAGATGGCAACTTAATTTTTGATCATGAGTTGGACCAGGGGCAGGCACCTAACAGACTTTTTCTTATCGTATAATCTATATAATGGGAGACAAAGAATTCACAGTTCATTTACATATACACAATACATATATCCGCATAGAGATATTTTTTTATATCATCCCGAACCTTGCTGAGGGCTGGGTCCTCCACAGTGGGTCAGATTACCTGTCCTATCATGCACCAGTATTGGTAAAATTGTTATAAGATTACCTAGGGGTAAAGGCACATGTAGGCTCAATGTGTAATGGAAAACGCGCAAGTTCTAAGGGAAGTTAAAGTTGAACTGAACAACTATTATAAACATAACTATACAGATTATAGGGAAATAAACGTTGTCTGGTTGGCCCACAAGGCCTTTATTAAGATATATTCATGAAGCTTCATATTTGAAAAAGGTGAGAAGGAAGCACCAACAGACACTCTTAGAACAGTTGGAGAATAGGAGGACACCATCACAAGCTTTTTTTTTTTTTAACATTTTGGGTCAGTTTGACAAAAAACATAGAGCTCTCCCCCAGCATCCATGGCACTCCCCCTCGGCAGCCTCACTGATATTCATTCCCATGTGGAAATCCATCCAACCTTGGACAGCAGTGACAAGATAACAGAATCGGGCTATCCAGACCCTAGTACTGTCAAGCTTATTATCGCTAATCAAGGTTGGCTGGTTTCACACTAGATAATATGCATGTGTAATTTGTATATTATCAGCGAGGCTGCAATTCGGTGGACTCTGGGTGCTGAAGAGAGTTCATGCTAACTTAGTTACTTTGATTTAATTTTGCAATCCAGCTTTCAAGTCATTATAATGCACTTTTTAATATATAATGGAGTCAAATGGTTAAGATATCAGTTTATCAAAGAAACATAATAATCAGTGATTTAATGCTATAATGTTTGTGTAGAAAATAAAAATATATGGTATGATGCATTGAGGGGGGAAAGGGGTTCTAAGCAAATATTAACGAGATTTAACCCTGCACAGACTTTACTGGTGTGAGTGACAGGAAACCATTATTAAAGGATTATTAAAAGTTGCATTCCCTCCAGTAAATCAGCATAAACAACAAGCAGAGAACGTCTTTGTATTAATACAGGAATCATTGATTTCTGCACTGTATGAACAAGCTCATTAATTCAGCAGCTCTCTGCTCCTATATATACCATGCCCCGAGATCTCAATGCAGCATAAAACAAGAGCGAATGCCAGAACTAAATATTCAAAGATTGTACTTTACACATACATCCACAATCAGTATGTACATCAGATCCCGCAGGATGCAATGTGCGGGGTTATATTAACCATACCACCAGTCCCTTCTTCAGATAACAAGTCTTTATGAGGTTAATACCCACTATCTTCTTAATTTCCAAACTGACAATAACAGGAAGCAATGTGGGGATTAATAATATCAAGAATTAATAAACCTCTTCTTCTTAAACATCAGCAGAAGGTTGCATGTCGGTATCATAGCTTTGAAAATATCTGAGCAGAGATTACTACCACTCATCTTTCAACAGCTACTCATCTTTCTACAACCACGCATCGTACCACTGAAACCCATCCTTCAACTACCACTCATACTACAACTACAAATCATACTTCAACTGCTACTCATTCTTCTACTACCACTCATCCTTCTAGTACAACATAAACACATATACAACTACTGTCAATCATCCTTAAACAGCTACTCATCCTTCAACCGCTACTCATCTTTCTACAACCACTCATCCAACTACTGTCTCACATCCTTGTACCACTCATCCTTCCAACTACCACTCATACTTCAACTGCTATTCGTCCTTCAACAACCACCCATCCTACTACTATCACCCATCCTACTACCACTCATACTTCAACTGCTACTCATCCTTCAACTACCACTCATACTTCTAGTAGCCTAATCCTATTACTGTCTGTCATGCTTTTACTAGAAATCCTTCTAATGACACAAAGTACAAGCACAGGATTTAAAACAAAAAACAAACAAACAAAAAGGTTATTTTATCACCTATAATAAGTTAATGCTCGTCTTTATTTCTGCACTGGTCCAAAACACAACCATATATATTATCATTGACCTCCACAGCTGTTTAATAATGGTTCAATGAAACATCATTACTTGCAAACTTACTCACACAGACAACACTAAGCCCAATAACTAGTTGCTTTGGTAATGGTGCTAACATGGCCTTAGTATTGTCCACAGGTTCTGTTATTAATCCGTTTGAATGACTGACAGAAACAGTGGGTCCCCTGAGCAGCTGGTCAATCATGTGGCTTATTGCTATTGAGGAAGTTAAACTTTTGCATAGTTGAATTAGTTTGTCCAGTTTTGGACAGCATGTTTTGGTGAGCAGTTCATCTGATGCTCGCACCCAGTTAATGCTGTCCAAAACAGGACAAAACTAATGTTTCTAATGTGGAAGTATAACTTTAACCAGCAAACCTTGGAGCCAAAGGCAATGTCACTGCGTGATCCTCTGTTAGTGTCAAACTACTTCAAAAGGTCTCCTTTGATATAGAACTATGGGATGGTGCCATATTCAGTACACCTGATGTTAGAGGTTATGGTGTGTAGAATGTATCTTTATATCTGAAGTCTTTACTATTTTAGGGTTATTAGTTGACATAACATGGAATGTTTTAGTGAAATTAGTGAGTTTAGAGAAAATAAATAAATGTGAGGTGGGGGTAGTTTTAATAGATGAGGCTTACATAAATTGCATTTAAAACTAGAATCTCTTGTCTAGATAATTTCCTATGGGTTGCATGGTCTATGCACGGGGTATGACGAATGAATACTACAAATTCATGGTGAAACCTGATTCATTAAATTCTAAACAAAATGCCCTGGATTACAACCTGTGGAGAAATTAAGTAAAATAGGGGCCATGAAAAAGCTCTTGGACAACCAATTAAGCCAATCTGCTCATTCTTATTCTCCAATGGTAAAGCATGGACATTATTATTATTACATTAATTAGCAGGTGGTAAACATTTCTGAGTGCATGCCGTCATTCACCTGATCAGGTAACTGAGGGATGGGGGCAGCCTACAGATCAGATATGTTAGGCATGGGGAGGAGCAGCATACAGGTCAGGTAAGTGAGGAGGCAGCCTACAGATCAGGAAGGGTCTGCAAGGAGCAGAAAGAGTCAGCAAGGAGCAGGAAGGGTCTGCAAGGAGCAGGAAGGGTCAGGAAGGGACAGAAGGAGCACAAAGGTAAAGGAGCAAAAATAATCAGAAGGAGCACAAAGGTAAAGTAGGAGAAGGAGCAGAAAGGGGGCAGCAAGGAGCTGGAAAGGGCAAAAGGAGCACAAAGGTAAAGTAGGAGAAGGAGCAGAAAGTAACAGAAATGAGCAGGAAGGGGCAGCAAGGAGCAGGGAAGAATAGGAAGGGTCTGCAAGAAACATGAAGGGGCAGCAAGAAGCATAAAGAAGCAGCAAGAAGCAGGAAGGGGCAGCAAGCAGAAGGAAGGGGCAGCAAGCAGAAGGAAGGGGCAGCAAGCAGCAGGGAGGGTCTGCAAGGAGAAGAAAGGGGAAGGAAGGGACAGAAGGAGCACAAAGGTAAAGTAGAAGAAGGAGCAGATAGGGACAGCAAGGAGCTGGAAAGGGCAGCAAGGAGTAAAAAGGAGCTGGAGGGGCAGAAGGAATGCAAAGGTACATTAGGAAAAGGAGCAGAAAGGGATAGAAATGAGCAGAAAGTGACAGAAGGAGCAGGAAGGTAAAGGAGCAGAAAGAATCAGAAGGAGCAGAAAGGTAAAGTAGGAGAAGGAGCAGAAAGGAACAGCATGGAGCAGAAAGGGCAGCAAGTGGCAGGAAGGTAAAGTAGAAGAAACAGCAGGAAGGAGAAGGAACAGAAATGAGCAGGAAGGGAAAGCAAGGAGCAGAAAGGGACAGCAAGGAGCAGGGAGGGGCAGCAAGGAGCTGGGTAGGAGAAGGAGCAGAATGGGTCTGCAAGGAGCAGAAAGGGATCAGAAAGAAAAAGGAGCAGAAGGGCGCAAAAGAAGCCAAAGAGGAGAAAAGATAGTGTCAGAAGAATAAAAAGAAAATGAGATTTGAGCAAGAAGGACAAGTGAAGTGATGCCTCCACTTCATTTTGGACACCACATCATAAGGTTGTGGAACCTGGGCCTGGCAGGGAAACTTTGGACTTTCTCATCTTCCTAGGTAAAATAAAAATCTCAGTGTTAATGTGTCTTTTATTTACTGAGTGTCAGGAAGCACAGAGTGCCGTTGGGTAGGGGTGTCGCTGATTGGCTAGAGCGGTCAGCTGGCACTCTAAGCCAATCAGTAGCTCCCCAGTCACAAAAAATAAAACATTGTTATGAACCGGGAACTAGCGATTGACTTAGAGCATCAGCTGACTCTAGCCAATCAGTGACACCCATGCCTGATGTCAATCTGCACTTCCTGACACTCCATTTCAGAAGCCGAATACCACTGAGCGACCTGGAGATCTGGAGCTGGACGAAGTCTTTGGGGTTAAACCATTTGAGAGAGGTTTAACCACTTAAAGGAAAGAGAGCACCCAGGGGCCTCCTGACATCATAACATTTTCATTTAGATGAAGTTGTTATGGTGACCAGAATGTTCCTTTAATTTGATTTAAGGAACACTATAGTGTCAGGAATACATGCATGTATTCCTGACACCATAGTTGTAATAACGCTATTTATCCTGGCTTTATGTGATAATGACTATGCCCCTCCCTTTATGACACTGTCAAAAAGGGGCCAAACCTGGATGTCATTATAATTATGCCCCTTTCCCTCCCCCCCCCCCGAAAAATTCCTGCGGATGCCCTTGAATGTAAGTATGCTTGCAAGAATAATTTCACGCACAAAGCATTAGCCTCCTTTAATCATCATTACAGGATTCACACAATTTTAATGCGTGCCAAATCTGTTTTTTTCCCTCTCTTTGGGGAGACTGCCAAGACCAACAATAACAAATTGAAGGAGAATAGAAAAAAAAAAACTTCTTGCTTTTAAACAGAGGTTAATAAGGAGTGACAGTATTAAGTCTATTCTGATTAACTATGCTGAAATATATTATTGCACTTTGTAACATAGAATCATTATTAGGTTAAGCATGGCATAGAAAATGAAACGTGAGTTTGAAACTGAGGACTTTCAGGGAAATCATATTTGTAAAACACAGATGGTTTTCAGAAACTATTGGCTTAAGGACCCAAAGAACAAAGCGGCAAAATAGTCAACACAGAAATAAATAAAATTGCATATTTCTATTTGGTGCTTCTTTTCTGTATCATTGATGCAGGGAATTACTAAGAAGGGTGATGTCCCAGTTTACAGATAATTAATTTGAACTATGATTTTTTTATTGTCAGGGTGAGCTTACAAGTGTTTTTGCTTCTAAGTCTCTTCAGTATGGTGCAAAGAACTGATACCAAAGGCACTTGCATGCTGTGCTGCTGTGGCAAGGTTCTGATCTTGCAGACAGCTGATTTGCGGAAACCTGTAAAAGACTACCAAACTTGACCGACTGTTAGCACTGATTTCCCTGGAACGGTTTTGGGCATGGGGCCATGCTTGCGGTAGGTCAAAACTATGACTTCCAGGAAATTCCTGAACAGCTGCTCTGATCTGGGTAATGTTTGGATATGTCGTTCACCCAGATCAGGGCTATCTGGGGATATGTTGTATTTTGGGGTACTTATTAGACTATAAAAATGTGTGTTTTTTTTCTGTCTGGGGATAATTAAGTTATTGTATTATCTCCCAAGCACAGAGGAGGGATTCTATTGTTTGTGTATGGGAGTGTCTCACTGTATGACTGTTTTTATTGGTTTGTTCTCTTTGTGTCCCTGTGCCCAATAAGGTCCACCTGGGTGTCACCCTTGTTGGGAAACTTGCATAATAGGCCAGCGTGACTCCTTTAAAATCCTATTCCAGCTTACACTCCAAAACTGTGTGTTGTCCTGTTATTGGAGGGAAAGAAGATTTACTCCTGTGTCTGCTGTTCCAGCTTGCAGGGGATTCGACAGGGAAAGTTCTTGTAAGGACTAGAGCCGAATTCCCCATTCGGCTCCAGGAAGGAGCGGTTTCAGGGCTCCAGTCAAGCCACGGTGACTGTGGGCAGAAGTGCTGCGGTTTGTCCCCTGTTCCAGCTAGGAAACGGTCCTTGGCGGAGGTACCCGGCCAGGGGTACAGGGAGCTCCGTTACAATGGCATTATGTCACATGTAGACATTTGTGTAGGTCTGTGGTGGTCTCTAGCTAGTATAGCTTTTATTGGCCATTGTCAGGGATGAGTGCTTTACATGGAAAAAACAGATGGTGGGCGGTAGAACCATTGTTGAAGAGTGGTGTGGCTTTGACCATCCATCTGGGTGTCTAGTTTTTGTTTTTAACCATATATAATTGTTTTTTTGTATGTACTCTAAATATTTTTATTTTATGTCAAGACACGGAGGCTCATATTGCTTAACCCTTTCTTTACTGTCCACCAATGGCAGCAAAGAATACAAACAGTAAGAAAAAATGGTAACCATAGTGATAGACCACTCCCATACCAAGTCCCAGTATAATAGTCAGCACCTCCCCACCCAATTCCTCTTTCTTTGCTGCTACCAAACAGATAAGTACATGACTAATTTCTTCCATATTATCATTGCCTTATTGTTATGTACACTATTTATTTGCATTATTGATGTTACTCTCATTATTGCTCTGTTGCTACCTGTACCACTTATTTGCTTTTTTGGTTGTAGTTTCATTATTTACTTATTTATTTTCCATATGTTTTATGTTTCCATGTTTTATCCTATTGTGGATTTTTATATTGTGTTATCCTTTGAGCCCAGGGTTCCAGACCTCTTTAGGGTATTATTATCAGTATCCCTATCACTTGAGCTTTCCCTGTTGCTCTTATCTTTTTTCTCTGTTTGCCTTATCTTTCTCAGGCTGTCTGTGACTCCATTGCTCCTTCTTCCTGTCTGGGCCCTGGTGAGCTCCCTATCTCTACCCTCTAATAAGGTATAGCTAGTCTGGGGTGATTAACGCCTGCTAGCTTGTTCTCTCCCTGTCATTTTCGTTTTAGCTTTCAACTCCCTGCAGCATATATTACTATTTTATATTTGGTGTCATTGGGATATCTCACAGCAATTTTATTATGCCCACGTCCAAAGTGCCTGCCACCACCCTACCCCCTGGGGAAATGGATATACCCCATGCTTTGGTTAACCCCTCTGCCAGCTTTGGCGCCCCTTCATCCGCAGGTGACCCTATGTCATTACCTGATGATGCCCAATCCCTAGCTTTACAGCGCTCCGTTATGGATGCCATTTTGGCCCCCATGGGCTCCATGTCCTCATGCTCTTTCCCAGATTATTTCACAGGCCTTACTGGCATGCCCTTTGGTCGCAGAAGGCTCGGCTGTGCCGACGCGCTTACCGCGTTCTGCTTTAAGCCCTACAGGGGATGTTCCAAGAAAGGCTACGGCCAAATCCAGGCACTTAAGTCCCCCTGCCTCCAGAAACAATATGACTGGTGTGACTATATCCACCCATGACAGCGTGCCTATGTCACGCAAGAGATCCTTTCCGCGCCAGGCAGAACGGGCGCGGCAGTGGAAATGTGCTACAGCACAAAAAAAGAGAGTGAATCCGACTCAGAAATCGGGTATTGTGAGGAGGCTGATGCTGAGTCCCTATGTGACTCTGATGACAACATTGGCGGGCAGGACACTGACCCCTTTTCCCATGCTTTTTTGGGGCTGGTAATGAGTGGCTTGCGCAGCGAATTCCCTGCTACCGCGGGTTCCGCCCTCATGGATCTGTCTGGGGAACCTATGTTTGACCCGGATGCTCTCCATCCCCCGAGGTCGGCAGAATGGCTCCCAGCGGACCATGTGGCTAAGTACCTAGAGAACTGGGTATGGCGCCACCTTAGCAAGGCGGCGCACAACAAACTCAGGGCAGAATGTCCTAGACTCCTGATTCCCAGTTAAGTCTGTGAGACCCCTATTGTTGACTCCAAAATGTCCCAATTTCTTTCAAAAATGTGATGGAATCCCAGCAAGGGATTGGATTCTGCTCTAAAATCATGCCAAGACAAACACCTGGACATTTTTGGTCCTTTGGCTAAATTGTTTGACCTGGCTGAACTAGCCAGAGCAGAAAACAGGCAGGTTGACCCAGAAGAACTCTGTGGCTGGGTGCTGAGGGCGATCTGCATAGCAGGCAATGTGAACACCTCCCTGTCTATTGAGCGGCGTAAAGCCATTCTCTTTAAAATTGAGCCCAAATTGGCTAACCTCGCTCTCACTGAGGCGGGCAAAGAGGCCCAGGGCCTGTTTGGAGAATCCTTTATAAAGGATCTGGGGCGCTTTGTGGGTGCTTTTACAGCCCTGGACACGGCTCAATCCTGAAGAGGGTATTTCAGGGACGGGTCTCTACCAGGCTGGCAGATTCAGGGGCCGTCTGTACGGCCGGTCTAATTACCACACCCGTGGATCGGGATGAGGCTTCTACAACCAGAGACCATCCTACCAGGAGACGAGACAACAGTCCCCTTTCTTCTCCTCTCGTGGGAGGCCATGGCGCTCCAGAGGCTTCAGAGAGAACCCTGGTTCCAGACGCCCTTACGGTAAGCTTACATTTACCTCATGTTTTTTCAATATCTGTGTAGGGGGCAGACTCTGTCATTTTTTCCAAGCCTGGTTAGACATCACCTTAGATGCCTGGGTTCTGACCACAGTGAGGGGGTTTAAAATAGTTGGTTTCATATTCCTCCCCCTCACCCTATTGTACTTTCAGGGACAGACCGCGCCCTAATAGACGGTTCTACTCCAAGTACGACACCAGATGACCGACTTGGTCCTACTGACCCCATTCTGTCGTGGTTCCCACAGCTCCTGGAACTGGCGATAGATGTACCTAGACTTCTGCCATCCTACCAGGATCTTCTGCTGGACCCATTGGGCCAACAACACCCCCTCCTACTGGACAGGTCGTTGCTGCTACTCGCATGGAGGATTTCCGGGGTCCCTGGGAAATCCAAGGAGTTCCGGATGCAACTTGACGCCTGGGCCCCCAGCACTAGACGATCATATGGGACCGCTTGGAGAGCTTGGACTGGCTGGTGCCGGGCTCGGGACTTGGATCCCGTTTCAGCACATGTGACAGCAATACTCCAACTCCTCAGTTCGTTATTCGAGGCTGGTCGGACGTATCGCACGATTAACCAGGTATAGATCAGCCGTCTCTTTGGCTCACCAGGGTTTCGACGGCTGTCCTGCGGGCCAACACCCTTTGGTGTGCCGCTTACTTCGGGTTTCACGCCTGTCGCATCCCCCCAGACCTCAATATTTGGCTACATGGTCCGCATTAGGAGGCCAGGAAGTAAACAGTGACAACTTTCGGCCAAATTGGTTTCTCTGTTCTGCCTCATTTCGTGCAAATGGGTCTCAGATGTACGGGGGCTGGACTAGGATGCTTGGTCCTTCACTCTGGATGGAGTGACATTTAACATCTCCAGACGCACTAAGACGGCTATACGTTCGGTCTCATATCCGAGTTTTCCAACTACCCCGGCGCTATGTCCTGTGACCTGTTTGAGGGAGTATGAACTTCAGACGACTGCCCATCGTTCGGCCGCGTCCCCTCAGCTCTTTCTCTTGATTCGTCAACCGTTGGTCCCGGTGTCCAGCACTACCTTGGCTCGTTGGGTGAAATGGGTGATGTCACTGGCCGGTGTGGATACATCCATCTTTAGCGCTCACTCCGCACGAGGGGCATCAGCCATGTCTATGGTGTCTTCGGGAGCATGCCTGGAAGACCTGATGAGGATGGCGGACTGGTCCCGCGAATCCACCTTCAGAGAATTTTACTTTCGGCCTTCAACACATATTTCTCTTCGGTTATTGATCAGCTTTAAACTTGCAATATGAGCCTCCGTGTCTTGACATAAAATTACATGATTTTGCTATTTCATGATGAAAAGTAATGATTTTATGAAAGACACGGAGGCGAGTATTGTCCCACCCTATTATTTTTCTATCATTGTCTTGCCCCCCTGTTGTGTTATATCTCAGGTTGGTAAGTAGTTCAACGTGGTATTGCCTTTTTATGTGCATCTGTACTGTTAATGTTATGTTGGCCTGGTGGTGGTTCTCTTGTCTGACATTAGGGGCACTATGTGGTTTCAGTATATCAATATATTACGGCTTGACATGAGCAATTGGTTTTTAGTACCGATTTACGGTTGGGCTCCTGTTTTTTATGTTTTCACAGGTTGATTCTGCGCTGTTGGTGCTGTATAAAGATCATCACTTCTTCCCAAGACTTTACCACGTTGGCTGGAGATCTATGGATGGTGCTGTGACGGACTCCCTGTTGTTGACGCTTAGTCATTTGTTGATGGTTTAGTCCCAGTTCACAGATGGTTCCTGATAAGTATCCGGCTGGATTTCGGGATGGTTTGGTCTGCTGAGTTCTGGACTGTTCATTGGTTCCTGTTTGCTGGTTTGGTGTCGCATCTCCAAAGAAAGAAGAAGTGTGTGGGGAGGTGCTGACTATTATACTGGGACTTGGTATGGGAGTGGTCTATCACTATGGTTACCATTTTTTCTTACTGTTTGTATTCTTTGCTGCTATTGGTGACAGTAAAGATAGAGTTAAGCAATACTCGCCTCCGTGTCTTTCATAAAATCATGACTTTTCGTCATGAAATTGCAAAATCATGTAATTATCTTTGACATCATGCTGAACAAATTTGTTACTTTGGGAAGCATGCATCATTTCAAGGAAAACTCCAAACACCCTAACCACTACAGTATCATGTAGTAGTTATGGTGCCAGAGTGTCCTGGTGCCTCCGCACTGTATGCAGTCAAACTGTTTTAGAAATAGCTGGAGGAGGTTTTTTTTTTTTTTAAAAAGGAAACAAATATCAAATGTGAAAGCTACCTACTTGATCACAAAAAAGTGAATTCCGAACTTAATCCGGCACCTAGCACAAGTTAATTTAAACAAACCTTGTTATGTAATCAAATCTTTGTAATAGGGCAAATAATTTTCCTGTGTTCCAGAGGAAGACCAAATTGAAAGGAATGGGATTGGTCTAAGCTAAAAAAAATAGGGCAGTGTTGTCCATAAAAAGGGAGAGGACAGAAATTATTGGGTCGAGCCCGACACTTTGATCCTGCCCATGAGGAACAAAAAAGGTTTCAATCAGAGGCTCAGTCAAATCCAACTTTAAAAGTTTTGTCCATTTGGAATAAAGTTTTAAAGGAATAAACCCTTTAACATTTTGTGCATATGAACTCCACGTTCCCTGTGTGTTGCTTTTGCCATAAACATTTTTGAGGGCTAGTGCACAGGGTAGTATAATTGCTAACCTTGGACCCTGATGTCTCCATAAAATTAATATATAAACACAAATATCTGGTTTCTAATGATAGCCGTCTTAGAGGCAGCGCTGTTCACTGGAATTAGAAACTGGGGCTTGAAAACATGACCTGGTCAGTTCATTGTGACAAATAAAGCAGTTCCTCTCTTATAGAATAGGAAATTACACTAAGGAGATTTGATTTACACCAGAGCATTCAACCAAACTGAGAAGCATTTGTTTATTTCATAAATACTAATCTGAAATCTGGGAGGAATTTGGTATGTTCTGGTTTTCCTGACCTGATCAATGCAGAATATTGAACATAAATTAGTACACATAAAAAGCCTGTCTGTCTTTCCTTATCTTAATTAAGGAAAAAAAAACAAGGAAATAACTTGAATTACATACATCTGGGCAAACATTACAAATGGAAAAGGAAGATAAATAGAAATACTGTTTAAACTCTCCTCTGCTTTGCATTGTTTCCCTACCTCCCAACATTTCGAGCGATGTCATTACGATGGGTGGTCTTACTCACTTCCTGGTGATGCCCTCTAGAAGGTCGGCCCACCCACTAAACGAGTGTCAGCCTGCAGACAGTCTCCTGGCTGGCCCTCTACATGTAGATCCAAGCAGGGCCGGTGCAAGGATTTTTGCCACCCTAGGCAAAAGAAAAATTTGCCGCCCCCCCCCCCCCATCACAATAACCCTCCTATATGATCTGCCATATGAACGAACGCCAGTGCTGCACACAGTGTGTGTTTACATTAAAAGCCCTGCATGGACAGCCACCAGAACCACTACATTAAGCTGTAATGGTTCTGGGGAATACAGTGTACCTTTAATGTGAGGTAAATTGGAGATTAGTGTCACGAATAATATACTAGATTGCCTACTTACAACCAGATGAGGATAATGATGGGCTCTGGCTGCAGTCTGGTGTAGAACAGGCTGTCTGGTGGCTGTTTGTAACTGTGGTCACAAAAGTCAATGTTCTGGGGGGAAAGTGAAGCAGCTCTATTTTTTTTTTGGGCCCCTTGCACAGCTCAAGGTCTGGGCCCCCATGACCTGATGGTGAGTATGCCCATAAGGCCCACCCATGAGTCCACCTACATGTTCCACCCATGAGTTCGCTCACAGGGAGTGGAGTGTGTATGGGATGTGTTACGCGTTAGTGTAGAGGATCTAAAGTGTGTGCTTATGGAATGTAGTGTATAGGGATACCAGTTTGTGTAGGTGATGCAGTGTGTTTTTGTGTAAGGGATAGAAAGCAGTGTGTGTTTGTGTGTAAGGGTTGATTTGTGTGTTTCCTGTTGTGTTTAAGAGATGCATTGTGTGAATCTGTATTTGCATGTGTAAGGGATGCAAGGTGTGTGTCTGTAAGGGGTGCATTAAGTGTATGTGTAAGAGATGCATTGTGTCTCTGTGTGTGTGGGATGCATTGTGTGTTTCTGTGTATGTATAGGGAAGCATTGTGTGTGTAGTGTGAAAGAGTTTGAGTGGTAGGATAGGGGCTGAGTCCTACCAGCCCCTTTGTGCTTCTTTCCTCATTTCCTCAGCCTCTCTCCCCTCTTGTTCCTTACTGCTCTCCCGTGCTGTCCCTTAGAGCTCTCCCATGCCCCACTGTCCCTTAGTGAGCTCCCTGCCGCCTTTCCCATAGTGCTCTCCCCTCCCGTCCCTTAGAGCTCTCCCCTCCTGTCTCCTAGTGCTCTCTCCTACCCTCCCCCCATAGAGTTCTCTCCTGCCCCTTAGTTGTCTCAACCCCCCTTCCCCCTCAGTGGTCTATACTCTCCTCCCCCGCCTCCCTTAGTGTATTCTCCTCTTCTCCCCCCCTTCTATTAGTGATCTCTCCTATCCCTCTTCATATTAGTAGTCTCTTATCTCCTCTGCCCCCCCCAGTGGTCTCTCCTCCCCTTTCCATTAGTTGTCCCTCCTCCCTCCCCTTTCCATTAGTGGTCTCTCCTCTGTCCCCTCGTTGTGTCTCCTACACCCCACCCTTAGTGGTCTCCCCTCTCACCCTTAGTGGTCTCTTATCACCTGCCCCTCCCCTAGTGGCCTCTCCTCCACCCCCCACCCTCCTCTAGTGGTCTCTCCTCACTCCTCCCCCACTCCCTTAGTGGTCTCTCCTCACCCCACCCCCCCTTCGGCCCGGGCAGTGCTGCAGCCGCCTGAGGCTCTCTATAACTCGCCTATAGGAAGCGCGGCCCTGAGGCAGAGAGCACAGCTAAAGCGTTTTCTGCATGGTACTAATGCATTCTGCACAGTGTGAGTGCATGCAGACAATTCCCTTGTGTCCCCAGATGAGGGATCCAAATTCACGATGGTGGGACAGGACCCCAAAATTAGGACTATACCACCAAAAGTGTGACTGTTGGTAATAGCTTCTTTATGCCGATTGCCAGATCCAAAGAGCAAAGCTTGTAGTAATGAAGGAGAGTGAGCTAAGATGGAGGCCATCGGTTGCAGGATAAAACAGACAAATTTGCTTGGAATCTAGGAGCCAGCTAACAAAGTTAGGAGCCAGTTTTTTTTTGTTGTTTTTTTTTTTTTAAGCTAACCGTTTCATTTTCAACGACAATTCTTAATGGGACACTATAGACATCAGAACCACTACAGCTTATATGTAGTGTCTCTAGCTTGTCCCTGCACGTTTTTCATTTTAAACACTGCCTTTTCAGAGAACAAATCAAAATGAAAACATATCTGGAGAGAAGGATAGAATAGGAAACAATTGGTTTGCGTGACCGAGCCACTTTAAGAATTGAAATAAAACGAAGAGTAAGCAAAGCCATATTATGTGTTAGTCTGTGAATTCCTCCTTCATTGTCTCTACATATAATAATTTCACCACATTCTCATCTTGTTTTAATATATTATCACTAATCATCAAAATTTAAATACTAAACTCAAAAAAGTCATTCAGGCAACAAGAAATAAAATGCTTCTTTTTTCACAGTTTTAAAGGAACACTGAGGCTCGAGATAAACCCCAAACATACTGCTCCCTTTTTAAAAGCATTAGGGAGATGATTAAAAACACAGCTACTCAACTTTAATTTCCTTAATTTGCTGCAGTTCTGCCACTTTTAGTGCTATCCTGAAGTGGCTGAGCCTTTTAGCCAATTCTGTCCCCTACTGATCTTAGTGGAAGAGCCATACACATTGCATAAAACTCTGCACAGCCCAGTCCTGCGTGCTAGACTTCTCTTCACAAAAAGCCCCTTTATGGCTTGTATTACAAAGGCATACCATGCGTGCACACACTGTACAGAAACTTGTATGGCTAGGGGATGCATAGCTTGAGAGGTGGTGGTGTCAATTTATACCTGCAGCTATAATTATTAGTATGAAGGAAGACAGGGACATGTGTGATGCAGCCGCCGGCTGGGGAAGGAGGGAGACAGGAGAGGTCCCGGAGGAGCTCTATCTTGCAGCTCAGCAGGGTTCCTCTTGTGAAATCCAGAGCATTACCATGGCATTGCTCCAGGTCTCGCGAGAGTGAACTCTAGCCCCATTGGCACACCTCACACACACACAGCATCCTCACTCACACACATCAACCTCACAGATCACCTTCACTCACACATACAGCACCCTCACACATACAGCACACCTCACACACACAGCACCCTCACCCCCACAAACACATACTGCACTCCCGCTCACACACTGCACCCCTCACAACTATACTCACAACAGCCCCCAAATACACTGCATCACTCTCACACACACAATACTTCCAAACATATATGTATATTTACTACAGAACCCCTCACACACATACTGCACCCCTAAACACATTACATTCCAGACACACGCTAGATCCCTTACCAAACTCTGGATCATCTATACATATACACACACTAGATCCCTATATACACTCTGAATCCTCTACACACACATCTCCTATACAGAGTCTGGGTCCTTCAAACATACACTAGATCCCCTACACACATTTCACCACCTAAACACACTACATTTCTGACATACACACTCAGGATCCCCTATGCACACACTAGATTCCTTGTAAGCAAACACATACTACATTCCCTAAACAAACACTCTACAACCCCTACACACACAAAACATCACCTATACACACACACTACAGCTCGTATGGGAACACCTGCTACATCCCCTATACACACACTCTCTACAGCAACTAGACACACATACATTGCACCACAAACAGAACATGACTGAATCCGACCTATTAACACAAAACCACACCACAATTAGCTCCAAACACATGCACAGTACTCTTTCCTGACATTTTTGTCTCCTGGTATCCCATTTATAGACACACCAGATACAAGTTACAAGGAAACACAAGCATGTTATTAAATTTGCTTGCGCTGTGCAGAACAAATACAGGGCCTTTTTCTCTGGAAGAGCATTGAACCAATATGCTCACTTTGAGATGGGGCATGCTTGTCATTGGAGGTGAAAAAGTAGCCACTTAGTCACAAACACTGGCCAGAATTAGCATTCAATTAGTTTTTTCACACACAACCAAATATGAACTCAAACCAATGTTTGTGACTAAGTGGCTACTAAAAAAGACTGGACATACCCCATTTGTAATACCTTGGGTTGTCTACTTTTGCAAATGGTATGCCATCATGGGGTAATTTTCATTCCTAGGCTACCATACGGTCTCAAAGGCAACATTTTTCAATGTGAAAAAACTGAAAAATGTAATGTGCTATATTTGACCCAGTAACTTTCCAAACCACCATAAAACCTGTACATTGGGGGTACTGTTTTACTCATGAGACATCGCTGAATTCAAATATGTGTACTTTATTGCAGTTAACATCTAACAGTGTGGTGACATTCACAGTTAAAATGCCATGCAGATCTAAACAAAATAACATTTCTTAATTTCTCAATTTGTTTATATTCTATTCACATTAAATTATGTTTAATATACAAATGTTTGATGTAACCTGAAAGCCCTGTTTCTACTGAACAAAATGATATACAGTATAAGTGTGGGTGCACATAATATGGAAGAGGTGAATTACGCCTGAACAGATATACAGTATAGCGCAAATTCAACTTTTTGTTTACGTTTTGTTTTGATCACAACTTGTACAACTGCCTCAGTCCTTAAGGGGTTAAATTATATCAGTACTGTGAAATTAGATTTTCACTCAATAATAAAAATAACTGTTTATGTTCAAAGTTAGAAACATAGAAACATAGAATGTGACGGCAGATAAGAACCATTCGGCCCATCTAGTCTGCCCAATATTTCAAAATACTTTAATTAGTCCCTGGCCTTATCTTATAGTTAGGATAGCCTTATGCCTATCCCACGCATGCTTAAAGGTTTAGTATATTGCTTGCATCTTTCAGACTCTGGGAGAAAGAGCAATATTTGCTTAAAAAAAATAACATCACACAAATGTAATAGTTTCATTTTGAAAGATAAATGTTTATTTATACAAAATCTACATAAACATAATCTTGAAGAAAAACAGACAGAGCAATGACTTCCACATAATAACCATGGGATTAATGTGCAATAAGGAATAGGATATAGCTATTATGTCTTACCATACTGCTTTTACATTTACACTACAATTCTGTTGATTAGAGAAGAAAACCTGCCAATGGTATTAGCATTTCAAAGCACTTTTAGCTGCCTTGGTTAAATAATTATTGAGAGGACGAACTCCACAAGCCAAGATGCTGTTCTGCGTCCCCCAAAGGGAAAACAATATAGATCATACTTCTTAAGGAGAGGTCATCATTACATGTATACAGCAGGGATGGTTAAACTGCAAATGAGCTGCATGACCAGCAATAGTCAACAAAGGGATCATAGACTTAAAAAAAAACAAAAAAAAAACACCTATTCCAAAATAGGTATCTGTAAAATCAAAATGCAGACCTCCCACTGCAAAATAACATTATAAAGGGTGTATGTGTCCTCGGAAAGCTCACTGGGTTATTTACTAAAGTGAATTCAGAGCGAAGTGAAAGTGAATTTCAAATTTAAGGTCAAAATAGGCAAACTGAAAAAATTCTCGAAGTCAGCATGCTTTCAGTATGGCCAGCGCTGTATTTACCGCAAGGCTGACAAGGCATTTGCCTTGGGCGGCACTTTCAGGGGGCGTCAAAAAAAGCTGCCCCCCAATTGCCCTGGCAAATGCCTTGCTAGCCTCTTGTCCTTTGCAAGGATTTTTAGCTACACAGGTGAAGACCCATTTTGACGCCCCCCCTCCCCCTTTAAAAAAAAAAATGAAAAAGGTGTCTTCACCTGTGTCTCTCGTAAACCCCCCTTTTGCATTTTTTACCCTCTTTATTGTATTTTATCCCCCTTTACTATGTCTTACACCCACTTGTGTGTCTCTTTTCGTTGTATCTCAGCCCATTTGTGTGTCTCTTTCTTCCACCCAGGGGCTGAGAGGGGTGAACAGGGGCTGTGGTGGGGGGCAAATCAGGTTACATGGGCTGAGAGAGGGGACAGGGCTAGTGGTGAGGGACTCAGGCCCTGAGAAAAGGCTGAAAGGGAGGATAGGAGACAGGAGATTGGGCAGGAGCTGGAGAGGAGGATGGGTAGGAACTGGAGAGGAGGGTGGGCAGGAACTGGAGAGGTGGGCAGGAGCTGGAGTGGGGGGGACAGGAGCTGGAGTGGGGAGGGAGAAGGAAACAGGAGCTGGAGTGGGGGACAGGAGCTGGAGTGGGGGAGGGGCATACAGGTGCTGGGGAGGGGTGACAGAAGCTGTGGAGGGGTGACAGGCACACAGCGGTTGTGGTGAGATGGTCAAGAGCTCAAGAGGGGGGCACAGAGGCTGCTCTGGGGGGCACAAGGGCTGTGGTGAGAGGTGCAGGCCCTGAGAGGGGGACACAGGAGCTGTAGAGGGGACACACAGGAGCTATAGAGGGGGGACACAGGAGCTGTAGAGCGGGGGGGCGGGAGCTGGGGACAGGAGCTGAGGGGGGGGACAGGAGCTGGAGAAGGGGGGGAAACAGGAGCTAGAGAAGGGGAGAGACCGGAGCTAGAGAAAGGGGGGAGACAGGAGCTGCAGTGGGGGAGCAGGAGCAGGAGTAAAGGGACAGGAGCTAGAATGGGGAGGCAGGAGCTGGAGTGGGAGGGGACAGGAGCAGGAGTGCAGGAGCTGGAGAAGGGAACACAGGAGCTGTAAAGTGGGGGGGGCAGGAGCTAGAGAGGGACACACAGGAGCTGTAGAGTGGGGGGCTGGAGCTGGGGGGGAGACAGGAGCTGAAGAAGGGGGTGGACAGGAGCTAGAGAAGGGGGTGGACAGGAGCTAGAGAAGGGGAGGGACAGGAGCTGGAGAGGGGGACACAGGAGCTGTAGAGTGGGGGGCCGGAGCTGGGGGGGGAGCCAGGAGCTGAAGAAGGATGTGGACAGGAGCTAGAGAGGGGAGGGACAAGAGCTATAGTGGGGGCTGTGGTGAGGAGGAAGGCACAGGGACTGAGAGAGGGGGCACAGGGGCTGTGGTTGGAGGCCCAGGAGCTCTACCGGGGGACACAGTTGGGGGGAGGGTTGGACAGTGGCTGCAAAAAGATATCCCCCCTCCCTGAGGCTTACCTTTGGCCAGGGAGGGGTGAGAGAGGAGCTGAAGCCTGCAGCCATCACACAGCAGCAATTGAAGTTGGCCGGTTATCCTGATGATGGCAGGAGGAGGAGGCGTGACTTTCACTGCTCTTCTCCCATCCGCTGGGGAGTCTGGGAGAAGAGCAGAGGAAATCACGCTCCCTCCTCCTGACATCATCAGGAGAGACCGGCCGACTTCAATTGCTGCTGTCTTATGACTGCATGGAGAGTGAGGTCATTTGGGATTTAGATTTTTGCACCCCTTGCTCTGGCGCCCTAAGCAAGGGGGCGCCAGAGCAGTTTTGTTAAGCCTAGGGCAGCACAAAACCAGAATACACCACTACGTATGGCTACTCTGGCCTAAGTTTTAAATTTACTTTGAAATACCACTTCCTTGTTAGTTTTCCACTTATTGTTTCTCTGGCCTTGAGAATATAAGTCTAATTAGGCAAGACCACAAAGGAATATTCCAGGGGCAACTTGATATCAATGTGGTGGCCCATTACAACATGCCATTTGTATTAACACTAACAGGGTTATTTACTAAAGTGAGAGGTCAAGGTGAATTGCCAATTTAACCTAGAATTCTTACTTTAGTGAATAACCCTGTGTGTATGTTTATGCTTGCCTGTGTGCGTGTGTTGATCTGCTTCATGTATGTGCACGTTTATGTTTGTGTCTTCTTGACATGTATATTTATATACTGATAAATAACTCCCACACATATATTAGCTGCATACTAATATGTAATTGTAAATACACACATTTGTATACTGACTCATAAGACCACACATATAAATATACACAGACAAAAGCTGATGGCACCACCAAAATAGTCATATGCTGATAAGCTGGGATGTTAAAGGTACATTCCAGCCACCGAAACAACTTCTTCTAAATGTTAAGGTGCCAGGAGGCCCCTGGCATTTAAAGAAACTAAGTTTTTACTAGCCAGTTTAGTGAATGGAAATTCACTGATTGGCGGAGGGCATCAACTGATCGGAGTCCCCCAAAGGCATCCTTGCACCATAACAACTTCACTTAGATGGAGTTGTTTTGGTGCCTGGAGTATTCTTTAATGGTAGAGTGAATGGTCAGACACTCATGGTCAAGCAGTCTGGACTGGACCTACTCATATTCTGCTTGGGTTTGTTGATACATATATTGGAAAGTACTTCATCATCTGCATACAGAGGATTTAATTATGGATATCTGTCAGTCCTGACGAGGTTTCCATGGGGACTTGAAAAAACACAACGATGTTTAATATTGCAAAGTTATATAACATTCAATATTGTAAAATATTAAATCCTGATAGTATATAAAGTGAGAGTGTATGTAAGTCACAGCCAAGTGAGCATGATAGCCAGCCACACAGCCCTGCAAGCTAGCCAACCAGGACTGGACACGAGCAAAACTTTGTAAAAATGGAGAAACATCCTTCAAAGGCCTCAACTATATGTTTCTTCTACCTGTAATCAGGGCTGCCATCAGAAATGTTGGTGCCCCTGACACAGCTCAAGGTCTGGGTCCCCCGGCCCCCCAGTCCGCCCAAAGTGCTGCCCCACCCCCCCCCCGAATCCCATCACAATGGGACATCACAATGCCCCACCCATATGATCTGCCATGTTAACTAACACCAGTGCTGCAGTGCCGCTGTGTTTACATTAAAAGGCCTGCAGGGACAGGCTAGACACCAGAACCACTACATTAAGCTGCAGTGGTTCTGGGGACTATAGTGTCCCTTTAATGTGAGGTAAATTAGAGATTAGTGCCACGAATAATATACTAGATTGCCTACTTACAACCAGATGAGGATGATGTTGGGCTCTAGCTGCCGTCTGGCTCCACTGGTCTGGTGTACAACAGGCTCTCTGGAGGCGGTTTGTAACTGTGGTCACAAAAATCACTGTTCTGGGAGAACGGGAAGCAGCTCCATTTTTTTGAGGGCCCTTTACACAGCTCAAGGTCTGGGTCTCTGGGTCCCAGGGTCCACCTTCATGTTCCACCAATGAGTTTGTTCACAGGGAGTGGAGTGTGTGTGTGGGGGATGTCCTGATGTGTGTAAGGAATGCATTGTGTGAATCTGTGTTTGTATGTGTAGGGGCTGCAAGATGAGTTTGTGTATGTATGGGATGCAGTGTGTGCGTCTGTAAGGGATGCATTGAGTGTGTGTAAGGGGTGCATTGTGTGTTGCTGTGTGTAAGGGATGCATTGCTTGTGTACGTGTGTCTGTGTGTAATGCATTGTGTGTTTTTCTGTGTGCAAGGTGTGCATTGTGTGTGATGGATGTCAATCTCTCCCCCTCCCCCCGTCAATTTCCTTCTCCCCCTCCCTCCCTCTCTCCAATTTCCTTCTTCTCCCCCTCCCTCTCCAATTTCCTTCTTCCCCCCTCCAATTTCCTTCTTCTCCCTCTCATTTCCTTCTCTCTCCCCTCCAATTTCCTTCCCCTCCTCCCGTCCCTCAAATTTCCTTCCTCTCCCCGTCCCTCAAATTTCCTTCCTCTCCCCGTCCCTCAAATTTAATTCCTTTCCCCCCTCCCCCTCAAATTTCCTTCCTCTCCCCCTCCCTCAAATTTAATTCCTTTCCCCCCTCCCCCTCAAATTTAATTCCTCTCCTCCCCTCAAATTTCATTCCTGTCCCCCTCCCCCTCGAATTTCATTCCTGCCCCCCCTCCCTCAATTTCTTTTCCCTCCTCCCTCATTCCTCCCTCCTATTTCATTCTCCCTCCCTCCCATTTCATCCCTCCCATTTCATTCCCTCCCATTTCATTTCCTCTCTCAAACCATTTTCCTCCCATTTCATTCCTTCCCCCTCCCATTTCATTCTTCCTCCTCAAATTTAATTTCTTCCCTCCCATTTACCTCCCCTCCCTCCCTCAAATTTCTCTTCCTCCCTCCTCTCTGACACTGGGCGGCGGGAGGGAGCTGTGCCTAAGCTTCGCTTAGCGCCGTTGAGCTGCTGAGCCGGAAGATAGCGTCATCTTCCGGCTCCGGCATCAATACACGGCGCGCGAGGGAGCTGAAGAGGAAGCACACAGAGAGTGCTCCCTCGCACGCCGGGTGTCATCAGGGCCAGCCTCTGGGGGGGCCCTGAGGTGACCGGCTGCTGGGCCCCCAGGAGAAGAGGCTGGCCCTGTGGGTACATACCGGGTCGCAGGGCCCCCTGCGACCCGGTATGTACCCACTGAATCTGGGGCCCGGACGACCTGAGCAGTCCGGGCCCCCCAGGACCGCCGGGCCCATGACAACCGTTGCGGTTGTCATGCCCTGATGGCGGCCCTGCCTGTAATTAATAACTCTATAATAAAAATAGATCAAATATAGCTGGGTATTCTTATCTCAGGGTGCCATGCGGTTCTGTCACGTATTCATCCGCTTATAGTAATGTGGTTAATGACATTTACTGTCCACACAGGAAAAGCTGTGCCGAGCAGCAACCAAATCCACAGAAGGGTTAATGCTGAGCAGCAATTATGCAAATGGGAACCTGGTAACTGCCTTTGGGGTCAAAGGCCGGTTACAGCCTATTAGATCTAGAGGAGGGTTATTTAGGACCAGTTCTCATCCTGCTCATTGCCCTGTCGTGGTTTCCCTTGTGGTTGTCCGAGAGCATGTTATTGATTCTGGTAATTCTAGTTATTTGATTTTGGCATTGTTTTTGACTTCCCTGTTTTCTGGCATTCCTGACTCCTGGCTTTTCCTTATCGTTGTGTCTCTTTCTGTTTCCCTTGACCTTGGCTATTCCTGACTATTCTTTGGTACGTTAGTCCGGCCATTCTAAGGTCCGGTATACGTTACCTATCAGTCCTCTGTGTTACACAATGCTGGATCATTCTGTAATCCTGACAGGTTATACCGTGTTTCTCCGAAAATAAGACCGGGTCTTATATTAATTTTAGTCACAAAAAACACACTAGGGCTTATTTTCAGGGTAGGGCTTAGAGCCAGTCTGTCAGCCGGTGTCCGCGCTGTGTAACCCCCCAGAGACCCTCACCTCCCTCCCTCCCTCCCTGTAATATTCTCCCCTCCCTCCTCCCTCCCCCTTCCCTGTAATACTCTCTCCCCTCCTCCCATGTGTAATCTCCCCCTCCTCCCTGTCCTTATCCTCCCCTCCCCCTGTGATATTCTCCCCCCCTCCTCCCTGTATTCTCCCTCCCTCCCTGTGTCCCCTTCCTCCTGTAATATTCTCCCCTCCCTCCTGTATTATCCCCCTCCTCCTGTAATATTCTCCCTCCCTCCCTCTCCCCTCCTCCCTCCCTGTAATACTCCCTCCCATCTCCCTGTAATACTCCCCCCCCCCTCCAATCTTCTCCTCACCTCCCCTGTAGCGTGGCCGAGCTCCTCTCCGGTCTGCGACCCGGCCGGACTGACAGGAAGTGCACACCCAGTGCACTTCCTGTCAGTCCGGGCGGGTCGCGGATCGGAGAGGAGCTCGGCCACGCTATAGGGAAGGGGAGGTGAGGCAGTGCGGCAGCCGTTTGAGCTCTCTCTATAGAGCGCTCAGGCGGCTGAGGCATTTAAAGGGCCGGCAGCCGCCGGCCCTGCCTAGGTCTTATTTTCGGGGTAGGGCTTATATTGCAGCCCACCCCGATAATCCAGCTAGGGCTTATTTTCGGGGAAACACGGTACATGAGAGGAGATGTGAAAAGATTTCTCAGATTTAGACAGCACAGATGTCCAACTTGGATTTCCTACAATTATAGTTTGGCTGCATTTAACTTTGGAAGAGGATTATGTGAACTGTAGTCTAACTACAGCTGGATGGCAACACTTCAGACCCTCCAGACGCTGAAGCTTTACAGAAGGATGCTTGGTGGAAACATATAGTTGAGACGTGTTTTAGAAAATTGGTGGTAATCTTATAAGGTTATACCAATGGGATGCACTTCTGGAAGTATAAAGATCTCATAAAACCTGGCAGGACTCTTCTTCGAGTGTGTGTTTGGAAAAAAGAGCTGGAGGATTTTTAGGCTTTTCATAATGCAGACAATGTATGAAGAATGAGGATTACCAGGAGTGATTTCTACATTAGTCTCAGGCATGGTATCCCCTCCACCCTCCCTTAAAAGAAATCGAACATTACAGATTTACAGTTAACATCTTTCATTCTAGATATGTTTTGTATTGATTCTTCAGATCTGCTCCTTCGACAAGTACACAAAGCAGTCCTAAGTATAATAACAATTATCATTCTAATGGATTTGTCTCTCTGGAGAAAAACTTGCTTTTCTTTTTTTCCACCTCTCTACAATAAAAGCACTTTTCAGAGGAGCATTCAGTCTGCAATACAATGAGGCAACTTTCTAACACATTAACTATTTGGCTGAAAAAAAAAAATTCGAGGAGAATCGTTGCATGATCTGGCATAGTATTGATGAGCAAATTGTTTAAGGACAAAAGACTGGACTGTGATAGCATTGATCAGGACATGTAATTATTAAGCCACCGAGTCACTGTGTGATGAAGCCCTGCTCAGTACTACCACAGATTAATAAATGAACCTTGTAGTGTTTACTTTTAACTAAATAATTTCATATAGTTCGATCAATATGGGGATCAATTATTTATTTCTACACACTGTAGCCAAACAGCAAACAAATGCATAGTCTGGAAAATATTTGTTCCGTATGCCTATGATGCAAAACTGGCATTAGTACACTTTAAAGAGCAAAATATGTCATCTGTGAATTGCGCTACCAAAACTTATTTTAGATGTATTGGTCATGTTTATTTTTTGCAAGGTTTGTTGGCATAACCTTGAAAGTACAGTGGACTGACCCCACACCCATACACTTAACTGGTACCTAGCTGACATGCCATCAAAGAAAGTCACACACATCAGCACCATACAGTAAAAACCAAAGAAACCAAAGAATAAGTTACCTGCGCTCTCTCCTGAGAGATTTGCCTGTTGGGAAGTACCCTAATTTCTGTAGTCTTACCTTCTATCCCATTTACGGGATGTTTCCATTGTTTTACATTTTCTCATGTCTTATCCTTTCTTTTGGGATGAACCAAAACTTTGCGTTGTCAAGTTACAGCATGTTATGTTTAGTTACAGCACCTTTACATGTTCATGGTTGGGTCAACTTTTGGTTTCATATATCAAGCCTTTCAAGACAGTATCATGACCAGAGACGTAGCCAGAAACCACTGGGCCCCAGTGTGAAAACTGTCCCTGTGCGCCCCCCCCCCATACTACTTCCCCCAGCTCCTCCATGTGTCACATTCATGCCCACAGCCTCTACATGTGTTTCATTCATGCCCCCCAGAGTGAGTGTGGCATGGTTGGGGGGATGAGTATGACAAAATTGGAGGGGTTCATGTGAAAGGGTGAAAAGGGACGAGTGAGACAGAGTAAAGGAGAATGAGGGTGACAGTACTAGTGAAGGTGAGTTTGATAGGGTGAATATAGCAGAGTGAGGGTGGCAGGGTGAAGGGGGGTAACAGTGTGTGTGGTGGGGTGACAGTTACACAGGCACATGTGCAGATAAACACACACTGACATACATGCAGATACACACCATATAACACATACAGATACATACACGGACACACATGCAAATACACAGACACTTAATGACAAACATTCAGATACACAGAATTACTGTCATACAGATACAAACAGTGACACACATACAGATACATAGGCAGACATTGAAATACAGATATGCAGACATACAGATACACATAGACACAGACACACATACATACAGAGACACATACAGACACACTCATACAGACACGCACGACACATACAGACACACACATGACACATAAATACACACATATATACAGACACATACATACACACATATACAGGCACACATACATTCATACATACAGACACACATACATTCATACAGACACACACATACAGACACACACATAAATACACATATATACAGACACATACATACACACATATACAGACACACATACATTCATACATAGACACACATATACAAACACACACATGCTCTCTGACCTCCTCACAGGATGCCGGTCGCACTGTTAAAGCGCCGCAGCACGGACCGGGCCCCTTGGAAATTAATTGCCATCGGGTGGCCCAGATGGGTTCCTGAACATTGGCCCGGTGGTTGTACCGCGCGGGCCGGGGCCGCATTACATGGCCAGCAGGCACGCAAGGCCCCCTGGAGTGACGGGCCCGGTCACAGCTGCAACCCCTACAGTTCCGCCACTGATCGTGACTATGTTGGCTCGCTGAATTTGTTGGCTTTTGTACTTTGCTGATATTGGTTTGTCTTTTTGGCACTCATTCTGTCAGAGGTACCGCAGACTTTTGCACCTCGATGATAGTTGCTTCTTTTCTAGACTTTCTATAGGCAATGGATTGATCAAGAGAAGAAACCTTTAGCGTTTTCTATTTTGTTATTCGCATGCTTTCTATTCACTTTTAACTTGAGTGTTTAAAACAGCAAATATGAAGCTTCCTGTCATGTAATAAAATTGGTGAATTAATAATCTTATTGTAATAAATGAGAGGAGGCAAATATTTTCTTTTTTTCTATACATACTACTTATATGTATACATTTTATTGGCTTTCTCTGGCATGTTTATATTCTTGAAAGTTCATTTTGATTACGTCTTTGGATTGTTCCTGCATTTTCCTTCATAATATTATCTCTATATTTATTTTTCTTTCAGTGTAACGTTGATTGGATTGAACACTTTATGGACTTGCTGTGAATTATTCTTGCAGTTGCTCGACTTTTATTGTTCTTCGTTTGCCCATTTTCTAATCTGGTTGACTTTCCGCAGAAGTAAAGAATAGGTGACTCTTGGGGACATTGTTCTTATACTGCTTTTTGATTTGATTCTACTGTTTCCATGTTAGTTTGCTGCTGATGGGGTGCAGTAAAGAGAGTATAAACAACTATTTAAGTCCTGCCATTAAAATTAAGATGAATAATTTACCAAGGCTAAAATAATCTGAAATTCTAATGTATATATTTTATTGTATATGGGTACCTTTAATTGTGTATGCTCTCATACTTGATACTGAGACAAATCTCAATGCACCCTGATAAAGCAACAATAGATGAATAACTAAATACTCATAGTTTATATTGCTCAGCACACAGTATTAGCACCCCGAATTAGTATGGTGATCAGACAGCACTAGGGTACAAGCGGTGCAATAAATGCTCTTGTATTAGTCACACTGCCTTTACGTACTTAATACCTAACAAATAGAGGTTACAAAGAGCAATTCTGGGGCAAAAGTTTAAAAGTAAAGTAATCACCAAGGAAACTAATCTAAGATTCCTTTTAAATTCCCCAAATGCTCTTTAAAAGTAACCTCACAGTATCTAAATTAGAGTACATTGCTAACAAAATGTTATCATTATATCACAAGTTAACCGGCATAATAAAATGGCCAGTGTGACCAATTAGCTTTCTAATGCCCTGACAAACCCTGTGACAATGACAACCTTTAGATCTTTTTTAGAACATTATGAGCACACTGAGTACAGCAAACTGTTTTCTCAAGACAAAAAAACAGAGACACCTATTCATTCTGTAATTCACTGTGGCATATACAAAGGTTCCCAAAAGGCTAATGCAAGAATTCATCACTTGGACTTGGGATTACTTAGTGTTGCTTGTTGCATACCAACAGGGAGCAAAACATTCAGCGAGATGGCTGCGGCATCCAATCTATTTCACTTGCCCTTCTACAATAAAATACTGCAGTCACAAATGAAGTGGAAATATTGATACGGAGTCAGAGAGCTTAGAGACGTCAAGCTCCAGTGACTAAAATCAGTGGAAAGGAAAGAGGTTCTGGATAAAAAAAAAAATTGACATTTTGCAAGGAATAGTACCAACAGAAGGAAATATCCACACCACTGATTTCAAATGACCAGGACTGGAAATGTCTGAGTGAACAATATTATATGGAGTAACATCGGTGAAGAGATCACAAAGATGTTCTTTTGCTTTAAATGTGTGGCAATGTGATTCAGCTCTGCATTAAAACAAATACAAGCACCGGGGCTAGTCCAGAGACGGTTCTTTGGCATGTCAGATGTTTCTGATGATCATGGGAAATATATAATATATGGGTTTCCTAGGTTTGCAATCAATGGTCAAGTTTATTTAACTCCTTTGTTACAGGTGCTGTAACCTGTATGTTGCCATCAAGTGATACTAATACTTTACGGAGCTATTTGTCTTAAAGGCACAGCACACCTGTAATTAGTTTTTTCAGTGTATTTTATCACTAATACAGTTGTTGAAGCTGTTCAAATGCTCACTAATCACATCCCTTCCTGAGATTGGAGTTCCAAGAAGCAGGCCACCAATAGGAGGGGTGTAAAGTAAGCAGTGATGCAATTGCGTCATTGGCTCCACAGAAAAGGGGACAGGTTTCCCAAATTACTGGCAGGTCAGCCTGGCATGAATGCACACCAGGCTGTCTGACAACTAAGCAGGCCTGCCCTGACCAAGCAGGCTTCACTGTTTCAGAGCTCTCTGCAGCGTCCAAGAGCCCTAAATTCGACGCGAGAATGTCTTATGATTCGCTCGTTCAGGACAAGATCATTGCATGATACTAAATATCAATATATCAGAGCAGCATTATAACATGACTTTATTTGTGAAGTGTATCACCTGAAAACAAAAAAAACCCATAAACAACATAAAATCAAGTGTTGATATTTTTAATAGAAGGAGGAGAATTGTATATGAAAAAACTATGAATCTCAAAATATGAACCTAGGAATTTTAACTACAAAGTGTTATATAGTCTTTTGCTTCATAAATAAAATGTTATTTAAGTCATTATTGTTTGCTCATCAGTTTACATGTTACACAAACTGAACAGTCAACTTCAATTTCTTCATAGAATGAACTTCAAGGCCCTGTACAGTATTACTACAGAATGAGAAACATTAAGCACTCAGAGCTCTGCTCCTTTCTAAGACAGAGAAATGTTGGGTACTTGCGGGTTTGAAACTTGAGAACGTTTTATAGATGTCAGCAGCTTCAAACTTTGTTATCCTGTCATGCATTCATCCGCACATGAAAATGTGGTTAATGGCATTTACTGTCCTGACAGGAAAAGTTGTGCTGAGCAGCATAACCCTCCTGACAGGAAAAGGTGTGCCAAGCAGCAATCATCCAAACCTGCTAATTACTTTTGGGGTCAAAGGTAATGTGCATGGCCAATCAAATCCACAGGTGGGTTTGTGCTGAGCAGCAATCATGCTCGCCTGGTAATTGCTTTTGGGGTCAAAGGCCGGTTACAGCCAATCGGATCCCAAAGAGAGGGGTACTTAAACAGAATTCTCCTGTTGCTCATTGCCCTGTCCTGGTTTCATGTATATGGTGTTCTCTTTGACTCCGACCTCTCCTTCAAGCCTCATGTTCAATCTATCGGCAAATCCTGTAATTTCCATCTCAAAAACATTGCGCGCATCCGCCCCTACTTAACGCCAGATGCGACTAAGGTGTTGGTCCATTCCACTGTCCTTTCTCGCACTGACTACTGTAATCCGCTTCTCAGTGGTCTTACGTGCTCCCAACTTGCGCCGTTACAGTCCATAATGAATGCGGCAGCGAGGCTCATCTTCCTGTCTGCCCGCACCTCCCATGCCTCACCCTTCTGTCAGTCCCTACATTGGCTTCCTATAAAATATAGAGCTCAATTTAAAATTCTGGTTCTTGCTTTCAAATTGCTACATAATGCTGATCCCACCTATCTATCCTCCCTTATACACAAGTATGTCCCGTCTAGGCCCTTACAATCTGCTGAAGACTTACGTCTATCTTCTGTCCGTACTCCCACCTCTGATGCTCGCCTTCAAGATTTCTTGAGGGCTGCACCGTTCCTGTGGAACTCGCTTCCCTCCTCCATTAGATGCTCACCCAGTATCCACTCCTTCAAAAAATTGTTAAAACCCCACTTCTTCATAAAAGTGTATCAATTAAACTGTTAATAGCTACTGACTGATTCCTCTTCTGCAACTGTCACTAGTCTAATACTATCCCCACCTTTTTGTGTCATTTTACCCCACTCCCTCTAGCATGTAAGCTCATTGAGCAGGGCCCTCAACCCCTCTGTTCCTGTGTGTACAACTTGTCTGGTTACAACGACATGTCTGTTCGTCCACCCATTGTAAAGCGCTGCGGAATTTGATGGCGCTATATAAATAACATAATAATAATATGGTTATCTGAGAGTGCGTTCCTGATCTTGATTTTCTGGTATTTGACTTTGGCTTTGTTTTGACTTCCCTGATATCTGGTATCCTTGACTTTTGGCTTTCCCTCATCTTTGTGTCTGATTCTGTGTCCCTGATCTCGGCTAGTATTTTGACTATTCTTGGAGACATTAAGTCCGGCCATTCTAAGGTCCAGTTATACGTTATCCTTAGTCCTAGGTGTGACACAGTACTGTGTGCCTGATTCACTTGTAATCCTGACATATCCATGGCTGACCATGAAAGTGAACAAATCCATTTCACCTTCTCATGAAGCTTAATCACAGACTGCACACTTGGGAAGTCTGTAGTTTGTCTTGGGGGTTCCAAATATGACAACTGATTGTTAGTCTTTAAGGGGAAAATCCAGTTGTAACACAGAAGATAGTATATTAAGGTCCTGCCAGACTTAAAATATCTTTAACCGAGGGTTAATGAATACTGCCCACTTAATAAGTGGTAGGGGAAGATTTCTGGATATATTTCCACTTCCTCCTACCCAATTTATTAATGTTTTAGAAGACAAGGTTAACATATAGACTACTGTGTATTTGTACATAGTTGCTAATGTAACTCTGAATAACTGTAACAGCAAACTAAACTTTAAACAATTCCTCCCGCAGAAAGCAAATAAACTGGACATTGTCCATAGATTTCCGGAAGTAAAGGTCAGTAAAATGGCCCCTCGATCTGACAGGCCGGAATGAGACACAGCCTGAAAGTATTGTGGAAAACCGCAGACTCATTTACCACAGTTATCAATGCAGTTATCAATCACATCTAAACATTAAACTATCTATTGTGGGCATTGTAAATCAGGTTACTGTAATTGGCTATTTCCTATCACAGCTCACAGAGAAATTTACAAATCACAGAGAAGAAACCTTGCTTCTTGGACCATGCCCAAAAAACACATTTTTCCCTACTTGAGATGATGGCTAGTCTTTGTAACCATATTAATAATGTACGTTGATAAGATGATTATTTCAGAGTTTTAGGGGTCAAAAGTTTCTTGTTGTTCATCTTCATGCAGGCTGTCACATGCATTGGGGGGTGAGATATCTGCAGAGAGGTGAGCAGAAAAATGGGTCATTAAATAAAAACTCTTGTGACCCAAAGTAAATAAATAGCAGTATATATTACAAGAGAACAATGAAGAGCATTAAAGTAGCAAAAATATAATATTTAAGAGAAAAGCAGAAGATTTGCCAATTATTGAATTCTTCAGCCTCCTATAAATTTTACGGAGTTCTGCTCACTATTACACCATCACAGCTGTTTAGTGCTCATTATAATGTCAGGTTTGTTTTATACTCAGGTTCTATATCTGTCTAAATTCATAATAAAAAAGTCAATACAAAAACTCAAAAAATACCAATTCTAGGAGGCGTGTCCTAGCAGTGACCAGGAGTGAATGGATATGAGCTGGGCACCCGTCAAATCAAGGCCACAGCTTCAATTAAAGCCTCCCAGTTCCAGCGATGAGTCCGCGCAAGCAACCCGGTCCTCAAATGCCCCAAAACATCTATCTAACTCAAGAAGGGGTAGTCAGCGACTCTCTGAAGATGGCTCCATGAGGATGCCCTGTCACTACATTTTGCCATTGCATACGGAGTCAGAGATCTTTGTCAAATTACCAAAACCTCTCCTGGCATAAAAAAAAACCCCAAAACAAATACCTTGCATGGTGCAAGACTTGTGAGCCACGCTCTCTGCAGAGTTTAGGTCAATTGCCTCTGATCTTCAACAAAAAATACAGGCCCTAGGAACCAGAACAGACTTCCTGCAAAGTAAATTTGGTGAGATCTTTGAAACTCAAAATGAAGCACTTGAGAAGTTATCTTTCCTAGAAGCTTGTCATAATACACTTCTACAAGATACAAGATAGAGGCGGAATAACTTAAGAGTGTGGAACCAGAGAAAGTTCTGTCGGTGAAATTACAGGCCTACATTCTGTCGCTAATGCAAATAATTATTCCAGGCCGGGATGACCCAGAGTAGAGGATAGATAGGGCTCAACAAATGGCTAGGCACGACAACACGCCATGTAATGTTATTGTTAGGCTGCACTATTACACCTTGAAGGAAGTCCTGATGTCGCAGGCAGAAAACTGCAAACCTTCCGAGGACCCTTCCAAGATCTCAGCCTGTTCACTAATCTCTCTCCAGCCACAATGCCAAAAGTTCCGCCCTACCGCACAGATATTGAAATAAAAATATTAACTACAAATGGGGCTATCCCATCAAGCTCCTAGTGAGGCACAATGGCACCCTATTCCTATTAATACACCCTCTGAGGGAATAAATTATCTCAAACAATGGAAACTAATCTCAGAAGAACAGTCCACATCGAACACAACAACCTCTCTTCCAAAATTGGCGCCCAAATAGGGGCAAACTGGTGGTCGGAGGACGTGAGCACCGAATCCATGTTGGATCATCTACCATTGACCAGTGCAGTAGGGAATGTCGAAATGGACTCTCAACTCTTGGGCCCCCAAAGGCATATTCACTGGCAGCTCTGCCCCACTAGTTGGACTGTTACAGTTGTCAGTTCTCACTGGTACATAATGCATACTGGATATTACATACTTTTCACATGGCATTCCTGCTGAAGAGAACTAAGCTACAGTTTATCGAGTATTAGTTTGGAGATATACATTTGGCAGAGGCACTAGCTCAGGGGAGGGGGTCGGAAAAGGTACAGCTATGTAGATAAAAGCCAATAGGTTATAATGTTTCACAAAATATTACATACTATAGATAATTAAAATCAGTGTGTAGTGCAGGAGCTCATTATCTAAGACTTTGCTAAAGGTCACTCTCTATCATGGGTTTTCTAATAAAGGCAATCGTAGATGTTATGTGACCCCCATTAAGAATCACCATCCCTTTTAGTTATGGTTGTTTATCAGCGACTTCAGTACATTAATAATTGGAGGCCAGTTTACTGTTCATTAAAGGGTTCTGCTCTCCGTTATACTGCCTACCAGAGTTAGGTGTTCATTTGGTGTTACCCCCCCCATCCCCATCCCCTGAATATTCAGAAGAGTTCCGCGCAAATTCCCATAGCAAAACAAAGGGCATATCTATATTACTTCACAAAAACTCGGGTTTCTCAATACTTGATCAATATAATGACCCAACTGGGCAACTGCTAATAATAGAAGGCTCGTTAAACTCAGAACCAATTAGATTAGTATCAATATATACTCCAAATCCATCATTTTTACAAAATCCAATCTATGAAAAAGGGTCAGCTGATACTGGAAGATTTCAGTTGTACACCTGACCAACACCTAGATGTAAAAAATGCTTATAACGGCCCACCCACGAAACACACCACTAGGCTCAGTAAATCATTCACAGCATTTTATTCACAATTTGGGCTGCATGAGACTTGGAGACAGTATGCACCTGGGGAAAGAGACTATACTTATTTCTCTAATGCACACCAAAATACTCACTCACAGAACTTTGCTTAGTGAACTGCCTTATACTCCAATTGTTAGTAAATACAAATATAGGTTCCATTACGTGGGCAGATCATTCCCCAACAAACTCAACATTTACAGCACACTATCCAGCTAGAGGTCAGGGACAATGAAGACTGAACACCTCCCTGCTTAAAGATCCCCATATAAAAGACACAATACTATGCTGGAGACACAACACTATGCTCCAGGTTTCTCACATAAAGTTCAAGATTCGATCCCTTTAACTGCATCACACAGAACGATACCACAGGAAGCTGAAATGCACTACACTCAGGGTTCAAAGCAAATTATTAGCCAACAAACTACGTACCAAACAAGAGCAGGGCAAAATTAGATTTATCCTAGATAGAAACAGGCAGAACCTTACAAACCAAAAAAAAAAAAAAAATTGTAAATGAATTTGCAAACTACTACTCCAAAAGGGATCTCACAGGTGCCATGGTTCCATCTTCTCCCTCTTCCCGCTTAACTCTTTTTCGCATTTTTTTTTTGTTCTCTATCTGTATTTTTAACAGGGCAACTGGGAGACAATCCAGATTAGTTAGCTTGATAGATCCCAGCATTGCAGACTTACCTCATATTTATAGAATAGTAATGACCTATCCGACCTTATGAGTTACTAGCAATCAACTGTAATAGGACAACCAATCTGTGATGTTCTTTTCTCATTTTTAACCACAAGATGTTAATAATTTAATACATTTCCTGTCTTTTTTCTGCCAGTTTCTTTCTCCTAGAGCTTGAGAAGTAGGTAAGATTAAGATATGCCACTGTGGGAGGAGAAGAGATGGGAAGGCATCATCCCGTGAGATGGCTAGAAGTATTAAATAGATAAAACAATGTTGCACGTAAAAAAATAAGAATATATATATATATATATATATATATAAAAGAAAGAAAGTACAGGAAAGTAAAAAGGGGGCTTATTAGAATGGCCGTGTCCCTTTAATATACTGCACTGGTCCATCGACAGAATCAGCCTTACTAGATTTGCCCAGCACTCACACAAAAAATACCTGTAGCTGCCAAAGCATTCTCCCCATTCCTTACTGCGACCTTCCTGTCCATATTGATTCGAGATCTGTAAACTCATATAATTTAGCTTCATCAGAAATTACCAGCAAACATGTATTTTTCAGCTATATCATTATAAAACCATTCGCTAAAACACTAGTAAGGAACAGATTAAGTGTACTTAAACATAATTACATCTGTTGTGTCAAGTTGCTGTTTACGATGTTTACATCTCTTCACAATTCAAACCCCCCTCTCAAGATCCCTCCCCCCACACACAGACTGTAAGAACCTTTAAATATAGACATCATTGCTGCCCCCTGAAATCTTAGTCTCAATAATAGGCGAGGACTGATGTTCTCCTTGCACTTACCTATACTGATTTTTAGAACAAAGGACGTCCTGTATTATTATTTTTTTTAATTCAAACTAGTAAATTACTATATGAGCAATATTATAAATCCACAATTCTAGTGCAACAACTTTTGATTTTGTCCTGCTCCCTTCTGTCAGCACCCTGCATCTCCCAGACACATGATAAACTTTTGCTGAATAATCTCCTAGATGTGGCTATTCTATACATGAATAATCAGAGTTACAAATGCACTACATTCCTTGGGTGGTAAAATGTGTTTGCCATAATGCATGTGCAGTGTATTGCACTGTGCAATGCAGGTTATTTAAAGGAACACTCTAAGCACCTTGATGTAGTAGTTATGGTGCCCCGACACCCCCCACTATGAGGAGTTAAACCGTATTCAAAGGATCTGACTTCTTATCTGTGTGGTCTACCAGGTGAGCCTCCTTGCTTCCAACACTAGAGAGACGTAAGTAAGTCCCTAAGTAATACACCTCCTGACATTTCAAAAGGACAAAGGTGGACACTTTAATTTTAGGGGTTGTTCTGAAAAATTTTAGGTGGCTTAATTTAAGCAACTCGAATGTACAGTAATTTACAACAAGAACAATGTTTCTTAATTATACATGATTTCTAAACACATTTATTGTAGTTTAAGGAAAAAGTACCACGAGTATTACTGCCGTGGAGCTCAGTTTTACAGGTAGACAACAATATGTTGTTTTTAGGAAAGAGGGACATAAGGATAGAAACGAAGGGAAAAGAGATTTGGGCCCAAAATGGGGACTGTCCCTCCTAAATAGGGACCCTTGGGTGTTATGAAGTAGGCGTGTTCCTTTAAGATCTAATTGGAACAATGTATGTGTAGTTGGCTTACAGTGACTGTAAACACACCCGGCTATCAGCACAACATGCATATTGTGTCCAGTACGGTCAATTCATAAGTATGGAATGTATATGATATAAGTATATGATGGCATTTAATTTTATTCTCCCTGTATGCCAGGTGTTGTATGCACACAACCAATATAATCCAATGTGTGTACTAGATCTGAAAATGATATTGTTCTGATGGTAGTAACGTATATTTCAGGTTTATATTTTCTTCCTAGAGTCTGATTAGTTGGCTGTGTAAAAGAAATGTTTTAGGCATGGCAATCACAAGTTGCTGTATGAAATAGACACATTGTAATTACACTCTATTAAAAACAAAGGGAAAACAAAATAAATCACAGCCGTCATCTGCTGATATGTACACATAATTATATGCAGTAATGGAAAGGGTTAGACCATCAAACACAATAGATAGCTTAAAGAAGAACTGTCACTTCCTAGGATTTGTAATATGTTTACTTATTCCCTATGATTATCAAATATCCATTTGTGATATCTGCAAAATTTAATTACATTTAGAAATTCACATCACTACATTCACTTTTACATTTTTTTGGCTACACAACAGATCTATGAATTTCCTGCCATTTTTTCCAACAGAATTTTTTTTTCTGTTTCACTTCTCTTTTTTTTTTCCTGAACTATAAATTTCGCAGTCTTAGGAAACTAAAATTTCTACAATGCTGGCAGAATTTACTATAATGGAAAGCATCATTTTTAGATCACTTTCATAACACTTTAATAAATATGATCAAAAATAATAATGTAATTTTACTGTCACTGTCAGAACCCTTTGATAAATCACCCAAGTGTTTTTGTTTCTCCTCCTCCAATACAAAGTTTGCAGTTAAAAAATCCGGTTGCCTTCTTTGAGATCAACAGCAACAACAAGATGTCAGCACCTGCAAGTGTTGCTTAGTTAAGAGAGTTTTATACATACCTGCTTCAGGGATCCCCACTTTTAGTCACAATGCTTGTAAAATTGCTCTGTCTCAGTTCTATAATCACTACAACCAATATGGTTGTTATGGTGCTTAGAGTAGCCCTTTAATTTTAATTTTCTTTTTCTTCACCTTTTCTTTGCCTTAGATGAAATCTCCTTTCTTCCAGCCTAAATGCGTGACCTCATGTCCTATGTTGAGCCCTGTTTATGAATAGATTTCCAGATAATGGTTTGCACTGGCCGGGAAAATATTTGTATAATGTTATCATATCCCCTCTGAGGCGCTGTTTTTCCAAACGAAACAGATTAAAATTTTTTTACCTTTCTTCGTAATAAAATGCTCCATTCCTTTTATCAATTTTGTAGCTCGTCTCTGCACTTTTTCTAGTGCCATGATATCCTTCTTTAGAACAGGTGCGCAAAATTGCACAGCATATTCAAGGTGTGGTCTTAGCAGTGATTTATAAAGAGGCAAAATTGTATTTTCATCTCGAGAATTTATGCCCCTATTTATACATGACAAAACCTTACTGGTGTAACTGCAGATTGACAGTGCATATTGCTGCCTAATTTGTTGTCTATAACAATTCCCAAATCCTTCTAGTGTCTTGTTATCCCTAATACACTACGATTTAGGGTGTATGTTGCTTGTGCATTCTTGACCCCGAAGTGCATAACTTTGCATTTCTCTACATTAAATTTCATCTGCCATTTTAGTGCCCAGTCCTCCAATCTATCCAAATCCCTCTGCAGAAAAGCAATATCCTGCTCACATTTTATTACTTTACATAGTAATACTAAAATATGGCTTTCAATGTCTATTTCAAGATCTTTTATAAATATGTTAAATAGAAGCGGTCCCAAAACAGAACCCTGAGGGATACCACTTACTACTTTTGTCCAGCCTGAAAATGTACCATTAATGAAAACTCGTTGTAATCTATCCTTAAGCCGCTGAGTGTAAGTTCTCCCTGCTCACCTCCCTCGTGCGCCGCAGTGATGCTGGGAGCCGGAGTGACGTCATATTCTGGTTCCCAGCATCACTACGGGGAGCTGAGCAGGTAGAACATACACTGAGCACTCCCTTGCCGCAGAAATATTAGTTGTGGCCCGCGAGTTTGACATGGCTGGCATACACGATCATTGTAATACAGGAAGAGATATAATCAGTAGTCAAGACACGCAGGTCTTGTGTAATCACTCAACCCTATAACATGACATAGTGAAGTCAAGTAGCCTTATCATGTAGGGAAATGAAAAGGAGTAGCTTGTGTATGCTTTAATGTTAACTGGTCAGCTGTTCCAATGCTGGTGCGGAAGGGTGGCGACCCCTTAGGATTAGCTAAATGTGGAGCCCACTCGAGGCATATAGTGCGGGTGTTCCGCATACGACAGTGTGGAGCCTTAGAGGTATGAGTGGTCGGATTCTATTATGTGTATCTGAGGATCAGCCATAAGGGGCAGTGGGGATCGAAGAGCTGGAACATTGTTAGTATTTTGAGGCAGGGTGTCACGAATCTTGGGATTGAGGTACCGGGTACTACTAGCAATAGTGTGTGTGTGGGCATGTTTTACCCCTCGCAGTTCTTAGCGAATACACCACTCCATGAAGTTGGGTGTCTTGGGTTAAGGTGACGATTACGAGTTTCTTAATAATGCGACTGGATTTCCACTACTCTGTCTAGCTATTGTTCTACTGTTGGGATCTTATCTTGTTTTCAGAGGGTTGGTATTGTGGATTTGGCTGCATTGAGGAGATGACGGTAAATAGATTTTTTTGTATGTAGCCAGTGGGGATGAGGTGGCGTGCAGAAGTACATGTTCAACCTCAAAGGGTTGTGCCTCCCGTAGCATCTGACCCCTGGGTGTGGACTGCATTCCAAAACTGGATAATTCGGGGGCAATCCACCCAGATTTGTTTGACCTTGTCCTCGGCCTCTCCGCACCTCCAGTAGGTGTTGGGGTCTGTGAGGAAAACCCTGTGTAAATATTCAGGTGTTCTGTACCAGGAGGAGAGGAGTTTGTAGTTGGTCTCCTGATATCCAGAGCTCACCGAGCCCTTGAGGGACAGTATCAAGATTTTTTCCCATTGAGTGTCTGAAAACGCTTTCCCAAGATAGTTTCCCAGGTGTGTTTGAAGGTATGATTGTGTTCTAGGTGTCCAACCAGTAGATGCTGATATAGTGTGGCGATCGCCCCATCGAGGTTTGTTTGTCATTGCATAAGCTTTCATACTGGGTGAGTTCTCGGTGTACATTCGGTAGGGTGAGGTAGAAATGTTTGAGTTGCGAGCAACCACAATACTGCATTGTGCAGTACCCTATGCATGGGAATGAAGTCTACGGTGTCTAAAATGTCCTAAGTCCTTGGCCAGAGGATTATTCGTTACTGGAATCATCGGGCTTGGTTTCAGAGAGATGTACGGGGCTCTGCGGGCTGCCTCCCATATCAGCAGTGTTTGGGCTGCTGGGCATGTCTGATGATGTTTATCCGGGCACACCTGTCGAGTTTTCCACACCACGGCGTGAAAGTGGTGTACTAGGCTCTGTCAAGCATGACTTAGAGTAGTGTCCTTTGGAGGGCCGCAGCCTGGTGGTATCTGCGGAAATCGGGTAGAGCCAGTCCACCACGGTATCTCGGGAGACTCAGAAGGTCATTTCGTATACAGGGTGTTTTATTGTGGCAAATGTGCCATATGATCGTCGAAAGTAGGGAAGCAAAGTAGGACAGGGGTAATGCGAGAGGGATTGTCTGAAAAAAGGTACAGGAGCATTGTTAAGATATTCATCTTAACCACCACTATGCCGCCTAGCCAAAAAATATGTGGTTATCGCCATTTCGTGAGTTCTTGCTGTATGCGGAGTAATAGAGGTGCGAAATTCTTCTGATAGAGAGCTATGGGGTCAGTTGTGATCCAAATGCCCAGATAATGCATGTGGGAAGGGCACCAATGGAAAGGAAGCCGGGGCCGAAGGTTCTCTGTCTCAGTAGCTGACATAGAAACCCTGAGCACCTCGCATTTAGAGAGGTTGAGCTTGAGTTCCGCAAGCAGTCCATAGGAGTCCAGTAGTTGTAGTAGATGTGGTACGGTAGTGTCCGGGCGAGTGACAAAGAACGAGATCGTCGGCGTACGCTGCTACTTTGTGGTTCTTGCCGCCCCAGTGGAAGCCCTCATTCTCACCACTTCACCTCACTGCCTCCAAGAGGGGCTCTAATGATAGAGCGAACATAAGTGGCAACAGTGGGCAGCCCTGACGGGTACCATTACGGATCGAGAAGCTATCCGTCAAGGCTCCATTCAATCGCACTCGTGCATTCGGTGAGTCATTTAAGGCTCACATCCAGTCTATCCATCCCGTCTCAAAGCCATAGCTCTGTAGGGTATGCATGAGGAATGGCCAGTCCACCCGGTCAAAAGCTTTCTTCGTGTCTGTGGAGAGGAGATCTCATGTGAGATGTTGAATGGAAAGTACTCATAGTGTGCTGTGCTGTGCCTCCCTGCCCAGGATAAACCCAGTTTGGTGCTGGTGGACTAGGCCAATCGTACTGCTAAAACCTTCGCCAACAATTTAACACCGACATTAAAGGACCACTCTAGGCACCCAGACCACTTCAGCTTAATGAAGTGGTCTGGGTGCCTGGTCCTTCTAGGGTTAACCCATTTTTTTATAAACATAGCAGTTTCAGAGAAACTGCTATGTTTATGAATGGGTTAAGCCTTCCCCCTAATCCTCTAGTGGCTGTCTCATTGACAGCCACTAGAGGCGCTTGCGTGCTTCTCACTGTGATTTTCACAGTGAGAGACATAGCGTCATAAAGCATTGTAAATGCTTTCCTATGCGACAGGCTGAATGCGCGCGCAGCTCTTGCCGCGCGTGCGCATTCAGCCCAGGAGGAGGATCGGAGGAGGAGAGGAGGCAGAGAGCTCCCCGCCCAGCGCTGGAAAAAGGTAAGTTTTTAACCCTTTCCCCATTCCAGAGCCGGGCGGGAGGGGGTCCCTGAGGGTGGGGGCACCCTCAGGGCACTAAAGTGCCAGGAAAACGAGTATGTTTTCCTGGCACTATAGTGGTCCTTTAAGTAGGGAAATCGGCCTGTAGCTTTTGCAGGACTCCAGGTCTTTGCCTGGTTTGGGCAAGATAGTGATCGCAGCTGACAATGATTTCTGGGATCAGGGTAGTGCCGAATATTTTGTAGTAATCGAGTGTCAGGCCATCCGGCCCGGTGCTCGGCCCGACCATGAAGCTTTGATGGCCCTCTGGAGTTCATCCTCAGTAATTGCGGAATCGAGCATCTCAGCGTCTTCTGTCTGAAGAGTGGTGGTAACGTATTGAGTTTGGAATCCGGCTCTCGCCTGTTCCAGAGTTCCACCCTGGTCACCCCCTTTTGTTCGAGCGATGTTATATAGGGAGTAGTAAAAGGTGCGGAACACCGCTGTGATTTCCTTGGGTATTTGAGTCGCTTTCCCGGAGGAGGTTTTGATCCTAAGGACTTGTGCATGCTCCTGCTGTCCTCAAAGCATGCGCGCCAACAATTTACCGCCCTTATTAGCGTGGAGATAGAAAAAGCCTCTGGACCGCTGAACTGTTCGGTAGTGTTGGCTTGAGAGGGTATATCCTTATAGGATGATGCAACTTGAGACCATTTGTGTTGGGATTCGAATCAAGAAATTGCATCCACCAGTTCTTTGATTTGTAGTCTAGCTGCCGCCTTCTTCCATGCTGCAAACTGAATTAGGGAGCCCATGATGACGCTCTTGTGTGCCTCCCAGATTGTAACATCGGATTGTTCCCCAGTGGATTTGTCCTCAAAGTATGAAATCAAGACTTGTGAGATTTAGCAAGAGGGAGTCATTCAGTCGCCAGGACCTCAACCGGGGCCAGGAGGCAGGCAAATCGATCACCATCTGAACTGGGCTATGATCGGACCAGGTGATTATTCCGATACGGGTGGATTTCAAGTGGGAAAGATGCTCTTGTTGGAAAAACAGAATATCAATCCTAGACTCTCTGGAATGGGTCACCGAGAAGTGGGTATAATCCCTATCCGCGGGGTGTTTTATTCTCCAGCACTCGATGAGCCGCAGGGCTCAAAGGGAGTTATGTATGCTCCAAATAGCGCTCTGGGGTATGCTACTGTATCTGGAGGAGGAATCCATTGTGGGGTTTAGGGGCGCGTTGAAGTCCCCACCAAGGAGTAGCATACCCTCCATAAAATAGAGAATTTAGATAGTGTTTTGCAGATGAACTGTGATTGGTTGCGGTTCGGCGTTTATACGGTCGCCAGCGGCGGCCCAGCATGTCCCCCTTGACGAATAGGTACCTGCCGTCTGGATCCAGCTCTCCCTACCTATTTCCTGAAACTGTAGCTTCACTGCTGTTAGAATAGCCACCCCGGCCCTGCGTGCCGTTGGGTGATTGCAGAAAAAGTTCAGTGGGTATTGTTTGTTGTGTCTACAAAGTGGGTCTCTTGGAGGAAGGTGAATGAAACGGAATTCCTATGGAGATCGCGCAAGAGGAAGGACCTACGTTCGGGGATGTTCAGTCCTCTACAATTGTGTGTAATAATAACTAGTGAGTCTGGTCTAAAGGCATCTTGAGTGGGTGACAGAGGAACATCAGTTGGGACAAGGTATGATGGAGTCTATAGGAGTGCACCGATGGAACTAGTCAGAGGCGAAGGGCAAGCACCCCGCAACCCGGCGTGTGGGGCCAACCAGCGGGGTCGAAACCTAAAACCTCCCCTCTCCCAGGCAAGCAACTGCATGCAAGTCGAATCACCTGCGGGCCCCTACGTGGGAGCGGACAGCACCCAGGCGAGCCTAGCAGGTCCCGCCGGGAAAGGTTGGAAAGCCAAAGATACCCTGCGGGATTCACCCAGCCACGTTCCGCCCACCACTGGACAAGTGGCAGCCTGACAAGCCCGCAGGGGCAGGTGGATGAAAGTATGGAAAAGAGGGAGAGATTAGTGACTGGGGAAGAGGAGCTAGGGGGCCCTGGAGGACCCTGGGTAGGGGATGAAAAGACCTCTGTATGAGGAGGGTGTTTGTGTAACTGCGGGAACAGGTGATGCCCCACATCACCAGATGTTACCCGATGGAGTGGATGCGGTAGCTCCCTGCAGGCTGGTCGGGGATAGCAGCCGAGCCCTGACGAAGTGTACCAAAGTCATAGTTAGGGTGGTGTGACAGAGTTGTGAAGGAAAGTGTAGCTCTTGGCCACATACTAGTGTCAGATGTGTACCTATTTGGTTTAACCAATTAGTGTGCGGTATAGATCAAATTGCCCCCAAGGGGCGCCCCGGGAAGGCAGCGCACCTTCCAAGACGAATGTCCTCTCGCCCCAGGTGGGTCCCAGTACCATAGGCCCCAAAGCACCAAAAGACCCGACCCGATATAGAACCGTTTAAAAAAAAAAAATTTTTTATAGTATTTCTCATTCCCTCCCACCCCCCTCCTTATATCAGTTCTTACCTGTCCCCGTCCCTTTAACAAGCAAACAAGTAAACTGTGGCATCTGTGTAACTTTGTGAATGGACGCTGGATGTCCTGATGCTTTCCACAAGTACACTCAGAGTCTTACAAATGCTTTTCTATATGGAAAGCCTGATGTGCGTATGCTGACGTCAGAGGAGTTGTAGAAGGAGCCAGTGCACTGGAATCAGGTAAGTGTTTAAAGGGTTTTTAACCCTATGATTGCAGCGGGGAAGGGGAGGAGAAGGCTGACGGACACAATAGTTTAAGGAATACGGCTTTGTATTCCTAACACTATTCTATTCCTTTAATCAGTGACAATATTTAGAGTAGTGGTTTTATTTTGGTTTAATATATCAGGAAGTCAGTCAAAATTAAGCTTTTCACTTACATGGGCAGCTAATCTTAAGATAGGATGGTGGCTGTGTGGAGGACGGCCAAATGCTGGATAGCGGAGAGGATAAACCTGGGATAGGGGTCCAAAATCAGGATTGTGGCAGTGAGGCAGTGTGGATTTGCGGCGGCTCAGTACAGATGCCATTTCTGGAGCTCTGCAAAAACCACACCGAAAATCTTAATATGACCGCATTTCCGATAAGCACTGACCTACCTGGAGACTGGAATTGGTTGCAGGGGACAGGTATGCTGATGCCTTTTTTTCAGCAACTGGGCGCGAAACAAAAAAGCCGGCCTCCTAAGGCCTCCCACACGGCCAGCCTGAGAAGCACACCAAAGGCTTTTGCGGCCTGGAAGGACCCGGACTGGCTTACACCCGATCCATGGCAGGCACTGCCCCAAGAGCTGGAGGAGATGGGCAAGAAGACCCACAAATCTCAGGTGCACACACACACCACGAGTCACAGGACATTGGCACACTGCTCCAACCCACGCCCAAGCACATGGTGCTACAGCAGGCAGAGACTGTGGCCTACGGCCCACAAGAGACAGGTGGGGTGAGTGAGGGCCACCCAGGGCCACCCACAGACAGGCACCCAACCAGAAATGCCCCATCCAACAGGGACCCTGCAACAAAACAGGACATAGACAACCTCTTTGTCAAAATACAGCAGCTGTTTGCAGCTGACATAGCTGCGGTGCAGATCGAGGTACGAGCGGTCACCACTCGCATTCAGTCCACATAAACTGACATAGCCGACCTGCAACACAATCTTATGGCAGTGGGAGACACAGTCAAACAGCTACAGGTGCACCACTCTGCCCTGACATTAAGAGTGGATACCCTGGATGAAAGAACCAGCCAGAAAAATCTAAAGATTAGAGGTGTCTCAGACACAGTGACCACGGAAGAGCTAACACATTCTATTAGGCAAATGGTGACTTCATTACTCCCAGCAAAACAGGCCAAGCAATTCACCAATGACGGATCTTACCACATCGCCAAGTCTCCCAAAGCGCCACCCACAGCCCCAAGGACATAATATTACGTTGCGGGACGAGACAAGATAAACGGGCATTGATGAGGGCTGTTCAAAATAAGTCACCTGTGGACTTTGAATCCCATAAGATATCGTTCTTCCAAGACCTACACCGCTCCACCCTACTATGGAGAAAGATGATGAAACTCATCACACTACAACTTCAAAAGGCAGAAATACCATATAGATGGACTACTCCTAGAGCTCTGATGGTCAACAAAGATGGCAAGCAAATCAAGACTACCACCTTTCTGGCAGCGATAGGAATAGAAGACGAGCCGCAAGAGCGGAGAGCCCAAGCCACCAACAGTACATGGGACGTGGTCAATGTAACCCCTATTCATCAAAGCGAACAAGAAGCCGTAACATAGGGGACCAGGACACCACTGTTGATGTTTCTGTCTATTGCTACTCCTCAATCTTTCCTCTCTTAAACTCCCACTCTATACTAACTGCAATCTTAACCAGTTCAAACACCCAGAGAAAGCCTGTGCTTAAAATATGACAACCGTAAGTGAAGACCCAACCATAGCCTACTGACAGCTAGTCATTTATATCGCATCCACCCCCAGTGGTTAGGGGCAACGCATGACCGGGTGTACCCAAGCGTCCAAACATAGTACATTCTCCTTTGACCCATAATTTGACATACATTGTACCGGTACCTCTGTTACTGTTTTTCTTTGTTAGCACAATGTTTTTAGCATGTTTTAGCCACTATATGGTCAGGTTACACTCCATGACAACCCGAAGGGCCACTAGTACCAGACAGCAATTCACACTGATGAGTCCTGCATACCTGATAACAAGTTCATATGCAAATTTGTTGTGTGAGGCATTGTTCTTATTGTATGCGACCTAGTCTAACAAAAATACAGGTGATCATATTGAGTCAAAATTAGGATTGTTTCACTGAATACAAGCCATTTGGGAGAGATATAAAGTTTGGTATACATGAACATCGCAGAACAACACAGAAATAAAATTACAATGACTTAAATGAAGCCCAGTACAAGTGTACATATTACTTTGTGTAAATTGAATATATTATTCTTGTCCAAGGTGACTTATCTACCAATAGCTAACAAAGTCAACTAAAAATTCTAGTTAATACCCCTGCTTGAATCACTATTTATTGCTGGTAAATGGATAGACCACCAGCTGCCGCTTCTCAAGAGTCATTGTCTCAATTCCAGACAAGGTCATCCATTATAAGTACCATTATGTAGGATAATAATATCTAGACCCCAGGACATATTAGTTAAAATCTAAATGCATCTGCTCTGCTTAAATACTTTGCAAGTATAATAGTTATTATTATTGTAGGAATAATCGTCGTCAGGCCATTGGAAGTGCTACAAGGTATATACTTAAAACACACACACACACAAGAAGCAAACAAAAAAAAAAAACAAGTATGCAGGTCAAGAATGTAAAATTACATGAAATTGCAAACAAATCAAGAAGAATAAGTTAGAAGCATGCTTATAGCAATGTGTAAAGTGCTGAGAGCGACATAGCTCTATCCCGTGTAAACAAATATATTAATAAAACATGGAGGTTTTTACACTCTTCAGATAAATGGCGAGTTCTTATCTGATGTGAGATTCATTTTAAAGTATTGATAGAACTAGCTATACAGGACTACAGAACACCACTGTAGAAAGACAGAGTGTTTCATAGACACCAACTCTGTGGGATTCCGAAATGCTCAATCACTTTCCCCTCTCTTTCCCATCAATACACCATCATAAATTTCTGTGCATAAAATATTAAGGAGAACAGACAAACAAACCTTTTTTCAGACAATGAATTTACTGGTAACCGTAAAATCCAAGACAAGTAACATCAATGCGGGAACACTACCTCAATGATATTGGAAATTTCATGCTCACTTTATCAAACTTAGCATGATTCAGACCCATTTGAACAAACCACAGCTCAATAGCATTGGATTTTATTTCTTTCAGATGTTTTGTTTGGTAAGTGTTAAGAGCAATGGATGTAACATGGATTCTTTTGTGCTACTCACCATCAAATTTGATGTACATAAACACCTAGAAGGATACAGCTTTAAAGTCAGGCTTAGACCCAGAAATGCAAAGTGAATCTGTAATAAGATATTTTGTATACATAATCATATACTTTAAACACCTATAATCTGTGTCGGTCATTCTATAGGGGAACTCAAAGCACCATAATCACCATGGCCTAGTGTAGTGTCTACAGTGCAAAATATCGGTAGACACTGTCCCAGGTTTTGGGAATTATTTAGAATTATTTGTTGGGAGATGTTGACAAAGCACCCACAACCCATCCTGTTTCCATACACACTAATAATGCAGAATTTGTGAATTACTAATATTAATCTCCAGCCTGGACGGTGATGATTAACTGAGTGAGCAGGTTGCACATTATCTCACCTCACTTTTAAATCTATAAGTATCAGTGATAGTTGGAAAAACTACTTTGAGAGAGTAAAATAGTATTAACTGCTAAACTGACTTTGGTGATCTGAATCTAATATTCATCTCATAGGAATACGGTTTTAAATTGGTTACACATTTCAAGCGGTTTTGCCTTTTTCTTTTATTGATGTTGATTCAACATTAGTTATGAGATATATAGATTCAAAATGCAGGGGAGAGTGAAATGGGGGACCACCTGCTTATTCTGATGTAGTAAAGTAGCCAAAATAGGGGGACAGTCCAGGAGAAAAGCACAATCAGGCAGGCATGTGCCTGTAGGACTATAGAAGCTGTCTTGTATGGGATGAGCCTTGCATTTTCTCTGATGTTCTCAGATGACAATAGAGATTAATCAAGAGGCAGAAAGACACATATCCAAATCTAGGAATAACCATCTACAGTAAATCATTGGGAGATATATATGCGATCCAATTTATTTAAAGTGTTTCACACTCTGGGTACTACTTAGACCAACTTGGGCACTCCATATGTTTTGGACTACATCTCCCCTGATGATTTGCCAGCATTATGGCTGTAAGAGCATTATTGGAGATAAAGTCCACAGCAACTGGAGAGCAGAAGGTTGCATACCCCTGGTCTAGACTGAACAAATTCAAAAAGTCAAGCAGACGTAATAAAAATGAATCACTTTTGTGTACGTTTCCCTTGTTACCATATAGCCTAGGAACAATCTGTTCCCAAAAACAGCCATAGTGGCTTCAAAAACACCTCCTGGGCATCACAAGTCCCATTCCATTCATCTACACACTGAGTGCTCAGAGTTTAAATCCTGCTATGAAAAAAAGTCAACAAAGGACCTCTCAGAAGTTGATTAGTGAGAGACAATGTTTGCTATTTCTCTTCTTGGGACTGCTTTAGTATAATTAACTATATGCTTAGTACTTAATAAAATATATTATGGTAACCGCAATGATTTTACATCACGGACTGATGTGTCGATAATCATTATTTACTTTTCCATCTCCACTAACAAAACATATACACAGGTTCTGAAAGAAAGTATGTAATTTTTTTCTCTTATTTACTTTTACATTTCATAAACATGTATTTGTCTCACCCTAAATACAGATACCTCCCCCTGAATTTAACATTTCTCTACTGACTGTTTTTAGGGGGAAAATAAATTGCACATATCACTAACACTCATACACGAATGCAGCCCCTGCAAGCAGAGCTACCTACATCTTTGTGGCAGCTCTGTAAATAGTATTAAGAGAAAGCTGTAGGTTCCACCCAAACCTAAACCACTGCATTGTAGAAATTAATGTACTTCTCCTTTAAGTGTCTCACCGCCGAGTTTTGAAACTGAAAACTCCTGGGTGCCTCTGACATGCAAGTGATGTTTGTAAAACATGTGCACCTCACATCATGCAATAAAAATCTATTAAATGTACCTAAGGTGACTGAATAACATTTAAATTTTTCTTTTAAATACAAGAACAATTTATTTTAAACAAATATAACATTGGTTGGCTTCAATGCATACCATATAAATATAGCCTTGTCTGGTACATAAAGTAATTTTGCAACATTAGATGTAAAAAGAAAATATAATGTACCATAAAACTGTGGGTCAAGGCAGTGGAGGAAATCAGAACTATAGAAGAACTTATTTCTCATGATACTAATAAACTATGACAGTACACAAAATGTTTGGTTTTTAGTGACTTAGACTTATATACATAACTGAGATCTATCTCTCTGCAATGTTTAACATTTTCTTTTCACATAAAATTCTAAGACTTCCCCAGAAACACTGCTATACCTCCTCACTGAATTGTTTTCCTCAAGGCAAAATCCTCATGGACTCCCCCAACCTCTATCACATAGAACAGTGGTTTCCAAACCAGTCCTCATAGCCCACCAACAATCCAGTATTTTCTCTTTTTATTTCCAATGGAGATACTGACCAACCTGGACTGTTGCTGGGCCATGAGAATTGCTGTGGGAACTACTGCCATAGTGGAATTCCATCATTGTTTTGAAATCTTTTCACACTCTAACTTCCTCCTCAGTACCATCATTGGCCACCATTGACTTTAGCTCACTAAAACATAGGTTTTCTCCCTGGCCAGAACCAATTCAAGCCTCAGTTCAGAATATTAATGGAGCACTTTAGGTACCCAGAGCTCTTCCTCTTAATGAAGTAGCCGAGGTGCTGAGGTTCTGTAGGGTTCCTATGATTAAGTGTGAACATTTCACATGATTTGAGTGAGGAGGTGAGGAATGTTTATTACGCTAACATGCAATTCCAATTGTTTTTGTATTTTTATGGATTCATAATAAAGTGAATTTCATATAGATTTTGACCATGCTATTTTATAACTATGCTGTGTCTACTTGAGAAATTCTGCAGGGTTAACCCTGCAATGTAAAACCTCAATGACAACACGGAGGAAAAGAGATAAGTAGAGCCGAGGAAGCCTCGGCAGTGGAGAAAGGTAAGTAAAATAAAAATTTTATACCTATTTATAGGGGTGGAACTACAAGAACTAGGGACAGAAACACTAAAGCGTTAGAAATACATATTTATATTCCAAATACTATAGTGTTCCTTTAAAGGTCTCTTATCCAGTCTGTCCAATACACAAATAAGAGCTTCACTCTGTGTGAGTTGCTTTCAATGTGGCTCCTATCCTATGCTGTCATTTGGTACTTGGAGACACTTTAACACTACGGCACAGGAATTAAGAACTATTTTCCTCTGGTACCCCATACTCAAACTGGCCTTTCCCATTTCCATTACGATACATAGCTTGAAGGAATGTGTGTTGCTTTGCCACAACACCTTGACAGCACCTAACCATAATGTTGCATCGTGAATATGTCAGTACAATTGGACTTGCAAAGGAAAAGACACATTTACCCATCATAAGGGAAAGGATTTTTTATTATGTCATAGTGACCAGTTAAAATCAATAGTTTCCAATCACTTACTCAGTTCTAATAAGCAAAGACGTTTAATCCAATCTAGTATGGAAAATACTCTTTCCTGAAAGCAAACCCGTAAAACAGCTGCAATAATTTTTTCCATCATTATAATAAACTTAATTTGAAAAGCTGTGAACTGATGTCACACATTAATCTTAAGACAATAAAAATCCCCAAATTGAAAAAAAAAATGTATGTTTAACTTCTTGATGATAGTAATATAAATCTAAGCAGCCCTTGCAATATTCTTTATTCCGGTGGAGAAGAGAGAAGTATGGGGGAAAATAAGTTGTGGCAGCGGCTAACAAAAAATAGCTTATTCCTTTCAGCGTTAATATGTGCTCGTTAAGTAAAAGCTTGCTTCGTACAGCTGTATGTCTCCCAGTGACCCTACTCCATTGGAAGTCTATCAAAAATGCATTGTGGATTCACTGCTATGCTAACGAAGTTTGATTCATTTTACAGTCTCAATTCAAAGAGGATATATAATCTTTATGTACTCAGAATACAGGCCATAAGTGCGCCCATTGCCTGAAATATACTGCCTTATCTATGCACCTGTCACGAACTCTTTATGCCCTCATTCTCAGCCGCTGAATTATCATGTACAGAACATTGCATCACCGGAAAGATTTGCGGATATCTGGACTAAGCTGTTGGTCACTGAGTGTCTGTACATGTGAGTCCACGATATCTTTCAGCATCACAGAAGAGTTCCATTTTTTTCGTTTTCGGTATCTGAACAGAATTGTAATAGTTTTAGTTCTTGTGTAAAATATCGTTTCTGACCGTGCCGCTATAAATTTTGTGATCTTACAGAGGAATCCTATATTGATTAATCTGTTTTTTTCTGGAACATGCTTACCTTTCCTGATATTAAAGTGTAGTGTCACTTTTCTGTTGCTAAATGTTCTTCTTTTACTGCCTCTGTGTAAGCACTGTTGAAACATTTTCTGAGTATGCAGAGGCCAGAAAAAAAACAATTTTTAAAGGGACGCTCTACTGCCCAAATACAAGAACAAATGATAATAATCACTGTTAAGTACATATACAACAAATACAAACATTTAAATATGCATTTTTCAATTGGGGTATATATACACACACAAGAGCTTGCAAAACCTGTAGGTCTCTTGTCTGCAGCCTTTGCAAACCCTCCCCTTCTAACCCCGCCAAGACTTTACGAGGCTGTCCAATCACAGAGTTCCCAATGCTGCTCAGGCAGGTGTTCTTGCTTCCTCTTAAAGTCCACTGAGCTAAACAAACCAGGAAGTAAAAGGACCTGTTGACTGATTGACTGCTGGGAGGGGGGTGGAGGAGGGGCAAGATTATGTATTATATTAGTACACCATTAGTATATATTATTATGTAGTAACATTATGGTCTGATGGGTATTTGGGTATGATGAGCATACATTTGATTTGGGAGTTTAAAGAACAGTTTCTTGGCAAATCTCAAATGACATTACCATCTTACCAGAGTCATGCACTTCAGGAATATTCCTGTAAATGTATCAAAACTCTTTATGATGCACATATATCTTTATGACACACTTATACACCATTCCTATGGAACTCACTTCCCTCCTCCGTTGGATGCTCACCCAGTCTCCACTCCTTTAAAAAAATTATTTAAAACCCACTTCTTCATAAAAGCGTATCAATTAAAATGTTAATAGCTCCGACTGATTCCTCTCTTGCAACTGTCATTAGTCTAATACTATCCTTACCTTTTGTGTCACTTTACCCCACTCTCTCTAGCATGTAAGCACATTGAGCAGGGCCCTCAACCCCTCTGTTCCTGTGTGTCCAACTTGTCTGGTTACAACTGCATGTTTGTTCGTCCACCCACTGTAAAGCACTGCAGAATTTGTTGGCGCTATATAAATAATATCCAATACATAAACATAAATAGGTAAACTAAGAGTAGGAACAGTGGCATACATACCGGTGTCGCAGGGGTCGCGGCTGCGACCGGGCCCGGCCCACTAGGGGGCCCGGCCGCCCTGCGACCCGGTATGTATGCCACTGTGGCCAGCCTCTTCTCCTGGGGGGCCCAGGAGCCGGCCTCCTCAGGCCCCCCCGAGGTTGGCCCTGGTGTCACCGAGCGGACAGGCAGGCTGGCGTGCACGCGAGTGAGCACTCTCCCTTGAGTGCTTCCTCTTCAGCTCCCTCGCGCACCGCACTGATACCGGAGCCGGAAGATGACGTCATCTTCCAGCGCCGGCATCCCTACGCAGCGCGCGAGGGAGCTGAAGATGAAGCACTCAGGGGAGAGTGCTCCCTTGCGCGCCCGCCAGCCTGCCCGCCGGGTGACACCACTGGACCCCAGGGAATCCCCCAGCTCTGCCTAAGGTAAGGAGGCTGGGGGATTAAATTTTAAAAAATAAATAAATAAATAACGTTTGTGTTAGAGTGTGTGTTAGTGTTAGAGTGTGTGTGTGTGTGTTAGTGTGTTAGTGTTACAGTGTGTCAGTGAGTGTGTTACTGTGTGAGTCTGTTACTGAGTGTGTTAGTTTGTGTGAGTGTGTGTTTTGTGGGTGTGTATGTATGTCTGTCACTGAGTGTGCATCTGTTAGTAAATGTGTGTGTCTGTTAGCTAGTGTGTATGCATCTGTTCATGAGAGAGTGTTTGTGTGTCTGTTAGCTAGTGTGTATGCTTCTGTTTGTGAGAGTGTGTGTCTTAAGCACTTACCTTTCTCCAGCGCCGGACTCCATTGGCGCTGGGGATCTCTCCGCCCCGATCCGCCTCTCAGCTCCAAATGCGCATGCGTGGCAAGAGCCACGCGCGCATTCAAACCACTCATAGGAAAGCATTACTCAATGCTTTCCTATGGACGTTCAGCGTCTTCTCACTGTGATTTTCACAGTGAGAATCGCGGAAGCTCCTCTAGCGGCTGTCAATGAGACAGCCACTAGAGGCTGGATTAACCCTCAGTGAAACATAGCAGTTTTTGTGTTTTTAGCTGCAGTGTTAAAACTAGAGGGACCTGGCACCCAGACCACTTAATTGAGCTGATGTGATCTGGGTGTCTGTAGTGGTCCTTTAAGTGTATGTGTATCTGCCTGCACTGGCGTACATACAGCGGTCGCAGAGGTCACAGCCCCCTGCGACCAGGTGCCTGCCGCCATGTGTTGCGGCCCCAGCCCGCGCAGATTAAGCGCGCGGGGGGGAAGGAGGAGGGGCCACGGATCAGTTTTTGCACCGGGGCCCCATGCGTTGTGTGTACGCCACTGTGTAGGAATATGTTTTTATCTCCATACTGTACTTGACTCTTTGTAAAAGGTAAAAGAATCCACTAAAAAGATATGATTAATCCATTGCTTTTTGGCAAGACAGTCCCTATTTTGGGGTCTGGCCTCGCTATCCCAATTTAGTGTCCTGGTATTGCACATTTGTGGACACCGGGGAACTGTCCTCGGCAGCACAGCAAGAGTGCATTATTAGTTGGGCTTGGTCTATGTGGAGGGCACCAGGACTATGAGAAGCATGTGGATGCGCACACAGCGCCTGCGCATCAATCCATCTCTACGAGAAGCATGGGATTAGCCATTGGTGAGAAATCCAGATAACACTGCAGGAGGAGAAATCAGCGGCAGCACTGAGGGAGTGTAAACAGCCTTTTTC
>OW240916.1:224220780-224232034 GCA_933207985.1 Pelobates cultripes
CTACCTAATGCACATGGAAATGCAGTCATTTTTTTTTGCTTATTTGCTACATTTGATAATGTGTTCTAACTGGATGGATATTCTTGGATCTTATTATCATCATCAGTTATAAAGTAGTATGCATGTAGAAATGTTAGTCAATGAAACAAATATAAGAATATACAAATTGCATGGTTTCTGGAAGACATATATTGCCTTTAGCAATGTAAAGTCATTTATTTGTCAAGAACATATTTGCATATGACCTTCGAACCTTTTTGTTTATCAAGGTCATGTCTAGACTGTGTCTCAGTACATGAAAGTAGGATTATTAGCCTTTCACCCCAATGCACAACATAGTGCACAGCTGGTACATCCAGGACACAAGCACAAAAGGCCCATAACTCCCTCAGTGCCAGAAGGAGTAGGACAAAGATACTAATCGTAGCATAAGGAAGGCAGTAAAGCAACGTTTCAGAATTTGCACAAAAGATAATAACGTTGATGGTCATCATTTCGCCTTTGTACTGGGTATATACAGGAACGCTATCCTTGCTTGGGTCTGGGTGTATGTAGATTCGTAGAAGCAAAAATTGTAAAATGCCACAGGTCTGTTGGCCTTTTACAATGTGCCTAAATGGTGGGTGGTATTGTCGAATGTCTCTTTAAAGAGAAAGTTAATTTTTTTCACTTTGAAAAGTTGTATTTTATGATCGTTTAAAACTTAATTGAATTTTGTTTTGTTTTTTATCATAATTATACATCCATGGAAATAGCTAGCCTCCCACTCCCCTCCATCACTCATTTCTATTTACATTTAGAAATAAACAGTCATTTTAATAATAAAAAAAAAAATTAATAATAATAATAACCTACGCAGTCAGAGTAAAGAAAGGAGTGAGAAATAAACATATCTGCATGCACTTAAAACCACACACATGCACACACGAATATTATAATGATTCACATTTTGCACTCTGTCAAAGGAAACAAATGTTATGAAGCTACAAGCCCTCTATTAGTGGAGTTATACTTACTTTAATAGCTGTTTTAGCTACTAGGGGGCACACAAAGAATCCCAACATGTATACACTATGATTTCTGGCAGGATATGAGACATATTTCTAGACCCTAATCCAGCCTCAACAGTTCAAGACTTAGAGCAACTCCTGCTTTTATGTGGTTTTAAGAGTAATTGAAGGCTCAGCTCAGTCTAAGCACCAAACAACATTAGCCTAATAAAGTAGTTTGAGAGTGCTGATCATTCCCCTGCACTTTGTGTAGCCCTAACCATGCCTCCTCTGACTGTGACATGTTTAGTATTCCTACACACTTCCTGAAAAAAAAGTTCTCAAACTAGATTAGTTTTCTTACTTTATAAATTCTTATCTCACACTCTGTTGTCTTCTAGTACAAAACATTAGAAAAATAAATAATTATTTAGCACTTCACAGGAAAAAACATTTATTCTTCGAAACTTGCAGTGCACACTTGTCTGCAAAGTCAAAGAAGCATATTCCAGCATAACGTGAGTATTTTATTTAATTCATGTATCTTGTAAAATATCCAGTATTTCTTTATTTTATTTAAACATCTTTACTTACCGGTATATCATTTTCATTTCTATTTATAGCTACTAGATTTACTTGTCCACAACACTTCTGATTGGACACGGCTTAGCATGGACAAGGATGTTAGTGCTTTGCAAAAAGGAGGTGGACGTCATGGATTTAGGTAAATAATTTTGAAAAACGAATAAATGCATCATTTTTATTTTAGCTGTCTTGTTCAAGTTCAAGTCACCATCTTCTCTCTGCAACTACAAGCATTCTCACTAGCCTAAATTTTAGCCACTTACATGTCCCCATTGTATTGTGTGCTAATCCACGGATCCCACAAGACTGTACATTTTTACATCAGACGTCCAATATACACAGAATTAACCTTAGACACCTAAAACGATTTTTCTCGGCTAGTTGATGACGCCAGCAGCGAAACGCTGCACATAATATAGACTCCAACACTCCAGTCACCATGACTACTTCAAAAACCTTAAATGTAAAATTCGACCACAGACTTAAAAAATTGCACTTCTACACACACTTCTCTGTGTGTGTGTTTTTTTTTGTTTTTTTTTAAAGGACCACTATAGTCACCCAGACCACTTCAGTTCAATGAAGTGGTCTGGGTGCCAGATCCCCCAAGTTTTAACTCTGCAGAGAAACTACTATGTTTACATTGCAGGGTTAATCCAACCTCTAGTGGCTGTCTTCCTGACAGCCGCTAGAGGCACTTCTGCAACGGTCAGTGCGAAAATCACAGAGAGCACGCAGAATGTCCATGGGAAAGCATTGAGTAATGCTTTCCTATGGGCGGTTTCAATGCGCGCCCGGCTCTTGCCGCACATGCGCCTTCGGCTCCACTCGGAAGCTGACGTCGGAGGGGGAGGAGAGGTTACCAGCGCCGAGGGAGCCTGGCGCTGGATTAAGGTAAGTGGCTGAAGGGGAAGGGGGGCCCTGAGGGTGGGGGGGACCTAAGGACTATAGAGTGCCAGGAAAACGAGTTTGTTTTCCTGGCACTATAGTGGTCTTTTAAATAAAAAGAGCAAGCTTATATATGAGCAATGAAACACATTACATTATTTTAATGTTATTTCTCAGCATCCTTGTGAAAACACTGTTTTTACTTGGCACTTTTATAGAACAAATTTAAATAGTGAGGGGAGAAAAACAATCTTTCTTCGACACAAACACATTCTCTTTGTTAAAGTGGATTCATGAGTATTACATCAAATAATATGTACTCAGTGGCGGATCCAGGGGGGGGGGGCAACGGGGCAATTGCCCCCCCGAGAAAATAGTGCAGCTGCCATCAGTTGAGCGACCTCATTAGGGGCTCGGTCGGGTGCTGCAGCCCTTTGGCAGACCGGGCCCCTTTAAAGTTGCAGGGAGTGCTGGGAGGAAGTGACTGTTACTTCCAACCAGCATACAGACCGCGCGGGCTGAGAACACCCAGGATGCAGCTGGGAGAGAAGACACATTCAGCAGGCAGCTGGGAGAGAAGGAGGAGGGAGGAGAGAGAGCTCTGCAGCTTCAGACTCCCATCAGGCTCAGCCAGCCTCAGGAAGTCACCTTCCTGCAAAGAAAAAGGTATTTAAGCAGAGGGGAGGGTGCTTAACATTATGGAAGCTGCAATTTGTGTGTGTGTCAGTGTGTATGTTTAGATATGTGTACATCTGTGTGTGTCAGTGTGTATGTTTAGATATGTGGACATCTGTGTACTTCTGTGTGTGTCAGTGTGTATGTTTAGATATGTGGACATCTGTGTATTTCTGTGTGTGTCAGTGTGTATGTTTAGGTATGTGGACATCTGTGTGTGTATGTTTAGATATGTGTACATCTGTGTGTGTCAGTGTGTATGTTTAGGTATGTGTGTATGTGTGCATCTGTGTGCCAGTGCGTATGTTTAGGTATGTGGACATCTGTGTGTGTCAGTGTGTATGTTTAGGTATGTGGACATCTGTGTGTATCGGAGTGTCAGTGTGTGAATCTGTGAGTGTTAATGTGTATCTGTGAGTATGTATCTGTGTGTGTGTACCACTGCACTCAGGTTCCGCTTTTCACTCTGGTCCACAGCCTCAAAGGTGCTCTGGATTAGATAGACACTGCTAATCCGTCCAACAATACAAGGTAATAGAATATACAGGCAACACACCAGGTACCGAAGGTGTATTTATTCGAGGGTAGAACACCACATAAAAGTGCAACTTTTCAGCCCTAGAGGGACTTAAACATGATTAAGGCCCCCAAGGGCTGAAACGTTGTTCTACCCTCCAATAAATACACCTTCAGTACCTGGAGTTATGCCTGTATATTCTATTACCTTGTATCTGTGTATGTGAAGGTATTTGTGTCATTCTGTGTATGTGTAGGGATGTGTGTGTGCGGTTTCGCCAGTGTGCATGTGTAGGTATGTGTGTATCTATGTGCCAGTGTGTTTGTGTGCCAGTGTGTGTGTGTGTGTGTGTGCCTGTGTAGGTATAGGTTTGTATCTGTGGGTGTGCCAGTGTATGTGTCTGTATCTGTTATTGTGTTTCCATATCACTGTGTGTGGCCGCATATGTGTACAGCCTCTATCCCCTAAACAAGAGTCCCCTATTCCTCCGCTGCAGCCTGTTTCACCCCGCTCTAGCCCACTTAAGTGCCCCTCCCGAGATTTGGTTCTGGATCCGCCCCTGTATGTACTTTCATCTGAATTGGCAATTTAATGCCAACAACCATACATTAACGTTAATGTGTGTATAAACAAGAATTGCATAGTTTTCTCTCAGTTCTTGGAATATATATATATATATATATATATATATATATATATATATATATATATATATATATATATATATATATATATATATATATATATATATGTGTGTGTTTCTTATAACTAAAAGTGAGAAGAAAAAAAAGATAAAAGCAATTTGAATTGTTCTCGAGGAATACAAATATGATGATTATAGAAAACGCTGCTGCTGTAAAATGGTAAAAAGGAGAAGAATAATCAGACATTTTTAAGATGAGGAACATTAAACTATTCCCTGGAGGGTTTATTAATCAAACAACCAAATCCTTTATAACCAGCCAATCCCTACAGAGCAATTAAATTTTTCTCCCTTTAAAGCACTTGGTACACTGTCTGGGGACTTAACCGGAAAAAAACACAACTGAAAATTCATTTGATAAATTAAACAGGGGAAAAAGAGTGAATCAAGCTTTGTTCTATTATTATTATTTTTTTTAATTATGGAATGCACAATAGCTGCATAATGTTTAATAAGCACTATAAAAATTCCTAACAGTATTAGAGCACAACACAAAAGAAATAACCTGGTTACCGTGAAAAATTGCATATTTAATTAAGAACAGAGACTTTGAAAGTACCTAGAGGGTTCTTACGTGAGGTAGCCTAAGGGTCTGAATTATATGCTTGCAGTATTGCTAACAGAACAACTGCTCTTGATCATTACCCCCACGTTCCCATTAGGTGACATGGCCAGATGACTTTAAATTCATTTGTAGAATGGCTGGCATAAAACCATCCACTTGGCTAGCTGAAAAAAGCATTGCTACCCTGTGGTGTAAATGAGATCCCTAGGCAATAAAAAGTAATAATTAAAGAATAATGTTAATTAGTTATCTTTCATTGTAAGTGGCTGCTGTCGATTTTTGCCTAGTCTTTTAGCACTTTTTGAGGTACGCGTGTGTAGCCGTCACTGGATTTCAATACAGAATGTGAAATGTCGCTTTACAGGACCATTATAGGCACCCAGACCACTTCAGCTCAATGAAGTGGTCTGGGTGCCAGGTATCTCTAGTTTTAACCCTGCAGCTGAAAACATAGCAGTTTCAGAGAAACTGCTATGTTTCACTGAGGGTTAATCCAGCCTCTAGTAGCGGTCTCACTGACAGCCGCTAGAGGCGCTGGACGACCACAGGAAAGCATTGAGTAATACTTTCTTATGGGCGTTTGAAAGCGCGCATTTTGTAAAACAAATCAACAAAGCCACCCGGCCCAGGGGCCTTATTTCTTTTCATTGAGTTAATAACCTCTGCAATTTCCTGAGGAGTGATAATTTCATTAAATTGGTCTAGCTGATCTATGTTTAAACAAGGAAGATCTTTATCAGATAAATATTTTATTATGGAATCTTGGGTGGACCTTATCGGTAAGTTATATAACTTCTAGTGTTTTTTAAATGCGCTTCCAATTTTCCTTGAATCTAGCAGAAGCTCTTGATCTTGTCTTATTTTGTTTATTATTTTGGAGTGCTTTAACTTTATTAGTAGGTAATTTGTCTGCTTTATTCCCCCTGTAATATTAATCCCTCCATATTTCTATTTACTTTAAATATTTGAATATCATTAATTTTATTTTCAAGAGATTTTATTTGGTTAGATAGAGGACATATTCAATTTATTACAATCATCCCTCTTGCCGCGCATGCGCATCTGACGTCGGCAGGGGGAGGAGAGGTCGCCAGCGCCGAGTCAGCCTGGCGCTGGAGAACGGTAACTGGCTGAAGGGGTTTTAACCCCTTCAGCCCAGCGGATGGGGGGGCCCAGAGGGTAGGCGGGACCTAATGACCCTATAGTGCCAGGAAAATGAGTTTGTTTTCCTGGCACTATAGTCATCCTTTAAGATCAAACTTTATGCATCACTTAATTAATTTATCTTGGGGCAGAAGGGGTGACCTATGGGTGCGTGGAAGTGCCATTGTTTTTGTCAAACCATTCCAAAATGGTTTGAGAAAAAAATAAAAAATACAGGAATTACCCATAACTCACAGCACTGTAATCTCTATAATGCCTGCAGTGGTTATGATTCTAAGAATGTCCCTTAAGTGTCTAATTTCCCCCCAATTCTAAAAAATTTATGTGAGCAAAGGTGGCACGTGTTTGTCCAAATCTTTTCCTAGAAAAGTACTTTTTCTTACATTGATATTTAAATGACCACTAAAATTCTAGACAACCTATTTAGGTGTACTGCCAACTCAGAATGCAGTCAAAAGGTATTTAACTTGACTTTTCTCCATCGCCACGGCTGGCCCTGCCTCCAGGGCTGAGATCATCAGTCCCATAGGAAAGCATTGAGAGGCTATTGCACATGCGCAGCAAAATGCCATGCAGCGCCAATCAGCAACTCCTCATAGAGATGAATAAAAACATCCAGTTATTTCAATGTGCATAGCGATTTGGGATAGACAGTTAACTCTTTTTGGCTTCTGTTCAATGTATTTGGGTTGATGAATACTGTAGCCAGGCCCATTGCTGTTGCCCAAGTGTTGTAGGAGTTTAAGCACAGGGTTTTATTTTGTGTGTTAACATATACAGCCCTAAAGTCAAAAGTATGGAATGTTTTATATAAACAGTAATTCTTATCAGATATCTTAACATTCTGTGCTTTTACTTTGCAGCTGACCTACAATATCAAGGTGGTCTATTGTTATGCAAAATCTGCATGGCCACACTATGGGATTGAACACAATGTGCAATTACTGGCAAACTTGTACAGAATTTGTTTTTATTCACAGTTGACAGTTTTTGGAAACTGAGATTTCCCCACAATGGGAATGTTTCAAAATAGTTTTAAGAACACAGGATGTGTTCAGCAAAATAAAAGAATATACAACAATCACATTTAAAAACACAAACCTGAAGCCTGAAAGGGACACAGAAAGCACCAGGAGTGCCTGGTGTTGTCCCACAGTAAGATGCAAAACCATTTTAGCACGATTTCCCAACTTAGTGGGGGCCCACGCCAATATAGCCATATAGTGTAGCTAAATCCCCATATTTGTTTGCTAAGATAGGTCATTTTGAATAGCCTTGTAAAATTTAAACTGTATTTTTGTGTGTGAGTGTGTGTGTGCTGTTCACATATCTGTATTTTGTATATCTAGTGGTCTTTACTGCAGCACCACTACTTAGAAATGCATGTTCCGGTGTGCCCCCAATTTCCCTTTTTTCTGTAGATTTGGAATCCAGACCAGAGTCCTATTGGGCTGAGCACCCCACCCACCCCTTTTTGGAGGCAACTACATAAAAGCATAATTTTAAGGTGTCTTTGGAAGCCATTTAAGCAGTAAGTATAGCAGTTAGCATGTTAATCTTCCATGCTATAATTCGTGTAGGACCCACCGATATTGGGGTACTGTGACATAGTGTTGGGCTTGACACAATATGGTGGACCTGAATCTCCATATTTGTTTGCAAAAATAGGTGATTTAAAGTAGCCTTGTAAAATGTAAACTATATTGTGTGTGTATGCGTGCACTTTTCCCTAATCTGCATTTTGGCCCATGCAATATTGCCCACATCTGGGCTTCTTCGGCAGGTGAGTCCATGTCACTTTACTGCTTAGCAGGACTGATGCAGGACAGCAGTCATTAACTGAGAGCACTAAGCTGATGCTGTCAGCTAGTGAATGTGGTTCTGTTGCTCTAAAGTGATTTCCATTTTCCCCTGCCAGAAGACCAGATGCAGCACTGTGGGACCCAGGTAACATTTCCCATGGTAAAATAGTTTGACATTTTATTGTGGGACAGAACCAGGACACTCCTGGTACCATAACCACTAGAGTTAGCTAAAGTGGCTACGTTGCTTAAAGTGATCTTTTAAAGTATTTAACCAGGTAAGGTTTATTTTGCTTGTCACTAGTTTCCAAGTACATTCAGGAATCTAAATGTTATTATTACTAAATTTAATGGAACTCATTTAATCAACCTCAGGAAGATAAAAGGCTTAGTTGATCTTGACAGGAATGAACTTTATAATGTCATAAAGTTTTATCCGCTGAGTTATCGCACTGGCTATCTGCTCTTTTATATGAATTAAAGTTGAAGCAGCACTGTTTTTTACTCAATATTTTGAAAATTTTAATACAACCTATTTAGTTCATGCGTACACACCATTTCTTCATAGAAAACTAGAATTTCCTTAAGCAATCCTTAAGGGACATTTAACATATTACAATTTATACATATTTATGCTTAAAGACAATCCTTCTGGTTATTCCAGCTGAGATAGCCCTTAAATCGTGCATGTGGGTTTAACGGTTTAAAATTATGACACAACGACATGTAAATTCATAAGTTTAGAAACGACAGAGGGCTATTGCTATTATAAAGTGACATGTTTGTCCTGCAATGGACCTGCAAGTTTTAAACTGTAGCTTGATGTATGAGCTGGCCAGTGACTACCACTTACAGTTTGCCTACTTTTGATATGTAGGTACTGGAATGGCGCTAACTGGGGAAATAGAATCGAAACTGGAGATTCTAACAGGAGAGGAGATCATTATTTTGATCCCTCTGCTGACTATTTTGGAACCATGTGTGCCTGCGGCAACTGCCATGAGAACAACGTACCAACTGCTAGCTAGCTGGTTTTGAAAGCTTTTTCACTGCCGTCTTCTACATAATATCCATCCATTAGTGTTACTTGATATAAAACAGGACAAGTTTGACATCATCAGCAAAACTAGATTTAAATACCCACCTTAAATTAGATACTTCCCTGAGTTATGTAAACTAGACTGTGCTGGAATGCGTATTTAGACAAGATCCCTCGTCAGACGATACTCACAGAATGCAGCGCACACACCATCACATGGCCCAGTTATCACACGTACCTCTATGATGAAAGCACTGACATATCAACGGGAATCTTCCACCAAAGAGAAAATGCAGTCTGTACATTTCATAGCAATCTGGCTAGCCCAAAATAGACATCAAGTCATTTTTTTGTATGGCAGGTACATTTCAACCAATCATTTTTGTTTGCTATGTAGCGATTTGTTGCTCACTAAAAATCTCCATCCACGGAGGGCTGAAGTTGGATTAACCTGGAAAATAAATCTGTAGGAATATACATGTAAATTTTACCTGTAACATTGTAATGTGGTTTTTAAAATATTGATACATTTCTTTGTTGACTACTTGTTTCAAATGTTTATATGCTACCCTGATAGCGCCTGATAACTACGATGAATAATATTAATGATAAACGAGAGTTACTCCAGAACATCAGCCTATAAAAGACTGGCTGTAAAGCAAGACACAAAACTAATTGGGTCCAAATCAGTTCACTAAAGTTTTGTGTGTCTGATAAGAGCTGTCATTTGATATATTATATGCAGGATTGTAGAAGGCCTTAAAGCAGCCCATATCATGTATCAATAACGATTAAATCTATATTTAGCTTTAAAAAACAAACAAAAAAACAAAACAAAAGTGATTTACAGCTAACTTGTTGGCTCTAGGTATTCGCATACTTACCAACATTTCAAATGGACAAAGAGGCACACCCTAAATGTAGGGTTGTGGGTGGGGCTGTTCTGTCAATTTATGCAAATAAAATGTAACTTAGAACAAGATTTATTGTAATTTAAAGGCACATTGCTGGGAGTATTACTGCTGAGGATCTCTGTTATACACTCAGACACACCAACAATATGGAGCTCCTAAAAAAGAGAAACATTAGGACAGAAAATAGGGACAACAAGATTTGGGCCCAAAATAGGGACTGTCCCTCCTAAATAGGCACACTTGGGAGGTGTGGTATTGAGCATCTTAGAACTCCTTCTTACCCCAAAAAATGGAAGACAGGGTGATGTTCAGCTCATCTGCAATAATCTATCTCATCTTCTGTTATTTCAAGCTCTCTTTTAATCAAAAGCCTCTCATCAAACAATCAATAAAATTCTTACATTTGAAATATTTTTTTTTAAATAATGACAAGCTTTGTTTCATGTTTTGTTTTACAGCACTTGTTCATCTTTCTGTCATTTTTCTGCTAAAACATTTCATATGCATTTGCAAGCACGGAGTGTATTACATTTATACTGCTAAGGCCGCTCGACAGGTTCATACAGGACAGGTTAGCCCAAGTAAAGTAAAAGTGCAGGAGTACAGAATGTAGAGTCTCAGATAACATTGTATCATCAAGACACATCATGTAATCCAGAGCCTGCTAGTTGATCTTGATGGCTTATTTACTGCTGTCATCTACATAGAGCGGAATTTTTACTTACTGCTAAATGATAACACATTTAGATAAGTCAAGCTGTCATATCATTTAATGGATGTTGGAGTAGCAGTGTAGTGGATATGTAAAATGTATTCAATTCTGAACATCATAAGGTTATGATATTTTTTTTTTAATCACAGTGCGTGATTTTCTGAGCTGCAAACACTTCACATTTCCATCAATTGACAGAAGGAGAAGGATTATACAAACCCTTGTAGGAAGTAATGTATTTTCATGTCATGAAAGTGAATGTGACAAACTCGATTTTACAGGTTGAACTATTTCTATTCTATTCTATTTTTACCTGCATTAACCCATCATGGACTATGAACACACCTATATAGTTGCTGGGCTTATGGATTAAGGCCGCAAACCTTTGCTCCAACTCCATCATGTTCCCTGTAACTGTGACCCTTTTTTTCCTTCTCCCATAAGACAAAGTAACGGGCGATTTCCCCTTATCAACCAGTGATCTCATTTATTATTGTTTCAATATTTCTCTACTAAAACTATTTCCAGTTTGATTATTTTGATTGTAGATATACAATGCAAATAGTTTTAGTGAATGAAATTCCCTTTCACTGCACAGTATATCCCTGCCAATATACACTATAGCTACGTGAACTAGCAGGCAGTTCAAATGACTTTGTAAAAGCTTCATTTATTTTACGGAAATGCAAATTGTGCACCTT
>OW240916.1:224232134-224253352 GCA_933207985.1 Pelobates cultripes
AGATCACTGTGAATGACAGCATATGGCTAACTGTGCCTTGAAAGGATGTAGATTGCAAGCTCTTTCGAGCAGGGTCCTCATCAACCTATTGTTCCTGTAAGAATTTGTAATCGTCTAATTTATTGTTAAATTATCCCATTTAAAATATTGTAAAGCACTGCGGCACTATATAAATGCCAATAATAATAATTTTGAAAATAGGAAAAGGCATAACCCATAGCATATTTTAAGTGAGTTTAGTTAGCATTAGACTTTATATTGAACTGATTCATTCAACTGGGAAGTATGGAGATTCACAAGTGAATTTCATGTCTCAGGCCAAAATTGCCAACTTGGAAAAATAATTAAGTTAAAGAATTTTGATCTAAAATGAGATTTCCCTTATGAATAAATCCTCTAATGTGTGTGGGTCATATTCCAAGAGCTTCTCTGCTCTTTTCAAATTCAGCAATTGTGTGATAAAACAGGCATTTGCTGCATGCGGTGATGCAAATAAAATAACATAACAAGTAAGATAATAGAGTGCATGTATTACTGGATTGTTACAGGATGTATTACAAATTCAATAATAATTTAGTTTCCTGTGTATCTGTTAATAAATAATCCATACCTCCATTATTTAAGGCTATTAAATGGTTAAACATATATTTTTTTGGATAAAAGTACAGGGCTAGGCCTTTGGCCTTTATTTTACACTATACTCTGCCAGTATCCATTATGGGACTTTACCAGCCTACTCTCCAGTGATAATCTCATGGCTGGCAAAGCATCATGGTAAATGAAGTCTTTTTTTTTTTTTGTCAATCTTTCTTTTATTGAGGCATATAGTTGTATGGGGACAGAAAAAAGAAGGGGAGGTATTTAGGATACATTTTAAAAGGATTATAACAGTACATTTGGGACTGCCTCCATGAAGCGTCTGCCTCTTTTTTTTAATATATAAGAACAAGTAAATTGCTAACACATCCATAACTGTATGGTTCAATTATTACGGCAATATTTAGGCTGCACAAGTAACAGTATAGGTATTATAGGTAGTGTGGGTACAACATGCTAGAAGCTGAAACTGACTCGAGTAGTTGCATGCGCTCGAAGTAGTGAACGTATGTTGTATATAGACTGCGTGCCCAAAGTGTGCCTTATTCTCGTGTGATACTTTACGTGAGATTATACAGGCTTTTGGCATCAAGCTGAAAATTGCTAAACGTTTGTGTCTGTGTGTAATCAAGCTTGTTGAACATAAAGTCATGCATGCATAGAGAACATTATACCACTGGGTTCAGGCCCAAGCATAGCAAATTGCGCAACCAGTAGGGGCAAAGTTATAGGCAACAAAATAAAACAAAGCTGAGCTAGAATTTCCTCAACAGAAAATGGGGAGTCTCTTATCTGGTATGTCCCTTTGCACGGTGTCTTCCGTGGGTTAACAGAGACTCCGGGTGAGGGCTCAGGCGCCCGGTCAGCCGATCCCCAGTAGCGGTATGGGCGGTACAAGTGTAGGGTAGTCCCATCGATTGTCTACCACAGTATGCTGTTCCATGGCTCTTTTCCAGCTCTGGATCTGCAGAAGGGTATGCGTCGTTGGTCCATCGTCCTCGGTGTTTAGCTGTAACTGTATGAGGGGTCGTGTGAGGCTGCGGTCAAGGCGGGCGGTTTTCCGCTTGCTTGGCTGTCGCAGGGATACTGTGCCTGGAGGTGTTTTCTGCCTGAGAGGATAGGTAGCTTGACAGGTTGTCAGCTGCAGAGATTGGCTGCCGGATTTAACCGGGGAACAGCGGGTGCGGGGGGCTATCCTCCAGCCCCAGGATATTGTGAAAGCCGACACCTTCTGTCCACGGACTCGGTACTCACGTGTGGCCCGGTCCTGGCCCCTTAAGGGGCAGTTAGAGAATCGCGGTGGCATCCGCCGCCTGCGGCGTGTATTCTTCTCCCTGTGTGGTCGATGTCTCGAGGCCAGGCCTCTGTTGGCTATCAGCCTGGGCGGGCAGTTGCTGGTGCGATGAGGCGATATGTGGCGTAGGTTACCCGGAGGGGAAGCGCCCGCCTCCCGTTCTGTGCACCGGTTGGGTTGTTCGGCAGTGGCACGGGTCCGCAGTTTATCCCAAAATGCCTGGAACAAAGCGTCCAGTCTGGTTTCAAGAGTGTCTGGGGGTGCTCGTGCGGGAGTTTGCTGCGACTGTGGTATGGCCTCCGCCATTTTGTGAGGTTGGGGTGCCTTGCGTTGCCTACTGTGTTCAGACAACTGGGGTAGGGATTGGTGCCACAGTCCGTTCTCCCAGTGGGGACCGGGATAACCCCCACCGGTCCAAAGGGGGGGGGGTAGGAAACCTGTAAAGTCGCTTGGTGTGTCTGGCGTCGGGTTGAGCGGCCGTCTCCCCCCGGCTCCAACTTTAGTAGGCCTCATTCGGCGTTTCGTCTTCCCGGCCCCGACGGGTTTCAGAGGGGTGTCCTTCGGTTCCGTGGTGCACTCCCAGCATGGGTAGCACAACCCGGTGAGTCTGCAGTCTATGTAGCCGGTGATTTTGCCCCAAATTCGGCCCGTCAGGCGGGAGCTCGTGTTGCCCACGTCTGTATTGCTCGGCGGTCAGGCTCCGCCCCCTCGTAAATGAAGTCTTGAGCATCTGGAGTGGGGGACATTGCCTTCCCGTTGTGATTGTTGTTAGAAGTGAAAACACGAATAATGCAAGAGTTATGTAGTGTGGTATCTAACCTCTATTCTGAGGAGAAATATAAATTGACTTTGCATTAGTGATATATTAGCTAATTAGTAACTGTGATGTAATTACTCCTTTTTTTATAAGTGTCTCATTGTCCAGTTCTTTTTTTTATTTGTATAGAATTTTAAAGGGACACTGTAGGCAACCAGACCACTTCAGCACATTGAAGTGGTCTGGGTGCCAACTTCCAATAACCTTTAACCCTGTAAGTGTAATTATTGCAGTTTTTATAAACTCCAATAATTACCTTGCAGGGTTAAGTCCTCCTCTGGTAGACAGCCACTAAAGGGACTTACGGCTTCTTAGACGACTTTCGGTCACCTAAACGACGCTGGACGTCCTCGCGCTATGAATGAGGACATCCAGCGTCACCGGAATCCCCATAGGAAAGCATTGAACAATGCTTTCCTATGGGGAGGCTTAATGCGCACACGTGGCCATTTCTGCACATGCACATTAGGACTCCCCCGCTGGCGGATGTCAGTGGGGGAGGAGCGTGGGTGGAGCCTGACCCAGTGTGGATGGGGGCAGTAAGGAGGGGGACACTCCAGGATACTCTAGTGCCAGGAAAACGGGTTTGTTTTCCTGGCACTGGAGAATCCCTTTAACCCCTTAAGGACCAAATTTCTGGAATAAAAGGGAATCATGACATGTCACACATGTCATGTGTCCTTAAGGGGTTAAGACTGCTCATTTTAACAAAGTGCTTAAAGTAAGGCAACAAATAGAAATATACACTTTACTTTTCAGCTCGTGTTGTAGCATTGAAGTTTTTTTGTGTAAATGGAATGTTTATATTTATTTTGTTTGCCATGCATTTGTTTCCAGAATTCTGCCACAATAGAAATGGTTTGCCTCACCTGAAATGATGGTTGAGTGGCTGGAAAAAGCACTTTGTGTCTTTGATTCTGAATCCAACCACTGTGAGTTCTGCACTGAGAACTCTGTTTTGCTGGAGTAGTCAAACTGAGTTTACTTATTGAGCTTTGAAAACCATTACTTGAACTTCTTGAATGTCTGTGAAGTTTTCAAAAAGTCTGGACAGTGAAGCAAGCAGAAATTTTCCTATTCTCTACTGAACACACTTTCCATAAAGAGCCCAAGTGTAATCATGTTTTGGTTCACCATCGTTCCTTTTAAAATGGGTTATACCGTCTCTTTAAAAATACACACTCCCTCAGCTGAATGTGCCATTAAGGAAAAAGCAGTAATTATCCAAGAACATTTTCTAACTAATAAGAACAAATAAAAAGCACGCACATTCACAGTAAATTTATACTGATACCATTAAAGACAGCACATATAAAATGGGTTCACTAACTACCCTATTTATTTTTAGGTGCATTTAAAAAATTACAGGTTTATATTGTTACATTTTGTTAGACAGACCTGCGGCTGCAATTTGCTATATGTATGCAGGCACACAGGACCAATAGTTTTTTTAACTATATGAGAATTTAAAGTGAAATCAATGTGAATTTCAAATTTATAGTCCAAATAGCCAAACCAGAACCATTCTCTAAGTTGCTTATACTTTCAGTTTGATTACTCTGGACTTAAATTTGAAATTCACTGAGTTCTTACTTTGGTAAATAATCCAGCAAGTACTTGGGTGGTTGTTGGACTCCATAAACGTCAGGTGGCAAACGCATGGTCAACGTGACTGTTTAGGTTGACAGAAAGTCCACAAGTATTCAGTGATGTGCAGTAGGACATCTCTGAACATACAGAGCACCGTATTTTGAAACTGATGGGCTGCGGCAGCAGTAGTTTCTCTCGTCAGCTAAGAACACGGCGGTAAGGCTGCAATGGGTGCTAAGTGAAACTGGAAACAAACATTGCCTGGTCTGATAAAACAATGATTTTGCTATAAAATGCAGATGGTATGAACGGAATGTAGTTTCCTTCTTGAAATCCATAATACATCTACTTTGGCTCAATGTTACAGGCTATTTGTTGTATTATGGCTTGGATAACTTTTTTTGTGGGGCACGTTAGGACTCTTAATACCCGCTGGGCATCATTGAATTGTGGCAGGTCATCTAAGCATTGTTGCTGACACTGTGCCTTCTTTTATGGACTCTATCTCCTGATTCCCAAATAGATATTTCCAGCTAGGTAATAATATATGTCCCAAAGCAGGCATCATCTCAGGCTCCTACCACAAACATAGTGACATCTGTTCACTCCAAAGCCCTGCACAGTCCACAAATCTGGGTTTGTTCACTAAGCAGTGCAGTTGAGCAATATATTTTAACAAACCAGTTAAAGCAGTTCACAAAGGAAAATAAGAAAAATAAACAGCAACTCAATACAGACCCCCAGTGATCCTTGGCACCCTATCCTCAATCAATTTCTTAGAAATCTGTCTAGTACTGCTGCTTATATCTCTTTACATAGCTGCATATACCAGATGGACAATAATTCAATTATATTAAAAATTTACAGATGACAAGGCAAGGTCAGAACTGTGTGATCAGATTGTTCTTGATGGACACTATATCCTTCCCTTTTACTTATCATACTTTAGTAGATTTGTAAAGCCATTTACATCTCTGAAGACTACTGTTGGCATTGCAGCTGCTGTGGGGTTGCATTAACCATGAGCGTCATGGGAAACCTAGTCATGAACGTAGGCAGTGCTTACATTTAGCTAAGACTGGTCTAACTACAGTTTCCTCAATCTTTAGACAACCTAAGTTGACACTCCCTGGGCCACAAAAGGTATGCAAAATCAACGTTAACAGGACACATCTCAATGAAGTTGGCTGGGTGCAGTGGACATGCCATTATAACCCTGTAATATTTATCATACTGCCAGCCACCAGAGGCACTTCCGCTGCACTGACCAAGTAAAACTCGATCACGTGGTGCAGATATTCCATAGAAAAGCATTGATTCAATGTGTGGAAATCTCTGCCCTCCTTCAATACGGTGCTTTTGGTAGAGAAGTACTGAACCAATGCTTCTCTATGAAGACCGTTGATTTTTGAAAATCCTCGCTTCTGGTGGCTGTCAGTCTGACCAACACCAGAGACAAGTTTGTGGCCAAATGTAAACATTGCCATTTCTCTGAACAGCACAGTTCTACATTGACAGATGCAGGAACAGGGTCTATGCAAAATCACTACATCTTAATGGTTTGGGTGCTTTGAATATCACTTTTTAAGGGACACTGTAGGCATCCAGACCACTTCAGCTCTGCATGAGGACCTCCAGTGCCAGATTTTCCCCAGAGGAAAGCATTGAAGAGCCTGCTCATCATGGGATGTCTGAGGGGGCAGAGCGTTGGATAAGGTAAGTAAATAAAGGTTTTTACAATTTTTTTTATTTACCAGGGGGGGAGGGGGGCAAGGGAGGGCCGAGACAGGATGAGAGATAGTGCCAGCTTTGTATTCCTGGCACTATAGTATCCCTTTAAGGGTCTAATGCTAGGTAAGGCATGAGTGGTCTTCGAAGGACCATGTAACTAGGTATTTCGAACACAGAAAAAACTGAAACTCTCCATATTAATCCCCCCAGTATATAAACTGTATATAGCTAGAATAAAAGTGTAAGAACCAATTGTCAAGCTTCACTAGTCATACTAAGTGTATAATAAAACTAGCTATCACTCTCATGATGGGGTAAGGTGCACAATTTGCATTTCCGTAAAATAAATGAAGCTTTTACAAAGTCATTTGAACTGCCTGCTAGTTCACGTAGCTATAGTGTATATTGGCAGGGATATACTGTGCAGTGAAAGGGAATTTCATTCACTAAAACTATTTGCATTGTATATCTACAATCAAAATAATCAAACTGGAAATAGTTTTAGTAGAGAAATATTGAAACAATAATAAATGAGATCACTGGTTGATAAGGGGAAATCGCCCGTTACTTTGTCTTATGGGAGAAGGAAAAAAAGGGTCACAGTTACAGGGAACATGATGGAGTTGGAGCAAAGGTTTGCGGCCTTAATCCATAAGCCCAGCAACTATATAGGTGTGTTCATAGTCCATGATGGGTTAATGCAGGTAAAAATAGAATAGAATAGAAATAGTTCAACCTGTAAAATCGAGTTTGTCACATTCACTTTCATGACATGAAAATACATTACTTCCTACAAGGGTTTGTATAATCCTTCTCCTTCTGTCAATTGATGGAAATGTGAAGTGTTTGCAGCTCAGAAAATCACGCACTGTGATTAAAAAAAAAATATCATAACCTTATGATGTTCAGAATTGAATACATTTTACATATCCACTACACTGCTACTCCAACATCCATTAAATGATATGACAGCTTGACTTATCTAAATGTGTTATCATTTAGCAGTAAGTAAAAATTCCGCTCTATGTAGATGACAGCAGTAAATAAGCCATCAAGATCAACTAGCAGGCTCTGGATTACATGATGTGTCTTGATGATACAATGTTATCTGAGACTCTACATTCTGTACTCCTGCACTTTTACTTTACTTGGGCTAACCTGTCCTGTATGAACCTGTCGAGCGGCCTTAGCAGTATAAATGTAATACACTCCGTGCTTGCAAATGCATATGAAATGTTTTAGCAGAAAAATGACAGAAAGATGAACAAGTGCTGTAAAACAAAACATGAAACAAAGCTTGTCATTATTTAAAAAAAAATATTTCAAATGTAAGAATTTTATTGATTGTTTGATGAGAGGCTTTTGATTAAAAGAGAGCTTGAAATAACAGAAGATGAGATAGATTATTGCAGATGAGCTGAACATCACCCTGTCTTCCATTTTTTGGGGTAAGAAGGAGTTCTAAGATGCTCAATACCACACCTCCCAAGTGTGCCTATTTAGGAGGGACAGTCCCTATTTTGGGCCCAAATCTTGTTGTCCCTATTTTCTGTCCTAATGTTTCTCTTTTTTAGGAGCTCCATATTGTTGGTGTGTCTGAGTGTATAACAGAGATCCTCAGCAGTAATACTCCCAGCAATGTGCCTTTAAATTACAATAAATCTTGTTCTAAGTTACATTTTATTTGCATAAATTGACAGAACAGCCCCACCCACAACCCTACATTTAGGGTGTGCCTCTTTGTCCATTTGAAATGTTGGTAAGTATGCGAATACCTAGAGCCAACAAGTTAGCTGTAAATCACTTTTGTTTTGTTTTTTTGTTTGTTTTTTAAAGCTAAATATAGATTTAATCGTTATTGATACATGATATGGGCTGCTTTAAGGCCTTCTACAATCCTGCATATAATATATCAAATGACAGCTCTTATCAGACACACAAAACTTTAGTGAACTGATTTGGACCCAATTAGTTTTGTGTCTTGCTTTACAGCCAGTCTTTTATAGGCTGATGTTCTGGAGTAACTCTCGTTTATCATTAATATTATTCATCGTAGTTATCAGGCGCTATCAGGGTAGCATATAAACATTTGAAACAAGTAGTCAACAAAGAAATGTATCAATATTTTAAAAACCACATTACAATGTTACAGGTAAAATTTACATGTATATTCCTACAGATTTATTTTCCAGGTTAATCCAACTTCAGCCCTCCGTGGATGGAGATTTTTAGTGAGCAACAAATCGCTACATAGCAAACAAAAATGATTGGTTGAAATGTACCTGCCATACAAAAAAATGACTTGATGTCTATTTTGGGCTAGCCAGATTGCTATGAAATGTACAGACTGCATTTTCTCTTTGGTGGAAGATTCCCGTTGATATGTCAGTGCTTTCATCATAGAGGTACGTGTGATAACTGGGCCATGTGATGGTGTGTGCGCTGCATTCTGTGAGTATCGTCTGACGAGGGATCTTGTCTAAATACGCATTCCAGCACAGTCTAGTTTACATAACTCAGGGAAGTATCTAATTTAAGGTGGGTATTTAAATCTAGTTTTGCTGATGATGTCAAACTTGTCCTGTTTTATATCAAGTAACACTAATGGATGGATATTATGTAGAAGACGGCAGTGAAAAAGCTTTCAAAACCAGCTAGCTAGCAGTTGGTACGTTGTTCTCATGGCAGTTGCCGCAGGCACACATGGTTCCAAAATAGTCAGCAGAGGGATCAAAATAATGATCTCCTCTCCTGTTAGAATCTCCAGTTTCGATTCTATTTCCCCAGTTAGCGCCATTCCAGTACCTACATATCAAAAGTAGGCAAACTGTAAGTGGTAGTCACTGGCCAGCTCATACATCAAGCTACAGTTTAAAACTTGCAGGTCCATTGCAGGACAAACATGTCACTTTATAATAGCAATAGCCCTCTGTCGTTTCTAAACTTATGAATTTACATGTCGTTGTGTCATAATTTTAAACCGTTAAACCCACATGCACGATTTAAGGGCTATCTCAGCTGGAATAACCAGAAGGATTGTCTTTAAGCATAAATATGTATAAATTGTAATATGTTAAATGTCCCTTAAGGATTGCTTAAGGAAATTCTAGTTTTCTATGAAGAAATGGTGTGTACGCATGAACTAAATAGGTTGTATTAAAATTTTCAAAATATTGAGTAAAAAACAGTGCTGCTTCAACTTTAATTCATATAAAAGAGCAGATAGCCAGTGCGATAACTCAGCGGATAAAACTTTATGACATTATAAAGTTCATTCCTGTCAAGATCAACTAAGCCTTTTATCTTCCTGAGGTTGATTAAATGAGTTCCATTAAATTTAGTAATAATAACATTTAGATTCCTGAATGTACTTGGAAACTAGTGACAAGCAAAATAAACCTTACCTGGTTAAATACTTTAAAAGATCACTTTAAGCAACGTAGCCACTTTAGCTAACTCTAGTGGTTATGGTACCAGGAGTGTCCTGGTTCTGTCCCACAATAAAATGTCAAACTATTTTACCATGGGAAATGTTACCTGGGTCCCACAGTGCTGCATCTGGTCTTCTGGCAGGGGAAAATGGAAATCACTTTAGAGCAACAGAACCACATTCACTAGCTGACAGCATCAGCTTAGTGCTCTCAGTTAATGACTGCTGTCCTGCATCAGTCCTGCTAAGCAGTAAAGTGACATGGACTCACCTGCCGAAGAAGCCCAGATGTGGGCAATATTGCATGGGCCAAAATGCAGATTAGGGAAAAGTGCACGCATACACACACAATATAGTTTACATTTTACAAGGCTACTTTAAATCACCTATTTTTGCAAACAAATATGGAGATTCAGGTCCACCATATTGTGTCAAGCCCAACACTATGTCACAGTACCCCAATATCGGTGGGTCCTACACGAATTATAGCATGGAAGATTAACATGCTAACTGCTATACTTACTGCTTAAATGGCTTCCAAAGACACCTTAAAATTATGCTTTTATGTAGTTGCCTCCAAAAAGGGGTGGGTGGGGTGCTCAGCCCAATAGGACTCTGGTCTGGATTCCAAATCTACAGAAAAAAGGGAAATTGGGGGCACACCGGAACATGCATTTCTAAGTAGTGGTGCTGCAGTAAAGACCACTAGATATACAAAATACAGATATGTGAACAGCACACACACACTCACACACAAAAATACAGTTTAAATTTTACAAGGCTATTCAAAATGACCTATCTTAGCAAACAAATATGGGGATTTAGCTACACTATATGGCTATATTGGCGTGGGCCCCCACTAAGTTGGGAAATCGTGCTAAAATGGTTTTGCATCTTACTGTGGGACAACACCAGGCACTCCTGGTGCTTTCTGTGTCCCTTTCAGGCTTCAGGTTTGTGTTTTTAAATGTGATTGTTGTATATTCTTTTATTTTGCTGAACACATCCTGTGTTCTTAAAACTATTTTGAAACATTCCCATTGTGGGGAAATCTCAGTTTCCAAAAACTGTCAACTGTGAATAAAAACAAATTCTGTACAAGTTTGCCAGTAATTGCACATTGTGTTCAATCCCATAGTGTGGCCATGCAGATTTTGCATAACAATAGACCACCTTGATATTGTAGGTCAGCTGCAAAGTAAAAGCACAGAATGTTAAGATATCTGATAAGAATTACTGTTTATATAAAACATTCCATACTTTTGACTTTAGGGCTGTATATGTTAACACACAAAATAAAACCCTGTGCTTAAACTCCTACAACACTTGGGCAACAGCAATGGGCCTGGCTACAGTATTCATCAACCCAAATACATTGAACAGAAGCCAAAAAGAGTTAACTGTCTATCCCAAATCGCTATGCACATTGAAATAACTGGATGTTTTTATTCATCTCTATGAGGAGTTGCTGATTGGCGCTGCATGGCATTTTGCTGCGCATGTGCAATAGCCTCTCAATGCTTTCCTATGGGACTGATGATCTCAGCCCTGGAGGCAGGGCCAGCCGTGGCGATGGAGAAAAGTCAAGTTAAATACCTTTTGACTGCATTCTGAGTTGGCAGTACACCTAAATAGGTTGTCTAGAATTTTAGTGGTCATTTAAATATCAATGTAAGAAAAAGTACTTTTCTAGGAAAAGATTTGGACAAACACGTGCCACCTTTGCTCACATAAATTTTTTAGAATTGGGGGGAAATTAGACACTTAAGGGACATTCTTAGAATCATAACCACTGCAGGCATTATAGAGATTACAGTGCTGTGAGTTATGGGTAATTCCTGTATTTTTTATTTTTTTCTCAAACCATTTTGGAATGGTTTGACAAAAACAATGGCACTTCCACGCACCCATAGGTCACCCCTTCTGCCCCAAGATAAATTAATTAAGTGATGCATAAAGTTTGATCTTAAAGGATGACTATAGTGCCAGGAAAACAAACTCATTTTCCTGGCACTATAGGGTCATTAGGTCCCGCCTACCCTCTGGGCCCCCCCATCCGCTGGGCTGAAGGGGTTAAAACCCCTTCAGCCAGTTACCGTTCTCCAGCGCCAGGCTGACTCGGCGCTGGCGACCTCTCCTCCCCCTGCCGACGTCAGATGCGCATGCGCGGCAAGAGGGATGATTGTAATAAATTGAATATGTCCTCTATCTAACCAAATAAAATCTCTTGAAAATAAAATTAATGATATTCAAATATTTAAAGTAAATAGAAATATGGAGGGATTAATATTACAGGGGGAATAAAGCAGACAAATTACCTACTAATAAAGTTAAAGCACTCCAAAATAATAAACAAAATAAGACAAGATCAAGAGCTTCTGCTAGATTCAAGGAAAATTGGAAGCGCATTTAAAAAACACTAGAAGTTATATAACTTACCGATAAGGTCCACCCAAGATTCCATAATAAAATATTTATCTGATAAAGATCTTCCTTGTTTAAACATAGATCAGCTAGACCAATTTAATGAAATTATCACTCCTCAGGAAATTGCAGAGGTTATTAACTCAATGAAAAGAAATAAGGCCCCTGGGCCGGGTGGCTTTGTTGATTTGTTTTACAAAATGCGCGCTTTCAAACGCCCATAAGAAAGTATTACTCAATGCTTTCCTGTGGTCGTCCAGCGCCTCTAGCGGCTGTCAGTGAGACCGCTACTAGAGGCTGGATTAACCCTCAGTGAAACATAGCAGTTTCTCTGAAACTGCTATGTTTTCAGCTGCAGGGTTAAAACTAGAGATACCTGGCACCCAGACCACTTCATTGAGCTGAAGTGGTCTGGGTGCCTATAATGGTCCTGTAAAGCGACATTTCACATTCTGTATTGAAATCCAGTGACGGCTACACACGCGTACCTCAAAAAGTGCTAAAAGACTAGGCAAAAATCGACAGCAGCCACTTACAATGAAAGATAACTAATTAACATTATTCTTTAATTATTACTTTTTATTGCCTAGGGATCTCATTTACACCACAGGGTAGCAATGCTTTTTTCAGCTAGCCAAGTGGATGGTTTTATGCCAGCCATTCTACAAATGAATTTAAAGTCATCTGGCCATGTCACCTAATGGGAACGTGGGGGTAATGATCAAGAGCAGTTGTTCTGTTAGCAATACTGCAAGCATATAATTCAGACCCTTAGGCTACCTCACGTAAGAACCCTCTAGGTACTTTCAAAGTCTCTGTTCTTAATTAAATATGCAATTTTTCACGGTAACCAGGTTATTTCTTTTGTGTTGTGCTCTAATACTGTTAGGAATTTTTATAGTGCTTATTAAACATTATGCAGCTATTGTGCATTCCATAATTAAAAAAAATAATAATAATAGAACAAAGCTTGATTCACTCTTTTTCCCCTGTTTAATTTATCAAATGAATTTTCAGTTGTGTTTTTTTCCGGTTAAGTCCCCAGACAGTGTACCAAGTGCTTTAAAGGGAGAAAAATTTAATTGCTCTGTAGGGATTGGCTGGTTATAAAGGATTTGGTTGTTTGATTAATAAACCCTCCAGGGAATAGTTTAATGTTCCTCATCTTAAAAATGTCTGATTATTCTTCTCCTTTTTACCATTTTACAGCAGCAGCGTTTTCTATAATCATCATATTTGTATTCCTCGAGAACAATTCAAATTGCTTTTATCTTTTTTTTCTTCTCACTTTTAGTTATAAGAAACACACACATATATATATATATATATATATATATATATATATATATATATATATATATATATATATATATATATATATATATATATATATATATATTCCAAGAACTGAGAGAAAACTATGCAATTCTTGTTTATACACACATTAACGTTAATGTATGGTTGTTGGCATTAAATTGCCAATTCAGATGAAAGTACATACAGGGGCGGATCCAGAACCAAATCTCGGGAGGGGCACTTAAGTGGGCTAGAGCGGGGTGAAACAGGCTGCAGCGGAGGAATAGGGGACTCTTGTTTAGGGGATAGAGGCTGTACACATATGCGGCCACACACAGTGATATGGAAACACAATAACAGATACAGACACATACACTGGCACACCCACAGATACAAACCTATACCTACACAGGCACACACACACACACACACACTGGCACACAAACACACTGGCACATAGATACACACATACCTACACATGCACACTGGCGAAACCGCACACACACATCCCTACACATACACAGAATGACACAAATACCTTCACATACACAGATACAAGGTAATAGAATATACAGGCATAACTCCAGGTACTGAAGGTGTATTTATTGGAGGGTAGAACAACGTTTCAGCCCTTGGGGGCCTTAATCATGTTTAAGTCCCTCTAGGGCTGAAAAGTTGCACTTTTATGTGGTGTTCTACCCTCGAATAAATACACCTTCGGTACCTGGTGTGTTGCCTGTATATTCTATTACCTTGTATTGTTGGACGGATTAGCAGTGTCTATCTAATCCAGAGCACCTTTGAGGCTGTGGACCAGAGTGAAAAGCGGAACCTGAGTGCAGTGGTACACACACACACAGATACATACTCACAGATACACATTAACACTCACAGATTCACACACTGACACTCCGATACACACAGATGTCCACATACCTAAACATACACACTGACACACACAGATGTCCACATACCTAAACATACGCACTGGCACACAGATGCACACATACACACATACCTAAACATACACACTGACACACACAGATGTACACAGATGTACACATATCTAAACATACACACACAGATGTCCACATACCTAAACATACACACTGACACACACAGATGTACACATATCTAAACATACACACACAGATGTCCACATATCTAAACATACACACTGACACACACAGATGTCCACATACATAAACATACACACTGGCACACACAGATGTCCACATATCTAAACATACACACTGACACACACAGATGTCCACATACATAAACATACACACTGACACACACAGATGTCCACATACATAAACATACACACTGACACACACAGATGTCCACATATCTAAAACATACACACTGACACACACAGATGTCCACATACATAAACATACACACTGACACACACAGATGTCCACATATCTAAACATACACACTGACACACACAGATGTCCACATACATAAACATACACACTGGCACACACAGATGTCCACATATCTAAACATACACACTGACACACACAGATGTCCACATATCTAAACATACACACTGACACACACAGATGTCCACATATCTAAACATACACACTGGCACACACAGATGTCCACATACATAAACATACACACTGGCACACACAGATGTCCACATACATAAACATACACACTGGCACACACAGATGTCCACATACATAAACATACACACTGGCACACACAGATGTCCACATATCTAAACATACACACACAGATGTCCACATACCTAAACATACACACACAGATGTCCACATATCTAAACATACACACTGACACACACAGATGTACACATATCTAAACATACACACTGACACACACACAAATTGCAGCTTCCATAATGTTAAGCACCCTCCCCTCTCCCCTCTGCTTAAATACCTTTTCTTTGCAGGAAGGTGACTTCCTGAGGCTGGCTGAGCCTGATGGGAGTCTGAAGCTGCAGAGCTCTCTCTCCTCCCTCCTCCTTCTCTTCCAGCTGCCTGCTGCCTGCTGCCTGTGTCTTCTCTCCCAGCTGCATCCTGGGTGTTCTCAGCCCGCGCGGTCTGTATGCTGGGAGGAAGTAACAGTCACTTCCTCCCAGCACTCCCTGCAACTTTAAAGGGGCCCGGTCTGCCAAAGGGCTGCAGCACCCGACCGAGCCCCTAATGAGGTCGCTCAACTGATGGCAGCTGCACTATTTTCTCGGGGGGGGCAATTGCCCCGTTGCCCCCCCCCTGGATCCGCCACTGCCCTACATACTTATAAACTCTAAGTAAGACAAACGTGGGGAGGCTGGCAGCAATGTAACATAGCTGTGTGATACAAACATCATATACAAACACAAAGATAAAGCACCGTGCTTACAGCAGCAGTAGCTTAGTATCCAACAGCTTAAAATACATAGTAAAAACAAAGAGAACGTTACCTGCGCTCTGGCATAAATCCCCATGTACATATAAACAAAATGGAGGCTCTTTAGTTTTATTCCAATGGCCATTTGAATATATAAGCTCACCTGCCACGTCAAGGCAAGCCTCAATAGGTGAGTTCCTACACTAGCCATTAGATATGCTGATATCAGCCAAGAATCTCCAGTGAGGCAGGAAGGGGTATTTTATAAACCCTTTCACATTTAACCCTTTATAGGGCTTCTACACATACAATAAACTTTGCTGGTATCAGACAAAGTGTAAACATCTCTAATGAGACAGGAAGGGGTATTTTATAAATATATGATAAATGAGGATGTCGTCCAAGTATATAATGCATCAGATTCCTTGTGCCCTGAGGTGGGCCACTACTGGTTTTAGCATCTTCGTGAAACGGTATATAACGTGTACGTTTAGATCCCCTAGATTGAACATGGGCTGGAGTGCGCCTTTCGTGCGTAATTCACGGAACGCGGGCTGGATTGCGCCTTTCGTGCGTAATTCACGGAGCTCCAATTCTATGAGATGAGCGTCCATGACAGAGAGGCATAGGGGATGCGGGGGGTGGTTTTGTGTAGGGTACATCTGCATTTCGATGTGATAAGCCTTGAAGGTCTGCAACACCCATGCATTTGTGGACATTTTTTCAAATTCTGGAAAAAAGAGAGAAATATGGCCTGCGGTAAAGGTAAAAGATGGTCTCTTACCTGTGGTGAATCATGCACGGGCACGTCCACGTCCTCTGCGACCTCTGTCTGCTCCCCGGTGGTAGGGGTATTGTTGCTGTGCACCCACTTCTGAGTAGAATGGTTGTGGGTATCCTGTACAGGGGCCCAATGGCCAAAATTGGCTGATGGAACAGCCCCTTTGCCGACCAGCCCTGGAAAAAACACCCCTGGTGGGGTTGCCTCTAAAGACCCTGCGCATGGAGGTTCAGGCCTTACTTACAGATGTGAACACGTTTATGTGTTTTTTTAGTTCCTTCATAAAAGCCTCTCCAAACAATTTTCCCTGTGCCTGTGGGCCTAGTTTTTTTGCCCCAAGATCCGCCAGTTTGGGGTTGATGCGGTAGAGTGCTGCACGGCACCTCTCAGCCGAGAGGGCCGCATTGGTATTACCTATAAAACAAAACCCTCTTTGAGTCCACTCTCTGATGTCATGCGCCCACTCGCGCACCATATCCACATTAAAAGAGTCTGCACAAAACACGTTTAAGATTACAAATGGAACACGACAAGTGTGCCCCCTGTCCCCATTGATTTATGTACTAGCTTTGGAGCCTTTACTCACAGCACTTAGAACCCACAACCCAGATACAAGGGGTGAGCTGGCATGAGCATAAGATAAAAATTGGGGCACTGGCAGATGATATATTATTATATGTCTCCCACCTTGAAAATTCTCTACCCCACATAATGCACCTTATTAAGAAATACAGGGAGATGTCCTACTACTCCCTCAACGCCACCAAAACACAAGCACTGGGACTCCGCTTAGACACGCAAACCCTTACTAAATTACGTTAAGAATACCAATTCGAATGGAGGAAAAATAACATACAATACTTAGGCCTGACATTTACAAAAAACGCAACAGACATGTTCCCAACTAACTATAATAAGGTATGGAATGAATGCACAGAGGTGCTGCGGGGTTGGGGTCGACTTTTCCTAACCCGGTCAGACCGCATAACGGCTCTAAAAATGACTATTTTGCCAAAACTATAATACGTTTTTAGGAATCTTCCCATGCGAGCTCCACAATCATACTTTAAAAATATACAAGCTAAAATGCTACAATTCACTTGGGGAGCAGGCCGAGCAAGAATCTCACAAAAACTACTAAAATGGCCCCAACAAAACAAGGACGGATGGCATTCCCGCATGTCAAATCATATCATCAAGCTGCGGTGCTCACCTCCTTACTGACCCACCTTACCAATGAGAATCAGCCTCAATGGGTGAAAATGGTAACCCAAGCTATCAAACCCTTCCAAGTTCCTAACCTGTTATGGCTAAATAAGAAAACTAGGCTGAAATGCTAAGCCGTGGAAAGAAAAGGGAGTCACTCACCTAGCACAGGTGTGTGAAGAGGGCAAACTGATAGAATTCGCAAAACTTAGCTTCGCTTACTATACCCTGAGTACATCACAATACTCCCATATCCAACTTCAATTCTTCCTAAACAGACAACTCAAAGAGAGGTCACAAGTATACTGTATGAAGGGAGAGCGTACACTTTCAATCTGGGAAAAAATAGGAATAGCAGGGAAACCCCCGCCTAAATTCAAGCCACTCTCAGAATGCTACAAACTTCTCCAACAATACCAACCCTTCCACAGCTCAACACAAGCAAAACAATGGTACTCTGACCTAAAAACTAACATAACTGAAAGCAAATGGAAACACATTTCCTCCTCCACGAAGGAGGTTGATAAAATCCTCTCCACTCATAGAACAACACCAGAAAACACTATATAGGTAGTACATTGTGCAAACCTGTCTACACAAACTGTACCCACACACATCTCAGACATGTTGGAGGTGTTCTCTGGAACAAGGATCAGTCATGCACATCTGGTGGAGATGCCCACGTTTAGTTAGGTTCTGGAAAGAGGTCCATAAACTCATAGCCAATGTTACCACCGCTGACTTAAACTTTGAGCCCATAACTTATCTGCTGCTTGATATCCCTACCGATATACCTACCAAGGCAAGGAAGCTGATGTGTCATATCCTATTGACTGCAGAAAAACTGAAAGCAAGATCCTGGAAATCCACTAAAGTCCCCACTATCCCAACCATTACTCAAGAGATCGATAAACAAATGATTTACGAAACACACTTTAATAAACTATCACCACAAACACATTGTTTTAAGTGGGCATGGGATCTATGGCTCACCTGGAGAGAGGACAATCCAGGCGCCTAGCATAATACAAGGTTCAGGGGTAGGATTGGGAGCACCCCTCGCTAGCTATTCACCACCAGAAGCAACTCCATATAATGAATGTATTATCACATCCCGAATGAACAGGCAGGAAAGATAAGATATAGCTAGGAAGAGACTAAGAACGAGTTCCGAGTTCGACTAATTAGGGCTTGGAGGGAAAGGACGAGTTAGCAGTGAGGGATGGCAACTGCAGGGATGAACATCTCCAACATAGAGTAGCGAACAAGTGGTTGAAAAAGGCATAGTCGCCATTTGAATACATGGGATGCTGTTGTAACAAGCAAATACTTGGTATACATGTAATGCCTGGAATAACAATCATATGACTCACCTATGCACACGGAATGTATATTCAACAAAGCATGTAAAAACAACTGTAATGTGAATGCTTAAGCCCCCCCCCATCTTTCCTTCTGTACCCTAACCCTTCCCCATGTGTTGAAAAAAAAAAAAAAAAAAAGAGTCTGCACAGGCGTATGCGTCATCCGCCAGGTACGTAACACGGGCCAGAGGCCCAATCTTGTCCAGGAGTTTATCCTGTGCACCCCGGAATCCCCTTTTGACCCCTCTGCGAGGATCTCGACCTCCGTGTGTCATAAATGCCAGCATGAGCTGGTCAAACTCAACAATGGTCTGGGGCAATCGGCCCTCATACTCTTGCTTTTGTCCAGCGACTTCCGAATCCAAAAGTCCATACATTTAAGGAAGGGTTTTGGTGAAGTCCACTCCCCAGAGCGGGGACGCCTGATAATCCTGGATTCGAACATCCTCTGCTCTGTAGTTTCCAGTACAACCTCATGGTCCTGCACATTGGATGCCTCCATTGTCCCTGCATCCTCCTGACTCTGGGGCTCAACCAGAAAGGTCTCCACGATGTAGGTGTTGGAGCCCCAATTGCCATCGTTGGAGTCTGAGACCTCTGCCCGCCACTCGTCCACAACAGAGAGGGAGTGGGGCACTTCTCTTTCCTCGTCCGAGGAATCATCTTGAATAGGAGAAAGGGTGGTCATTGTTGGGCGCTTATTGCGCTTGAGGGGTATTTTACCCTTACTGGGGACCTTCCTGGAGCCCTCACCCTTCCAATGTTTTTTGCCTGGTGTGCTCTCTCTCTGGAGGAATCATCTGACTTGTCTGAGTCGTCTTTGGCATGGGAGAGTTTTGGGGCCTGCTTGTCAGGATCAGAGGCCATTGGGAATACTTTGGACATAGCTTTCTCAAAGAGATGCGGCCACCACCGCATTAATCTTTGCCTGGAGATCCATGGGGTTCTGGGTGTCTTCCATGATAGGCTTCGATGGGTATGAATACTGCTTCTAACAGGCACAGGTATGAGAGATAAAGGGACTGATCGGAAGGGACGTAAACAGGGCCTTCACTAACTCACAGCCTAATGGAATGTGGACTCTTATTATGATCACTGGGGCTCACCAAGGAAAATCGGAACTGCAAATGCAGCACTCTGGGTATTACATAAATGGGGGATCACCCCTTGCAAGAATAATTGGATAAACCTGACTGGCAGTCCCACTCCCTAGGGGTATAACATTAACCTAACCAGGTCACTGACAGCATGCACAACACAGACTGACAGCAAAAAAACGAACATCAGCGAGAGCCTAGTAGTGATAGGAGCAATCCTGGCTGTGACGAGAGCAATCTCGCCACATTGCATTGGAGAAGCCTGGTTGCTCGCCTGCTGCCTTTGGACTATGGCCCCCATTTTAAAAGACTTTGTTTCGCCTGCAGAAAAGCTTTATTCGTGCTTTTCTGCCTGGTGTTCGGTAGATTCAATCTACCGAACAACCGCACGAATGACTGGACCACCTGGGAGCTGGAGTGTGCCGGCAATTAGCCTCCCAGAAGCTGCGGTTAACTGCAGCTTAATTGACGAATGCTGGGTGGCCGCCATTCGTATCACGAACACGAGGTCGCGGCCATTTTAAACATGCGCATGCACAGCGGTGTTCGACACTTAATTCATGGAACTGAAATCGGACACAGTTTTGCGCGAACACCGCTGAAGCCGCCGACCTCCCTTCTTGTTCGGTGAAAGTGCACGAACGGCCCGGTGTTCGGTAGTTTTGTTTGAATGTGTTATACCCCAGATAGGACTCCAATGGAGCTCATTCGCATGAAACTGACTGTGTAAAGACTTTGGCTCCATGGCGATTAAACTGTATTCGTGTGGTCTGAGCGCCATTTGCTTAATAATGTGCGCTCAGACCTGAGCTATCTGGGGATATGTTAAATGTATGCTTTTAATGGTATGTGTCTTACATAGTGCATTTTAATAGTGATTCCTGTGTTAGTATCCCCACGTGCATAATGGCGATTTGCCTTTGTCTTGGGAGATAATTGAATTACTTCAATTATCTCCAAGGCAGAGGGGAGGAAGCCGGGATGCATTGTGGGAATATATTGTGACTGTGTGTCCTATTTGTCAACTTGTCTGTCCCTTGTCACAGTCTCCCATTTGGTCCCCTAGGGGAGTGTCCACCAGGTGGTAGACCTGCATAAATACTGGGCAGGTAGCCCTCATTAAACAGACCACTGCTTGACCCTCAACACGGAGCCTTGTCTCGTCTTTTGGGGGATTTACTGAATGCTGATAGAGACTGATTGCTAGGAGTGTAAGCCGCTTGG
>OW240916.1:224260413-224285477 GCA_933207985.1 Pelobates cultripes
GGGGAGAAAGAGGGGGGACAGAGAGATGGGGAGGGGGAGAAAGAGACAGATAGGGAAGAATGAGACACAGGGGGAATAGAGAGATGGGGAGGGGGGAGACAGAGAGGGAAGAATGAGACACGGGGAGAAAGAGGGGGAATAGAGAGTTGGTGGAGGGGGGAGAAAGAGAGGGAAGAATGCCCCCCCTCCCCTGTCCGCAGGCACCGTACAGGCAGGGGAGGAAGAGAGGACCTGGGAGCTCACCCTGCAGCTCCTCTGGGTCCTTCTTGCGCGAGCACAGAGAGTTGCCGCGGTTACCATGGCAACGTTACTGCTCTTGCGAGAGTCAACTCTAGCCCTGGAGCTACGGGCTAGAGTTCACTCTCAACACTGTAACCCCATGGATTCCTGGTGGTCGCAGTGGTGAGAGTGAACTCTAGCCCCATAAACACACTGCCCCCACACACACACCATACACATTCACACACTGCCCCCATACACACCATACACATTTACACACATTGCCTCACACACACACACACACACATACACTGCCCACCCATATACACACAGACCCCCATACACAGCCCCCCATACTAACATTGCCACACACATACACCGCCCACACACCCTACACATTCACACACTACACCCCCACACACACACTGAACCTTTCACACACATTGCACCACTGCTCCTATTCCCTACTACAGCCCAATATCCCAGCAGACGCCAGGTAAGTTGTCAAACTGTTCTTAAACGGTTTGACTACTTACTCTGGAGCAGTAGTGGTTATTGTGCATGGATTATTTCTTTAAATAATCTACAAGTGCCCCAGTAGCCAGCCAGCCCACAGGCCGGCCAGCCAACCCACAGGCTGGCCAGTAGCCAGCCAGTTAGCCAGCCCACAGGCTGGCCAGTAGCCAGCCAGTTAGCCAGCCCACAGGCCAGTAGCCAGCCCACAGGCCTACAGCAAGCCACAGGCTTACAGCCAGCAAGCCCACAGCCTGCCAGCCGCAGTCAGCAAGCCCACAGCCTGCCAGCCGCAGTCAGCAAGCCCACAGCCTGCCGGCAGTAGCCAGCAAGCCCACAGCCTGCCAGCCGCAGCCAGCAAGCCCACAGACTGCCAGCCAGCAACAGTAATTAAGGTAAGAGGAGCCAACTTGGCTTAGGTATCAGCGAGCTATGTTGTGTTGCTATATTGTGAATAGGAACTAGAGTGTTGGAGAGACCACCCTCCAGGCCCCATTAGACTCTAGCCTCTGCTAGAAATCCCCTCCATGGCCCATTAGCCCTCAATTGTAGTTTCTACTGGGGCCTGGAGGCGACTGTTTCCAGCAGGGTATATCTAATGGACGCTGAGATGGCCTCTGTTAGAAAGACCCCCTTCCAAGCCTTTTAGACTCCATTGTAGTCTCTAATGGGGCTTGGAGGGGATTCTTTCTAACACACTCTCTAAAGGACACTGAGATAGCCTCCGCTAGAAAGACCCCCCTCCATGGCCCATTAGCCCTCACTTGTAGTCTCTACTGGGGCCTCGAAGGGCTTATTGCCCTTTTGTTCCTTGTGTCTAAAGATTGTGTACGGTGTGGCTGGAGGCGGGACAAGGGTGGCGCTTGCTGCAGAGTATGGGTGGGGCCTGTAAGGGGGCCCTTGATTTATTTTGCCCGGGGGCCCTGAGGGTTCTCAGTCCGCCCCTGTCTGCAGCTCGTAAATCCAGTATACCTCACATTGTTTAACCCCTTAAGGACACATGACATGTGTGACATGTCATGATTCCCTTTTATTCCAGAAGTTTGGTCCTTAAGGGGTTAAGCCTAACCACTTGCGAAATGCCACACCTACTGGATTTAATCACCTCCAAAATCATGTACCGCAGTTGGGAAACTGTATGTCTTTTCTCAGCGAAGTGCCGGGCCACCGGATATTGCATCTTATTCGTCCGTATGCCGCTCTTGTGTTCCCCGATCCTTGTAGTGAGCGTACGCGTGGTTTCACCCACATACGCTAATCCACACGGGCATTTCAGCGTGTACACCACAAACTGAGACTGGCAATTACAAAATTCCCGAATCGGGTATCTCCTACCCGTCCTCGGGTGCGTTAAATTATCTCCCATGATCACCCCATTGCAGTTAATACAATGCCCACAGCGGTACATACCCGGTATCGCAGAAAGCCAGGTATCAGCTGTATCCTTCTTCCCCTGTAGATTGACATTCTTCATTAGATGGTTCCTTAGGCTCTTGTGTCGCTTAAATGAAAACAAAGGTCTCTCATTAAAACAAGGGAGAAGTTTAGGATCAGATTGTAAAATTTTCCAGTGCTTGTTAATGATGTGTTTAACCTCACCAAAGTAAGTTGAGTACGTCATCACGCATGGGATGCCTTTCTTGCCCTCCCTAGCTCTTTTCTGCAAGAGGGTATTCCTATAAAGCAGTTTCGCCTTATCCCTACATCCAGAAACCACATCCGTCTCATATCCTCTAAAAGAAAATGCTTTGAAGTAGAGACAGTGCCCTAGTGTCATATTTAGCTTCACCAGACACTATTCTGCGTGCCCTGACAAACTGACCATATGGAAAATTCTTAATAAATGATACTGGATGAAAGGAATCCACATGCAGGTACGAAACCCAATCTGTGGGCTTTTGGTACAGATCAAATGATAGACGTCCTCCTCTTACCTGTAGATTAACATCCAAGAAATGCATCTCATGGAGGTCATATTCCAACGTAAAGGAGATGGTGTCCAAACACCCATCAAGTCTCTCTTTAAAAACCATTAGATCATCCACATTACCTGTCCAAAAAAAGAAAATATTGTCTATATACCTGAGCCACAACCTCACATGACGCATAAAATCCTGGTCTTGGTATACAAAAGTATCCTCAAAAGCTGCCATGAATAGATTGGCATATGTCAGTGCTACATTTGACCCCATCGCTGTACCCTGTACTTGGAGGTAATATTTACCCTCAAAAATAAAGTAGTTCACGCTGTACCAGCGGGTTGAATATTTGGAAAAGAAATTGGTGAATTACCAGTTGCATTCAGAAACACTTGTCGAATACCTTAGGGTTAAGAGAATACCAAGGGGTCCAAGGCTTAATATTAGACCAAACTTTTGTAAAGCTCGTAAAGATTTTTGTGTCAGTTGGTACAAAATCCTAAACAAGTGTAGTCTGGATCTCATAGCATTGACAGTAGAGGGATTGCAACAGGATTTGGTTGAAATAGAAAATCTGCTTAGTGATACCAAGAAAAAGTTGTTTGAGACTGGTGAGAAAGCAGTGATAGAGGATAAATTGGTTGTGATTTCCTCCCAGTTACCGAAACATAGGGAAGAAGTACTAGAGAGAAAGTTAGACAAGTTTCGTAGAGATACGGTTCACTATTTAGAGGATAAAGTATATTTTTGGAGACAACAACATGAGCCACATAATTTCCAAGGAGAAATAGGAATACTAACGACACTAGTCTGTCTGACCCTGAAGTAACATCAGGTGATTCAGAATCTAGCAACCAGAAAGATTTCAGTTTCCTCAATGTGGATAACCCTAAGACCCCTTTCATCTATCTGTTGCCTAAGATCCATAAGGACCTGTGGAATCCACTAGGGTGCCCCATTGTTTCTGGGTGTGGGTCGATATTGCAGCCCTTATCTACATTTGTGGATATACATCTGCAACCGTTAGTGAGTGGGATGCGCTCCTTTGTGCAGGATACTACGGATTTTATCCACAAGCTTGAAATGATTGGGGATGTACACGATGGCTCCTTGATGTGTACCATGGATGTTAACAGCCTCAATACCTCCATACCTCCATACCGCATGAGGAAGGTATTGAGGCGGTATTTGGTGCCATGCAGGATATGGATATGAGCGAGGCGTACAGGGGCTTACTTGTTGATTTGTTGTCACTAGTACTGTATAAGAACTACTTTATTTTTTAGGGTAAATATTACCTCCAAATACAGGGTACAGTGATGGGGTCAAATGTAACACCGACATATGCCAATCTATTCATGGCACCTTTGAGGATACTTTTGTATACCGAGACGAGGATTTTATGTGTCATGTGAGTGTCACATCCTGTTCCCAGCTGTGGATCATTCTGGCTATGGCTTTTGGTATCCAGTACTCTTTTTACAATTCTTGTTTAGTTTTTCTTGGTTTTCTGGTTTTCTATTCTATGTCTGGTTTTCTTTATGCTGGAATTTCTGGGTTCATTCCTTTTATTCCGTCTCTGGATTTCCCAGTCTCTTGGATTCATTTAAATGTTTGTTTTATGTTGCCACACCCGTTTGTTTTCCATCATTCCTTTTGTTTCAGTGTTCCTGCAGGCAGCTGCTCAAGCCTTCTGCCCTTTCTTGCAGGTAAGTGCTATATATGTCTTCTTTGGTTGCTTTAGCGAACATTAGGCAGTGTAGGACCTGCCGAATATGGGTTACATTGGCGTTGTGGCAGGCTTATGCAATGTATGATCATATAATGTAACTAAATCCCCATTCTTTTCATATATAGTGCTTAGTTATGTCTCCTCTTGTTTTGCCTATTATATCTTGTCTTGTTTTATTTTGTATTCCCAGTTCATGTACAGTCAAGTCATGCCCTGTTCTTGTTTTCCTCATGTCTTGTGTACATGTTCTGGGTTCTGCTTTCCGTCCTGCTCTGGTTCTGGGTTCTCCTAGTTTTGTCTTGTTTTCATGTATGGTGCCTATCTCTAGTCTTGCCTTGTTTCTGCACTGGATACATTCTTGCTGCAGAGCCTCCCTATTCAGCTCCTGGGAGGTCTGCTTAATTTCTACTCCTAGTTCCCTGGGATCGGCTGTAGCTGCATCAGGGTTTTGGTTTGTGGCTGCACAAACGCTGGTGCTAAACACCAGGGGGCGTGCGGTTACCCAGCACCAGACCCTGCTAATCCACCTCCACACTGTGACTCCTACTCTGAACAGTGTCTGGGTCCCGGGCACCGGACCACCACCCTGACAGTGAGGTTGTGGCTCAGTTATATAGACAATATTTTCTTTTTTTGGACAGGTAATGTGGATGATCTAATGGTTTTTAAAGAGAAACTTGATGGGTGTTTGGACACCATCTCCTTTACGTTGGAATATGATCTCCATGAGATGCTTTTCTTGGATGTTAATCTACAGGTAAGAGGAGGTCGTCTATCATTTGATCTTTACCAAAAGCCCACAGATCGGGTTTCGTACCTGCATGCGGATTCCTTTCATCCAGTATCATTTATTAAGAATTTTCTATATGGTCAGTTTGTCAGGGCACGCAGAATAGTGTCTGATGAAGCTAAATACTAGGGCTGAACAACTGGTGAAAGCATTTTCTCTTAGTGGATATGAGACTGATGTTGTTTCTGGATGTAGGGATAAGGCGAAACTGCTTTATAGGAATACCCTCTTGCAGAAAAGAGCTAGGGAAGGCAAGAAAGGCATCCCATGTGTGATGATGTACTCGAATCAGTTTGGTGAGGTTAAACACATCATTAACAAGCACTGGAAGATTTTACAATATGATCCTAAACTTCTCCCTTGTTTTAATGAGAGACCTATGTTTTCATTTAAGCGGCACAAGAGCCTAAGGGCCCATCTGATGAAGAATGTCAGTCTACAGGGGAAGACGGATACAGCTGATACCTGGCTTTCTGCGATACCGGGTATGTACCGCTGTGGGCATTGTATTAACAATGGGGTGATCACGGGAGATAATTTTACGCACCCGAGGACGGGTAGGAGATACCCGATTCGGGAATTTTGTAATTGCCAGTCTCAGTTTGTGGTGTACATGCTGAAATGCCCGTGTGGATTAGCGTATGTGGGTGAAACCACGCGTACGCTCACTACAAGGATCAGGGAACACAAGAACGGCATACGGACGAATAAGATGCAATATCCGGTGGCCCGACACTTCGCTGAGAAAAGACATACAGTTTCCCAACTGCGGTACATGATTTTGGAGGTGATGAACTCCAGTAGGGGTGGCATTTCACAAGTGGTTAGGCTTAAACAATGTGAGGTATACTGGATTTATGAGTTGCAGACTTTGTATCCTAAGGGTCTGAATGAGGATAAGGATCTATCACCATTTCTATAATCATGACAATATTTTACTCTGCCTGCGTTTTGTCTGTATCTTTATATTTTGTTTTTATTTCCTTTTATAGATTGGAGCTACAGTGGCCATTTGGACCATGGTACTGGTGACGTTAGCGTGCCGGAAGATATTAAATCGATTAGAATGTATCATCATACACGTTGAATTGATTCACTTCTTTGTTATGATGACCCATTATGTGCATATATAGTTTTGTATCTCATACTATAGCAAATTTTGTCTATATGAATTATGACTTATGATTATTTATATATTTAGTATACTGACAATATTGAACGATGGTACCCATGATTACGAGAGCTTTTTGCCATGAGTAGTGTTTTTTTGTGGGTGGTACGATGTTGTTTACCTATGCTATGTTTATGCGGTTGGTATGGGTATAGTCAGTGTATAGGTTGATGAAGGTGATGTAATAATGATTTTTCTAATGCTATATACATTTATAATGGATTCTTCAATAGCTTTGATATATCTTTATTTTCTCAAGATGATATATATTTGTGATGAATCCTTTAAATATGTTGCTATGTCTTTAAAAATTGATGATGAATAGCCTCTTAATATGCGGGTCACATTGTATTATATTGTCCTGTGCATAATATGAATAATTTTTTTATTTTGTTTGTGTAAATAATTATGGCAATATAGTTATTTTTGTAAATATATTGAATAATTACTGATTTACACTACATAGTTAAGTAGTTAACATGTACTATATGGAGAACCACTATGTATTGCATTACTATTGCATATTTGGCACCTGTAGCGATCAGTCTATTACACATTGGGTGTTTGTGGAATTCAAAATCTTTTTTGCACATCACTTTTTGGTTTTCTTTTGTGTTTTGTCTTGTAATATTTGTGGGAGATGATTTTATGTATAGGTTCACTGATCACATTCTATTTATAAGGTGGATCTAAGATTATTTATTCTTTATCTCTTTATTATTTTATTAGTCCTCTTTGACATGTACATATGTAATACATATTCTGTATATCTACATGGGGGGTACTGACATTTATGGAGTATAATTTGTAACATGGTGGATGGTATCCACTATTAGTTAGAATGTTGATGGTTTATTGTACTATTTTAGATACTAGTTGCCATCCACTGTGTGTGGGCGTTTTTTGTTAGCATAGGGTACCTCAGTGGTTGATGAAACAGTATTCGCTAGCTTAGTAGAAGTGCTGCGCCTGCGCAAACGGTTTGCCATTATGCGCATGCGCGAATGAGATGTTGCTGTGCGCGTGCGCGGCACTTATTGTAGTACGCATGAGCGGGCTATTGTTGCACGCGGCGGCAACTATGACGCCTGTGGGGCGTATTGTTAAAGGCGTTCGCTTGCCAGTAAGTAAAATGGCGATTATAGACACCAGATATAGTGTGAGCATACTTACTGTTTGTATATGTACTAGAGGTTCGTTACCAGAGCAGTAATATTTATCATTTAGGTGATATGACTTTCTTTACTCTGTGAATGTCTTTAGTGCACACAATTGATTCTTATATGATATTACTATGTTACTATTAAAATATTGTGCCAGCACTTGAAGTGATGATGTCACTTCCGGAGTTGGTAACATCCTTATGCTGATGGCCATAGGCGTGCGCACGGGGTGTGCCGGGTGTGCCTGGGCACACCCTTATCCCAGCGGCATGCTCTATCTGCCTCCCTCCATGGGCCGGTGAGGGAGATCAAAGCTCTCCCTCACCGACCCACAGGCAGGAAGGGAGGCAGGAGAGGACCCAGGGAGCTCTTAACAGCAGCTCCGCCGGGATTCTCTCGTGAGATCGGAGCGTTGTGCTCTGATCTAGCGAGAGTGAACTCTAGCCCCGCATCCTGAACCAGGGATGGCAGCAGCAAAGGATAAGAAGGGAAGGGGATATTAACTAAACGCCCCCCCCCCCACTTCCACACACATACATCACCCTTACACACACAGTACTCACACTAACAGCACCCTTACACACACAGCACTCACACTAACAGCACCCATACACACACAGCACTCACACTAACAGCACCCATACACACACAGCACTCACACTAACAGCACCCTTACACACACAGCACACACACTAACAGCACCCTTACACACACAGCACACACACACAGCACTCACACTAACAGCACCCTTACACACACAGCACACACACACAGCACTCACACTAACAGCACCCTTACACACACAGCACACACACTCAGCACTCACACTAACAGCACCCTTACACACACAGCACCCTCCCACACACGTTAACAGCACCCTTACACACATACAGCACCCTCACACTCACAAACACACTAACAGCACCCTTACACATACACACACACACTAACATCACACACACACATACAGCACCCTTATATACACATACATCATCCTTACACACAGCGCCCTTACACACACAGCACCCTCACACACAGCGCCCTCACACACACACAGCGCCTTCACACACACACTGCGCCTTCACACACACAGGGCCCGCGCACACACAGTGCCTTCACACACACACAGCGCCCTTACACACACAGCGCCATCACACACACAACGCCCTTACACACACAGCGCCTGCAAACACACACACAGCACCCACACACATACAGCGCCCTCAACAGCGCACACACACAGCGCCCGCACACATACAGAGCCCGCGCACACACAGTGCACCCACACACACAGCACCCGCGCACACACAGTGCCTGCACACACACACAGCACCTTCACACACACATACAGCGGTATATATATATATATATATATATATATATATACGGCGTGTGTGTTTGTGCGTTAGGGTGCACACCCTTATACAATAGGCTGCACACGCCTATGTTAATGGCCATCAGCTGTAAAAGGGCTTTATAAGCAGGCACATCTGAACATGGATACAGGTACCCTTGATAAAGGCAGCCAGTTGGTGCCGAAACGGGATTGTTATGGTGTGCATTCTATATTCTATAGATATTTGGATATTTGAAACATTTGAGGGAGTTTATATGGTTTGCACCTGGATATTTTAATACAACTTTGTCTCTCCATGTGCTGTTGTTTTGAGAATATTTGTTTTGGTCTAGAACGAGGCCAATTGCCACCATCCTTAAGGATTTAAATACACTGAGCGCATGTTTAATATTATTGCTACTCTAATTGCAGTTTTGTTTTATTTTCTGTGCTCTTGGAGACAGGACAAGATTAAGAGCCCAGTGGGCCTGGTGCTGACAATTATGATGGGCCTTATTACAAAATCTTATTTACCAAAACCACTAAAACAGTCCTATCTCCTAAACGTCATGTATCTGATGAAGATGGTGCTGGAGGAAAACTCATAGGATGCAGCTATGAGAAAACACTAGGCTAATTTCACGCTTTCATCTTTCAAGTAAATCCATACCCCCTAACAGCAGTGTCCAGTAAAGCTGGAAGTCTATGGACGGGGTAAAAGGGTGGGCCACTGAAAAAAAATACATAACCAGAACTGCCCAAAGGGGCGAACATACACAAAAAGGGGGCATGTCTGTGTCCCCATGTCTCCCAGTCCCTTAGTGTCTGTGTCCCCATGTCTCCCGGTGTCCCCATTTCACTAGGACACTAGGGGACATTGAGAGACATTAGTACACTGGGAGATATGGGGACACTGAGATACTAGGGAACACTGGGAGACCTGGGGACACTGAGACTCTTGGGAAAACTGGGAGACATGGGGCACTGGGTGACTTTGAGACACGAGGGGACACTGGGAAACATGGGGCACCGAGACACTGTGATACATAGGGGACACTGGAGACTTGATAAAGACAAAACATCAAAACGTTGCAGTGTTCAATAAACCTGCTTAAATCTATCATAGTGAGTGGCTGAGATTTTTTTTTATTTTTTACTAGAGGACACTGAGACACTTTGGGGCATGGGGACACTGGGAGACTAGAGTATTCTGAGAGACAAGGGACACTGAGACAGTAAGGACACTGAGACACACCAGGAACACTGGGAGACATGGGGCACTGAGACACTGGAAACTTGATAAAGACCTGGGTACAGGTCGAAACGTTGTGGTGTCCAATAAACCTGCTTAAATCTATCACAGTAAGTGCCTGAGATTTTTTCTTTTATACTAGAGGACACTGAGACACTAGGAGATATGGGGACACTGGGAGACTAGGGGACTTTGGAAAACTAGGAAACACTGAGACACTAGGGACACTGGCACACTACGGACACTGAGAGACACTAGGGACACTGGGAGACATGGGGATACTGAGACACAAGGGACACTGGCTGGGAGACATTGAGACACTGGGTGTGCCTCGTGTCTCCCAGGTTTCAAAGTCGCCCAGTGACCCCATGTCTCTGTGTCCCCTAGTGTCTCAGTGTCCCCATGTCACCCAGTGTCCCAATGTCTCAGTGTCCCCAAGTCTCTCACCGTTCCCATGTCTCGCAGGCTTGGAGCTGCTGTCTGGACTCTCTGTGCAGAGCTGCTCCCCCGCGGATCAGTGAGTAGAGAGAGGCAGGGAGGGAGATGCTGTAACTTCTTATCCCTGCCTCTCTCCACACAAACAGTGACTCCTACTGGCTGGCGCTGGTATTGCAGAATCTCTGTTTATACTGAGATAGACATTTGTATTGCCGGTATTACTGCAATACCAGCACCGGCTAGGCAGCCTCAAATACCTGAGAAATACTTCTGAGAAATACCTGGCAACCATAAGAAATACATGAGAAATACATGGCAAACCTAAGAGTAGTGTGTGAAAAAAAAAAAAAAAAAATTTTTTTTTAAATCAATGGGCCTATTCCATGGGCCTGGGCCTGGAGCTGCAGCTCCATCAGCCCCTATGTTAATCCTGCCCTGCTTGGAGATACTGAAGGATACGGAGTAGGAGGTGATATAGGAAAGGAATGTATTACCCTCATAGCAGTGAATCCCAATCCTGCAGAAGAGACACAATTAGTGGGAGGGTAGAAGATCTATGTCCAGACCCATCTCCTATTCTGACTAGTATGGAGGATTTACTGTACTGTCTTGCCAAATTTCACTGTGAGCATTCTGACAAGCTAGAATAAGATGAGATCATTTTATAGTTTAATACAATGCACAAAATAATGCCAACAATTAAGTAATAATCCTTCCTCAATGAAGCAATAATCCTTCCTTCGGGACCATATAAAATTGGGCACATCAGATGGGCACCACTCTGCAGGTATTTTTTTCCTGTGGCACTGAATCGGATGCATAGCAAGGGGGAATGAGCAAGTGGTAGTAATGAAGAATCATCTGATGGAGTGCGGTCCTGCATCAGCCATGCTTAATTCTACAAAGACATGCAGCTTCTCCACAGACCAGATGCACATGTAGCTATAGGGGCCTGTTCAGGCCCATGGAACTTGTCAAACTGTACTAAAAGAATCTGATATCTTACCAGGGCACTCCTGGCTCCATATACTATTGCAGGGTTTAAAAGTTTAATCCAGATGGAGAACCTCCTTAGGGAACATTGAGAATGCACAATAATGCAAAAAGCTTGCTTTAACCCCTTAAGGACACATGACGTTTGTGACATGTCGTGATTCCCTTTTATTCCAGAAGTTTGGTCCTTAAGGGGTTAAAGGAACACTATAGTGCTACGAATACAAAGCTACCAAACCACCCTCCCTTTTTTCACTTACTTTGTTCCACCACTGGCTCTGTCTCCACCTCCTCTGATGTCATTTCAAGAGAAAACCTAATGTGCATCCGCAGCAAGTCCAGTGCATGCAAAAGTTATGAAACTTTTGGAAGACATTTGCACAGAATTTATAAAAGAGTTCCAGGCTGGCCAATGACGTCCATAGATGCTGCCAGAGGCGGAGTTACACCTCCATCAGCAGAGGGGTTAATCACCATATCTTCAGTGAAGTAGTCATAGTGCTTGGAGTACTCCTTTAAAGATGAAATTATACTTTTCTGAAAGTTAGATTTCCTGAATCCTTTAGCAAACACTATTAAATCTATTAAATTACATTTATCTCAGTGTCCCTTCCATAGGTGATAGACACCATAACACATGGGCAGCCGCTTGTAAAATACATACAAGTACATATAAGATGCATGCATCTTCCTTCCCTGCTTCCAGTACACGACATATGGAGTTTAAATACATTTGCATTGTATGCTCTGGCCAGGACAGCCTAGCATATAAAGTATATTAAAAAATTAAGAATATTCTTATTTTTTCCGATCAAAGCTCCAGGTATTCATTGTAACTGGTTTTCGGGGTTCTAAACTCCAGGTATTCATTCTGCCTGGTCTTCAGGGTTCTAAACTCCAGGTATTTATTGTACCTGGTCTTCAGTGTTCTAAACTCCAGATATTAATTGTGCATGGTCTTCGGGGTTCTAAATTTCAGGTATTCATTCTGCCTGGTCTTCAGGGTTCTAAACCCAAGGTGCCTAAGCCTTGTTATGTCTTCATTAAAAGAGAGAATATTGTTGTCTGATGTATTCTACACAATGTGGTTAGTGACATTGTATGACAATTATCACCAACTGCAATGCAGCAATATATGTCCTCAGATAACAGCACAGTTAATCACCTCACTCTTCACTTATGAGTACTTCTTTAATTAAATGACTGTTTGCTACCGTTATGTGTACATCATTAACATTTGTTGTTTAAGCAAGAGACGACACAGCTGAAAACATTGGAATGTTGTGTTTATTCCCAATTCATTTGCTACACTAAATGTTGTGGTATTTTAATATAATTTGTATTTCATTTGCCTACAGAAAACCTATGAAGCAAATAAATTATGCTAAAAAGTGGAGCCTGATTTTTGAGTATAGCTCACTACTTAAAGGGACACTATAGTCATCAGAACAACTACAGCTTATTGAATTTGTTCTGATGAGTAGAATCATTACCTTCAGGCTTTTTGATGTAAACACTGTCTTTTCAGAGAAAAGGCAGTGTTTACATTACAGCCTAGTGATAACTTCACTGGCCACTCTTTTGAAGCCCATGGAGCAACGAAGTAAGGGGAGTGGGCCTTGACAGAGCCAGGAGTGGGCAGGTGCAGTCAGTTAAGGGTGGTTTTAAGCTAATGGAGCTTGGGGGCGGGATTAAAAGGGGTTAAAATAACGGCCATCTTAGAGAGTGGCCATTTTAATCAGAACTTCACTTACCTGTTAGTTGTGACAGGTCTGTGGGGTTTTTCTTTTTTCTCTTTCTGCAGGTCCATGGCGTCCCTGGATGAGATCCTGGCCGGAGTGAGAGCAGCAGTGAAGGACCGAGGGCTGGCCTGGCTGCACGAACAACTGGGGGCTGCAGTTCCCCCTCCAGCACCAGCGGAGTGCAGGACGGCGCGAAGAACACGGCCACCCCAGCGTTTGAGTCCGGGCATGGCGCCCGCTCCACGGCGGCGGAGGAGCCCGTCGGCACCCAGCCAGGAGGCGGGAGGGTCGGACAGCACTGGAAAGCGGCCGGCGCCGCCTGTGCGACGCGGCGCCGGTCAGGCGAGGACGGCCGCAAAGCGCGGGCCTGCCGGAAAACGCGCCCCTCTCAAGATGGCGGCAGGCAGCACAAGTACCCCAGAGGAGGGCTCCAGCACGGCGGGAATGGCGGCCAGGAGAGCGGAGGAGCACGTGGTCGGCAGCACTTCATTGAGGCGTCCCGGTGAGTCCACTCTGGTCACTGAGGGGCAGGGGGCGGGCGGGACACGGGATGCTCCTGCACAGGCGGCCCCCCAGCTACCCAGGGGTGGCCTGGTCAGCGGGATCAGCTCGCGGGCGGCCTTAGATGTGGCCAGGACGGGTGATAGTGCCAGGCATAGGGGTGAGGGGCGGCAGGAGGAGGACAGGATCGGGCAGAGAGCGGCAGAGGTTCCAGCGGGCTGCCAGGGGGTGCGGGGGGCCTCTGAACCAGGCGCAGCGGCCAGCGGATGGCCAGGTACAGCGGAGAAGGGTGACCCACACGGTACAGCGCGGGATAGGGAGGTCAGGAGCAGTAGCAGTGGAAGGATGGGCCCCTCAGGCTGCTCTCACGGGGGGCACCGCAGCGGGACCATGGAGAGGGGGGATTACGGACGGGAGCGGCGCAGCGGTAGCGCCAGGCCCAGCAGCAGCAGGAGGTCAGCCGATCGGCAGTGGAGCAGGGACAGGAGTCCATCACATGGCAGGCGCAGTGGTTCCAGGGCCAGCTGCAGGGTGGGGAGGAGGAGGTCCGCTTCCAAGGACGGTCGGGGGCGGAGGCGGCGCAGCGCATCTGGGTCCTCGGGTGACAGTGCGCTAGGACAGCAGCGGGTCGCCAGGAGCAGGGAAGTTAGGCCAGCAAGGCAGTGCAAAGCTTGGAACCGCGGAAAGGAGCGTAGGGAGGAAGGACGGGTAGGGTCCCAGCAGTACAGACTACCCAGGTTGTCTTCTCCTTACAGGTCGCGGAGCGCTACCCCTACGGTCCTAAGGAGGGATCAGGCGGATGGGAGTCGGCGTCAACCGGATGCTCCGGAGCCTGAACGGGTGGACGGAAGGTCGGCATCCCCGGGGCCTGGCACAGCCGGGGTCTCCAACGGTGAGTCCATATCTGCACAACACTCCGGACAGTTATTGGGCTATTTAAAAACACTATTGGAGGCATGGTCAGGGAGGGGGGAATCACCATTGCAGTTCGGAAAAGTATGGTCCCCTGACACGGCGGTTAAGGCACTGGGGGCGGTGGGCCAACCTGCGAGCGGTGGCGAGACAAGCGAAGCGGTGGTGGCGTCCGGTGCGGCGGATGGGGGGGCCGAGCCGGCAGTCGGTTGTGGCGACATTTCGGACGCGGCACGTCAAAACGTACACGTATCTTTTGCGGGCCCCCTAGGTTGTCACCTGAAATTAGAGGTCAAGGAAAAGATTTGGAAGGGGGAGTTCATGGAAATTTTCTCCTTGCTCCCTTTGGAGGAATTCCTAGACTTGAAGGAGGAGGATAAGAAGGACGCCAAGAAGGAGGAAGAGGAAAAAAGGCGGAGGTATCGTAAGATACCGAAGACTTTTGGGAATTGGCTGAGGGCATTCTGCATCCTGGCTAGTGTAATAGGGGAAAAGAGGCCGGGGAGCTGTTCGCAACTGTTCTGCTACTTGGATGGGATAGGCGATGCGTATCGGACGTATGGGGGCCTAGCATGGTGGAAATATGATGAGCAGTTTCGGCAACGCTTGGCGGCCAACCCTACCATGCGGTGGGACCAAATGGACCTGCCGCTATGGATGAGGATTATGATGGCGCAGAAGGCTGCGCCCTTTCTCGGGGCAGCTGGGACAGCCTCAGGCATGGCTGTGCCAGCGGGACAAAAGAAGGGCCTATGCTGGACATACAACGAGGGTCAATGCAAGTGGGGTACTTCATGCCGATTTAGGCACGAGTGTTCGGGCTGCGGAGGGAATCACGGCGCCAGCAGATGCTTCAAGAAAGGTAAGCTTAATGCAGGGGGGGGAACCGCAGGGGTGGCGGCCACCTCGGCTGCAACTGGGGGCGTCCCCAGTGAGGTTAGGCGCGATGTTGCCTTGGCTAAGGCAATACGCTAACCAGGAGGATGCGGCGTTCTTGTGGCGGGGTTTTAGGGAGGGCTTCGTGATCCCCTTCACGGTCAAGGAACCAGGGGCGGTTTGTGCCAATCTTAAATCGGTGCGGGAACGCCCGGAGGTGGTGCGGGACAAGCTGGCTAAAGAGGTCCTTTTAGGGAGGATGGCGGGGCCGTTCCCGTACCCGCCTCTAGCGGAGTTGCGGATATCCCCACTTGGAGTGGTCCCCAAAAAAGAGGCTGGCAAATTCAGGTTGATTCATCACTTATCGTATCCTAAAGGGACATCGGTGAATGATGACATCGACGCGGCACTCTGTTCAGTATCTTACACATCATTCGACAGGGCAGTCGAGTTGGTACGGAGAGCTGGGCGGGGAGCGCTGATGGCGAAGGTGGACGTGGAGGCAGCGTTCCGGCTGCTTCCCATACACCCGTCATGTCATCACCTCTTGGGGTGTTGTTTTGAGGGGGGTTTCTTTGTGGATCTGTGCTTGCCGATGGGTTGTTCCATATCGTGCGCCTATTTCGAGAAGTTTAGCACTTTTCTGGAATGGGTAGTGCGGCGGGAATCGGCCGGGGGCACGGTTGTGCACTACCTGGACGACTTCTTATGTGTCGGCCCTCGAGGCTCAGACCGGTGCAAGCAGATACTACGGGTGTTCCAATGGGTAGCGCAGACGATGGGGGTTCCTTTGGCGGAGGACAAGACCGTGGGACCCGCCACGTGTCTCAGTTTTCTGGGTTTGGAGATCGATTCTGAGATCGGGGAATGTAGATTACCACAGGACAAATTGCACAAACTGAAGGATTTGGTTCACACGATCGGGAGAGCACGGAAGGTGACGCTGAGGGGATTACAGTCTCTGGTAGGGAGCCTGAACTTTGCGTGCAGGGTCATACCCATGGGGAGGGTTTTCTGTAGACGGTTGGCGCGGGCGATGAGCGGGATACGGATGCCGTCACACTACATCAGGGTTTCCGCGGACATGAAGGCGGACTTAGAGGTGTGGGATCGTTTTTTGAGGGACTTCAATGGCAAGGCCTTTTTTCGGGAGCAAGTGGTGTCTTCGGAAGCAGTAGGGCTGTTTACGGACGCTTCGGGCAGCGTGGGGTTCGGGGCGTATTTTTCGGGGCGGTGGTGTGCCGAGGCATGGCCCGAGGCATGGAGGGCGAGCCCATTGATCAACAATCTGGCATTTTTGGAACTCTTTCCTGTGGTGGTTGCGGTAGCGTTGTGGGGAGCAGAATTAGCAAACAAGCGAGTAGTGTTTTATTCGGACAACATGGCCGTGGTGCAGGCAATCAACAGTTTGTCGGCATCTTCACTTCCGGTCTTATGCCTACTGCGGCAATTGGTGCTCCTCTGCATGTCTTCCAATTTAGTATTCAGGGCTAGGCACATTCTGGGATTCTCAAATGTGGTGGCTGATGCGCTTTCTCGTTTTCAGTGGGATCGTTTTCGGGGAGCGGCTCCGGAGGCACGGGAATACGGGCAGGCCTGCCCAGACGAGATGTGGCGACTCGGGACATCGTGCTTGGGGAATACATAAAGAAATCCTTGGCACCGAGCACGTGGTCATCTTATGCTAAGGTTTGGAAGGAATGGGAGGAAACTGTAGAGGAGGTAGGTGAGGACTTTTCGGAGGGCCATAGGTTGGATGTCTTTCTATGGTTGTTGTGCCGTTTGTTTGCGAAGGGGGCTTCGCCGGCCATGGTAGACAGGCATATGTCCGCCTTGGCTTTCTGGTTTAAATTCCAAGGGTTGGAAGATTTGACAAAGCATTTCTTGGTTCGGCAGGCGGTTCGGGGTTTTCGGAGGGGAAAGACGTCGACGGACGTTAGGAGACCGGTGTCTTTTGCGGTCTTACAAGGTTTGGTGGGAACGTTGCCGGGGTTATGTTCCTCGCCATTTGAGGTGGTCCTTTTTTCTGGTGCGTTTGTCTGGGCGTTTTTCGGGGCGTTTCGGATCGGGGAGTTGGTTAGCACCAACAAGGCGGGAATTGGTGGCTTGCAGCGCGGTGATGTGGAAGTTAAGAGTGATCGCGTGCAGATTAGGTTGGGCCGATCGAAAACTGATGTTTTCGGCAAAGGCTGCTCCGTGGTGCTATTCGAGTTGCCGGGTCAGGGTTGTGCCCGGTGGCCTGCGGAGCAGGGTACTTGGGTATCCGTCCTAACATTAGCGGTTGTTTTTTCTTGCACGCTGACGGCACGGCGCTGTCACGGTTTCAATTCATTAGGATTTTTCGTTTAGGCTTAGTGAAGCTGGGCCTGCAGCCCATGCAATTCGGGTCGCATTCGTTCCGTATCGGTGCGGCTACGGAGGCGGCACGCTTAGGTTTGGGTGACGAGCGGATCAAGAGGATTGGAAGGTGGGAATCCGTGCGGTTTCGCTCGTATGTGAGGCCCGACGGGATGGTGGAACTTTGAGGGGACAAATGGCCGGGACTGGGGGACACTGGCACTGCGGTGTAACTAATTTTGTCTCTTTTCAGGTTGGAAAGTTTGGTTGTTGGGCCACTCGTTCGTCTATTGGGCACAGAAGAGGGCTGCAGTTCGGAGACAAGGAACACAGCTGGGCTTTCCTCTGGAACGGGCGGTCTTATCCTGGTTTGGTTTTCGAGGTTTTAGTTGGCAGAGCTTGAGTAATGTCTTATTTAGAAAAGTGGCAAGGGGTCCGGTTCCGGATGTGGTAGTGGTGCACGGTGGGGGGAATGACTTAGGGCTGATTCCCCAACGGGAACTGTTGCGGCGAATGAAGAGGGACATGGATCGGCTGCGGGAGCTGGTCCCTGACGTGGTGGTGGTGTGGTCCGAGATGGTGCCTCGTTTTACATGGCGGCACGCCAGGGACCCTGCTGCGGTGGCACGATGCAGGGGAAAGATTAATAGGACTATGGCAGTTTTTGTTAATCGGATGGGGGGAGTAGTGGTGAGGCATCGGGAATTGGAGGGCATGTTGCCAGGTTATTTTAGGAGGGACGGAGTACACCTGTCGGAGGTGGGGTGTGACTTGCTGAACTTGGGGTTCCAGGAAGGCATAGCCCGAGCCCTGTTTCAGTGTGGTGGGGGTCGCACATGGTCTTAAGGGGTCAAGACAAGTGCTGTGGCGGAACAGGGCGTGGTTAAGTTGGAAGTTATCAGGGAATTGGAACTATACAGGCCAGGGCCTAGGCTGAAGTAGGCCAGACGGTGTCATGGTTGGTAGGTTCTAGCTCTTCGGTGGCGACGAACCTGGGGGTGTAGGGGTGTCTGGGTACACCCCTACAGTTATCATTATGATATGGGGCCTCGTTGGTAGGCCGGATGTTTACAAGTTTATTGGTAATTGATGTTAATTATTGTTCATGTGGTAGGGTCATTGTCAGGGGATTGTGCGGGGGGATAGTAATTAATGTCATTTATGACAATGACCCTAAATATGTTAATTTATTCATATTAATAAAGCTGTGGACGTTATACTCCAACAGTATTAAATGTGTCCGTGTATTATTAAAGTTAAAGTTTATAGCACATGCCGAATAACGACAGTGCAAATGTCATGAAGCCCATGGAGCAACGAAGTAAGGGGAGTGGGCCTTGACAGAGCCAGGAGTGGGCAGGTGCAGTCAGTTAAGGGTGGGTTTAAGCTAATGGAGCTTGGGGGCGGGATTAAAGGGGGTTAAAATAACGGCCATCTTAGAGAGTGGCCATTTTAATCAGAACTTCACTTACCTGTTAGTTGTCCCACCCACCCTCCCTGTTTTGAGGTGAATTTCCCGTTTTGTCACAGCGGCGGGAACAGGGCGTGGTTAAGTTGGAAGTTATCAGGGAATTGGAACTATACAGGCCAGGGCCTAGGCTGAAGTAGGCCAGACGGTGTCATGGTTGGTAGGTTCTAGCTCTTTGGTGGCGACGAACCTGGGGGTGTAGGGGTGTCTGGGTACACCCCTACAGTTATCATTATGATATGGGGCCTCGTTGGTAGGCCGGATGTTTACAAGTATATTGGTAATTGATGTTAATTATTGTTCATGTGGTAGGGTCATTGTCAGGTGATTGTGCGGGGGGATAGTAATTAATGTCATTTATGACAATGACCCTAAATATGTTAATTTATTCATATTAATAAAGCTGTGGACGTTATACTCCAACAGTATTAAATGTGTCCGTGTATTATTAAAGTTAAAGTTCATAGCACATGCCGAATAACGACAGTGCAAATGTCAAGAACATGTGCTGTGTTGAGCAATCACTTTGGATACCAATGGACTGGGACAGATTTTGCATTAGGCAGAGTAGGCACCTCCATCCAGACACATATTTGATAGGGACTAAACAGTTGCATACTCTGGTTGTTAAAAGCTGTCGCCCAGCCATCGGCGGTGTTTGCTTTATTACTGACCTGCCTTCCTGAATCCCAAACTGAGGCTGCAGGAATCTGAGATTAGTGTTTTAAGTCTGAGGCAGCCTGATCTCTGCTTAGCCCCAACCCCTGAGACGTAACACAGAGATCTACAGCAAAGAGAGATGGGAGAGAGGGCAGAGGACTGGGGCTTAATGGCTACCTCATATGAAGCATTGCAAGTACAGATGCACACTGCTACAGTGATACCCATACCCACAATCTATACACACACACAGTACTACCCACAGTTACACACACATTGCTACAAGCACTACTTCACACTGTTACACACACACTACTACCCACACTGTTACACACACACACACACACAGCTACACACATTACTGACCCATATCCACACTGTTACACACACTATTACCCACATTGTTGAACACACACAGCTACACAATTTTACACACATACAGCAATACACGTTATTACAACCACACCGGCACCAACACTGTTACACACACTGCTACCCACAGTGTTGCACACACTACTACCCACACTGTTACACAACATACTACCCACACTGTTACACACACTACAACCCACACTGTTACACACACACAGCTACACACATTACTGACCCATATCCACACTGTTATACACACTACTACCCACACTTTTACACACACAGCTATACACATTATTACACCCACACTGCAACCAATGCTATTACACACACTACTACTCACACTACTACTCACACTGTTACACACATTATTACACCCACACTATTACACACACTACTACTTACACTGTAACACACTAACAGCTATACGTACATCTACACCTACACTACTACACACAGCATACTATACATGCTGCTACCCACATGTACAAACACAGCTGCACATGTACTCTACACAGACACTGGCATACACATACAAACTAAGTGACACACACTACTAAATACACAATCTACATACAGAAATATACATACACTCACATAGGTACACACATTTTTATCATCTTATTAATGTTTGTTTTTGTCAAAATTTCTTTTTTTTGTCAAGTGGGTGATTGGAGGACACTTGAGATTTATAGTGTGTGGCTACAGGTGCTTGTGGTATAAATTGGGCCCTGCAAATGGAATAAATGCAAAATTCATACTGATATCTCAACTTATAGAACCCAACTCCACAATCTTCATTCTCTTATCTTATTATAAAACAGATCTGTCATGGTGGAAAAAAAAAATCACACTCACATACAACAGAGCAACACAATTTGCTCAAATGCATTCATTATGACAAACAAATGGACCAGTTATATCTTCTTCAGACATATCAAAACTGCCAAAGTGTCTCAATATCACATACAAATTAGAATGTGCAACAGTACAAAATGTATCAAGTAGCCTAAATTATTATTGTAAATTACTAGAAATACAGAGGAAGACAATGGGTAGCCGTATTTTATTGTACTCTTACTTCCTGTAAGAAAAACGTAGGTTCTACTTTCTCAGTGTCTATGTGTTGTACATGAATTAAAGCTGTAGCTGTTGGCAGGTGGCTGGGCAAACTGGGAGTTGTATTTAAAAAAGCACATTTTCTGAGTTTGGCAACTTACATGCTGTGTTGAAGGTGCTGATGCCCCAGCCTTTAGTGGTTTCTAAAGAACTATTGAAATTGATTTATTTTAGAATATAATTCTGTGTACTGAAGACTTAGCATTTTGCAGAGCTACTGAGCCTTGCTTTGAGTTCATCCTTTTTGTATTATCATACATTCAATACGATAAAGTTATTGAAACCTGTATTATAGAGTTTTTATATCAAGCTTGGAAGAATTAATATCTTATCTTGGTTTTTGAATCTACACTTTCAACTGCTTCTCCTACAGCAGAGCCATAAATGTAAAACATATGTACATAAAAACAATCTTTTCTTACATTCCATTTTCTTTTTATTGTCATTAGTATTAATTTCAGAGTATTTACGCTCTGGAATATTATTATTTTTTTTATCTACTACTTAACTGTATAATCGTATTTCTTTTCTATTTCAGTATGATGTTTTTGTCTTGCATAGCTACATTAAACACAAAAAAGTTTTGTAAAATAATGACTTTTTTTATTAGTAGAACAATCGCAAGGAAAAAGTAAAAAAAATAAAAAATAAAATGACACACAAGGATTTATAACTTGTTATATACTACTATAATATATGCAGAGATTCTTCACCTGCGCCTTTTTTTTTTTACCACATCTCAAATGGTGTTTAAGCTTTTTCTGCCTGTGGCTGCTCGTAATGGAAGGGATTTTATTAAACTGGTTTATTTGATGCTCATTGTTAGCTAGCCCCACACTTCTCTGGCCAGCCCGTCCTGATGACACCTTTGCAGATTTAACAGAGAATACAATTTATAAAAGATGTATTAACTCTTAAAATAAAACAAAGGTTCTGTAGCTGTTTATTTTATTGTGACTAGCCTCCTTGATTCCATAACAAGTCATTTTAATTCAGCAACCATGGACCATTTTGGTTTGCAGAATGATAAATGTTAGAGTTCACTTCAGCTCTAGTGCAAGATGTCACAAAATGGCTAAAATTTCAACAGTAAATAAAAAAAAAATGTATCCATGGTAAGACATGTTGGAGGATCAATTATGGAATTCCTAAAATGTACTCCGAATTAAGAAAGGTAAACAGAATGCAGCGAGCAAACATAACAAATAAAAGTGCACAAAATAAATCTATTGTGAACAAATAATCCTACTCACTGGCACTACAGTTGACTAGTCCAAAAAAGGAGTACCTCTAGGAGAACTGTAGCATTTACATTCCACTGCCAGTTAAAGGGCCACTATAGTGTCAGGAAAGCATACTCGTTTTCCAGGCTCTATAGGGTACTTGGGTCCCCCTCACCCTCTGGGTCCCCCTCCCGCCGGGCTCTATGGAGAGGAAGGGGTTAAATTCCTACCTTTTTCCAGTGCCGGGCTCCCTCGGCACTGGTGAATCTCCTTCTTCTGCCGTCATCGGCTGAATGCGCATGCGCGGCAAGAGCCACGTGTGCGCATTGAGCAAGTCTCATAGGAAAGCATTCTCAATGCTTTCCTATGGACGCTGGCGTCTTCTCACTGTGAAAATAACAGTGAGAAGCGTGGAAGTCCCTCTAGCGGCTGTCAATGAGACAGACACTAGAGGCTGGATTAACCCATTTGTAAACATAGCAGTTTCTCTGAAACTGCTATGTTTACAGCAGGCAGGGTTAATCCTAGATGGACCTGGCACCCAGACCACTTCATTAAGTAATTTTTACTTAGTATTAGTAAATTTGGCTGAAAGACCAATTTAGGTATTTCAGCCGTTTGGTAGATAACTCCCTAATATCAAGGTTTTACTAACACTTCTTGGCAATAATCTGTATTGCAAGCTGCAGAAGTTTTTGTTTGATCAAGCTGAAGTTCATTTCTTGGCCTCTGGATTCAGTATGGTTCCCAAGAAATTGTCAGCTGTTGTTGAGTGGCCTTTGCTTGGCCCCCTGAGGCAAAGGGGCCTCAGATATCCTCCTATCGTCAGATATCCTGACCCTTCACTTCCTTTTATATTGGATAGTAGATGTATCTGTGGTAGGAGTAGGAGCTATTCTTTCTCAGCACTTCTCCCCTGACCAACCTTTACATTGTGTGGTTTCTTCTCTAGGAAACTCACACAGGCAGAACAAAACTATGATATTGGCAATAGAGAATTATTGGCCACTATCATAGCCTTTAAGGAATGGAGACATCTCTTCTTCTAAGTGTACACTTGAAGAAGCCCCTTGTTTGGCGAAACCCTTTGTGTCTTGCACTATAAAATGGGTGTAAGCCAAATAAACTTTAATGCTTAAAAACAACATTAAAACACACACATGTAAGTGTACACTTGAAGAAGCCCCTTGTTTGGCATAACTTATTGTGTGTGTTTTCATATTGTTTATTTGACTTACACCTATTTTATAGTGCAAGACCGATTATTATGCTTTTTATTACTTTTATTGTTTTATGTAAAAGGTAGTGGATTCAGCGCTTAGTGTCTCAATAGAATAGTGAAAAGTGTATATTTGTATAGGCAGCAACCTAAAATTATGACGTTCCCTCACAGTACGTCAAAAAGGGAAAATCTGAAAGATAAAGGGTTATAGGTCCCGCCAAAAAACCATATGCAGAAAACATATAGCAAATAATAGAATCATAAATCAAAATTGAAATATCATCATGAGAAACTGCTAATGGTGTAGGAACAATGTAATATGTACTTACATATATCAGTACATTAGAACAGAAATAAGTCCTAGAGTAAGCAGAAAATGGTCAAATCCGCTTGAAAAACTGAAGAATGGTAATAGTCCAAACGAAGGTAGAGGAATAATCGATGTTTCTTGTTCCAGATGAAAATATGAAAATAGAACAAAAGGAAATTCCAATAGTGTAGACTGTAACTTGAGCTTCTTTATGAAGAGTCAAAACAAAAGAGTATCGCACTCACCTATTGTGGAGCTTGAACTAGCTCAGGTATGGTTCGCACTCAATGGTATTAGTCCCCCACTGATGGGGTGTAGACGTATGTAGATGAAGGAAATCCTCGGGAGAAAAGAAGGTAACACAAAATAGTGCTCACTGTATAAGTGTTAAGTTGGAAGTGAAATAAAATTATATGTTGAATATTCACATTTAGGTGAGCAGGATATACTGCTCACTTATTTGGCGCAGGTGGTTTAATCCCCACCTAGGATTCTTGAGCAAATGGGTGGTGTTGTATATAGATATAACCAGGTCCAAAAATAAAATAAAACAAGATAAAAACTAAAATAAAAGGTATATGGCAAGAGAGAAAAAAAAATATACTAGCCAATAAACCTTTATTAATACATATATAAAATTATAAAATAGCCAAAACGCGTTTCGCCACACAGGGCTTTATCAACTGGCAATTAAAAACAGAGACCTGGTATAGAATGGTTTATATAAACTTTTAGTCCATTAGCAATTTCAAAACTGGCGCCAAAATGACGTCATAATTTATGCACAAAATAAGTA
>OW240916.1:224292312-224345533 GCA_933207985.1 Pelobates cultripes
CCCCTCTCTCCATGCTGCACCCAGGCCGTGCCGTCCGCCCTCATGGACGCACCGCCCGGGCAAAGCTGCAGCCGCCTGAGGCTCTCTACAGAGCGCTCGGGCGGCTGCAGAATGGGGGGGGGGCGGCGGGGCTGGTCATGGCACCCCCCCATCCAGGTAGCACCCGGGGCGGACCGCCCCCCCGCCCCCTCCCTTAGTACGCCACTGTGCGTTCATCAAGTTCAGCCTTTCTCCCATCTGTTTTTTTGCTGTTGATCCAAAAGAAGGCAAAAATCCAGTTTGAAGCACTTTCAATTTTACAACAAACTAGGGGGGTGAAATCCTTTTTGACCCCAGAATGGCAGTCAGATTTATCCTCAGATCAAGATGCTATTACCCCACAATTTAAAAATTATATCCTTGAATATTTTGTATTTGCAAGAATGCATCTAGTTGCAGTTTAAACATCTGTACAGATTCTGATAAAACCACTTCTTCAGGTAGAGAATTTCACATCCTTGTTTTCTTACTGTAAAAAAAAAAAAAAGTATTTGTCCTTTAAATGGTATGTGCCATTTATTTTACTCGAGTACTAATATTTGCGGTATTGGTTATTTGTTTTCAAGTCCTTTATAAGGTTATTGGGGTATTGAAGTCAAGTCATGAGAGTTTTGGTAAATTCTCTTTGGAAGGATTTTAATCACCAAAACATATTTACCATACGGTATAGGATCTACTGTATTTTTAATTCATCCTATAATAATAAAAGTATCATAATGGTGGGATTGTTTTTCCTTCCATATTATGACAGCTCAAAAGACCATTAACATTTTGCTACATGTCACACATCAATTTCATTTCCCTATAAGTGGTAGAAATGTTTATATTAGAAAACGGGGGCTGTTTATGTAGGAGGGGTTTTATTTTGCATTACTGTTTATGTGATGTTGGTTTTGTCATAAAAAAGTTTTATCTAACAAACATTCAATTCAACATTCAGTTTGTACTATTATTGTAAAACACTTTTTTTTTTGTCTTCATTTATTGTATTATATGAATAATGGATTTAAAATAGGTGATAGAGGGGGCGGAGCCTGACAGGCAAGAGGAGCAGACGTGTGGGTCCTGAGCTCCTGCTAAACAAGCAATAAAAGCAGATTTAACCCTGAACAAACAGCGATCAAACCCACTGATGGGCAGTGCACAGCCCAGAGGGAACACAGAGATAAACCCCAAGACCTTAATTTGCGGGAGACCAGAGAGACGCCGTTGCGGCCTACTAAACCGGAGCTGGAGAGAGGCGGCCGACCTCCCTGCTCCCTGATAACAAACAAGATCATGCAAGCTTCTACCTCCCCCCCCCCTTGGACCGGCGGGGGTTATCCCGGTCCCTACTCGACTGCCCTAAGCAAACAACTCGACAAACGGACCTCGCTCGAGGCCCAAACAAGCGGAGAGACCCGACCCAAAATGGCGGCTACCACATGGCCAACAGAGAAGGCAAATGAACAGAGTGAGCCAGCCCTGCGCTCTGTGGACCGCATAATGCAGAGACTAAGCGAGCACTTCCACCAGCTATGGGTCAAACTGGAGACCCACATAATCTCTACACCGCCCGATCCTCGAGATGGAGAACGGGGTGGCAAGAAACGGAGGGTGAGGAGGACCTCCTCGGGCCTAAAGCGCCCAGACAAACCTGCACCTCACATTGCTGGCCCACCTGGGTCGAGGGCCACCAAGGGCACAACCCGAAGGCATCACCCACATGGACGGAGGGACGGCCACCACAGAAAGCGGCAGACCATCAGCTCCCCCCGTTACTCCCGCCATGGGATGGACCCAGCCCAAAGAAGTGCCTGGGTCCGAAAAGTAAAGATGTCGGCCTTTATCCCGGCCCGGGGCTGGAGAGAGGACGTACCTCACCCCCGTCGAACAGCTGTCTATGTACCCACCCCTGCAGCAAGAGCGGCCAGCCAGGCACAAGGTCCAAAGCGAGGACGCAGCTCATGTGAGAACCGCTGCAAGATCACTTTTTCACCGCCTCTCAACAGCCACAACGAGCCCCCAAGCGCCGGCATCGGCTGATAATAGACTCACACTGCAGGACAGGTCTCCAACAGCCCTAGGCTGAGACCCTTGGGACCATCATTGACAACCTACCCCACTGTGCCACTGACCACCGGTACAAGACCCAGTTCGGACAGTAACATTATTAACACATGGACACGCGGAAACCCATTGGTTTATATGCCCTATATACTAAGTTTAAGTTTTTGACTCTTTCAGTTAGGCATTTATTCCTACAGCATGCATCGTGAATACGGGACATTGACTCACATCGGCATACTAGATCGTAAGCTGAACATGTCTCTCTCTCTACTAACGTGCTTTACCTTTTCTCTATCTATTTCCTTTATTGTTATAAGCTACATTGTGCACTGGCTGCGTATAGGCGAAATCACATTTATAATGCATGCTGGGGCAGTTCAGAAAGTCTACCCTAATATTTGTTTTCCACACTGGCGTTGTTATTAGCCCTAACAGTTACTCTAGACTTATACTGTTTAGCCTGTTTAGTCTGTATAACATATAATTTAAAAATGTGCAACTTATGCAAATGCCATAACCATGTACATCTTCTTATCTCTCTGTTTGATGCAGCTGTTGTGGCGCACCAAGCAACGTTATCTCTTTGCACGTAATAAATAAAGAATTAAAAAAAAAAAAAAATAGGTGATAGAAACAACCCCAGAGTGTGCCTTAATAAAAAAAAGAATTAATATGACTTTCCATCCAACATTCTGTGAAATCAAGTTTACAGAGATTAAGGAACATTAAAGATTCCGCCTTCTCATACATTATGATAACAATGTGTGGGTGCATACCATGGAATCTAATCAATACTTACAGAACACAAAACTTAAGAAACGGGGGCAGGGCTTGACTGCTGAGCTGGCCGTACACAGCCTGCAACAGCTCTTGCGATAAAGTGCAAATCTTGCTGAATTTACCTGCACAGACGCTGAAACCGGGCATACACTGGCTGACATATGGCAGGGGAACCTGAGACCTCCACGACGATACCACACAAGTGGTTACCCCAATCAGCTCCGCTTGGTAAAATTATGCGGCCTACACGCACAGGCGGCTCAGAGGATCCTCCTAGGAGCCTCCGTTTCCCCCCTATAGACAGGTGGAGGTTCTCCCGGTCCTCATCGAACTGGCTCACAAGCTGCCACAAGCCCCTGCGGCCCTTTGCAGCCCACACCTTGCTTGCACTGGACACGGCAAAATGGCAGACGAAAACCATATTTACAGGTCTACGCCTTCTCAGCCTTTACATGATGACTGGACGCCATACTCTATCGCTTCTGGGAGAAGTTGGAGCAATGCGCTTCCCAACTACCCCCATTCATAGCAGAGATGCAGAGGAGAGTGGGGCCACGGGGCGGAACAGGCCCATTCTGGGCAAAGCTACACACCAAGCACCCACTACCCATGCCACACGCCTATTAAGGCCAGAGGTCATGAGGAAATCTCCTATGAGCCTCGACCACAACACCAGAAAGCCATCCACCTCTGGCGGCGGACGACCACCAGGACCTTCCGTAGCACCCAAAAAGGGAGAGACGCTATCCACTCGCCGATACTCCCAGGCGCCAAATCCCATGAAGAGAAATCGTCTGACACGGTAATCCGAGTCATGAGCTCCTCACACCAGGCACGGTGGACTGAACGGCAGAGACGGAGTACCAACTAACTCACTAAAGCGGATTTACACCCCTTGACTATCCATTCTGCCATTTCTTGGCGCTGAGTTAAGGCATCGATTGAAGGGGAACTTATCATCTCGGACCCACTGTTGGAGGTCATTTAATGTCCTGCATGATAGCTAACGGTTTGTCGAATCGACGGGAATAGAATCAGCACACTCTGCAATGTCCATGTCTTTCACTTCATTGTATCTTGTTGTGCCGTTACCTTGTTTTGCGCCGAGATAAAGGGGGCGTCAGTAATATTGCTAGCTGGCATATTTAGCTGTTTGCATACCAGTTCCGTTATTCACATTTAGCCAAGTACCTGACCTACATGCAACATGTTAATTTAAAATCTTTTACCTCTGTAGACGTGAATACCTTATACGACATTGTAAAGTTCACAGAGCGCAGTTTAGCGTACCGTACTGGGCTACAGATATAAGCATGTTTTATCATATTACCCCTACCCTAATAATAATCACCATGTCTAACATGCATCTCGAGTCTACCCACTTAGTCTTAGTAGCTGTTTTGGATGTATACCTAGCCTGCATTATCTAACTAAAAAATGTGCTATTGCATTTCATGACACTGTTTAATCTGTATTTTCTCATTAGCTGGTGCCTGCTGTTGTGGCAACACAAGCCTGTTTGTACATCTAAGCACTGCAAAAATAAAGGTTAACAAAAAAACAAAAAACATAAGAAGCAATTATGAGATAGAATTTAGGAGAAAACTGTTGCATCCAAAAATTCTGAATCATATTCCCTTAGAAATTTCATTCATTGTCAGCATCTACCTTTATTATTTCAAATATTCTTATTTTTCCAATAATTAATAACATTGCATTTCCAGCAACCATACAGTAGATTCTAGTTTTAATGATTTCTAAGTTTTCAATGCAGGAAAGATCAACCACATCTGGATACAGCAGGGACCCAAACCAGGAAGGAAGGACACTGAAATCTGGAGGGTGACACAAGATCTGGAACTGTTGGGAGGTGTGGTTCCAGGTGAATAAACACAATGTATTCACGGAACAGTGAATAGTGGTGAGTTGTCAATTTGCAAAACTGAGAACAAAATTAATGGTATATATATTTCCTCTCGACTGGGTTTATAACACTAAACATTTAATTGTAGTGACTTTAAAAGGAACATTCTAAGCACCATAACCATTATAGCCCGCTGTAGTTGCTATGGTGCAATGGGTGCACAGGCTCCCTCCAAGAGTAATTTATCAAACCATTTAAGAGTGGTTTGACAACTTACCTGAGTTACATGACCACTTAAACTATGTTTTATTGATCCTGTGTTAGAGCAATAGAGCAAAAATACAAACTTTTTGTTTCATTGACAAAGCCACATTGTACACGAAATGCGTCTGTAACTTTCTTACTAATTTTATACTACTACATTTTTTACATTTTAAAGTTTAATAAATCACCCTTTGCAACCCAGCCATTGGTATTCAGTGTTTTTACTTGTTAGAAGTACTCTATAGTAATATTTAGGGTGTCTCTTTGGTAGATTATATAGTCCATTATATGTTTTCTATACTGGGCTGTGCTGCACTCAGACATCGAGCTTCTCCTGCCAAAGAATGTGTTCATTGTGTTTATTCCTGGTTTCAGGAGATGTGTATTGTAGGCTGCTTAAACCACTGAAATAGTGAACAAAGTGCTAGTAAGCATGCTGATCATGTGGCCAAAGAAAGAGGTCATTAACGAGACCAGACAAGAAAGATGAAGGTTTCCACTGGACATGAGTATTAGACAGTTTTGTTATTTTAGCCTATACTTATAATGAATATGATTAACAGTGTAATCATATTGCAGAACAAAACAATTTAATAGATTAGACAAGTTTTGAGTTTTCCGAGATGGATTTGTGCCACGGATGCACGAATCACACTGTGGCCAGTATCTCGTTCTAATTTTTTTATTTTTTATTTGTTTCTCAATCCATTTCCTTATCACTGACAGTAAAATATGATTGAAGCAATGAAACGTTGCCGAGCCAATACAGGAGCAATCCACGTGCTTGGAAGCAGTTGAGCGGATTAGTTTGGCTTTCTCTGTATTGCTAAAAAAAATACAAAGTATTTATACTTTTTCATTCTTACTTGTAACTTCTTTATTTTTAAATGCATAAAGGACTGTACAATAAAATCAGTGCCGAATACCACTCATGCGGTAACAATGCCCTTTATTCTCCCTCCTTGTTCTCAGCTGTTACTTGTTCTTTTCCTACATGCAAGATGCCGCAGCTGTTCCGTTAGTTGTTTTGTGTGACTGGAAGAACATAGTATTGTTTTAACTGAACCTGTTCTGGGGGGCTCAGAGTCAGGAGCTATATATGGCTCAGACCTTCACAGCCTCACTGTAATTTATTTTGAGGGACAAGGTTAATTTTCATCAAGTCTTATTTACCTAATCTTTGGTGGGAGTTTAGACTGCCATCACACAGAACAGAATGCAGATGCCCTTCATAGCATATCAAAGCATGGGCGGTTTTGAATTTGTATCTGATATTGACACTTAGTGTTAGGTGATATTTGAATCAACTAGTTAGGTTTTGTGTAATCTGTTAACATTGATATTGCTGTTATGGTTTGGTTCCATAGTTTAACCATCCATGAGATATTCTGCATTGCACATGTAGCACACCATGATTCTCATGGTTCAAACAGCTGAGTGTTTTGAATAACTAAATTGTTGGCCAACCACCTGTGTCTAGTTTATTTGTCACTTATTGTGGACTTTAATTGTGTTGTTATAAAAAATTATACATGTACGGTTTCATTAAATATTGTGACAATGTGGAATTTGCTGGCTCTGGGCATAGGAGATTGGAGGACCTCTCCAACCTTAATGGAAAGATGCTATGAAATCCAGATCATTACTATAATACCAACAATTAAAGACCTGCACGCAAGGGGTGAAACTATTAAGAGGTGAATTTCCTGCCTCTACCAGTTGCTAATTTTGCATACTACGAGGGTTTTCACAAGAAGGCGAGAGGAGATATTGGAGATTTTGTTCTCAGACAATCAGTGATCCAAGATTCTGGTTCTTAACCATCATATCTCAGTTAGCATCATATTACAGGAGACAAATTACAAAATCCTTTTTTGTGGCATCGGACACCTGATACTCTTTATAAGATTTTCCCTGCTTGCTTACCTGTATGTTGGATATGTGGCTCTGCAATTGGTATATTTATCCATGATGGTTCTGCTTTGACATTGCCTCTTTTTGGATGAAAGTCAAATACACTTTCACAGATATATTAGATGATTCTACACCCTTTTAGCCCAAGAAGTTTCTCCTTTATGTCTATCTCTACCCATTTCTAAATATAGAAAAATCAATTCTTGGATTTTTACTGGACATGGCCAAACCTTTGGTCTCCTTGTTTTGAAAATCTCCCGAAAGACTGGTATCAGAAATGAAAGCCTCTGAGGCTATGCTTGCCTGAGTACAAAATCTGATGGGAAAACATACATGCTTGTGGTATCCCTGGCTGGATTACTTGTACAACCACCATGGGGATGATACTGCTAGCAGACCTGTACCATCATCTTATTATTATGTTATTATTTATATAGCGCCAACAAATTCCGCAGCGCTTTATAGTGGGTGGACGAACAAATATGTAGTTGTAACCAGACAAGTTTGACACACAGGAACAGAGGGGTTGAGGGCCCTGCTCAATGAGCTTACGTGCTAGAGGGAGTGGGGTAAAGTGACACAAAAGGTAAGGATAGTATTAGACTAATGACAGTTGCAAGAGAGGAATCAGTCGGGAGCTATTAACAGTTTAATTGATATGCTTTTTTGAAGAAGTGGGTTTTTAATGATTTTTTGAAAGAGTGGAGACTGGGTGAGCATCTAATGGAAGAGGGAAGTTGCCCGCGCATTTATTATGGACTGTAACGACGCAAGTTGGGTGCACGTAAGACCACTGAGAAGCAGATTATAGTAGTCAAGGCAAGAAAGGACAGTGGAATGGACTAGCACCTTAGTCGCATCTGGCATTAAGTAGGGTCGGATGCGCGCAATGTTTTTGAGATGGAAGCGGCAGGATTTGGTGATAGACTGAACATGAGGCGCGAAGGAGAGGTTGAAGTCAAAGAGAACACCTAGGCTGCAAGCCTGCGTGATGGAGCTGATGGTAGCACCATTGATTTGGAGGGAGACAGACACAGGAGTAGCAACACTTGAGGGAAGAAGACCAGAATTTCAGTTTTGGTCAAGTTGAGTTTAAGGAAGGGGGCAGCCATCCAGTTAGAAATAGCAGAGACACTAGTCAAGAGGGACAGGGAGAGATAAGGAGAGGACAGAAAGATTTGCGTGTCATCCGCATAGAAATTATATTGGAAGCCAAAGAGCTAATGAGTTTACCAAGGGAGGCAGTATAGACAGAGAACAGTAGGGGACCAAGGATTGAACCTTGGGGGACACCAACGGAGAGGAATTGGGTAGAAGAAGCAGAGCCAGAGAAAGAAACACTTAAAGAGCGCTCGGAGAGGTAGGAGGAGCACCAGGAGAGAGCAATATCTTGTAGACAGATAAGGCGGAGGATGAGAAGAAGCTGTTGATGATCAACAGTGTCAAAAGCCACAGAAAGGTCAAGGAGAATTAGGATAGAGTAGTGACCACGAGATTTTGCAGTGAGTAGATCATTGGATACTTTGGTCAGTGCCGTTTCCACAGAGTGCTTAGCCTGGAAACCGGACTGAAGCAGGTCTAGCAGAGAGTTGGACTTAAGGAAGTCTGTCAGTCTCACATACACAACTCTTTCAAGGATCTTGGACGCAAAAGGCAGTAGCGAGATAGGATGGTAGTTGGACAGGGAGTTAGCGTCTTCTTTAGAATTGGGGTTACAGTTGCAAGTTTGAAGGGCGATGTAAATATGCCAGATGAGAGAGAGAGATTGAGAATTTTAGTGAGAGGTAGAGAAAGAGAAGAAGACAGAGTATGGATGAGATGCGAGGAAATTGGATCTAGGGAGCAGGTGGTGGGGCGGGACAACTAGAGCAGAGCAGAAACCTCTTCCACTGTAGCGGGTGCAAATGAACATAGAACAGCAGAGGGAGTGAGGTTAGGAAAATTATTGTAAGGGGAAGAAGAAATATGGAATATCTCTTCCCTGATTGTAGAGATTTTGTCAGTGAAGTAAGTTGCAAAGTCTGAGGCGGTCAAGTTAGTAGGTGGAGGAGGAACAATAGGGTCAAAGAAGAGAGTTTAAAGGACCACTCTAGGCACCCAGACCACTTCAGGGGCACCCTCAGGGCACTATAGTGCCAGGAAAATGAGTATGTTTTCCTGGCACTATAGTGGTCCTTTAAGCCGAGGGAATTAAATATAGAGTAAAAACCCATATGAGCATTCAAGGTTCCTAATCTCTCATCTCAATAAAAACAAAAAGGAACAAATTTAATTTTCTCAGACACAAAGAGCAACAACCATGACTATCCATATAGTATACGAACCCCACCAAATACAGATCAGGGATGTGAGTTTGAAGACTTTATGCTAGCTTTTTGTAAACAATTTCAGGTACAAAACCAATAGGGAGTTTGGGCTTTATGTTGAACAAACATATCTATCCATTCATTAGAGATCACTGTGTTACGGACTGGTTATTTGTGGCAGGCTAGCAACCGTCCCTTTAATGAAGAGAGAATATAATATAGGTATAGAATATGTAAAAGTATTTAAAAATTAGACTTGAAGGATTGACTTGAAGGATTAGGTCACAGGACTTTTCTCACATGTAAGATACTGAGCTATGATATGAACAGGTAATTCAAATAAGGTAGCGCCTATGAAAGTAAGATATACAAAATAACTAAATTGTGAAATAAATACAATAAATATTTAAAATAACTTAAGTGAGTCCAGGTGATTTGGCACTAGTCCAAATGAGATAGTCCAAAATAGTAGAATAGGGTCTTTGTGGAACAGAAAACTGGCTATGATGGTGGTTGTGTCACAGAATAAGACTTGGAATCCAATAGGCCATATGAAAAATAAGCAGAAAAGGAGAACTCCAATGGTATGGTATGTCTGTACACTTAATGCAGAAGGTATATAAATAAAATATTACTCACAATTTCCAGAGCTACAATCCAGCTCTAGTTTTGAAAGCGTGAAGTGGACCAATCCCCACTCAAGGAGATATGGTGTTTTTCAAGCTTTTTATCTTGAGTAGCAGCAAGGTGATCCAACCCAGAAAATAAAAGGAGGTAGAATATAGTGCTCACTGTATCTTTAAGGGTGTAAATAAAATTGTACTTACAATTTGGCGAGCAGACTCGCTGCTCGGTTTACAGCGTATGGGTGGTTTAATCCCCACCTAGAGATTCTTGGTACTTCTGTACTGTCTCTGCACAATGCTGGTTCTTGTAAAGTGCCCTATGAGCACTTTAAGGACAAGAAATAGCATTCTGCAGAGACAATTGAATGTCAGATATTTACAATCTTAGTGTTCCACCTTCAAATTAAACATGCAGAGAAACGGTTAAAACACAGTACTGCCTGTTTGGTGCTTTACCCAAGTGACTTACGGTGTTATAAGTGTATTATTCTCTACTCTGTTCATTTATCACACTGATAAACAGAAGGTGTACATATGTATAAATTTGGGGAATATAATTTCTGCAGGGTTGTGGTGCAGGTCTGGGGGTTTATATGCCTATAAAATATAATATAACAGTAAAGATAATTGTAATAGTATTGTTAAAGCCAATGATAAAGAGAATGGTGGCTCCTTGTTCTCTCAAGATTTTGAGCTATTTTTTCAGTTGCACTAGTTATGTAGAAATTATTACCAGCAAAACATATTTTATTCATATGTATTGCTGTCTTTTGGACAGAATAATTTGTCCTTAAAAAAAAATATACAAGTTGTACTCACTAATGCAATAAAGCATTACAACAATACATAATAAAAGTGCCAAAAAGGCTCGACATGAAGGGGCTTATGATGCGAAGTACAGCAATGTAATTTAGGAGTAGTAGTGAAATTTTGGGTTAGCCTTCTGGAGATACAAAGAGACTTAGGAGTCACACTGTATGAATTATGGCAGTTAAAGACCACAATATCTTGGGGAGGGGGAGGGGGATGGGTACCTCCCGATCCAAAATCCCCCTTAATGCTACACCTCCACTATAACTCCAAGTAACTCTTAGTAAATGATTTATTCATCTGAAGCCGTTCCAGGAGGTAAAGAGGTCAAGGAGCATAACTAAATCCCCAAATAATGTACAAAATTGCAGTGGAATGTTTTCAAAGCTGATCACTTAGGGAATTCACTTTGGCAGATCCATTATTTCTGGTTTATTCTTTAATAGAGATGGACTGGAACTAAAGAGAATTTTTGTTCATGCACTGTAAAAATTTGACTTTAAGTGAAATGTGATTGACTGTTGTGGATGTGAGAAATTTGTTTTCACTTGATGGAAATGTGTTGTCTCTAGAAGAGACCCCAGTATGTTTTGTAGTAATTAAAATAGATCTAAAATATCAGAGATCGGTAACATTTTCAAAGCTGGCATGGCTTGAAAAACAATCTAATAGCTACTTATACCAAAGTACCATGTGCCTGTTGGCATTACTGTCTGGATGTTGGAGAATGTGTGTGTGTGCACATGGACATGTCAGTGAGCAATCCTTGTCACTGTTCATGAACACAAGGATGTGCATGTGTTAGGATGACTAATCGATTGGCAAAGTGGCATTGTAAGGTGTACACCAATCGCTGCTGAAGTGCTCTTGAATGGTTAGAAAGGCCAAGGAATCGTTTCACTCTCTTGATTGCTCTGAAATTAATAGCATTCCTCTGGTGTCTCAAAAGCATAATACAATAAGGATAGCATGATAGGAGACAAAAATCAGGTATGCCAATTGGCAGCTATGAACATTTTGATGAATAACTTGGACCAAGATACTATAAAAAAGACCAAGGTTTCGAGAATTACACGTTTATGACAAGGCCTTTTTCCCACTTTTGTGTTGCATTCATTCTACCACAATGTCATCCTTTCTGATCAACTGCACCCATACATATTATTTATAATTTTAGAAGTGTAATAGGGCTTTCTTATGATACACTGAGCACCGTACAAACTCATCAGTCAGTACAAGGTCACAAATGAAGGCCCCAGGTGACAGAGGGAACCCTCGGGTATCTAGTGATGCCTGGGTTTTCTTATTACCAGTGGGGATTTAACACTGCTGGTACTGCTGGTGCATGGTGGTCTATGCTGTCAATGGGTGTTAAGGACCTGCACTGCATGTTGTCATAGGTTGTCATTTGGTTGATAAGAGGTTAAAGAAACATACTGATTGATGATGTTAAATAAAAGGGACACTTGATATCTATACATTTACGTTCAACACGGCACAATGACATAGTCTAAAAAATTCCAAACTAGTGTGAGGATAATTTTACATCTTTAGCATGATTCTAATCCTGTGTGTACTATTTTTATTCTTATGAAATATTATATAGACAAGTTAAAGACAGGCATAAGTCTTTGAAAAGTCCCAGATCTTAGAAGCTCTTAAGTAAATAATACACATCTGATGTGCTTGTCAAAACCACAGACAGATACCTTGTATGCATTCATAGTTCTCATATATTTGGCCAGGTTAGGTGCTTGGCTTAGCTTTTCTTTTTTCAATATCTTCAGGTTAGCTGAAAAGCTTAAAAGGAGAAAGACGGACAATTTTTCCAAGGGCATATAAACAGCCAATTGACAGAATAACGTACAGAGGTCAAACAATGAAGAGCACCATGTTCCAATGATAACTATATCTGGAACACAAAAATAAAACTTCTGTATTAAATATATTTAATGAAGATGATACTACCAATTAACACTGTCAATAAGTAACAAGAGAACCAGGCCTGCCAAAACCTAATTAACCCTGCTTATACAGGGGGTGATCACAGTAGGAAAACATTGCTGATAGACAGGGACTAAAAGACATCTTGGTTTATGAAGGGAAAACATTGAAAGTACTTAGGGAATGGGAATAGATCATTGAAAAGGCAGATAGCAGGAGGAGATGCACCTGCTGGGAGAGAAGTTAAAGAATGTAAAATGAACTCGCTAAGAAAGTAAATAAAAGGAAACTAATGAGTGTGAAATTAAGTAGAGAAGAATCAGACAGGTTGTTAAAGGTGGAAAAACAACACAAAGGACGCTAGTGCATGAAATAAGCAAAAAGGACAACGCCTATGCAAAAAGTCTAAAACAGGGGTCAGCATTAGAGTTGAGCGGACACCTGGATGTTCGGGTCCGACGGGTTTTTCGGAGAACTTTGAAAAAAAGTTCGGGTTCGGGCTCGAACTTGATCCCGAACCCTATTGAAGTCAACGGGGACCCGAACTTTTGGCCACAAAAATGCTTCTAACAAACTCCTGGAAAGAGCTAGAGGGCTGGAAAAGGAAGTAAAATGGGGGTAAGAGTAGGACAAGTGCCCTGCAAAGAAATGTGGATAGGGAAAAAACTTAAAAATAACATAAAATAAGCAGCCGTTTAGTAGGGAGCTATCTACCAAAAGGTTGAAAAACCTAAATTGGTCACCTAAATTGGTCTTTCAGCCACATTTACTAATACTAAGTAAAGATTACTTAGTATTAGTAAATTCAGCCCCTACTCGCTATACCGCGAGTAGGGATGTGTCTAGTAAACAGTGAGCAGCCAGCGGCTGCTCACTGTACAAAAAAAACAAAAAAACCTATTGCCCCCACCACTGAGAGGTGGGTGGGGGCCCTAAATAACAATAAGGGGGGCCTAATGTCCTCCCCCCCGACTAGGGGTCCCCAAACCCCTAGTCACCCCCCTCCCTCCAAAAAACTTACCCCTACCTACCGCCCTCATCCTAAAAATAATGAGGGGGGACCCTTGTCTAAATACCTGTAATAAAAATAGACTTACCATTCGATGTCTTCTTTCTTCTAAAATCTTTTTTCAGCCCCAAAAAAGGCCAAATAAAAATCCAGAATAACCGACGCACTTTAAAAAAAAAATAATAATAAAAAATAATAATCCTTCTTCACCCATCGAGGGCTCCGCGCAGACTGAGCTCTTCAGGGCAGGGGAAGGCTTATAAAGCCTTGCCCCGTCCTGCAATTAGGCTCAGAGCACTCTGATTGGTGCGTTTAAGCCATCCAATCAGAGTGCTCTGACAGGTAAACAAAGAGACTGACCGGTAAGTCTCTACATTTACCTGTCACAGCACTCTAATTGGTTGGCTTGAAATCCACCAATCAGAGTGCTCTGTGTCATTTTACACAGCGTGGGAAATTTCTTTGGAATTTTCCCACGCTGTGTAAAATGACACAGAGCACTCTGATTAGTGGATTAAGTAACCAATCAGAGTGTTATGAGTCAAATTACACAGCGTGGGAAAATTCCAAAGAACTTTCCCATGCTGTGTAAAATGACACAGAGCACTCTGATTGGCTGGATTTCAAGCTAACCAATCAGAGTGCTCTGTGTCATTTTACACAGCGTGGGAAAATTCCAAAGAACTTTCCCACGCTGTGTAAAATGACACAGAGCACTCTGATTGGCTGGATTTCAAGCTAACCAATCAGAGTGTTCTGTGTCATTTTACACAGCGTGGGAAAATTCCAAAGAACTTACTTGTCAGTCTCTTCATTTACCTGTCAGAGCACTCTGATTGGATGGCTTAAACCGACCAATCAGAGTGCTCTGAGCCTAATTGCAGGGCAGGGCAAGGCTTTATAAGCCTTCCCCCGCCCTGCAGAGCTCAGTCTGCGCGGAGCCCTCCATGGGTGAAGAAGGAATTTTTTTTTTTTGTGCTTGTTTTTTTTTTTCTTTTTTTTAAAGTGCGTCAGTTATTCTGGATTTTTATTTGGCCTTTTTTGGGGCTTAAAAATAAAGATTTTAGAAGAAAGAAGACATCGAATGGTAAGTCTATTTTTTTTTTTTACAGGTATTTAGACAAGGGTCCCCCCTCATTATTTTTAGGATGAGGGGGGTAGGTAGGGGTAATTTTTTTGGGGGGAGGGGGTGACTCAGAGTTTGGGGACCCCTAGTCACCTGGGAGGGGGGAATTTTATTTATAGCCCCCACCCACCGCGCAGAGGTGGGGGCCGGGGGGGAGGACATTAGGTCCCCCCCCAATTTTTATTTATGGCCCCCACCCACCGCTCAGGGGTGGGGGCCTGAGGGGAGGACAATAGGTACCCCCCTTATTGTTATTTAGGGCCCCCACCCGCCGCACAGGGGTGAGGGCTGGGGGGGAGGACCTATTGTCCCCCCTCTCATTGGTATTTAGGGCCCCCACCCACCGCTCAGGTGTGGGGCGGCCGGTGGGGGGCAATAGGTCCCCCCCTTAGTTTAAAAGTCCCCACTCACGCATCGCTGGTGGGGGCTCAGGAGGGGGTAAATTATTATATATTTTTTTAACAGTGAGCAGCCACAGGCGGTATAGCGAGTAGGGGCATAATTTACTAATACTAAATGACCAGCTTCTATAGAGGCTGGGTCACATGCTGCACTGGACAATCACAGCCATTAGTAGGCATGGCTGTGATGGCTTCTAAGGGCACACGAGTCAAACGCTTTTTGATTGGCTGCCCTGTGGCCTTTCAAAACGCGCCATTAAATCGCCGAACTCCAACCCGAACATACAGTGATATGTCCGTGTTCGGGTCCGGGGTCCAAAAAACGTAATGTTCGGTACGAACCCGAACTTTTCAGTTCGGGTTCGCTCAACTCTAGTCAGCATGGCACTCAACGTGCTTTTGTACTGCACTCAAGGTTGCCAGAGACAAACAGGCTCTGGCCTATCAGGAGTCCCAGTGGGATTTCAGATATCTGATCCGAGCAGTGATTGCGGGTGGTGAGGGGAAATCCTCAATTCATGCATTCCAGCACTTGTGAACAGGAATCCGTGCTGGAGTAGAGCAGCCCACATCAGCTATCTCAGACCCTGCCCTTGACCTGTGCCTGGTCAGCCTGTTTCCCACTGGACTCAATGGAAGTCATCCACACTGCTATATATTCCGAGAGCTGGAGAAGAAGCCTCCCCCTCATACAAATAATAGAAACAACCCACAAATACCACTGACAATCCACATACACAACACAACATACACGTACACAACCCCACAAGAAGCCTTTCACATGCAATACCACAAGCAGCCCTACACAAAAACACACCACCAAACACACAATGTGACATATCATCCACACACAATTCTAAAAACAGCCAGCCCTCATGCAAAGACCTCATTCATAGGTATCATACACAATACCACAAAAGCAACAAAATACCCATAATTCCCCTAGATATTCTAGAGGAAATGTCTACTCTGATTATAAATGTGTATTTTTCCCCCCCTTTTTAGATATATTTTGATATAGTTGTTTTTTTTCTCTTTTGTTACAAGGTAATTCATTTTTTTTTTTTTTTTTACATTTTCTGTATGAGGGAGTGAGAGATTTACTTCCCAATTCTCTGCATCCTCTACAGCTCATGGAAATCAGGACATTGGTTGAAACCAAACAGAAGAATTTTGTTATGGGTATAGTAAACTATACATACAATCTCAACACCCCCATGTCATGAACAGCACAGGTAGCCATTAATAAACTAATAATGGCAATTAAAGTGACACTATAGTCACCAAAACAACTACTGTTTAATGTAGTGGTACTGGTGTCTATAGCCTGCCGATGTAATTGCTGCCTTTTCTCTGAAAAGGCATCAATTACAAAGAAAAGCCTAGTATCACCTGCTGCCCAGTAACACTTCTAGTGACAGTCACTTAAATGGCCACTAGAGGTGCTTCCTAATCCAGTACTACACAGTTTTCACACAATCTATGGCGTTGCTGAACATTTCCCATTGAGATGTAGTGATTCAATGCATCTCTATGAGGAAATGCTGATTGTCACAGCACAGTGTTTTGCAAAGCATTGAATTTTTACTGATATCGGATGGGACACGGTCACCTAAACAGCCACTTCAGGGCTATTGTTTATTCCTGACAATATAGTGTTCCTTTATCCTATATTTTACAGGAATGTGCATAGCGTGGCTCTTCAACTGTAAAATTAGCTCAGTGACCTGATATTATATTGCAATACACATTTAGACTTGTATTAGCATCAGAGGGGTCAATATTGTTTTTTTAGGAAGAGTGCTGCTACAGTAAACAATTTATTGTGAACAATTGCCACATGCCTATTGAATATGATGTACCTGAACCACTGGAAACCCACTGAAATAACGCGGGGAACAGTTTCTAGTCCTGAGCCATGGGCTAAAGGAACACTTCAAGCTCCATAACCACTGCAGCGCACATTAGTAGTTATGGTGCTAGCACTACCCTGACATCCTACCGATGTAGGTGATCAAAGCACTTGTTAATCATTTGACAACTTACCTGGGTTCCTATGGTGCTAGGGGTGCCCTGACATTCTTCCAATGTAAGTAGTCAAACCATTTGCTAACAGCTTGGCAACTTACTTGGGGTCCACCAGGCACTGGTCACCTCCTCTGTAAAAGCAAAAGCTCTTTGCATTGAGCTAAGCGGATGCTCTCAGCTAATGAGCTGGCCCTGTACGGTAGAGTTTAGACCAGGTGAGCTAACAGAAGCTGACATCTGGGGAATCTAGGTAAGAAGTCAAACTGTTTGCAAATGTACACTGTAGTGTAGTGCACACTATAGTGGTTACGGTACTTAGAGTGTGCCTTTAAGAGCCACTGGATGGATTAATGCATCTCACTTCGAAGAAAGAAAAAAAAAAATTAAAATGTTGCACAACACTCTTTGATGAAAAAGTAATAGTGGCTGTAGATAAAAGGTCAATTAACCACTGATACCAGGATCAACATACTTTCATTACATCCGTCACCAGAGAAAGTGCAAATATTCTGGTTATGTCTGCTATGCTCGTAGAGATTTAAATAGCCAGAAGTTGTAAATGAGAGGCAACAAAATGTGCGTGGGCCCCAAATGGACGTAACAAACTGGTAGCCCATCCCTGAGAAAATTACGGTTACGTTTGTCTTGTCAGTATTGTCGCACCGTCATAGCTTTGTACTGTCCTTCCTAATCCGAATACAAATGAATAAAGAAATGAAAAAAGAAACTTGGTGAATGAGTAGATGATAAAAAATGCACACATTAAATATAGCATGTCTTCTTTAATTATCGTAAAAAGTTACTCCGTATTGTTATGGATTGTTGGCTTGGTGATGAACCAATAGTAATACGATGCATTCCATGATCTAATCATTGAAAGAGTAAAAGGAGCTGGTAATTGAATGGCTTTACTAGAGTAACGTCAGGAAGGAAATTCACTTTATACAGAATATTTATCTGTTGTCTACCACTAGGAAATAATATTCACATTCATTACAACATAACTATTTTACCAGTTCTCATTGTTTGATCATGCTATGTATCTCTTGAACTCGTACTGATTGGTAAAAATAAGCACTAATTATAAGTGTTCTGGAATTTCTTGAGCAATATGGATATTAAATATATGCCCCAGGCAAAGTAAAATAAATAAACATGATGGCAAGTCAAAGTTATGTTCAAATACTGCTCATATATACTGAGATATGTATAACCCTATTTGCATCTTTCCATCTTTAATGCAATGTTTCTAGAGATAAAGATAAATGTATGTTCTGAAATCCATTTGGATCCAGCCAGCCGCACATTAGAAGTGTTATTCACTAAAGTGACAATTGGAAGTAGATTCAAAGTCAATATTTAAAAAAAAAACAAAAAAACATTATCTCACATTTTAATAATTTCAATTAAATGAAATGGCCCCAGCGGACTAACCATGCTGCCAGCAACACTTTAATAGGCATTTAAATGCCTATTAAAAGATTTTCGTGTGAGGAGGGTTAAATTCCTGCTCACATCACTAACCCCAGGGCTCCTGCTCGGCCGCTGGGGCTATTTAAATTAATTACAATTATTAGCAGCAAAAATGTGAAATAATGTGTTTTCCCCCTCAATTTTCAACATTTTATTCACAAGTAATGTTGTAATATGTGATATATATAGGATGTTAAATGAAAGCCCTTTCTGTCCTTTGAAAAGGGTGTATAATATGTATGGGGCACTTGAAGAGAAACACTTAAATTACAGTGGAACAAACCTATAGCACAAATTCAGGGTTTTGTTTTGGTCTAGATATCTATAGAATATAGAATGCACACCATAACAATCTCAAAAAACTTAGCTTTATTATGTACAAAAAGTACCAAAGTGAAAACATACAAGAAAAGTAAACACAATGACAGAAGCAAGGGCAAATACAATAAAGAAATGGTAAAATACCAAAAAGATTCTTACAAGTCACAAGTAATATCATATAAGAATCAATTGTGTGCACTAAAGACATTCACAGAGCAAAGAAATCACCTAAATGATAAATATTACTGCTCTGGTAACGAACCTCTAGTACTTACAAACAGTAAGTATGCTCACACTGTATCAGGTGTCTATAATCGCCATTTTACTCACTGGCAAGCGAACGCTTTCAACAATACGCCCCACAGGCATCATAGTTGCCACCGTGCGCAACAATAGCCCGCGCATGTGTACTACAATAAGTGCCTCGCACGCGTGCAGCAACATCTCATTCACGCATGCGTATAACGGCAAACTGTTCGCGCAGGCGCAGCACTTCTACTAAGCTAGTGAATACTGTATCATCAACCACTGAGGTACCCTATCATTCGAAAAAAACGCCCACACACAATGCACAGCAACTAGTATCTAAAATAGTAAAATAAACCATCAACATTCTAACTAATAGTGGATACCATCCACCATGTTACAAATTATACTCCATAAATGTCAGTACCCCCCATGCAGATATACAGAATATGTATTACATATGTATATGTCAAAGAGGACTAATAAAATAATAAAGAGATAAATAATAAATAATCTTAGATCAACCTTATAAATAGAATGTGATCAGTGAACCTATACATAAAATCATCTCCCACAAATATTACAAGACAAAACACAAAAGAAAACCAAAAAGTGATGTGCAAAAAAGATTTTGAATTCCACAAACACCCAATGTGTAATAGACTGATCGCTACAGGTGCCAAATACGCAATAGTAATGCAATACATAGTGGTTCTCCATATAGTACATGTTAACTACTTAACTATGTAGTGTAAATCAGTAATTATTCAATATATTTACAAAAATAACTATATTGCCATAATTATTTACACAAACAAAATAAAACAATTATTCATATTATGCACAGGACAATATAATACAATGTGACCCGCATATTAAGAGGCTATTCATCATCAATTTTTAAAGACATAGCAACATATTTAAAGAATTCATCTCAAATATATATAATTTTGAGAAAATAAAGATATATCAAAGCTATTGAAGAATCCATTATAATTGTATATAGCATTAGAAAAATCATTATTACATCACCTTCGTCAACCTATACACTGACTATACCCATACCAACAGGATAAACATAGCATAGGTAAACAACATCGTACCAACCACAAAAAAACACTACTCATGGCAAAAAGCTCTCGTAGTCATGGGTACCATCGTTCAATATTGTCAGTATACTAAATATATAAATAATCATAAGTCATAATTCATATAGACAAAATTTGCTGTAGTTTGAGATACAAAACTATATATGCACATAATGGGTCATCATAACAAAGACGTGAATCAATTCAACGTGTATGATGATACATTCTAATCGATTCAATATCTTCTGGCACACTAACGTCACCAGTACCATGGTCCAAATGGCCACTGTAGCTCCAGTCTATAAAAGGAAATAAAAACAAAATATAAAGATACAGACAGAGTAAAATATTGTCAGGATTATAGAAATGGTGATAGATCCTTATCCTCATTCAGACCCTTAGGATTACAAAGTCTGCAGCTCGTAAATCCAGTATACCTCACATTGTTTAACCCCTTAAGGACACATGACATGTGTGACATGTCATGATTCCCTTTTATTCCAGAAGTTTGGCCCTTAAGGGGTTAAGCCTAACCACTTGCGAAATGCCACCCCTACTGGATTTAATCACCTCCAAAATCATGTACCGCAGTTGGGAAACTGTATGTCTTTTCTCAGCGAAGTGCCGGGCCACCGGATATTGCATCTTATTCGTCCGAATGCCGCTCTTGTGTTCCCCGATCCTTGTAGTGAGCGTACGCGTGGTTTCACCCACATACGCTAATCCACACGGGCATTTCAGCGTGTACACCACAAACTGAGACTGGCAATTACAAAATTCCCGAATCGGGTATCTCCTACCCGTCCTCGGATGCGTAAAATTATCTCCCGTGATCACCCCATTGCAGTAAATACAATGCCCACAGCGGTACATACCCGGTATCGCAGAAAGCCAGGTATCAGCTGTATCTTTCTTCCCCTGTAGATTGACATTCTTCATTAGATGGTCCCTTAGGCTCTTGTGTCGCTTAAATAAAAACAAAGGTCTCTCATTAAAACAAGGGAGAAGTTTAGGATCAGATTGTAAAATTTTCCAGTGCTTGTTAATGATGTGTTTAACCTCACCAAAGTAAGTCGAGTACGTCATCACGCATGGGATGCCTTTCTTGCCCTCCCTAGCTCTTTTCTGCAAGAGGGTATTCCTATAAAGCAGTTTCGCCTTATCCCTACATCCAGAAACCACATCCGTCTCATATCCTCTAAAAGAAAATGCTTTGAAGTAGAGACAGTGCCCTAGTGTCATATTTAGCTTCATCAGACACTATTCTGCGTGCCCTGACAAACTGACCATATGGCAAATTCTTAATAAATGATACTGGATGAAAGGAATCCACATGCAGGTACGAAACCCGATCTGTGGGCTTTTGGTACAGATCAAATGATAGACGACCTCCTCTTACCTGTAGATTAACATCCAAGAAATGCATCTCATGGAGATCATATTCCAACGTAAAGGAGATGGTGTACAAACACCCATCAAGTCTCTCTTTAAAAACCATTAGATCATCCACATTACCTGTCCAACAAAAGAAAATATTGTCTATATACCTGAGCCACAACCTCACATGACGCATAAAATCCTGGTCTCGGTATACAAAAGTATCCTCAAAAGCTGCCATGAATAGATTGGCATATGTCAGTGCTATATTTGACCCCATCGCTGTACCCTGTACTTGGAGGTAATATTTACCCTCAAAAATAAAGTAGTTCACGCTGTACCAGCGGGTTGAATATTTGGAAAAGAAATTGGTGAATTACCAGTTGCATTCAGAAACACTTGTCGAATACCTTAGGGTTAAGAGAATACCAAGGGGTCCAAGGCTTAATATTAGACCAAACTTTAGTAAAGCTCGTAAAGATTTTTGTGTCAATTGGTACAAAATCCTAAACAAGTGTAGTTTGGATCTCATAGCATTGACAGTAGAGGGATTGCAACAGGATTTGGTTGAAATAGAAAATCTGCTTAGTGATACCAAGAAAAAGTTGTTTGAGACTGGTGAGAAAACAGTGATAGAGGATAAATTGGTTGCGATTTCCTCCCAGTTACCGAAACATAGGGAAGAAGTACTAGAGAGAAAGTTAGACAAGTTTCGTAGAGATACGGTTGACTATTTAGTGGATAAAGTATATTTTTGGGGGGGCGGAGCCTAACCTCGGAGGAAGATGGACGCCTGATCCCACAGCTCCCTCTCCCCCAGGCACAGAATCAGCCATCATCCGCATCACACACGGCCCAAACACCCTCCAAACAGCCCCCAGGCGACCACCCAGCATCAGGCTCCACAATATGGGCGGCGGGAAGAAAAGGAAAGAAGAGCTCACCCCATCGGTAGCCTCCATGTTCCGCACGCCGGGGGAATCCCAGAGGCCTACCCACTCCTATCAAGGAGCTGATCAAGGTACTGACTCAGAGGGGCCCGATCCCACACTTGACCCCTCGACCCCCCTCACCATCGGGAGCCTCAGGGACATGCTAAAGGAGGCCACAGTGGACATAAAATCCCACGTGGCAGAAGAGATCACTAGAAATTTAGCAGGCCTCAGAACAGAAATACAGACACTGACTGCCCGCACAGACCAGACAGAGGTACGTCTCACTGCACTGACAGCTACCTCCACCTCGCAGTCCCAGGAAATCTCCTACCTCCATGGCCGCCTCACGGCCATGGAGGACAACCTGGAGGACCTTAACAACAGATCACGGAGGAATAACATCCGAATCCGTGGCCTGCCCGAAGCAGTCCAGCCAGAGACCCTAAGCACCACCCTGAAAGATATCTTTTCTGCAATGGCACCCGAACTACCGCTGCCACTCCTGGAAATGGACCGGGCTCACAGAGCACTACGACCCCCAAATCTGAACCTCTCTACCCCAAGAGACGTAATTATCCGCCTCCACTACTTCCAAACCAAAGAAAAACTAATGCAACTAGCCAGAAACCGCCCTCCCAAGTATAAAGACGTCCGCCTAACCTTCTTCCAGGACTTGGCCCCAACTACATTAAAGAAGAGGAGAGATCTAAAACCCCTCACCTTGGCCCTCCAAGAACAGGGGCTAAAATACACTTGGGGCCACCCCTTTAAACTGCTGGTCAAAAAAGGCGACCAAACCCATATCCTCACCACAGCCGCAGAAATGGGCCCGATGGCGGACTCTCTAGGAATTCAGCTCCAGAATCCCACACCACTAACGGGATACAGGGGAAGAGACCGCTCCAGAGACAGGGCTGCATCCCCGCATCCGGCCAAACAGAAAAGACCCCCCCACGCCATAGAAGACAACACCGCTGCTAGACGTCAAGGGGAACAATCCCCGCCGCACCGCTCAGGCCGCTAGAAGTACAGGACGGACGCCAAATAAGAGGAACTTAACCACGAAGAATCAGCCCCATGGATCCAGAACCAACAGCAATGAGAACCCCAAGCCCATGGCAACCCCCCCCTCAGGGGCACACCCCGAGATAAAACCAAGAGGTCCCCCCTCGACACTCTCAAACATCCCCCATACAAGAACTGACCTGCACCGCACTACCGGACCGGTACCCCTTTGAAACCATCACGGACACAGCTTGACCCTCATAACAACACCAGAGGAGAAATCACCAACACACGGCACCGAGCCCTGACCACCTTACACCCAACGGACCCAGTGAAATACATCCCCACTCCAAAACCGCCTCGGATCTGAAGAGAGAACCAAACGAAAAATACGTGAACTCTAGAGACATTACTCTTGCAATCTTCTACACTGTAGAACATGATTACCACGAGGGTAATGGGGGATAAGGCAGAGAAGGAGAGACAAGACTGACCACGTAGGGCCTAGTAGCAAGAAGAAAGAGGGTGAATCACACTCCAGACTAGATGGACCACTAGACACAATAACACTCACTACACCCTCCCAGACTAAGGACACCACACACACATAACACTGACACTGATCATACAATGGACAAGACAACAGCAGGATAGGGGGAAGAAAGAGTGGGACGAAGACGAAACCGGGTTTTTAAAAAAGAAACGTAGAAGGGGAGGAGAGGGGGGATAGAATTAAGTGAAAACCCACACAAGGCACATCTAGGCAGTTACCCAAGATAATTAACTTCCCTGGAAGTCAACACACAGGTTAAGCAGAGGCAAAAACCACAGTTATTACAAAATGTTAATGTTTTTCTTGTATATATGTTAATATATTTTCTTTCTCTTCCAAGCGAACCTCACAAGTGACAACACAGACTCACATATGACACAGAAGAAAGAAAGACCGAAAACGGAGCATCCCACCCCGTACCAATAAACCACCTTAAGAATAGACACAACGAACCGACTAAGAACCCACCGACCAACCGTGAGTGATACACTGGCAATTGTGCAGGGGGAGAGAGGGTACCGGGAATGTGAAAAACCTTCCTCCTCTCTCCCTCACCACAACCCACAGTACCCCCCACAAGGGGACCACACCACACCTACCCCAACCCTTAAGGCACCACATACAACCCCCCCAACACCACCTGGCGATCCTATAGTAAGACCAGGGCACACCGTCACCCCGTTCTTCACCCCTTTTTAGATACTAAAACCCCACAACCCTTACCTTTACCCCACTCCCCACAACCCCCCCCTCCCCCCCCCGGAACCAATCGGGCGAGAAACCCTGGGTCCTTCGCAATCTAAATCACTAAACAGACCCACACCCCCAACCAATTTCAGCACAATGAAGTGCATTTCACTCAACTGCAAAGGCCTAAACAACCCAGCTAAACGCCACCAGCTGATGCGCTGGGCCAATAGAACGGGAGCAGACGTAATACTCCTCCAAGAAACACACTTTGAGACCTCGAGACCATTCCCACTCAGAAACAGACACTACAAAGAATGTCACTTAGCAAACTCCCCAACCGGAAAACGTAATGGAGTGGCAATACTCATCCGGAACACATGCCCCATCAGCTTCACAAACACTATAGCTGACCCGCAAGGCAGATTTCTCACTATAACAGGACAGCAAGGCACTCACAAATACGCGATCACTACACTATATGCCCCCAACAACCCAGACCCGTCCTTCTGGACAGCCATCCAGGCCCACCTCAAATTGTTCCCCTCCCACCACATGATCACAGGGGGGGACTTTAACGCGGTCATCAACCCCCAAACAGACCGACAACGACAACCCACACGTACTGGTAAAACTACCCCAGCAGCCAAAATAGACAAACTACTCTCGAACTTTGTACTCCACTCAGGTCTCCAAGATGTATGGAGAATGCAAAACCCCACAACCCTCGACTTCACTTTTTATTCTCACCCTCATCTCTCATACTCTAGGATTGATATGTTCCTGATATCCCCGTCCCTCCTAACTCAAGACATTACAACATCTATAGGCACGATCACGTGGTCCGACCACGCAGAGATAACCCTAACACTCTCAATTCCACAAACAGCTAGAACATGGTCATGGCGACTAAACCCAACACTCCTACACATCCCTGAAATAAGGGCGTCCACCCAAACGACACTCACAGAGTATTTCCAACTCAACAAGGACTCAGTAGAATCCACAGGCATATCATGGGCAGCACACAAAGCGACCATAAGGGGCAAACTAATAGCGGAGGCCACAAAACACAAAAAGCAAAAATTGCAGGAACTGAAGGACCACCTCCTCTCGCTGAGAGCCCTAGAGATTCAACACAAACAACACCCAACCCCACCGATCTTAACACAGATCAAAATCCACCAACAAGCCATCAAATCCTACATGGCCAAAGATTCACAAAGAGCCCTCCAATGGAGTAAACAGCTCTTTTACGAAAAATCAAACAAGGCAGACACCCTCTTAGCCCGTAAACTACGCCAAAAAACACACAATAAACGCATTACTAAAATAAACTCCCCGAGAGGAAGCACACACGAAAGCCCGGATAGTATAGCGAGGATTTTCTCCCAATACTTCACAACACTTTATAATCACAACCCCGATCCATCGCCAACTCTAACACATGACATCGAGACATACCTCCGGAACACTCCTCTCCCATCACTAACGAATACGGAGATAGAAAGACTGTCTCCCCCTATCACGACGGAGGAAATGGCAAACACACTAAAAACCATTAAACCCAACAAAAGCCCAGGACCGGATGGATTCACAGGTCTTTATTATAAGACATACGCAAGCACACTAATACCGCACCTCACAGCTCTAGGGAACTCACTCCTCCAAGGAAACCCACTCCCCAAAGAAATGCTCAGAACGAACATCTGCCTCATCCCAAAACCGGACAAAACACATCTCGACCCAGGCCACTTTAGACCCATCTCTCTACTCAACGTAGACACTAAAATAATCACCAAAACCCTAGCCAACCGGATCCAACTACTCCTACCGAAATTAATCCACCCTGACCAGGTAGGCTTCATCCCCACAAGACAGGCAGCAGACAACACGAGACGAACAATTGACTTGATCTGGGTAACACACAAAAGACAGTCCCCTACCCTCCTCTTATCAATGGATGCTGAAAAAGCATTTGACCGATTGCTCTGGCCATTCCTGTTTGCCACCCTCCAGAAATTCAAATTCCCGACCCCCATTCTAGACGCCCTGAAAGCCCTCTATGACCAGCCCACGGCCACACTTCTTATCCCCAATACTAAACACCCAGAATTTGTAATCAAAAACGGGACGAGGCAAGGCTGCCCACTCTCACCACTCTTATTTGCCCTTTCGCTTGAACCTCTTCTCCAAAACATACGAAATGATCAGACAATACAGGGCATTAAGATAAGATCAGAAGAATACAAAATAGCGGCATATGCTGACGACATCCTCCTCACACTCTCAGACCCCATCCAATCTTTACCACCCCTACTAACACTCCTACAACAATACGCAACCCTCTCGGGATACAAACTAAACCTGGAGAAAACAGAGGCCCTTCCGATAGCAATACCACAACACACCCTGGAACAACTACAACTAACCCATCCATTCAAATACAACCTAAGCAATATACGATACCTAGGAACATATCTCCCAGCAGACCTGAACACATTATATGCCCTGAACTACACACCACTACTCCACCAAGCACAATTAGATCTGCAAAAATGGGGACCTATGTCCATATCCTGGATAGGACGCATAGCCTCAATAAAAATGAATCTCCTCCCCCGATTCCTCTATCTCTTCCAAACACTACCAATACCCATTTCCAAACACGACTTTAAAACGCTCCAGGTACACATAGACAGATTTATCTGGTCAAACAGGAGACCGCGCATAAAAAGATCCACAATGTACAAAACCACAAAATCAGGAGGCCTGGGCCTCCCGAACTTCTACCATTACTACCAAGCGGCCCAACTGGCCCAAATACAACAACTGCACGCACCACCAGGATTCAAGCTCTGGGTAGACCTAGAGCACGATCTCCTGGGACGAGACCACCCATCACTACTTTTTTGGCTGCCCAAGAAGGACAGACCACCCACGCCACTAACCACCCCTACATTAACCACATCTTTTCTCATTTGGGACGACATCACATCAAAACATCCCATAATCAACAACCCATCGCCCCTCACACCTATCCTAAGAAACAAGCAATTTCCCCCGGGCCTAACTCCCAAAGACTTCTCACGATTTGAGGACAATGGACTATTACGATTCCTACACTTTTTCCAAGGCCAACAACTCTGCCCCTTCCAGGACCTCCCCAAACAAACACCCCTGACCACATTCGATCACTTCCGCTACATACAGATTCGCAGCTTTTTCAACGAACCACAAAACAGGACGGCCGCCACTACCAAACCAACACAATTCGAAAATACATGCCTCCACGCACCCATACAGAAAGGACAAATCACAAAAATATACTCACTCCTAAACTCAAACTCCCCAGAGGACGCACTCTCCTACACCAAGGCCTGGGAAAGAGATATAGGCCCCCCCCGCAGACCCTACAGACTGGGCAGACATATGGGAAGCCACGGCCTCACTTACCATTTGCGTTAATCATAAAGAACAAGCCTATAAAACCCTACTCAGATGGTACCTCACACCGCTCAGACTGAAACAAATGGGCCTCGCCACCACAGACACCTGCTGGAAAGGCTGCACACAGAAGGGCACTTACATTCACCTCTGGTGGGAATGTCCCCAAGTCCTACAAATATGGGAAAGAGTGAGCACGCTCGCGTCAGACATATTAGAAACAGATATCCCAAGAGACCCCTGGATATGGCTGCTCTCAAAACCCCACCCCCCCCTCACCAGAGCGCAAAATAAACTAGTGGCCAGATTAGCGTTAGCTACCAGAAGAACAATAGCAGAACAATGGGGCAATCAGAATACACCCCAACTAACCACGATGATCCACAAAACACAAGAAACAATGGAAATGGACAAACTGTCCGCCCTACTACACGACACAACTCGAAACTTCCACAAGATATGGGACCCATGGACCCAACACCACCTACAGGCACCGTAAGCGGAGGACCCGGGAACAAGCCGCGATCCCTCCCCCCCCCAAAACCAGACCCCCTACTAATAACACAATGGGACCCCACATAGGCCCCCCCAACCCTATACACATACACCCTCTCCCCCCCCCACACCAACTTCACGATTCAATGCACAAACACAAGACTGGGGAACTCGCCCAACATTTAACAAAATACCACACTCCGCACAACCTGACCACCAGCAGTAGATACGAATATAAGAGGACAACCTCAGACACTAGGCGTAGACCCAGATCTCATCACACTGGAAACCCTCCACATCTACAGCCTATATGAGGCGACCACCCATGGGCTGAGACCACCAAACTCCCACACGGACCCTACCCGCACTCAAAACAGACACACCAACCCAAACCCCAGACCCAAACAGAAACGAAAGAGACAAAACCTGACAAACACAACACAGGAAGAGCCACATACGCTCTCAGAGACAAAAACGACAGGACCCGAAGCCAAGTGACAACCTCCACCTGAGACATAGAAAACTGTACCACTTAACCTAGAAGACTGTTCTGAGGTTTCGCAATAAATCGTACCAATGCCATTGAGTCGAAACAAAACTGTAAAGCTATTGAATGACACTACTACCCTACCCCTACCTTTATTCTGTACCCTTTACCTCACCTAAACCTGAAAAATAAAGAATTTATAAAAAAAAAAAAAAAAGTATATTTTTGGAGACAACAACATGAGCCACATAATTTCCAAGGAGAAATAGGAATACTAACGACACTAGTCTGTCTGACCCTGAAGTAACATCAGGTGATTCAGAATCTAGCAACCACATTCGTTTTTTTAGGAAGAACTCAAGAATGAGATGCGGCAGGAGGAGGGGAAAGAGTAAACAGGAAAGCAACAGCATCTGTAGTAACCGAATCCAAGAAGAGATATCCAGGGAGGACCAGACAGCAGACAAGATGCTGGTAATCAATATCTCGAGCAAAACGCTGACGTCATCACAAGTAAGTGTACTGGAAAGAGGGTTTGGGTTTGTTCCTACTAATTCAGGGGATAAATTATATACTGATATTGAGATGGAGCGTTTTTTCCGGACGGTTCGCTTAAAGGGATTTTTTCATTTACAGGATTACCAGATGGACCAAGATCAGCAGAGGGAGAAAGCAGAGTCTACTAAATATGACCGAGCGAAGTGCAGACCTAAGAGTAGATTTCTCGCTCCTCTGACTAATGCCAGTATCGAGACTTTCGTCAGATCCTAACAGATGGACTAGATAAGATTCAATGGAAAAGGAAGCATAAATCCAATTTAAATAAAAGTGAAATGCTGACACTTCGTGAGCTGAAAGAGGACAACTCTCTATCAATTAGACCAGCCGACAAAGGAGGTGCCCTGGTGGTTATGGATACTCAAAAATATGTAGCGGAAATGGATCGACAATTATCAAACACGCACTATTACAAGATCCTTGATGGTGATCCAGCAGGTGAGCTATGTGCTATAATAGATGGGATTACTAGGAAGGCTTTAGAGGATGGGTTGATTGAGAAGAAAGATTTCAGTTTCCTCAATGTGGATAACCCTAAGACCCCTTTCATCTATCTGTTGCCTAAGATCCATAAGGACCTGTGGAATCCACTAGGGCGCCCCATTGTTTCTGGGTGTGGGTCGATATTGCAGCCCTTATCTACATTTGTGGATATACATCTGCAACCGTTAGTGAGTGGGATGCGCTCCTTTGTACAGGATACTACGGATTTTATCCACAAGCTTGAAATGATTGGGGATATACACGATGGCTCCTTGATGTGTACCATGGATGTTAACAGCCTCAATACCTCCATACCTCCATACCTCCATACTGCATGAGGAAGGTATTGAGGCGGTATTTGGTGCCATGCAGGATATGGATATGAGCGAGGCGTACAGGGGCTTACTTGTTGATTTGTTGTCACTAGTACTGTATTAGAACTACTTTATTTTTTAGGGTAAATATTACCTCCAAATACAGGTACAGCGATGGGGTCAAATGTAACACCGACGTATGCCAATCTATTCATGGCACCTTTGAGGATACTTTTGTATACCGAGACGAGGATTTTATGCGTCATGTGAGTGTCACATCCTGTTCCCAGCTGTGGATCATTCTGGCTATGGCTTTTTGTATCCAGTACTCTTTTTACAATTCTTGTTTAGTTTTTCTTGGTTTTCTGATTTTCTATTCTATGTCTGGTTTTCTTTATGCTGGAATTTCTGGGTTCATTCCTTTTATTCCGTCTCTGGATTTCCCAGTCTCTTGGATTCATTTAAATGTTTGTTTTATGTTGCCACACCCGTTTGTTTTCCATCATTCCTTTTGTTTCAGTGTTCCTGCAGGCAGCTGCTCAAGCCTTCTGCCCTTTCTTGCAGGTAAGTGCTATATATGTCTTCTTTGGTTGCTTTAGCGAACATTAGGCAGTGTAGGACCTGCCGAATATGGGGTACATTGGCGTTGTGGCAGGCTTATGCAATGTATGATCATATAATGTAACTAAATCCCCATTCTTTTCATATATAGTGCTTAGTTATGTCTCCTCTTGTTTTGCCTATTATATCTTGTCTTGTTTTATTTTGTATTCCCAGTTCATGTACAGTCCTGTCCTGCCCTGTTCTTGTTTTCCTCATGTCTTGTGTACATGTTCTGGGTTCTGCTTTCCGTCCTGCTCTGGTTCTGGGTTCTCCTAGTTTTGTCTTGTTTTCATGTATGGTGCCTATCTCTAGTCTTGCCTTGTTTCTGCACTGGATACATTCTTGCTGCAGAGCCTCCCTATTCAGCTCCTGGGAGGTCTGCTTAATTTCTGCTCCTAGTTCCCTGGGATCCGCTGTAGCTGCATCAGGGTTTTGGTATGTGGCTGCACAAACGCTGGTGCTCAACACCAGGGGGCGTGCGGTTACCCAGCACCAGACCCTGCTAATCCACCTCCACACTGTGACTCCTACTCTGAACAGTGTCTGGGTCCTGGGCACCGGACCACCACCCTGACAGTGAGGTTGTGGCTCAGGTATAAAGACGATATTTTCTTTTTTTGGACAGGTAATGTGGATGATCTAATGGTTTTTAAAGAGAAACTTGATGGGTGTTTGGACACCATCTCCTTTACGTTGGAATATGATCTCCATGAGATGCTTTTCTTGGATGTTAATCTACAGGTAAGAGGAGGTCGTCTATCATATGATCTTTACCAAAAGCCCACAGATCGGGTTTCGTACCTGCATGCGGATTCCTTTCATCCAGTATCATTTATTAAGAATTTGCCATATGGTCAGTTTGTCAGGGCACGCAGAATAGTGTCTGATGAAGCTAAATACTAGGGCTGAACAACTGGTGAAAGCATTTTCTCTTAGTGGATATGAGACGGATGTGGTTTCTGGATGTAGGGATAAGGCGAGAGTGAACTCTAGCCCCGCATCCTGAACCAGGGATGGCAGCAGCAAAGGATAAGAAGGGAGGGGGATATTAACTAAACGCCCCCCCTCCCACTTCCACACACATACATCACCCTTACACACACAGTACTCACACTAACAGCACCCTTACACACACAGCACCCATACACACACAGCACTCACACTAACAGCACCCTTACACACACAGCACACACACTAACAGCACCCTTACACACACACACAGCACTCACACTAACAGCACCCTTACACACACAGCACCCTCCCACACACGTTAACAGCACCCTTACACACACACACAGCACCCTTACACACATACAGCACCCTTACACACACACAGCACCCTCACACTCACAAACACACTAACAGCACCCTTACACATACACACACACACTAACATCACACACACACATACAGCACCCTTATATACACATACATCATCCTTACACACAGCGCCCTTACACACACAGCACCCTCACACACACAGCGCCCTCACACACACACAGTGCCTTCACACACACACTGCGCCTTCACACACACAGGGCCCGCGCACACACAGCGCCTTCACACACACACACACACAGCGCCTTCACACACACACAGCGCCCTTACACACACAGCACCGTCACACACACACAGCGCCCTTACACACATGTAACCGCTGGTGGTTCCCTTATTTACCACTATAATGTCTTAAAGCATAGAACTTAGTAGGGCTAACCATACAGATATCTTAGCCATAATTTTATATAGTGTAAGAGATCCTCTATTTAACATATATAAATAATTGAGAATACAATATAAAATAAGGATTGTCTTGGAAGCAAGATTGTCTTTTGGATATTTATTATATAAAAATATAAAATCCATTATAGCAGAGTTTATAAGATTAAATTACATGCTTGCAAATATCATTATTAGGTTAACATACCCTTCTGAACATGTCATCATGTCAGCCTCTCTGTCATTTTAAGATGGAAAAGGCGTCTGTCTCCAAGTCTCTCCTCTGTATCTTAACATTTAAAAGTACACCTATTTATTCCTTATGTGTCTCCATTTTAGGTTACTGTAGTTCAAATATGAAAAAGTAACACTTCTTTTACTTTTTTTAATTTAGGACCTCCCTTAATTTGGCAAACATACAAGGCCATAACTAAAGGGTGTATACGTCATGGAAATTTTCCTGACTTAGTTCAAGATGGCATCTTAAAGTCTGAATAGGTTATCTGTTGTTTATACTAAGTCGTAAGTGTACAGTCGTGGGAGATTCCCGGATTTGGGGAAGTTCCATTAACTTGGGGTTACCACAGTATATTGTGTACTGCAAGAGTCGTAGTATAGCCTTGAAGCTTGTTTATGCATTATTGTTATTGTAATTGTCTGGGACAAAATGGCGCAAACATATTATGCACTGAGGTTATTGCTTAAAGAAACATCTATGAAAAACAATGTGTTCCATTTCTAACACCTTGTCAGTTTGCAATATCTCTTAAAGACAAAGAACACAGTTTAAGAAATACAACATTTCATTCTAAAACTTGTAATATTTGCATTTGCCCATAACACACACAGCGCTTGCAAACACACACACAGCACCCACACACATACAGCGCCCTCACACAGCGCACACACACAGCGCCCGCACACATACAGCGCCCGCACACACACAGTGCACCCACACACACAGCACCCGCGCACACACAGTGCCTGCACACACACACAGCACCTTCACACACACATACAGCGGTATATATATACAGGGAGTGCAGAATTATTAGGCAAGTTGTATTTTTGAGGATTAATTTTATTATTGAACAACAACCATGTTCTCAATGAACCCAAAAAACTCATTAATATCAAAGCTGAATATTTTTGGAAGTAGTTTTTAGTTTGTTTTTAGTTATAGCTATGTTAGGGGGATATCTGTGTGTGCAGGTGACTATTACTGTGCATAATTATTAGGCAACTTAACAAAAAACAAATATATACCCATTTCAATTATTTATTATTACCAGTGAAACCAATATAACATCTCAACATTCACAAATATACATTTCTGACATTCAAAAACAAAACAAAAACAAATCAGTGACCAATATAGCCACCTTTCTTTGCAAGGACACTCAAAAGCCTGCCATCCATGGATTCTGTCAGTGTTTTGATCTGTTCACCATCAACATTGCGTGCAGCAGCAACCACAGCCTCCCAGACACTGTTCAGAGAGGTGTACTGTTTTCCCTCCTTGTAAATCTCACATTTGATGATGGACCACAGGTTCTCAATGGGGTTCAGATCAGGTGAACAAGGAGGCCATGTCATTAGATTTTCTTCTTTTATACCCTTTCTTGCCAGCCACGCTGTGGAGTACTTGGACGCGTGTGATGGAGCATTGTCCTGCATGAAAATCATGTTTTTCTTGAAGGATGCAGACTTCTTCCTGTACCACTGCTTGAAGAAGGTGTCTTCCAGGAACTGGCAGTAGGACTGGGAGTTGAGCTTGACTCCATCCTCAACCCGAAAAGGCCCCACAAGCTCATCTTTGATGATACCAGCCCAAACCAGTACTCCACCTCCACCTTGCTGGCGCCTGAGTCGGACTGGAGCTCTCTGCCCTTTACCAATCCAGCCACGGGCCCATCCATCTGGCCCATCAAAACTCACTCTCATTTCATCAGTCCATAAAACCTTAGAAAAATCAGTCTTGAGATATTTCTTGGCCCAGTCTTGACGTTTCAGCTTGTGTGTCTTGTTCAGTGGTGGTCGCCTTTCAGCCTTTCTTACCTTGGCCATGTCTCTGAGTATTGCACACCTTGTGCTTTTGGGCACTCCGGTGATGTTGCAGCTCTGAAATATGGCCAAACTGGTGGCAAGTGGCATCGTGGCAGCTGCACGCTTGACTTTTCTCAGTTCATGGGCAGTTATTTTGCGCTTTGGTTTTTCCACACGCTTCTTGCGACCCTGTTGACTATTTTGAATGAAACGCTTGATTGTTCGATGATCACGCTTCAGAAGCTTTGCAATTTTAAGAGTGCTGCATCCCTCTGCAAGATATCTCACTATTTTTGACTTTTCTGAGCCTGTCAAGTCCTTCTTTTGACCCATTTTGCCAAAGGAAAGGAAGTTGCCTAATAATTATGCACACCTGATATAGGGTGTTGATGTCATTAGACCACACCCCTTCTCATTACAGAGATGCACATCACCTAATATGCTTAATTGGTAGTAGGCTTTCGAGCCTATACAGCTTGGAGTAAGACAACATGCATAAAGAGGATGATGTGGTCAAAATACTCATTTGCCTAATAATTCTGCACTCCCTGTATATATATATATATATATATATACGGCGTGTGTGTTTGTGTGTTAGGGTGCACACCCTTATACAATAGGCTGCACACGCCTATGCTGATGGCCATCAGCTGTAAAAGGGCTTTATAAGCAGGCACATCTGAACATGGATACAGGTACCCTTGATAAAGGCAGCCAGTTGGTGCCGAAACGGGATTGTTATGGTGTGCATTCTATATTCTATAGATATTTGGATATTTGAAACATTTGAGGGAGTTTATATGGTTTGCACCTGGGTATTTTAATACAACTTTGTCTCTCCATGTGCTGTTGTTTTGAGAATATTTGTTTTGGTCTAGAACGAGGCCAATTGCCACCATCCTTAAGGATTTAAATACACTGAGCGCATGTTTAATATTATTGCTACTCTAATTGCAGTTTTGTTTTATTTTCTGTGCTCTTGGAGACAGGACAAGATTAAGAGCCCAGTGGGCCTGGTGCTGACAATTATGATGGGCCTTATTACAAAATCTTATTTACCAAAACCACTAAAACAGTCCTATCTCTTAAACGTCATGTATCTGATGAAGATGGTGCTGGAGGAAAACTCATAGGATGCAGCTATGAGAAAACACTAGGCTAATTTCACGCTTTCATCTTTCAAGTAAATCCATACCCCCTAACAGCAGTGTCCAGTAAAGCTGGAAGTCTATGGACGGGGTAAAAGGGTGGGCCACTGAAAAAAAATACATAACCAGAACTGCCCAAAGGGGCGAACATACACAAAAAGGGGGCATGTCTGTGTCCCCATGTCTCCCAGTCCCTTAGTGTCTGTGTCCCCATGTCTCCCGTTGTCCCCATTTCACTAGGACACTAGGGGACATTGAGAAACATTAGTACACTGGGAGATATGGGGACACTGAGATACTAGGGAACATTGGGAGACCTGGGGACACTGAGACTCTTGGGAAAACTGGGAGACATGGGGCACTGGGTGACTTTGAGACACGAGGGGACACTGGGAAACATGGGGCACCGAGACACTGTGATACATAGGGGACACTGGAGACTTGATAAAGACAAAACATCAAAACGTTGCAGTGTTCAATAAACCTGCTTAAATCTATCATAGTGAGTGGCTGAGATTTTTTTTTTTTTTTACTAGAGGACAGTGAGACACTTTGGGGCATGGGGACACTGGGAGACTAGAGGATTCTGAGAGACAAGGGACACTGAGACAGTAAGGACACTGAGACACACCAGGAACACTGGGAGACATGGGGCACTGAGACACTGGAAACTTGATAAAGACCTGGGTACAGGTCGAAACGTTGTGGTGTCCAATAAACCTGCTTAAATCTATCACAGTAAGTGCCTGAGATTTTTTCTTTTATACTAGAGGACACTGAGACACTAGGAGATATGGGGACACTGGGAGACTAGGGGACTTTGGAAAACTAGGAAACACTGAGACACTAGGGACACTGGCACACTACGGACACTGAGATACACTAGGGACACTGGGAGACATGGGGATACTGAGACACAAGGGACACTGGCTGGGAGACATTGAGACACTGGGTGTGCCTCGTGTCTCCCAGGTTTCAAAGTCGCCCAGTGACCCCATGTCTCTGTGTCCCCTAGTGTCTCAGTGTCCCCATGTCACCCAGTGTCCCAATGTCTCAGTGTCCCCAAGTCTCTCACCGTTCCCATGTCTCGCAGGCTTGGAGCTGCTGTCTGGACTCTCTGTGCAGAGCTGCTCCCCCGCGGATCAGTGAGTAGAGAGAGGCAGGGAGGGAGATGCTGTAACTTCTTATCCCTGCCTCTCTCCACACAAACAGTGACTCCTACTGGCTGGCGCTGGTATTGCAGAATCTCTGTTTATACTGAGATAGACATTTGTATTGCCGGTATTACTGCAATACCAGCACCGGCTAGGCAGCCTCAAATACCTGAGAAATACTTCTGAGAAATACCTGGCAACCATAAGAAATACATGAGAAATACCTGGCAAACCTAAGAGTAGTGTGTGAAAAAAAAAATTTTTTTTTTTTTTTTTTTAAATCAATGGGCCTATTCCATGGGCCTGGGCCTGGAGCTGCAGCTCCATCAGCCCCTATGTTAATCCTGCCCTGCTTGGAGATACTGAAGGATACGGAGTAGGAGGTGATATAGGAAAGGAATGTAATTCCCTCATAGCAGTGAATCCCAATCCTGCAGAAGAGACACAATTAGTGGGAGGGTAGAAGATCTATGTCCAGACCCAGCTCCTATTCTGACTAGTATGGAGGATTTACTGTACTGTCTTGCCAAATTTCACTGTAAGCATTCTGACAAGCTAGAATAAGATGAGATCATTTTATAGTTTAATACAATGCACAAAATAATGCCAACAATGAAGTAATAATCCTTCCTCAATGAAGCAATAATCCTTCCTTCGGGACCATAAAAAATTGGGCACATCAAATGGGCACCACTCTGCGTGTATTTTTTTCCTGTGGCACTGAATCGGATGCATAGCAAGGGGGAATGAGCAAGTGGTAGTAATGAAGAATCATCTGATGGAGTGCGGTCCTGCATCAGCCATGCTTAATTCTACAAAGACATGCAGCTTCTCCACAGACCAGATGCACATGTATCTATAGGGGCCTGTTCAGGCCCATGGAACTTGTCAAACTGTACTAAAAGAATCTGATATCTTACCAGGGCACTCCTGGCTCCATATACTATTGCAGGGTTTAAAAGTTTAATCCAGATGGAGAACCTCCTTAGGGAACATTGAGAATGCACAATAATGCAAAAAGCTTGCCTTAACCCCTTAAGGACACATGACGTGTGTGACATGTCGTGATTCCCTTTTATTCCAGAAGTTTGGTCCTTAAGGGGTTAAAGGAACACTATAGTGCTACGAATACAAAGCTACCAAACCACCCTCTCTTTTTTCACTTACTTTATTCCACCACTGGCTCTGTCTCCACCTCCTCTGATGTCGTTTCAAGAGAAAACCTAATGTGCATCCGCAGCAAGTCCAGTGCATGCAAAAGTTATGAAACTTTTGGAAGACTTTTGCACAGAATTTATAAAAGAGTTCCAGGCTGGCCAATGACGTCCATAGATGCTGCCAGAGGCGGAGTTACACCTCCGTCAGCAGAGGGGTTAATCACCATATCTTCAGTGAAGTAGTCATAGTGCTTGGAGTACTCCTTTAAAGATGAAATTATACTTTTTTGAAAGTTAGATTTCCTGAATCCTTTAGCAAACACTATTAAATCTATTAAATTACATTTATCTCAGTGTCCCTTCCATAGGTGATAGACACCATAACACATGGGCAGCTGCTTGTAAAATACATACAAGTACATATAAGATGCATGCACCTTCCTTCCCTGCTTCCAGTACACGACATATGGAGTTTAAACACATTTGCATTGTATGCTCTGGCCAGGACAGCCTAGCATATAAAGTATATTAAAAAATTAAGAATATTCTTATTTTTTCCGATCAAAGCTCCAGGTATTCATTGTAACTGGTTTTTTGGGTTCTAAACTCCAGGTATTCATTCTGCCTGGTCTTCAGGGTTCTAAACTCCAGGTATTTATTGTGCCTGGTCTTCAGTGTTCTAAACTCCAGATATTAATTGTGCATGGTCTTCGGGGTTCTAAATTTCAGGTATTCATTCTGCCTGGTCTTCAGGGTTCTAAACCCAAGGTGCCTAAGCCTTGTTATGTCTTCATTAAAAGAGAGAATATTGTTGTCTGATGTATTCTACACAATGTGGTTAGTGACATTGTATGACAATTATCACCAACTGCAATGCAGCAATATATGTCCTCAGATAACAGCACAGTTAATCACCTCACTCTTCACTTATGAGTACTTCTTTAATTAAATGACTGTTTGCTACCGTTATGTGTACATCATTAACATTTGTTGTTTAACCCCTTAAGGACGGAGCCAAATGTACACATTGTGAACAAAACAAAATGTAAACAAAACCTGGCATTTGCGCTACATGTCTGTCCAACCGTAATACACCTCTTTCATAGTAAATGCACCCACCCTTATTATATATCATTTTATTCAGAGGGGAAACAGGGCTTTCATTTAATATCAAATATTTAGCTATGAAACATAATTTAATATGAAAAAAATGGGAGAAAATACGTTTTTTTTTTTTTTTTTTAGTTCTACATGACATTTTAACGGTCAGTGTCATAATACTGTTTGCTTTTACTGCAATAAAATACACATATTTGTATTTAGTAAAGTCTCACATGTAAGACAGTACCCCCTATGTACAGGTTTTATGGCGTTTTGGGAAGTTACAGGGTCAAATATAGCACGTTACATTTGAAATTGAAATTCGCCAGATTGTTTACGTTGCCTTTGGGACTTTATAGTAGCCCAGGAATGAAATTTACACCCATAATGGCATACCATTTGCAATAGTAGACAACCCAAGGTATTGCAAATGGGGTATGTCCAATCTTTTTTAGTAGCCATTTGGTCACAAACACTGGCCAAAGTTAGCGTTAGTATTTGTTTGTGTGTGAAAAATGCAAAAAGCGCCAATTTTGGCCAGTGTTTGTGACTAAGTGGCTACTAAAAAAGACTGGACATACCCTGTTTGCAATACCTTGGGTTGTCTACTATTGCAAATGGTATGCCATCATAGGGGTAATTTTCATTCTTGGGCTACCATAGGGTCTCAAAGGCAGCGTAACCAATCTGGCGAATTTTAATGTGAAAAAAATGAAACGCAAGCCTTATATTTGACGCTGTAACTTTTGAAAACACCATAAAACCTGTACATGAGGGTACTGTTGTACTCGGGAGACTTCGCTGAACACAAATATTTGTGTTTCAAAACAGTAAAAAGTATCACAGCAATAATATTGTCCGTGTAATGCTGTTTGTGCATGAAAAATGCAAAAAACTTCACTTTTACTGGCGATATCATCGTTTTAATACATTTTACTGTTTTGAAACACTAATATTTGTGTTCAGCGAAGTCTCCCGAGTAGAACAGTACCCCCCATGTACAGGTTTTATGGTGTCTTGGAAAGTTATAGGGTTAAATATAGTGCTAGCAAATTAAATTCCCTTTACTTTTGGCATGGGTTGTCAGGCAGGTCCCGTTAATTGTAATTAATTAAGATACCTAATTATGTAAAAATATTACATAAATATATATGTAGAATTAATATATGTATATATATACGTATGTGTGTATATATATATATATATATCTATATAATTTTTTTTTAAATATTTTTATTTATATATAGGTGTGTATATATATAGTGATATATACGTATATATTTATGTATATAGATATATTATTTCGTTCTACGTGTATTTTGATATATATATATATATATATATATTAATTTCACAAAACAGTTAGAACGAAATAACACACATCTATATATTTTTTAATTATTTATTTTTAATTATTTTTTTAATTTTATTTTTTAACGTATTTACATTTTTATTTTTTTTTTATTATATATAAATATATATATAACAATAATTATATATATATTTAATCAGTATCAGTCTACGTGTAATTTGATATTAATATATATATATAATTATATATATATTAATAGTAAAATACACCTAGACGGTGTATGTGTGTGTATGTATATGTGTATATATATACTTAGATCATATATATATAATATATACATATGATCTAAGTATATATAATTATTTTTTTTACACCATTAACTTATTTTTATTTTATTTTCAGCCAGCAGGGGGACCACCTGTAATTACAGGCAGCCCCCCTGCCGGCAATACAGAAGCCAGCTATACCCGGCCATGTGATTGTGGGGTCCTCGCTAGGACCCCACTCTCACATGGCCGGGGGGCTTCAACGAGGACGGATGTGCCGCGGGGGGCTCCCTGGGAGTCCCCTCCACCGCGATCGCCGGCGTGGGACCGCCGGCGACCGGGTAAGTTAACAAAAACCGGAGGGCGTACAATTACGCCCGGCGGCGTTTAGAGCCGCCTATTAGAGGGCGTAATTGTACGTCCTGCGGTTTTAAGGGGTTAAGCAAGAGACGACACAGCTGAAAACATTGGAATGTTGTGTTTATTCCCAATTCATTTGCTACACTAAATGTTGTGGTATTTTAATATAATTTGTATTTCATTTGCCTACAGAAAACCTATGAAGCAAATAAATTATGCTAAAAAGTGGAGCCTGATTTTTGAGTATAGCTCACTATTTAAAGGGACACTATAGTCATCAGAACAACTACAGCTTATTGAATTTGTTCTGATGAGTAGAATCATTACCTTCAGGCTTTTTGATGTAAACACTGTCTTTTCAGAGAAAATGCAGTGTTTACATTACAGCCTAGTGATAACTTCACTGGCCACTCTTTAGATAGCTGTTAGAGATCCTTCCTGGGTCATGGCTGCCTAAAATGCATCCAAACATTCGGTGTCTCCTCCCTCTGCACGCAGACACTGAACTTTCCTCATAGAGATTCATTGATTCAATTCATCTCTATGAGGTAATGCTGATTGGCCAGGGCTGTGTTTGACTCATGCTGGCTGTGCCCCGATCTGCCTCTTTGTCAGTCTCAGCCAATCCTATGGGGAAGCATTGTGATTGGATCAGGCTACCACTTGATGTCAGCAGACTGCATGTTTTCAGAGTCAAGCAGCATGCAGAGTTACAGCTTCAGGCTCAAATACAGTAAGATTTTGGTATATTTATGGAGGCATGAGGAGACCAGGGGGGCTAGATGGTGGTTTTAACAATATAGGGTTAGGAATACATGTTTGTGTACCTGACCCTGACCCTATAGTGATCCTTTAAATTGTGTGGGTTTTTTTCTCCAGCGTAACTGCTTAGTTTCCGCAGTGCCGGTAGAATACATGGCAAAAATGGCAAATTACAGCCACAAGTAGCAAAAACTAGAATATGTAGTAGTCATTAGAATTTAAGTTGAAAAAAGCCCTCCTAATGTTTTTTTTGTTTTACTTATTAACATTGCAATTTCAGTTCATACCAATATGTTATCACGATGAAAATTGACTATAAAGTACCTGTTCAATACTTTCATCACTAATTCACATATGGACTAGATACATTGATTTTTACTCTTTTAATGTATAACATATATGGTATTTTCTTTTTTTTATTGTAAAAACATTTCTCTTTAATAAAATATATTTAAAAAAAAATAGCAAATCATCTTTGCTGTTTCCACCCATAATGCTATCATGTACTTTAAAAATAAAAAGTCTGAGGCTTGGGAGACCCCAGGATTAAACTTGACAGAGACAGATCTTACAGCCCCAACTAACATGCAACAGGTGAAGGTTTTTTTATTTATTTTTTTAAAGACATGGGAAACCCCAGACCTCAAGAATAACCATGTATAATGACCCAAGTAGGGGTGTAATAAACAGATATTACACAGAGCAATGACTTTTTTAAAAAAAGGATTCTTTAAGCACCAATACAGCTATAGCTTATGAAGCACTTTCGGTGTATATATAATGTCTCTGCAGTCGCACTGCTCAGTTCTCGACCATTTAGGAGTTTAAATCAGTTTTGTTTCTGTTTATAGAGCACCAGCCACCTCCCCTGGCTGTGACTGACAGAGCTAGCAGGGGGAAAAAAGGGTTAATTTTTATCAGATCTCATAACACAGTGTGTTTACGTTAGACTTTATCTCCTACTCTGTACTTTAATTTTATTTCCCCAGAAGAGGCTCCTGTAGGCTATTAAAGCGGCACTGTCATGGCCGAATCCCGTGGTTTTTTTTAACCCCCTCCCGATATTACCTAGTTTTTAAACTTTATTTTCTGCCCCGACCTAGGTCCTGGGTGCTGCCATCTTTGTGTGGGTAGATGAAGGCCCTGTGGGAAACATCATCTGCCCACACTAGATAGCACTGTGAGATTCCCACGCATGCCCAGCTAAACACTTGGGCATGTGAACGGGAATTTCATCCATTCATTCATCAGAAAGACGAATGAATGAACAGAAATGTCAGACGAACAAACAAACACCATAGGTGTTCGTTCATTTTATTAAAAGGAGGGAGCTACCGGCCTGCAGCTCCCTCCTTGTAAAATGTAAAAATAGAAGTGGCAGGGAGCAGTGCTCAACTGCATCTTCCTAAGCACCCCATGTCCCCCTGAGCAGCGGGTGGGGGCCATAAAAACAATCAGGAAACAATAAGGGGGCAATAAAAGAACTAAGTGTCTGTAAAAAAAATAAATAAACCTTACCATTTGAGGTCTTCTTTTTTCTAAAATCTTCATTTTCAGCCCCAAAAAAGGATAAATAAAAACCATTTACGGCCTCCACCCGCCGCTCAGGGGTGGGGGCCCTAAATAGATCCCCCCTTACTGTTATTTATGGCCCCCACCCAGCGCTCAAGGGTGGGGGAGGACAAATGGTCCCCCCCTTTATTGTTATTTATGGCCCCCACCCCTGAGCGTTTTTATGGCCATTAAAGGTCCCCCCGATTCTCATTTAGGATCCCCCCCTTCAGTTGAATAGCTCCCACTCACGTGGCACAGGTGGGGGCTCGGGAGGGGGGAGACTAGGGGGCTTTTTTTTTTTTTTTTAACAGCCACACTGTTTAATAGACATGCCCCTACTCACGGTATATTTTTACTTAGTATTAGTAAATATGGCTGAAAGACCAATTTATGTCTTTCAGCCTTTTGGTAGATAGCTCCCTAATACCGTGGGAATTAGGGAGTTATCTACTAAGCAGCTGCAAGATGCAGCCGCGGCACAAATAGGTTCAGAGTTTCATTCATTCAAATGAAATTCCGATCTGAACAAAGTCCGAAATTGCGTCCTAACACGAACGGAGAAACTGTTCTCATTCTGTTAGGACACAATTCGGTAGTTTTGCCGGCGTTCTGTCTAAGTGACAGGACGTTCTGGAAAAGTGAAAGGAAGCATCGCAGGAACACGGAGGCAAGGTAAGAATTGTGGGAAAATTTCTCTGACCACTGGAAATGAAGCACACTTTGCTCCTCCGCTGGTCAGAGATTGTCAGGCGTAGGAAACCTCCGTAAGGTAAATAGTCCCTACTTTGTCTCATGATTTAAAGAAAAGTAGAGCAGACAGGAAGAAATGAAGAACAGAACACAGATCCTGAGAAAGGGAGAGAAGAGGAATCGATTAAAGAAAGGTAAGTTTGGCATGACAGTGCCGCTTTAACAAAGCAGATGAGAACTTCGAATTGAACCACTCTTTGCAATAAAGGAAGTTTAAACATTAGATCTATCCAGAAGGATAGGTCACAGTATCGCTCAGTGAGACTTCACGTACATAATCTATACATCAAAACCAACTCATTAAAGTTGTTGGTGCTTAGAGTATCCCTCTATTTCATTGTACAGACGCTGCATGAAAAACAAAAAAACCCTGAAGAATAATTTGTGATGAGTAAACTGCTAAGTAAGCTGACATACTATAATTGTCATCAGTTTACTCAAGACTGTTCACAGTTGACGTACCATGTCATGATTTGATGTCACTGGGAGAAAGTGATATTTTGGCAAATTGCTGTTATAAATGACTCTCTGCAGGGAGACAGTTACAGGTGATCTCCTTACACCACAATCTATACAATGAGCATTGGTTTTATAGGTCTTAGAATGGCCTTTTAGGCTCTAATACTGGAAACCAGAGATGTAACTAGAAACCATGGGTCCCTGGTGCGAAAAGAGCCCTGGCCCCCCCACCACCTCCGTAGGTCTCACCGCCCAACCCCCTTAGCCTCTCTATGTGTCTCATTGCCCCCCACCCCCCCCCACCCCCCCCGGGTTAGTGTGGCATGGTTGGTGTGTTGAGTACGACAGAATTGGAGTGGTTAATGATATAGGATGAGTGTAGCAGGGTAGAAGGGGGGAGAGTGTGACAGAGTGATGGAGAAAGAGTGTGACAGAATTGGGGGGGTGAGTGTGACAGTGCGAGAGAAGGTGAGTGTAAAAGGGTGAATATAGCAGAGCAATGGGAAGTGGAGTTATTGTGAGTGTGAGTGTGGCAACAGGATTGGTGGAGTTATTGTGAGTGTGGCAGGGTGAAGGGGGGTGACAGTGTGTGTGGTGGGGTGACAGTTACACAGACACACCCGTGCATACACTGACACACATGTAGATATACAAACACACATACCCACACTGACACACATGCAAATGCAGACACACAAACTAACACAAAGATGCATATACACAGAATGACACTCATACAGATACAAACAGTGACACACATACAAAAACACCGGGCACACACTCACATACAGATATGACGACCTAGAGATACACATGACATTTGCACCGTCGTTATTTGGCATGTGCTATAAACTTTAACTTTAAATAATACACGGACACGTTTAATACTGTTGGAGTATAACGTCCACAGCTTTATTAATATGAATAAATTAACATATTTAGGGTCATTGTCAAAATGACATTATTTACTATCCCCCTGCACAATCCCCTGACAATGACCCTACCACATGAACAATAATTAACATCAATTACCAATAAACTTGCAAACACCCGGCCTACCAACGAGGCCCCATATCATAATGATAACTGTAGGGGTGTACCCAGACACCCCTACACCCCCAGGTTCGTCGCTACCGAAGAGCTAGAACCTACCAACACATGACACCGTCTGGCCTACTCCAGCCTAGACCCTGGCCTGTACAGTTCTAATTCCCCAATAACTTCCAACTTAACCACGCCCTGTTCCGCCACAGCACTTGTCTTGACCCCCTTAAGACCATGTGCGACCCCCACCACACTGAAACAGGGCTCGGGCTATGCCCTCCTGAAACCCCAAGTTCAGCAAGTCACACCCTATATCCGACAGATGCACTCCGTCCCTCCTAAAGTAACCTGGCAACATGCCCTCCAGTTCCCGGTGCCTCACCACTACTCCCCCCATCCGACTAACAAAAACTGCCATTGTCCTATTGACCTTACCCCTGCATCGTGCCACCGCAGCTGGATCCCTGGTGTGCCGCCATGTAAAACGAGGCACCATCTCAGACCACACCACCACCACGCCAGGGACCAGCTCCCGCAGCCGATCCATGTCCCTCTTCATTCTCCACAACAATTCCCGTTGGGGAATCAGCCCTAAGTCGTTCCCCCCGCCATGCACCACCACCACATCCGGGACTGGACCACTTGCCACTTTCCTAAACAATACATTACTTAAGCTCTGCCAACTAAAACCTCGAAAACCAAACCAGGATAAGGCCGCCTGCTCCAGAGGAAAGCCCAGCTGTGTTCCTTGTTTCCGAACTGCAGCCCTCTTCCGTGCCCAATAAACGTACGAGTGGCCCATCAACCAAACCTTCCAACCTGAAAAGAGACAAAATTAGTTATACAGCAGTGCCACTGCCCACCTGTCCCGGCCTTTTGTCCCCTCCAAGTTCCACCATCCTGTCGGGCCTCACATACGAGCGGAACCGCACGGATTCCCACCTCCCAATCCTCTTAATCCGCTCGTCCCCGAGGCCCAAGCGTGCCGCCTTCGTAGCCACCCCAATACGGAACGAGTGCGACCCAAACTTCATGGGCTGCAGGCCCAGCCTCACTAAACCTAAACGAAAAATCCGAATGAACGGAAACCGTGACAACGCTGTGCCGTCGGCGTGAAAAAACAACCGCCGACGTTTGGACGGATGTCTAAGTACCCTGCGCCGCAAGCCACCGGGCACATCCCTGACCCCGGCAACTCGAACAGCACCACAGAGCAGCCTTTGCCGAAAACATCAGTTTTCGATCGGCCCAACCTAATCTGCACGCGATCGCTCCTTACCTCCACATCATCGCGCTGCAAGCCACCAACTCCTGCCTTGTTAGCACTGACTAACTCACCAATCCGAAATGCCCCGAACGCCCAAACAAACGCTCCAGAAAACAGTACAACTTCAAATGGTGATGAACATAACCCAGGCAACGTTCCCACTAAACCTTGTAAGACCGCAAAAGACACCGGCCTCCTAATGTCCGTCGACTTCTTCCCCCTCCGAAAACCCCGTACCGCCTGTCAAACCAAGAAATGTTTCGTCAAATCTTCCCACCCTTGGAATTTAAACCAAAAAGCCAAGGCGGACATATGCCTGTCTACCATGGCCGGTGAAGCCCTCTTCGCAAATAAACGGCACAGCAACCACAAAAAGACATCCAACCTATGGCCTGCCGAAAGGTCCCCACCTACCTCCTCTACTGTTTCCTCCCATTCCTTCCAAACCTTAGCATAAGATGACCACGTGCTCGGTGCCAATGATTTCCTTATATATTCCCCAAGCACGATGTCCCGAGTCGCCACATCTCGTTTGGGCAGGCCTGCCCGTGTTCCCGTGCTTCTGGCGCTGCTCCCAGAAAACGATCCCACTGAAAACGAGAGAGCGCATCAGCCACCACATTTGAGAATCCCGGAATGTGCCTAGCCCTGAATACTAAATTGAAAGACATGCAGAGGAGCACCAATTGCCGTAGTAAGCATAAGACCGGGAGCGAAGATGCTGACAAACTGTTGATTGCCTGCACCACAGCCATATTGTCCGAATAAAACACGACTCGCTTGTTCGCTAACTCCGATCCCCACAATGCTACCGCAACCACAACAGGGAAGAGTTCCAAAAATGCCAGATTTTTGATCAATGGGCTCGCCTTCCACGCTTCGGGCCATGCCTCGGCACACCATTGTCCCGAAAAATATGCCCCGAACCCGACGCTGCCAGAAGCATCCGTAAACAGACCTACGGCTTCCGAAGACACCGCCTGGTCCCGGAAAAACGCCTTGCCATTGAAATCCCTCAGAAAACGATCCCACACCACTAAGTCCGCCCTCATGTCCGCGAAAACCCTGATGTAATGTGACGGCATCCGTATCCCGCTCATTGCTCGCACTAACCGTCTACAGAAAACCCTACCCATGGGTATGACCCTGCACGCAAAGTTCAGGCTCCCCACCAGATACTGCAACCCCCGTAGTGTCACTTTCTTTGCCCTCCCGATTGTGTACACTAAATCCTTCAATTTTTGTAATTTGTCCGACGGTAATCTACATTCCCCGATCTCTGAATCGATTTCTAAACCCAGAAAACTGAGGCACGTGGTGGGCCCCACGGTCTTGTCCTCAGCCAAAGGAACCCCCATAGTCTGCGCCACCCATTGGAACACCCCTAGTATCTGCTTGCACCTGTCTGAGCCGCGTGGGCCGACACATAAGAAATCGTCCAGGTAGTGCACAACCATGCCCCCAGCCGATTCCCGCCGCACTACCCATTCCAGAAAAGTGCTAAACTTTTCGAAATAGGCGCACGATATGGAACAACCCATCGCACAAATCCACAAAGAAGCCCCCTTCAAAACAACACTACAAGAGGTGATGACATGTCGGGTGTATGGGAAGCAGCCGGAACGCTGTCTCCACTTCCACCTTCGCCATTAACGCTCCACGCCCAGATCTCCGTACCAACTCGACTGCTCTGTCGAATGATGTGTAAGATACTGAGCAGAGTGTCGCGTCAATGTCATCATTTACCGATGTCCCCTTAGGATACGATAAGTGATGAATCAACCTGAATTTGCCCGCCTCTTTCTTGGGGACCACTCCAAGTGGGGATATCCGCAAATCCGCTAGTGGCGGGTACGGGAACGGCCCCGCCATCCTCCCCAAGAGGACCTCTTTAGTAAGCTTATCCCGCACTACCTCTGGGCGTTCCTGTACCGACTTAAGGTTGGCGCAAACCGCCCCCGGTTCCTTGTCTGTGAAGGGAATCATGAAGCCCTCCCTAAAACCCCGCCATAAGAATGCCGCATCCTCTTGGTTAGCGTATTGCCTTAGCCAAGGCAACATCACGCCTAACCTCACTGGGGACACCCCCAGTTGCAGCCGCGGTGGCCGCAACCCCCGCGGTTCCCCCACCGGCATTAGGCTTACCTTTCTTGAAGCATCTGCTGGCGCCGTGATTCCCTCCACAGCCCCAACACTCGTGCCTAAACCGGCATGAAGTACCCCACTTGCATTGGCCTTCGTTGTATGTCCAACAGAGGCCCTTCTTTTGTCCCGCTGGCACAGCCATGCCTGAGGCTGTCCCAGCTGCCCCAGGAAAGGGCGTAGCTTTCTGCACAAAGGAAGCAGGGAAAAAATTTCCATGAACTCCCCCTTCCAAATTTTTTCTTTTACATCTAAATTCAGATGACAACCCAGGGGACCCGCAAAGGACACGTGTACGTTTTGACGCGCCGCATCCGGAACGTCGCAACACCCGACTGCTGGCTCCACTCTGCCGCCTCGCCTGTCTCGCCACCGCTTGCCCTTTGGCACACCGCCCCCATTGCCTTAACCGCTGTGTCCAGAGACCATACTTTTCCAAACTGCAATGTCGACTCACCCCCCCGACCATGCCTCCAAGTGTGTTTTTAAATAGCCCAATAACTGTCCAGAGTGTTGTGCAGACATGGACTCACCGCTGGAGACCCCAGCCGTGCCAGGCCCCGGGGATGCCGACCTTCCGTCCACCTTTTCAGGCCCCGGAGTATCCGGTTGACGCCGACTCCCATCCGCCTGATCCTTCCTCAGGACCGTAGGGGTAGTGCTCCGCGACCTGTAAGGAGAAGACAACCTGGGTAGTCTGTACCGCCGGGACCCTACCCGTCCTTCCTCCCTATGCTCCTCTCCACTGTTCCAAGCTTCGCACCGCCTCACCAGCCTAACTTCTCTGCTCCTGGCGACCCGCCGCCGCCCCTGCGCACTGCCGCCCGAGGAACCAGATGCGCTGCGCCGCCTCCTCCCCCGACTGTCCGTGGAACTGGACCTCCTTCTCCTCACCCTGCAGCTGGACTTGGAACCACTGCGCCTGCTGTGTGATGGGCTCCTGTCCCTGCTCCACTGCCGACCCGCTGACCTCCTTCTGCTGCTGGGCCTGGCGCTAACGCTGCGCCGCTCCCTTCTGCAATCCCTCCTATCCGTGTTCCCGCTGCGGTGTGTGATGCTTTTGTGTAATACCTCTTTAATTGGAACTCAACTGCAGAATATTCTGAGGGCAGGAACAGTAAGTTTCACCTCCTATTATATTGGAGTGAAATCAGTGGACTGTATCTTTAAATAATAATCAGGAAAATGCCAAGTTAGTTCCAACTTGAATTTTAATAATGAAGTTTTAGCCTTAGCAGTAATCCTTATTTGTCAACAGAGAGTTTAAAGAAATTAAATACTATAATTAATTGATATGACTTGCTTTCCTTGACAAAAGATTTACTTAACTTAGAAGCACTCTGGCACTGGAAGGGTTAATTCACCCAATGGAGGAAGAGGAAGGAGTCTCTTTTAACAAACTGCAGTTTAGTAGTGAGAGAAAGGAAGTCCGTTTATCCAAGCCGAGGTCTGAGAGAGGAGAAGGTAGAAATCCGTTTACAAGCCGAGGTCTGGGAGAGGAGAAGGTAGAATTCCGTTTATAAGCCAAGGTCTGAGAGATGAGAAGGTAGAAATCCGTTTACAAGCCGAGGTCTGAGAGATGAGAAGGTAGAAATCCGTTTACAAGCCGAGGTCTGAGAAGTGGAGCCGGTAGCATCGAGTAGAGCAGCTGATCTCACTGCCGCACCTGAGTGAATAATCCAGCACTTTGAATCTGGCGCGGTCTTCCTAAGTATCGTGGAAAGACCGCGTCAGAAAAAGGGGCGGAGCTAAGCGCCGTGAACCCGGAAGTGGGTTCCGGCGGCAGCATGAATGTTAGGTATACCTGACACGGTGCCACCCATGAGAGCAGCCTGAGGGGCCCATCCTCCCGCTGCTGCAGCTCCTGTCATCCCTATCCTGTGCTGTACCCTGTGTGTCTCCCTTGTCTGCTGCACCTGGCCTACTGCTGGCTGCCGCGCCTGGCTCTGGGGCACCCTGCCCCCCCTGGCAGCCCGAGGGGACACCTGCCGCTCTATGCCCGACCCTGCTGTCATCACTTCGCCCGTCACTCCCTTGCTTGGCGTTGTCCCCAGTCCTGGCCACTTCCAAGGCCGTCCCAGAACCGATCCTGCTGACCGGGCCACCCCTGAGTGGCTGGGGGGCCGCCTGTGCGAAGTTGTCATTTGTCCCACCAGTCCCCTGCCCCACAGTGATAAGTACAGACTCACCAGGACGCCTCAACGAATTGCCACCATCCACGTGCTCCTCCGCCATCCCGGCCGCCATTCCCGCCGTGCTGGAGCCCTCCTCCTGTGTTATTTTGCCGCCAGCCGCCATCCTATGTGGGGCGCTTTTTCCTGCAGGCCCACGCTTTGCGGCCGTCCTCGCCCGACCAGCGCTGCGTCGAACAGACGGCGCCGGCCGTCCCCCAGTAACCTCCGACCCTCCTGCCTCCTGACCGGGCGCCGACAGGCTCCTCCGACGCCGTGGTGCGGGCGCCATGCCCGGGCTCAAACGCTGAGGCGGCCGTGCTCTTCGCGCCGTCCTGCGCTCCGCTGGTGCTGGAGGGGGAACTGCAGCCCCCAGTTGCTCATGCAACCAGGCCAGCCCTCGGTCTTTTACTGCTGCCCTCACTCCAGCTAGGATCTCCTCCAGGGACGCCATGGACCTGCAGAAAAAGAAAAAGAAGAGCTACATAGACCTGTCACAACTAACAGGTAAGTGAAGCTCTGATTAGAATGGCCACTCTCTAAGATGGCCGCTATTTTAACCCCCTTAACCCCACCCCCAAGCTCCATTAGCTTAAACCAACCCCTAACTGACTGCACATGCCCACTCCTGGCTCTGTCAAGGCCCACTCCCCTTACTTCGTTGTTCCATGGGCTTCATGCAGACTAATAGATACACATTCGCACACACACACACATACATACAGACACATATATACAGACACACACATACAGAGACATACACACATACATTAGTCACCCTCCTGTTTCCCTGGAGTCCAGTGGTGGCTCAGGCTGATGGGTGTCAGAGTTCCCACTCTGACTTCCTCCTCTCTTTCCTCCCGCACGGTGCTGTGTGTAAGCTTGGAGGAGTGACCGGGGCTGTCACTTCCTCCCAGCTCTGATGTCATCACAGGGGGTATGGTCGCGCTGGTAAAGCGCCTCAGCGCTGACCGGGCCACCTGGTAATACTTTGCCATCGAGTGGCCCTTACAGCACACAATGGGCCCATGAACATGCTCCCCCCCCTCCACTTCCCCCTCCAGGCAGGGAGCTGCAACGCATGGCGGCGAACACCCGGTTGCAAGGGTCCACAGGGTAGTTCCGCCACTGCTGGAAACCTATTCTGTAATATAAATAGCAAATGCTATTGCTGCGAAAACACCCAAAAAATATTCCCAAAATAACTTCACACCTGACAGAGCTCTTTATGCCCTTGATGCAGGTGGCACAGATTATTTAGAAATCGGAAAAATATTTAATACCCTTTTTATCCAATATTAGTGTAACCCAGTAAAACCTCTACACAGAAAAAAACACATCTCTGTTATAGTACAACGACAGAAAATATTATAACTATAAATAACTTGTCATAAACTAGACATTAAAAAAAATAAATGAAAAGACTTCTCCAGAAAGTGCATTACCACAAAGCTATCAGCAGAGGCTGCTCTTGCTTCATTAAGGTTTTGTTAAAAATAATGATGCTTTGAAGCTGAACTTACCCAGTCTCCCCTGCAGGTTGAGTTTACATCATGTAGCTCTTGGCCTAATGCAAA
>OW240916.1:224345633-224396445 GCA_933207985.1 Pelobates cultripes
ATGACAGATGTGAAAAGCTATACAGTTGTTATGAATGCCAGAGGCAGACATGCAGACAGGTGGGGAGAGAAAGAATAGATAAATATATCAAGTCAAGCAGATGTTACATCCTGGCATCACTTTATTGGGGAAGATCATGTTCCATTCAGCAATAATAAAGCCACACGTGAGGTTGTTTATGTTTCTGATCATTTAATAGAATGCTAATAGAATAAAGGTAGGATAAAGGTAGCAGAATATTGCTGCAGGCAAAATGATGCACTAAGAAACAGAATGGAGACCTGTTGTACTTTGTGCTATGCTTTTGCCATGAGTCATAAATGGCATAAAGGCATGCCATAACTATTTGTTTTAAGTATTTTTATAATATATAATATTCACCCAAAAACATACTATTTGTACTGTTTGATTGCATTAAGGAAAACATAAGCATACATACTAGGAATTTTATGGCTATTATCCGTTGCAGCAGTAACTCTTCATCTATGCTCAGCCTGTTTTTATTGAGCTTGTTTATATTTAAAGCTGTACACACACTTATGCCAATGATTTTCATCTCTTACCTTACAACTATCTAAGTTTACAAACAGTCTTCACGTCACTATATATATATAAAAAAAATGTGCATTGTATTCCCATGTCATGCCTTACTACATTAATGTGTGTAGCGGAGAGGCAGTATGATCCACGATATCTCCGCTGGGTAACAGGAACAACAAAGGATAATCCAGGGAATCAGCATATAGTAATCCAAACAGCACTGCAGTAACCCTTCCTTCCCAAGAACTAGACGACACATAGGCTGGGAGTCAACTGAGGTTTTAATTACAGGTCACAGTATTTATGCAATTCCCCATGCAAGGGGTTTCCAAACTGACATCACAGGGGTTGTACAGGAGGGGACTACATGGGGGACTTACAGTACCACATATTTCTCCCATCAGGCACCGCTGCACGAGAGGGATCATCCTCCCAGAATGCACCGTTAAGGGGATTATCCCCTCGTGCAGCAGAACCGGCAATTCACATAAAAATCTACAACTGGTATAATATACGGTGGATTTACACGAATGGACGTTCGGTAGATAGCTGGGGTCTGGGTGCATCATTCGTGAGATTGCCGCTCAGATCCCAGCTAAAATAACCGAACGCCGCACAGAAAACACATTTCTTTCCAAACCCACGAAAAGAACCGATTGCTTTTAGTGAACCTGGTCCTGAAACTCCCGAACGTCCTGGAGGCTCAGCGGTGTTCGTGCCGTCGAATAACTGTTGGTAATGCTATGCGTTCGACGACACGGACCCGCTGAAGAACCAGGGATCCAAGATGGCCGACCGCCGCATGGTCGGTAGTCGAACGACGGCCACCCAGGAGAGCCTCTAATAACCGATTGCAACAATGTTGCAATCGGTTAACTAGCGCCACACGCCTCTAAGTGTGTGGGCTATTAGGGGGTATCGCATTCGTTTCACGAACGGCCCTCCAAAGTGCCGTTCGCGAAACGAACGGGAATCCCCATACAAACCGCCATTTGCATTCGGCGGAACAGATAGGTACAGGTAATGCAGGGAATACATGAAGCAGGCACATACAGTTACAACGCATCTCTCTCCAGACCTATAGGCAACCCTTAAAGGCATAGTGTCCAGTTATAGTCCGAGTGGCTAGGTTTGCCACAATGCTCCCCCAGAACCAAGCCGGCATACACAGTCTGATCCCAACGGATCGGCTTGGGGATGTCCGGAGGAGTACTCACGAATCACGGCTCCAAGTCTGTTTGTCTAGACAACCCGTCGGCGTTGCCATTCTGCTTCCCAGGGCGTTAGTGGATAGTAAAGTCAAAAGGCTGCAGCGCCAAACTCCAGCGCAGCAGCCTGGCATTGTCTCCGGACACCCTGTTCAGCCACACCAACGGGTTGTGATCCGTGAGTAAAGTGAAGGGTTGCCCGTATAAGTAGGGTTGCAACTTCTTGAGGGCCCACACCACAGCCAGGCACTCCTTTTCAATGGCGGCGTAGCTTACTTCCCTGGGTAAAAGTTTTCGGCTTAGGTAAGCTACGGGGTGCTCGCCGCCATCGGGTCCAACTTGGCTCAGTACTGCTCCCAATCCAAACATAGAAGCGTCTGTGTGGACGAGAAAGCGTTTAGTTGGATCAGGAGCAGAAAGTACAGGAGAATTAACCAGCGCCGTCTTGAGCTGTTGGAACGCCTGCTCACACTCTGGGGCCCAGACTACTAACTTAGGGAGGTTCTTGCGGGTCAGGTCTGTGAGGGGTTTGGCGAGGGCGCTATAGTTGGCCACAAACTTCCGGTAGTACCCGGCGGTCCCTAAAAAGGCGAGCACTTGGGTCTTGGTGCGAGGGGTAGGCCATTGGGCGACTGCCTCTATTTTAGCAGGTTCGGGTTTCTGTTGCCCACTCCCTACCCGGTGTCCCAGATACTGGACTTCCGCCATACCGATATGGCATTTGCTGGGTTTTAGGGTCAGTCCGGCCTCTCGGATTCGGTCTAGAATGGCTCCTATGTGAACCAGATGTTCGTGCCAGGAGTGGCTGAATATGGCGATATCATCTAGATACGCGCAGGCATACTCCTGGAACCCATCTAACAGTCTGTCCACCATTCTCTGGAAGGTAGCTGGAGCGTTTTTCATCCCGAATGGCATAACCTTAAACTGATACAGGCCAAACGGGGTGACAAAAGCCGACTTAGGGATGGCGTCGTCCGCTAAGGGAATCTGCCAGTATCCTTTGCACAAGTCTATAGTGGTTAGGTATTGACCCCTGGCCATTTTGTCGAGGAGTTCGTCTATTCGGGGCATGGGATATGCGTCAGAGGTCGTTTTATCGTTGAGCCGTCGGTAGTCTACGCAGAAACGGGTCGTCCCGTCCCGTTTCGGCACCAGTACTACCGGGGAGGCCCAGGGGCTGTCCGAGTGCTCTATTACTCCTAGCTGAATCATCTCCTCAATTTCCTTGCGCATATTCTCCTTGACTGCTTCTGGAGTGCGGTAGGGGGGTTGGCGCAAGGGGGTCGAATCTAACGTTTCTACCTTATGGGTAGCCAACGGGGTATAGCCGGGTAAATTGGAAAACGTGGCCTTCTTTTCCCGAAGCAACTTTTGTACCTGGGCCCGTTCTTGGGTATTTAATCTTTCTCCTAACTGTACCTCTCCCAGATCTCCGCTCTGGCCCTCTTGGTCTAGGAGATCGGGTAGGGGTAGGTTATCAAAATCTTCCGTGGCAGGGGCACAGATTGCGGTGACTTCCTCAGTCCGTTCGTGGTATGGCTTGAGCATGTTCACATGGAGCATGCGTTTGCCTCCCACGCCGGTAACCGGGCCGATCACATAGGTGGTGTCACAGATCTGTTCCACCACCTTGTATGGGCCCTGCCAGGAAGCCTGCAGCTTATCTTTGTGGACGGGTCGCAGGATTAGGACTTTCTGCCCCACCTGAAAGCTGCGGTCCCTGGCTCCCTTATCATACCATCGGCGCTGTCGTTGTTGCGCTACCTGGAGATTGTCTCGGACGGTCTGGGTTAGCCTCTCCAGGCGTTCCCGGAACTCGAGCACATATGGTAAGATAGGGGTGCCATTAACGGTTTCGTCTCCCTCCCAGTGTTCCCGTATCAAGTCAAGAGGTCCCCTCACTCTCCTCCCGAATAATAATTCGAACGGAGAGAATCCGGTGGATTCTTGCGGCACTTCTCGATATGCGAACAGTAGGTGGGGTAAGAACCGCTCCCAGTCCTTTTGGGTGTCCATGAACGTGCGGATCATTTGTTTCAGGGTTCCGTTAAATCGTTCACAGAGCCCATTGGACTGGGGGTGATATGGGGAGTTGAGGATTTGTTGTATCCCACATATTTTCCAGAGCTGATGGGTCACTTCCGCAGTAAACTGGGTGCCTCTATCGGAGATAATCTCCCGGGGAAATCCTACCCGGGTGAATATCCTCATCAGGGCCTCGGCTACCGTTTCTGCGTGTACGTTCGTTAGGGCCACTGCCTCGGGGTACCGGGTGGCGTAGTCCACCACAGTTAGGACATACTTCTTGCCGGAGGGGCTGGGTTTTGCGAGGGGACCTATAATGTCTACTGCCACCCTACTGAATGGTTCTTCAATGATGGGCAGAGACCGTAGTCGGGCTTTGTATCTGTCCCCCCTCTTGCCTACCCTTTGGCAGGTATCGCAGGTCTGACAATACCGCTTAATATCCTGGGAAATACCTGGCCAAAAGAAATTTTGGGTCAGCCTGTGCTTGGTCCGACTGATGCCTAGGTGTCCAGACAGGGGGATATCATGGGCTATGCGTAACAGCTCTAACCTATATTTTCGAGGCACTATTAGCTGTTTAATGGGCAACGGTATTGACCCGGACACTACCTTCTCTGCGTGCCGATATAGTAGCCCTTTGTCCCAGATATACCTTTCCCCCTCTAACCCAGCTTGATTTTTATCCATGCGATCTTTGTACACCTGTAACGAAGGATCTAGGGCTACTTCGGCCCCGAACTCTATGGAATTGGCCCAGGGCAGGGTAGGGGGTAGGGGAGGGTCATTGCTTACCTGAGCCTCAGAGTGTTCGAATGGTGCAGTGGTGCGGGCCTGTTGCCGGGTCACAACTGGGTATGCTTCTTGTACGGTGGGCTGGGGAACAAAAGCCGAAGTCAGCTCCCCCAAATCGTTGCCCAAAATCACATCCGCTGGCAAGTCTTGCATCATCCCCACATATACATTCCCGTGCCCCGCTCCCCAATTCAAGTGCACCTTGGCCGTGGGTACTTTGTAAATGGCTCCCCCAGCCACCCGCACAGCCACACAGTCCCCCGTGAGCTTGGGCTTTGGTACCAGATGACTGCGTACTAGAGTTAGGGTGGCTCCCGAGTCACGAAGTCCTTGTACTTTCCTCCCCTCCATGTGTACTTCCTGGCGGTGCCCTTGGCGGTTATCGGAGGCGGCCTGGATAGGGTTCACCTCGTGTAGAGTACCGAGGGGTTCCTCCCGGGTCGTCCCCAACTCCAGATTTTGGTCGGATTCGGCCTGTAGGCAGTGGACTGCGGCACGGTTGCTCGGGGCGGCGTTATTCCAGCTGGGTCGAGGCCGGTTCCGTGGGCAGTCTCTCTGGATGTGCCCCTGTTGGTTGCAGGTATGGCACCGGATTGGTGGACGTGCTGAATATCTGGGGGGGTAGGAATTCTGATTTACCCCTGGTCGCTGGTACGTTGCGGGGCCCCCTGGAGGGCTGGCCGTTGTAGGGGGGATGGTGGTTCGGGTTGGTAGGGGTTGATCTCTCCGATTGTCCTGGAAATCGTCTGCCATATTAGCTGCTTCCTGCAGGGTGTGTGGCTTTCTGTCCCGGATCCAGTTTTGTAGGTAGGTCGGGACGCCATTGAAGAATTGTTCCAGTACCATTAGCTGGAACAGACCCTCCAATGTATCAACTTGGGCGGCCTCCAGCCACCCTTTGGCAGCTCGTTGTAGCTGGTGCGCCCACTCCACATGGGTGTCCTTACTGGGTTTTTTAATGTCCCGAAACTTCTTTCGGTATGCCTCTGAGGTGATGGCATACCGGGCTAGGATGGCCCGTTTTACTTTAGCGTAGTCTCTACTATCCTCGTCTGGTACTGCCCGGTACGCTTCGGCGGCTCGCCCAGATAATCTCCCCGCTAGTAGGGGTACTCTGTCTGCATCATTAATCTCGTGCAGCAAACACAGTCTCTCGAAATCCTGTAAATAGTCGTCAACGCCACCCTCTGTCTCCACATAGCTTTTGAAGGCTTGATATGGGATTTTGGTTTTCCCTGGGAAACTATGGACTGGCGTTGCGGCTCTTTCTCTGGCTTGCTGGTTTCCTGGCGGCCCCCTAGCCATAATGTACTCCTGTACATCGGCGAACAGCCGGTTAAACATTTCTGTAGATGGTGGTTCAGGAAATAAAGCCAGTCGTGCTCGGAATTCCGCTGTAAATTCGTTGTTTTGTCCCTCCATTTGAGGTGCTGCAGCAGCTGCGGCTCTGTCTCCTTCCATGAGCTCCGCAATTAGGACAGCCTTTGCCTTGTTACTGGCGATTGCTCCTCTTGCTTCCAGCAGCTCCTTTAATGTGCTCCGTTTTAGCAGGGTGTAATCTGTTCCCATTCACCTGCTGTTCGTGAGGTTTATTCGAATGCGCTGATTCCCGAATGCTTGTTCCTTGATTCGTTTAAAATCTGCCGAACGTTGCTTTGCTGTGTAAATTCAATCCCGTCGCTTGCCACCAATTGTAGCGGAGAGGCAGTATGATCCACGATATCTCCGCTGGGTAACAGGAACAACAAAGGATAATCCAGGGAATCAGCATATAGTAATCCAAACAGCACTGCAGTAACCCTTCCTTCCCAAGAACTAGACGACACATAGGCTGGGAGTCAACTGAGGTTTTAATCACAGGTCACAGTATTTATGCAATTCCCCATGCAAGGGGTTTCCAAACAGACATTACAGGGGTTGTACAGGAGGGGACTACATGGGGGACTTACTGTACTACATATTTCTCCCATCAGGCACCGCTGCACGAGAGGGATCACCCTCCCAGAATGCACCGTTAAGGGGATTATCCCCTCGTGCAGCAGAACCGGCAATTCACACAAAAATCCACAGTTGGTACAATATACGGTGGATTTACACGAATGGACGTTCGGTAGATAGCTGGGGTCTGGGCGCATCATTCGTGAGATTGCCGCTCAGATCCCAGCTAAAATAACCGAACGCCGCACAGAAAACACATTTCTTTCAAAACACATGAAAAGAACCGATTGTCTTTAGTGAACCTGGTCCTGAAACTCCCGAACGTCCTGGAGGCTTAACGGTGTTCGTGCCGTCGAATAACTGTTGGGAATGCTATGCGTTCGACGACACGGACCCGCTGATGAACCAGGGATCCAAGATGGCCGCCCGCCGCATGGTCGGTAGTCGAACGACGGCCACCCAGGAGAGCCTCTAATAACCGATTGCAACAATGTTGCAATCGGTTAACTAGCGCCACACGCCTCTAAGTGTGTGGGCTATTAGGGGGTATCGCGTTCGTTTCACGAACGGCCCTCCAAAGTGCCGTTCGCGAAACGAACGGGAATCCCCATACAAACCGCCATTTGCATTCGGCGGAACAGATAGTACAGGCAATGCAGGGAATACATGAAACAGGCACATACAGGTACAATGCATCTCTCTCCAGACCTATAGGCAACCCTTAAAGGCATAGTGTCCAGTTATAGTCCGAGTGGCTAGGTTTGCCACAATAATGATAGGAGAAATATAATGTGTGACATACTAGAATAATTGTGTGGATAGAGGTAGGCAGAGGGTGAAACACGATCAAAGAAATAAAGTGGAGAAGAAGAGTGAATCATTGATGGGTGGAATACAGATTTTGAAGCTTTAGGTTAGAGTGATATAAAAAATGATTGTAAAGAACACCTTTTCCACCTTTCCTCTGGATCAGTGATCCTCAGCTATGAAATTGTAGTGACAGCATTCTGTGATGCAATTGTGTTAAATGCTGCTATAAATGAATGTACTGAGAGGCATCAAATAATAAAGGTACGCACATGCAGAGCGGCAAAATCCCATAACACAACTCACTGTTTAGTGAAACTGCAGGGCTCATAAGCACTGTATCGTGTTCTGAAGTCAGCAGGGACAATTGAAACAATCCTTATAGATACAGGTCAATGGTCGTAGGACAAGCACTCAGGCAAAAAAAGCACAAGGTAGAAACGATAATTTATTCCAGTATAAAAAAACCTTACGGTAAAGTAAGACCTTCATACATGTGTCTAGACCACCACTAGCTTAGGTTGCTAAGACTGTTGAGCTGATACATATGAGCTTAGAATCATCTTGCAGACTTCAGTGAATTACCACCCCCAATAACACTCAGTAAGGAACAAAAATAAATGTTGACATCTTTTTGCATTTTTCCATGTGCCTTTACTTCAGCCACCAAGGACTAACCTGACATTGTTTCTGCTTGACAAAAGGTATACAATATCTCCCACATATCCACACAAAAACCACATTCCATATCTTCCCTATATACTACATCCCATATCTCCCTCATACATGACAGGCGCACAGTCGGATTTGCCGGCATATGCGCTAACCTTACCCAAACCCCCATTAAAACACGGACACAGGTTATACTGTTGGAAATAATTTGTCCACAGCTTTATTAAATTATTAATAAATAATTAAGGAATAACAAATGGGGTCATTGCCAACAAATCTTAATAATGTTAACCTCCCCCATATACATAACATACCCCTAGCAATGACCCCACAATAATAACAATAGATAACAATCTAAATAACATGTTAACACAGAAACTGGCCGTCCAATTTGACCACATTTCCACCAGGTTAAATTGTAGGGGTGTACCGAGACACCGCTACCCACCATATCCATTGTAGGGGTGTACCAAGACACCGCTACCCACCATATCCATTGTAGGGGTGTACCAAGACACCGCTACCCACCAGTTCCAGTGTAGGGTGTACCAAGACACCACCACACCCCCAGGTTCGGAGCCACCGACGGGCTTGAACCTACCAACCACGTGCAACACTGCCCAATCCACACTAAACCTCAGGATGCCCACTTTCTCCTCCATCTACCCTCCGATTTAACCAGGCCATTCCCTGCCACAGCTCAGGACTTGACACCTAAAGCTCCTGAGCGACCCCCACCACACCGGAATAAGGCCTCTTGAATGCCTTCCTGAAGGCCCAATTTAAACAGATCACACCTTACATCCGAAAATGTACCCCATCCCACCTGGAGTACCCAGGGAGCTTTCCTCCCAATTCGTTGTGTCTCACTGTTACACCTCCCCCACATCTGATAAATACCGCCATCAATTTTTTTATTAAGTCGTCCTCGACACCGAGCTACCACGGCCGGGTACGTAGTATGTCTCCAATGTAACCAAGGAACCATCTCGGACCGAACCACCACCACACCCGTGGCCAGCTCCCATAGCTGGTCCACCTCCCTCTGCCTCCACCTGATCAATTCCTTTTCCGGGACCATGCCAATATCCAGAATGTCCTGGAAAGTACCCCTTGTTACCTCCCGGAAAAATTTCTCCCCTAATGTCTTGCCACCAAAATCCCCGAAAAACAAAACCACTCCTGCTCCACCAATTTCAAAGGAAAGCCCAGTTACGTTTTAACTGAAACGCGGCTCCCATCTGTGCCCCTTAGATATAAGAATGACTCACCAACCATGTCACCAAACCTGAAACGAAAGTAATTAGCGACAAGGCATAGCCCCAAACACAAACCCATACGTCCATAGCCATTAAACCAAATAGACTGGCCTGAAACAGGACTTAAACCGTACTGACTCCCACCTGCCTAAACGTTTCCCTAGGTCCTCACTTAAAACCAGGTGGGGTGCCTCTGTTACCGCCATCACCTGGGAAGAATGGGTCCCAAAGTGCCCGGGATCCAAACCCAACATTGTCAAACCCCTTCGAACAAACACCTGCGGGAATTGAATCGTGACAGCACCGATCTGTCCCCTTTTACCAGTAAGCCACCCGGGATGTCCGGGCAAAGCTCCAAGTAGCATGATGCGCTTAACACCGGGCGTACCCCTGACCCCGGCAGGGAATATAGCTTTACCAAACCTCCTTTACCAGACACATTCGTTCTTGAACAACCCTACTGAATCGTTACCTTAACCGACTAAGATTCAACAACCGAGTGTAGAACTCCCCAACACCTGCCCGAAGGCACTCACCAGTTCCCCAATCCAAATTGCCCCAAGCCTCCGAGAAGGCCACCGCAAGCAAACTCACTGCAAAAGTAGGGAGATATTTCATATCTCTCCGTAAGACCCGCGATGCCTGACGGACGTGACAACGTTCCGTCACTTCCTCCCAATCAGTCAGTTTAAACCCTAACGACAATGCCACCATGCTCCTGTCCATTGCTGATGGAGCTAACGCTGAACAAACAAATGGCTTAGGAACCACAGCAAGGTATCCCTTCGCCCCTCCTTTGACTGGGCCCCCACAGTGAAACCAACCGCCTTGTCCCACATATCTCAAACGTTCACATAGGCAGTCCCTGTGCCCGGTGCCATAGGATTCTGTATCGATCCTCCAAGCATGGCGTCTCGAGCTGCCACATTTCCTCCAGACTGGACAGTCCCTCCTCCCGCGCCCCCTGGGGCCGCCATTCGCAGCTTGTCCCCTTGTGCGCGAGCCAAGTAACCAGCCCCTACCTTCCGCCAACCAGGCACGTGGCGTGCCTGCACCCGATACCTGAACAGTGATACGAATCGCCGCCATCGGCGTACCTCCTGAACCGAGGACCCGGCTGGATGGTAAACCACATGAACCCCGCCGTATTGTGCGTGAATTATGACTTTTCATCCCTTAATCCTTCACCTTTTAGAGCCACAGCCACTCCCAATTGAAATAACTCAAAAGATGCCAACTTCGAATAAGAGGACTTACCTTTCATGCCTCCCACCACCGCTCTGCGCACCACTTGCCTTCCAGGTATGCCCCGGAATCTATGTTCCCAGAGGTATCTGTGAACAACTCGATACCACCCGCAAAGGCTCCACAAGTAGCCTTCGCCATGAAAAGGCTACCGACCCAGTCCTCGCGACTAACCCGACATGCAACTTGAAACTGCCTTATGAACAACTGCGATTTCTCAGTGACCTTCTTGGACCTGCAAACCTTCAGCCTGAACTCCCGAAGTGCAGTCAACTGAACCCCAGGCAATCGACACTCTCCTACCACCGAAACAATTTCCAGTCCAAGCAAAGACGTGCGGTAGGATTCCCGTGACCGTAAGGTATGTCACCAACGGCCCGGCCCAGCCGAGCCCACACAGCAAGCTATCTTACAGATAATGTACTAAGGAACCCCTTTCTGATTCCTTTTTCACCTCCCACTCCCAGATGGATCCAACTTCCCGAGTAGGAACATGAATGGAACTGCCCCTTGGCAAGTAGAGGTTAACAATAGAAACCTGCAAACATGCAACCCAAAAGATGGAAGGGTCGCCAATAATCGAACGCGTCCTGTTCCCCCAAACCAACTCGAGGGCAAGGCCGAATGATGCCAACGACACAGAACAGTTCCGCGGCGATGTCCTCATTTACCGATGCCCCTTTTGGGTGCGATAAGTTTTGTATTGGACAGAATTTGCCCGCCCATTTCTAGGGGACCACCCCCCATGGAGACACCCACAGGTCCGCTAATGGCGCGGAAGTTCCCCCATGGACTTGATATTCGCCCACCACTTTTCCTGGTCCCTCGACTTTGAATGGAATAGCGTAAACCCCCTCAACAATCTCAGCCATAAAACTAGTGCATTCATGGGAGGCTTACTGCCTTAGCCACAGCAGCAATGCACTGATCATCACTGGTGCCGCTCCGAGCCACAACCGCGGGGCTGAAGCCCTGCCGAGTACCCTTCCTGCCTTAGGTTTTCCTTTTTTGACGCGTCAGTTGACACCGGCCTCCCGACTGCGCTCTGGTGACCCTGGTTGCTGGCCTTCCCCTCCATAGCTGCTCTGCTGTGCCTGTGAAGACTCCGCCTGCTGCTTTCACTATCCCCTTCCTTCACCTCTGACCTGACCCTGGCCCCATCCAGGGCCGCCTCCGTCTGTGTCCCGCCGACCTGGACCCCCCCCGCCTGCCCATTGGGGGGGGGGACCGCTTTTACACTGCTGGGCCCTTGCATCATTCCCCCTGTCACTCAGGTATGCCACCAGGGGCAGACTCACCAGGACGCCTCTTGCCGCTCTTCCTGCCTGGCGGCCATCATGTCATGCTGGATTCCGCCGTCCTTTGTGCTTTCCCGCCCCCCCGCCTTATTGCAGGGGGCGCTCTTACTGTGCGGCCTCATCCTGACCTGCCGTCTTGCCTGACCGGCGCCGCGTCGAACATACGGCGCCAGCCGCCCTCCAACTCCTGCCTGCTTTCCGACCTCATTCTCAGCCTTCCCCTTGCCGCCTCCTGACAGGCTCACGGGCTGCCGAACTAACGATGTCACTCACAGGCTGCCGCTGGGGCGTCCTCGCTCTCCTTGCTGGCCTCTGTTCCACCGCCGCGTGGGGGGGGGGTAGCAGACGTGCTCGGGGCCCCCCAGCTGCTCCTGCAGCCACCAGCCACGATTCTGCCACAACCTTTGTGACCAGGATGGTGGCTTGCTTGGAGTTCTGTCTGAGGCTGATGGGAGTGAGCATGCAGCAGCAGCAGCTCACTCCAGCCTCTCCTGTACCTCCATGCTGTCTCCTGTACCTCCATGCTGCCTCTGTTCTTCTATGCTGCCTCCATGCTGCAGATGGGAGTGAGCATGCAGTAGCAGCAGCTCACTCCAGCCTCTCCTGTACCTCCATACTGTCTCCTGTCTCAGTACTGCCTGTTCTCCATGCTGCTGATGGGAGTGATCATGTAGTAGCAGCTCACTCCAGCCTCTCCTGTAGCTCCATGCTGCCTGTTCTGCTATGCTGCCTCCATGCTGCTGCCTTCTCCCTCCAGGGCAGGCAGCTTTCACAACTGACAGGTAAGCTTAGGTTCAGTTAAAATGGCCACTTCATATAATGGCTGGTATAAATACTCCCCTTATGGCTCCGCCCTACCCAGCATGCTAGCTGACACTAAATTCCTGTGGCTGCTATGCCTACCTCCTGGCTCTGTCAAGGCCTATTCCTCTTAGCTGCGCTGATCCATGGGCTACACTGTTGTAGAATTATTAGGCCTCTATAAATTTGTAAGGCCCCTTTAAATCCTCTTGCTATACCTCTAAGAGGCCCCCATAGTTTTACAAGGAAGCTTTGTCTATAGAACATAGAATTTGCATGTCAGCAAGAAATAGCTTTGATAAAATGTGTATTTACTAAAATCCTTGAAACTTAACCTTGAGAAACTAACAAGTGCCAGCTACGCTCCAAATGGATAGCTGCCAAAAGGCCCCTCCCGTCGAGTGAGCTCCTCATTTTAACAAGATGGCGCTAAAACCTGTAGGAGTTAAGAAATTACGTAGATAGTGACCTAAGAATGGGGAGGGCATTTTACTAACATCTTAGCACCTAAGCCAATTAACAATGTCTATTTGTCTATATCTTGATTTTCTTCAATGATGTAATAATGCCTTTATAAGGGTCTGCGCACCCATTTTCTGTCAGAAGCCATTAAACTTCTCTGAAGTTCTTTCATTACCCTGAACCTTGTGTCTCAGTGTGAATTTACTTCTGCGTGCACGCAACTTTATTATCTTTAATTTGGACAGGAACAGATAGTCATTCAAACTAATTGGTTTGCAGTAAATTATCTAGAACAATTGGCGCTCTCAACGTGGGGCTCTGGGCTATGTCCAGTCTGGGCAGCTGTCCAAGAAGACGCTGGGGGGGCTGAATCCTGGGGGAAGGAAAAGAGCCTGATCACCTCTGAATACACGGTAGAGATTGCTGCAGCACCTAGCCGGTATGTTCCTGCCCCTGTGATTGACCTGCCCCAGTGTCTGTGACTGCTGCCGAGAGGACATCAAAGTCAGGTAATAACTTGCCCAGAGTCTTTGTATTGTTAATGATACCTAGTTTACCTGCATGTTGACTATCTGTTGCCTGGGTGTGTTTGTATTGGTATGTGTTTAACTTAGTACCCGGGGAGTGTAAGTGCCTGTTTAACCCCTTTTAGGTACCACATGCCTGTGGTAGTAAGGAAAAAAGGGGGGTGGACCTGTGGAAGTTTTCCTGGGGGTCCTCTATTGCCTGTTTAACTCTTTTAGGAGCCACGTGGCTGTGGCTGTAAGGAAAAAGAGTAGGGGGGATCTGTGGAGGGCAGTAGACTCACTGCTTCCTGGGGATCCCCAGAGTGTCATTTTGACCGCTTAGCTAGCCTCATCAGACACTTCTTCTTGGTAAAATTCCAGTCTCAAGCGCTGAGACAGGTAAGATTCCAATTCTTTAGGCTATACAGGATTCGGGTTGGAAGCTGTTGCTGTTTCCTGTGGCTGCTGGTAGTGAGACTTGCGGGTGGGTCCGCAACAGGGACACTACGAGGTTGAGGGAGGTGGCTTTTGGCCACACGAGTAAAGGCAAGGGATAACACTGTTGAACTTATTTGAACTGTGATGCATGCACTGTATTTACACTGAAATGTTATTGTCTTAATTGTCTGTCACACAGATTCCTGTGTTTACTTCTATCTTACTCACTGTACTATTTACACTTTCCCCTCCTATTTCTCTTTCTCTTTGTTGAGAGAAGTGATTGGTCACACACTTCTCGCCACGCTCCAATCCGCGGCTACCACGGGTAGGCGGAATCAGTGACTAGTCTACGTTTTGGGAAGACGTACTTAAGAGCTTGCTCTTAAAGTAGCAGTCGAGCACGGTAGACGTTCTGTTCCTTTCTCTCTCTATATCTGGGACGCCTTGTATAGGGAGGATGGGACAGAAGTTAGATAAACCCAGTAAGGGTTGGTTAGCATGTGATCTAGTGGAAGACAGAGAAGGAGAAGAGATGGTTAAGAAAGTGAGTAAGATTGCTAAAGTATGTGGAATTACCGTACCTCTGTGCGGCAGATTGTAGCCAGAGAGCTGGCGTAAGTTACTGACAGAAGAAAGGGAAGCTGTCGGACCAAGATTTGGTTTGTACAGCAGAAGCCTGGTACCGAGTAGCAAGAGCTATTCAGCAAAAGGGATAGGTTGAGGAAGAAATTGATCACAAAGGTTTAAGATTGTTTGTGTATTATAATAATTGTGTTACTGGATGCTGATGGATCCCTATTCCCCCCCCCATCAGTCCTACAGATCTCGTCACCCTCATCCTCTCTCTGCAGCTCCCTGCACCTCCAGTCCGTTTCTCCCGTCAAAGATTTCTGGTTTCCAAACGTATAAGTCTCTGTCCTTCTGTCTTGTTACTTTACAGCACTCACATGGTTAATCTTCATGCCTGCAGTCTCTCCCTTTTTTGCACTGTCTAACTTTCTCCCCCCCTTTCCTCCCCGCTTGCCTGCATTTCTACTGATAAGAGTTAGAGACAGGATTTTTGCTGGAAAATATTCTAATTCAAAGGTTATATGGTGTTATAATTGTGTAATAATATTATTATTGTTGCCGTTTGCCGTTTATGCATATATATATGTATATATGGATTGTGTTTTGTGATAGGGTAGTGAGGATTGTGGGGGAGACACAAGAATGTAGCTCAGTGTTGATTTACGGAGGTAAGTGAATCTGATACAAGAATAGAGGAATATTTGGACGTGTTAAGTGTAAAGGCAAGCGTGATTTGTTGCAAAACTATGCAATGTGGATAGAGGGAATATGCAGAGTTAAGCTAGTATGTGAAGAGGAAAGTGATTAATGGTTTGAGGAAGATAAGGTTGAATTCCGCGAGTTTATCTTGCATCATTTTAAAGAACATGTTTCTAGAAACAGCTGTATGGGCTGTTAAATGCATAATGTTCTCAACTGTCTTATTTAACCTGCCAGGTCTGTTCATAGTTTAGTATTTCATTTTGCAGAACAGAATGTTGCTTCTCTGACTTATTTTAATAGTTATAATATAGTGTATTGTTGAAAGTGCGTCAACCACCACCCTAAAGATGGCGCCTAGTACAGACCTATCCACAGTCACGGTTGCTTCTAAAGTGACGTCACTTCCGCCCTTACCATGCCCACACCTCCTGTCTTCCTTTCCCACACATATCATGGACGTCACCCCTCTCACTTCCTCCCTTGCTGTCATTTCCTTCCCCGCCCCTGTCATGGCTGCCTCCATCATGAGGCCTACCCTATTATGTTGTTTTCCTTACACTCTACATATTATGAACAGAAACATTATAATTACTAAAACAATCATGCCATTTGTTTCCCTGTATCAGCAATTTGTCCGTGATATAAAAAAAAAAAGAAGGTTGCTAAAATGTAATTTGCAACTGTGGTGTGACCTACAAATGAGATCTGTTGGACACGAATATAAGAGCATAACAGCTGATTATCCAGCTTCATCTTGCAACAAGGGAAATAGCTAAATAATGCAAGTTATTTTAAACATTGTATCTTTACTTAATCGAATCTTGCTAGTTACAGATCGTTATGTTTACAGTAACATCCTTTACGTTAAATGATGGTTTAGCATTAGAAGGGTTTGTGACATGTTTATTAACCCAGCCACTACTGGTTATTCATTTTAGTTACAGGGTGGTATAATTGTTATAGTCTAATTGATATAAATGATAGTACCGCAATAGTTAATGTTTTATCCAAAGACATATAGGAACTTTACTTAACTTACTATTAACCATTATTTATAATGATAGACATGTTCAGACTGCAAAAAGCTATGGCTAATGACATACAAAAGGGGTTTGAGTCAGTAACACAGCCCATACTGAGGAGAGCAAACCCGCTGATGCTTAATGCCCCTGCCATGGCAGTGTCTTCAGGGGAACAAGGGGGGCCTCTAGCTACTGTAATTTTACCCATTGAGGGCCAGCCCACCACTTTCCTAGTTGACACAGGTGCAGCCCGAAGTGTTCTGAGAGAACAAGACCTGCCCGATGCCTCATTTCTTTCCAATATTGATGTCTCCTGTGTTGGGGTGGACGGCCTTCCAAGGCAAAGTCCCCTGTCCACCCCACTGCGGGTTGGTAACTGCCACAACTTGCTTGCTCGCTTTGTGGTATCTTCCACATGCCCCATTAACCTGTTAGGAGCTGATGTTCTTTCACGCCTGCAGGCATCCATCACCTTTACTCCAGATGGACAAGTGGAACTATCCACCCCTCTATCTGTCTCAGACACCTCAGCTTTGTGCTCCTTACCCCTGATGCTACATCTAGAAGAGCCTCATGGGGATGCAAAAGACCTAAGGACTAATTTCCCTGATTCACTAAAGACTGATGTTCCCAAGAAGCTGTGGTCCACAGGCCCAGAGGACATAGGCCATCTAAAGGTCCCGCCTGTGGTGGTAAAGCTCATCCCAGGCGTAAAATTGCCACGAAAATCACAGTATCCTTTGAAACCAGCTCAAGCTGCAGCCATTACAATTCAAATTCAAGCACTCCTGGAGAAGGGTGCTCTTGTCAAATGTGAATCACCATGCAATACTCCATTATTTCCAGTAAAGAAAAAGACTCCAAAAGGCGAACCAGAAAAGTACAGATTGGTCCAAGACCTCAGAGCGGTAAATGAAGCCACAGTTTTGGACACTCCAATAGTGCCCAACCCACACACTCTCCTTTCCGGCGTTCCACCCTCTGCCAAGTACTTCACTGTAATTGATCTAGCCAATGCCTTCTTCAGTGTTCCCCTGGATCCAACTTGCCAATATCTGTTTGCTTTCACACATGACAAACAACAGTACACATGGACTGTCATGCCCCAAGGGGCACAAAATTCACCAAGTCAATTTGCGAAGGCCATGTGCTCTATCCTTGATCCATGGCAATCTGACCATCCTGAGGTCGTCCTGCTTCAATATGTGGATGATTTGCTGCTTTGTGGAGATGATATACCCACAACAGAACAATGCTCACTTAATCTTCTTTGCCACCTAGCAGAACAAGGATGTAAAGCTTCACGTCTCAAGCTGCAATTCTGCCAACCTACTGTTATTTTCCTTGGCCATTGTCTGTCTCAGGGAACCAGACATCTTACCCGTGACCGAGTTAGAGCGGTACTGGACATTCCACCTCCAAGGACCTCGAAGTCACTACACGCCTTCCTAGGCCTCATTTCCTATTGCCGAGCATGGATCCCAGAAGCCTCGCTCCTTATGCAACCTCTTTATGATGCTCTCAAGTCAGACCCATTTTGCTTGTCCACAGAAGCCCTTGACAACTTCTGTTCTCTCAAACGTGCTATTGCTTCTGCTCCTGCTCTTGGCCTACCAGACTATACCAAACCCTTCAAATTGTTTGTTTCTGAAAGACAAGGCCATGCAACAGGAGTACTCACTCAGGCTCATGGTCCTGGAGGCCGCCAAAGGCCTATTGGATTTTTCTCCTGCCAACTGGATATTGTGGCCAGAGGACGTCCCTCTTGCCTTCGGGCCGTCTTTGCTGCCAGAGAGCTCATTGAAAGAACTGGAGATCTTGTCCTTGGCCACCCCCTGGTTGTCTTGGCCCCTCATGACATTTCTGCCATAGTCAACCAGGTCCAACTTAAGCATGTTACTCCTGCTAGGCATCTTCGCCTTCAATGTCATCTTTTGTTGCCTGACAACATTACCCTCCAAAGATGTCAAGTTCTCAATCCGTCCACTCTTCTGCCACTCCCTGAGGGGGGTGTATACTACGGATTCATCATGGACAAAACTTATGTTTTTCTTCTCACTGGCACCATCAAGAAGGAAATGCATCCCAACCTATCCTTTCATGATGGACAAGCACTCCTTCATGACGGAGCAGGATATGCCTTCTGTACCATGTGGTACAAATTAAACATCACTCCTGAACCCTGCTATGAAGATGAACTCTATCATCTGGTCGAAGTAAAACTCACTGCACAAGACTTCTACTGTGATTCTGAAGGCAACAGTATGGTCTTGATTCATCTACCTCCGGAACTCAAGCATTTGTACCGTCATTGGGACACTGCCATTCCACATGTCCCTGTGACCAAGTTGAAAACAATATCATGGAATGATCTTGGGCCTATGGCAAAAGCATGGGCCACTATGGACGAATCACAGCTACAGGAAAATGGTGTTGTCAAATATCCAACAACTGACCCTAAAAGCATGGCCACGTCATTTCCTGGAAAATAAGTTCCAAGATTTAACCATAGTGAATGAATACGACCCAGATACACCTCATGACTGTTTTGAACAGATGAAAATGGAAACAACACATCTACCAACTGTGCATGAAGACCCATTGGTAGATCCCGATCTCACCCTGTTTGTGGACGGCTCAAGATATGCTGATGAAGAAGGAAGATACCATACAGGATATGCCGTAACCACAACAGATGAAATTGTCAAATCATCATCTTTACCATCAACTATGTCTGCACAAGAAGCTGAATTGCAAGCCCTGACTTCAGCATGCAAGATCTCTGAAGGAAAGCGCGCCAATATCTACACGGATTCAAGATATGCACTGGGCGTGGCTCACGACTTCGGATTAATTTGGAAAACAAGAGGATTTCTTACCACCGCCGGTACACCAGTCAAGCACGGTTCCGCAATCAAGGAGCTGATGGACGCCCTCCTACTCCCAGAAGAAGTGGCTATTTTAAAGATAAAAGCACATGGGAAGTTGGACTCAGATGAAGCAAAGGGCAACCATCTAGCTGATCAGGCTGCAAAACAAGCTGCAAAAGAACCACAGGAAGTGGAAAGAAGAGTGTCCGGAAATGAAGAAACTCCCATATTTACTCTGCAGACTCTTCCAACTGACCTGAAAATCCTGCTGGAACAACAGGCTACAGTTGCCCCTGAAGAAATACAGAAGTGGAAACAGAAAGGGGCAGTTCTGAAGGATGGAGTGTCAATTTCTGCCTCCCTAAGAATTTGTACCCAGCAGTCGTACAATGGGCACACGGACCTGCACATTTATCAAAGGATCTAATGAATGCTCTTGTACAAAATGCTACCTCACTGTCCCCATATGAGATTCTATTTGGGACTGCACCTAGGCTAGGTTGCTATTTTCCCCAACAACTACAACTTCAAACTGATGTTTTAGTAGATTATGTAACTGAACTCGCAAATGCTTTGAACAAAATCCATGCCCAAGTTTTCTCTTCAATTCCAGATCCTGATTCTGACACAGGCAACCACAGTCTGCTCCCCGGTGACTGGGTTCTGGTCAAGAAATTTGTGCGAAAACACACCCTGGAACCAAGATTTGACGGACCGTTCCAAGTTCTCCTGATCTCCCCTACCTCTGTCAAATTGGCCGGAAGGCCTAACTGGATCCACGCTTCCCACTGCAAGAAGACACCTGCCCCAGAGGAAGCTAACTCTATGCAACCATGTGCCTCTGGTACATTATCTCCTTAGTTGGCCTCCTTAAAGCCCAGCAGGTGGCCATCACCAAAGATGCTAGTGGGTACACCTTCTGGTATAATTCATCATGTACCCATGTGGCTACATTCACTTTTGATTACTGTGATATTGTAGAGTGCCCATTCCCTAAGTCACAGATTCAAGCCATTTATAAAGATATACCACAAGCAAAAGACCCTTACGTTTGTGTAGTAGATGAACAATGGGGTTATGACTGTAACTACTGGGGGCTGCGGGATGGAATACTGGGCCTGCCTGGGGTTATAAACCCAAAAGTGCTTTATCTAAGATAGACAATCAGGGTAGATCCCTCCTTCAAAGAATGACTTTAAGAAAGCCTGGAGGAAGTACCCCTATGAAATTAATGTTAAATATTGAACATCCTGGCCCCGAGGATGCAGACCGATATGTAATGGGAATGTATTGGAAGAAAGGTTCCTAAAACAAATTAGGTCATTTCTACCTCAGAGATATGTCCCACTCTCCAGAGTGGCAAGGGGCTGATCATATGGTCCCAAATCCGCTAAAACCACATATCCAGTCCTTTAAAGATATGATGGCCATCGCTAACCCCACTTTTGAAGATACCATGGCCGCTGAAACTGGATTCAATGACATTAATTTGTGGTTAGAATGGATGAGGTATAATGCCAACAAACATAATAAAACAGCATGTTATGTATGTGGCGGTGCCCGACCCCACCTTGGCACCGTCCCCCTAACTCTCCCTTTAGAGATAGAAGATTGCTTCTTAAGCCTTTTTGCCTACCAATATGACTTTAATAGGTCCCTCTGCATGGCATGGACGGCAGAATACCCTCTCTTAGTTGAAAATGTTAAGCCACCAGATGGAGTCACAGTCTATAGAGGTAATTACACTTGTTATGCCATGTATGACGGGATTGGTAAATTCATGGGTAACTTTTCTAAAGGTTATTGCGCCACTTACAGAACTGTTCCTATACGCCTGTTGCAACACCATACCAGGTCATTGGGGGATATTTACTGGTTATGTGGGGATCTACAGTTAAGATCTAGGCTGGAAACTGAGTGGTGGGGTGAGTGTACCCTGGCCAAAGTTATCATGCCCATTCATATTATTTCTGATAATCATCATGACACATACGACCCTCCACATACATCAGCCAGAGTAAGGCGCGAAACCCCAGTAAAAGGCAGTTTTGACCCCCACATTTACATAGATGCCATTGGGGTGCCTAGGGGGGTACCTAATGAATTTAAAGCTAGAGGTGAAGTAGCTGTAGGTTTTGAATCACTTTTTACCATAGTCACTGCCAACAAAAACCTTAATTGGATTAATTATATCTATTACAACCAACAGCGCTTCGTGAACTACACCAGGGATGCCCTCCAGGGCTTGGCCGAGCAATTACAGGCCACATCCCAAATGACCTTCCAGAACAGACTGGCCTTAGACATGATCTTAGCCGAAAAAGGGGAGTCTGTAAAATACTTCCCGACACTATGACTTGTTGCACTTACATTCCAGAAAACACAGGTCCTAATGGTAAAGTCACTCTAGCCATAGCTAAATTAAATAGACTCTCAGAGGAGTTAAAGAGAAACTCTGGAGTTACTGATCCCTGGGAAAAATGGTTTGGTTGGATGACTGGTTGGCAGAGAGCTTTAGTCCAGATTGGTATTGCCTTACTAATTTTTCTTTTTATTCTCGCTCTTCTCATTTGTTGTGTCCTCCCATGCCTAAGGAAATTCCTGCAGAAAACTGTAGACCAAGCAACACCAACCTTCACTCATCTGACAATCGATGATCAAGACCTCATCTCACCCTGTATTCCGCTACAAACTCTCCCTTATACTGATGAAGTGCAGAAAGTCTAGGAAGGGACAGTACAGGGACAGCGTCCGTCTTTATGGGTAGACTGCCGTACGGAGAAGTAGTGGATAAGCCACTATGGGTTACCAGCGGAGTGAAGAGTGTTCCTGAACCGTACTGACGGATGTGCTGCAGCCTGTTAGGGTCAAGAGAGGGATAGACTTGCACTTTGCATTAACACTAAGTCAGCGGTCATGGGGTTTCTGTGTCTTTGGGCTAATACTTCTTCTGATACTAACAAATAAAGTTTTGTCTTTTAGCAAATAACATTTTAGGGGGGACTGTTGTAGAATTATTAGGCCTCTATAAATTTGTAAGGCCCCTTTAAATCCTCTTGCTATACCTCTAAGAGGCCCCCATAGTTTTACAAGGAAGCTTTGTCTATAGAACATAGAATTTGCATGTCAGCAAGAAATAGCTTTGATAAAATGTGTATTTACTAAAATCCTTGAAACTTAACCTTGAGAAACTAACAAGTGCCAGCTACGCTCCAAATGGATAGCTGCCAAAAGGCCCCTCCCGTCGAGTGAGCTCCTCATTTTAACAAGATGGCGCTAAAACCTGTAGGAGTTAAGAAATTACGTAGATAGTGACCTAAGAATGGGGAGGGCATTTTACTAACATCTTAGCACCTAAGCCAATTAACAATGTCTATTTGTCTATATCTTGATTTTCTTCAATGATGTAATAATGCCTTTATAAGGGTCTGCGCACCCATTTTCTGTCAGAAGCCATTAAACTTCTCTGAAGTTCTTTCATTACCCTGAACCTTGTGTCTCAGTGTGAATTTACTTCTGCGTGCACGCAACTTTATTATCTTTAATTTGGACAGGAACAGATAGTCATTCAAACTAATTGGTTTGCAGTAAATTATCTAGAACACAAGGAGCTCCGTTACAGATGCCCTTTTTTCAAGGATCGCTTTCTTATTAATCTGGGTATCCATTAGAAGTTCCTCCAGGGTCTGGGATGTCGCATTGAAACCGTTTTGGTGAGGGAACAGGCCAGGGCATCAATTACTCGGTTATTATACAGTGCTAAGCCTGGGACTCCTAACATTTAATAGGCTTTGTTACAGGTTATATTCAAGAGGAAACAGGGGTGGTCTTATAAACATTATCCAATAATAACATCATTCATCAAACTTATTTCAACATATCTTATCCTACAGCTAGCTTGCAGGTGTAATGGGGGAGTACTCATTACAGTTTCAGTTTAACTACGCAGCTGAAATAAAAGGTTACTACGCACTCATAAAATAGAAATGTTACTACGCAGTTAGAATTACAGAAATAGAAAACAGAAAATAAGACCAACGCTCTGAGACAGGAAAGTTCATAGCTCTGTTTAGGGGTATTTTCACTAAGCATTGTATATAGACACTCCCACCTCCACCGGAGTCATCTCCTTTACCATACCAGAGACTTCAGTAGACTGCTCACCTACTGAAAGCGATAGGGAGAACCTGGCAGGCTTCATAAATTCCTTCCATATATGTTGTTGCTGAACCAGCCTTGCCACTGGGCATTGGAGAAGACTGATTGCCAGCCTCCTGACAGTTTTTTATTCAAAGATTACTTCCTTATTTTATTGTGTGACAGCTTTGTAACTTGTGCGCCAAAAACCGGATGGGTGAAGTCACACTATACCATAAAAGGAAATAACAGAACTAAGCATATTTCAAAGGTTATATATATATAAAAACATTAGGGCATCAAAAGGGGGGTTTAATGGGGGAAGCTGCAATCGCAGCAAAACATGAAAGCAGCAGAACATGTTAAAACAGACTGGACATCAGGTCATCTTAGTAGCTTGAGCCTGGGGTCAAGGTACCTTCAATTACAATTCCATTACACATGTGATATAATTATGCTTAGTCTGCAAATGGACATGATTAATGGCAGGTATGCTCATGCACAGCTCCAGCCCTCATTGGCTAATACGGGTACAAACCTCTCTCTAATCTCATTTTAAAAAAGCAGGTTGATGCCTCAGATGGAGGCGCTTTAGCAGCACCGAAACGCGCGTCAGGCTTACTCTATTTTTATTTTAAACTCACAGCATGATTTTTGTTACCACTATGGATAGCTGGTGAAAGTTTTGGTAGAAATTTCTAGAGGGGTAACTCTCCTAAATGGGGTCTGTTATTAGGACAATTGTTTAATTAGCATGGAAGGTTTGCCTTTTGTTTAAAGCATTTTTGCTTCCTTTTACGTTTAGCCCTCTTTGCATATTTTTTTCAGACAGCGACCTTGAAGTCGACTAAATGTTTAGCAAGTTTAATGAAGGCTCAACTACAAACTCTCTTAAGAGACAGTATCCTTTGGCAAGTTTTTGGTTATATAATTTTTGCAACATGGTATATATTCCCTTGAGGCATTATCTTACAGGTATTATACTGCTTAGCAACTAAGCTATTGCGTTCAACCTCTCTGTAAGTATATTTTTTCTACCCACCACAACTACCTGATAACAGACGGATTTATACTTGTCTCTGTTTTACAACCAACCTAGCCTTTTGCCTTCAATACAATATTATTTTTTCAGACGGCGACCTTGAAGTCGATTCAGTGTTTAGTAAGTCCAATGTCTTTTGTAATTGTCTTTCTTGTAGGTTCCCCTCATTTTGTCTGGATTCTGGGTCACTCATATATATATTGGGCAGCATGCAGAGCTGAGTAAAGGTCCTACGGGAGGAACTTAGGCTTTCCCTTTGAAGTGGCCAGGGTTCGGTGGCGAGGTGTTCGTGCTCTCTCCTGGGGCCAGTTTTTAACAGAATGTGTTCAGTTACAGAGGTTTGTTTCTGGGCCTATTACGTCAATAGTTCACGCGAAAATTGAACATGACGGTTGCCAGGTTTGTTCGAAGTCTCGGGGCATAGTGGTTCGCCACGTGGAGCTGGAAAGGAATAACAGGAACTTGATGCGGAGGGATGGTGTCCACCTAACTAGCATTGGGCTTGATATTTTTAATTTGGGACTTCAGTCTGGAGTGGAGGTGGGTGTGATGCCGACAGGAGGAACTGGACAGGGTCAACATCACGGTGGCGGTGTTCATGGCCAGTGCATTGGTAATTGAAAGAAATTGATGAGTCAACTTGGGGAGTCGCAGCCTGCCGAGGGCTGATGGTGGTAGGCAGGCTGATATGAACTCATGGACAAAGAAGTGGTATCTGCCTGTTGGTAGAAGTCTCTCAACAGCTGGCAGTTGGATGGAAAGCTGGTCTGTGTTAAAATTAATAAAGCTGTGGCCGTTGCCCTTACCCATAACTATTGTGTGGTGTTATTATTTACGTAGGGCAATGGGAGGTGGTTTTTTTTGGGATCAGCAGTCATGTGTTTTATACCCCACCTCCTATAGACAGTAAGCTTGTTTGAGCAGGGTCCTCTTTAACCTATCCTTCGTGTAAATGTTTGTAATTGTTTCATTAATTGTTAAATCTCCCTCACTTATAATATTGTTAAGCACTACGGAATATGCTGGTGCTATATAAATGGCAATAATAATAAATAGCCATGAGGATAGTGCTTGTTTCCGGTCTCCTTCTCCAGCCCCTCGCAGCAGGACCCGCAGTCCAACCTCCCGGGCCGATGTGAATTATGAGTAAAACACGCCCAGGCGTCTGTGTCTGGGAGATAATTGAGTGTACTTTACTTAAACTAATTATCTCCCATGCACTAGAGGTACAATGAGTAAAACATAAAACACCCCAAAACATACATAATATTCATAGGGACCCCCCGCAAGTCTTATATCCCCAAATAACATGGATCTGAGCGCCCAAAGTGTCCAAATAGCGCTCAGATCCCACGAATACAGCCGAACCACCACCGGGGTAAAGTTTTAACCAATCGCACACGTGGTGTCTGCACAAAATAGTTCCAGAAGAAAAGTGGTAGCGGTCGGTCACTTTCAGGAGTCCCAAAACGAAAGAAATACTGAGCAGTTCCCCTGGCTCATAAGTAGCATTGGTTCATCTAGTTTGTGCGTACCTTTTAACCAAATAGCACTCTCCTGTCTTGTCGGGAATAGAAGCAGGCGGCTGTACAAAGATTCTGGTGTTAGAGAGCCTGGCTTGGAGTTCCAGACACTCGACGACCAAGTACCGCTGCCTGCTTTCAGGAGACAAGATGGCCACCGTTTTCCAGCGCACAAGTTCTACGTTTATATGAACAACGCGTTTCTCCCCTTAGGGCTTTCTCAAGTGAATTAGAAAAGGTTTTTTAACCACTTGAGAAAGCCCTAAGGGGAGAAACGCATTGTGGAAATTTTAACTAACTATTTAAAAAAAGGTATTTTGGCCACTTTCTTTGTTGTCAGTTAGCCATTTTATCTTTTTTACCATTTTTTTTATTTTACTACCTGAGTAGTAGCATCTGAGTTTTACTTGTTCCAGAGAGATACTATTCCAAAGCATCCTTGGTGGGGATTATACCACTTACGCCGTATAATTGAGCAGTGCGTCTGCCCAATTAAATGTGAGTAACCATTTGGTATTTTTATAAAAGAAGGTAGAGGAAGAGAGATGAAGAAGCGAAAAAGAAGGGGGGAGGGGGGTAGCAGGGATCAGGGATAGGTGGGAATTCCTCAGGTGTGGGGTGAACAACATGCATCCGCAGTAATATTTCGCATAATTGTAATGACATCCATGCTTAGCTCCTTTTTGACAGTGTCATGAAAGGGAAGGAGCATAGTCATTTTCACATAAAGCCAGGGTGAATAGCGTTTTCACAACTATGGTGTCAGGAATATATGTTTGTATTCCTGACACTATAGTGTTCCTTTAAGCAAATTAAAGGAACATTCTGGTCACCATAACAACTTCAACTAAATGAAAATGCTATGATGCAAGGAGGCCCCTGGGTGCTCTCTTTCCTTTAAGGGGTGAAACCGCTCTCAAATGGTTTAACCGCAAAGGCTTCCTCCTGCTCCAGATCTCCAGGTCGCTCAGTGGTATTCAGCTTCTTAAACGGAGTGTCAGGAAGTGCAGATTGACGTCAGGCATAGATGCCGCTGATTGGCTAGAGTGGTCAGCTGACGCTCTAAGCCAATCGCTAGTTCCCTATTCATAAAAATGTTTTACGTTTTCATGAATGGGGAGCTACTGATTGGCTTAGAGTGCCAATGAACACATTAACACTAATATTTTTTTTTAAAACCTGGGGAGATGAGAAGGTCCAAAGTTTCCCTGCCAGGCCCAGGTACCAAAGCCTTATGATGTGGTGTCCAGAATGAAGTGCTCCAATCTCATTTTCTTCTCCTTCATTTGACACAGTCTTCTTTTTCTTCTGAGGCTCCTTCTGCAGAGGCGGCTCTAGACTTTATGAGGTCTTAGGCGAAACTCAAACATGAGGCCCCACTAACAAAAAAGTAAAAAAAATAGAGTTGCAATACATGTACAGTTTACCTGTGTATGTGCCTGAGAGTGTGTCTGACAGAGAGTATCTGTGTGTGTGTGAATGTATGTCTCTGTGAGCATGTTTGCGTTTTTGTCTGGTACCCTATGTGTATGGGGTAGCTGCTTGAAGAAGGGGGTGATGGTGAGAGGTAGAGGCGGGTGATGATGAGAGGGAGAGGCGGGTGATGGTTAGAGGCGGTGATGGTGAGAGGGGGTGATGGTGGGGGAGTGATGGTGAGGGGGCATAATTGAGGGATGGGGTGATGGTGACGGAGGGGGTAATGTTGCTGAGGGAGGGGGTGATGGGGTAATGCTGTGGGTGATGAGGGGGGGGTGATGCTGAGGGAGGGAGTGATGGTGAGGGTGGGGTAATGCTGAGGGTGGTGATGCTGAGGGAGGCACGCCAGGGGTGGTCAGGGGTGATGCTGAGTGAAGGGGTGATGTGAGGGGGGGTGATGTGCTGAGGGTGGTGGCCACCGCTTTCCAGATGTGCTTAGGGTGGTGGAGGGGCAAGTGATAGTGAGGAGGGTGATGCTGAGAGTGGTGAGGGGGGTGATGCTGAGGAGTGGTGAGGGGGGGTGTGGATAGTGAGCAGGGTGATGCTGAGAGGTGAGGGGGGTGATAGTGAGGGGGGGTGATGCTGAGTGGTAGGGGTGATAGTGAGGGTGGGTAATGCGGAGGGTGGTGAGGGGGGTAATAGTGAGGGGGTGATGCTGAGGGTGGTGAGGGGGGTGATGCTGAGGGTGGTGAGGGGGTGATTGTGAGGGGGGTTAATGCTGAGGGTGGTGAGGGGGTGTTAGTGAGGGGGGTAATGCTGAGTGTGGTGAGGGGGGTAATAGTGAGGGGGTAATGCTGAGAGTGGTGAGGGGGTGATAGTGAGGGGGTGTGATGCTGAGTGGGTAATAGTGAGGGGGTGGTGGTGGTGAGGGGGTGATGCTGAGGGTGGTGAGGGGGTAATAGTGCCCCCCATCCCTCACTTACCTGCTCTGTACACTGTCCCCCCATCCCTCACTTACCTGCTCTGTACGCTGCCCCCCCATCCCTCACTTACCTGCTCTGTAGGCTGCCCCCCTCACCCCTCACTTACCTGCTCTGTAGGCTGCCCCCCCATCCCTCACTTACCTGCTCTGTACGCTGCCCCCCCATCCCTCACTTACCTGCTCTGTACGCTGCCCCCCCATCCCTCACTTACCTGCTCTGTAGGCTGCCCCCATCCCTCTCAGTTACCTGCTCTGTAGGCTGCCCCCCCATCCCTCACTTACCTGCTCTGTAAGCTGCCCCCCCATCCCTCACTTACCTGATCTGTAGGCTGCCTCTGTGCTGCTCCCCTGCACTTTCAGTCATGAGTGAGAGGCAGGGATAAGCGGTAGCTTCCTGCCTTTTAACATTCACAGCGACCTACTGGCCGGCGCCGGTATTGCAGTGTATTCTCACACAGACCAAAAATAGCAGCACAAGCTGAAAAATCCAGGGGGTGGGGGGGCAAGTGCCCCCTCTTGCCCCCCCCGTGCGGACACCCATGACAACATGTATGGTCAACTCCAGCCCTTGTCGGGCAGAGTACAACATAGCGGTGGCGTGTCTGTCAGAGGTTAGTGTAGTCCTCCCATAGTTCCTGTAGGATATGAATATCCATTTTGCTTAATATCCTAGCTGTTCATATAAGGGTTAATTTGAACCTAGAATAAATTTGGAATTATATCTTCGATTCTGGGAAAAATTTATCTAATATCATTTACGAGAATGACCATACTGATTTCCAAATGTTCTTGTTAATTGTCCAAGATTAAGGTATTTGTAAATATCTTGTTTTGATCAAATGTACATGTGTTATATAACGTAGAATTATAATAAGAAACAGCTGCTCATAACTAGAGATGTCGCGAACTACTCGCCGAACTGTTCGTGAACTGTCCGCCGGCGAACAATAGCGTGTTCGCGTTGGGCAAACATATACGATTTCTGGTCCGCCCCCTATTCGTCATCATTGAGTAAACTTTGACCCGGAAACTCACAGTCAGCAGACACATTCCAGCCAATCATCAGCAGACCCTCCCTCCCAGGAAGTGTCTGCTGACTGTGAGGTTCCGGGTCAAAGTTTACTCAATGATGACGAAAAGGGGGCGGACCGGAAATCGTATATGTTCGCCCAACGCGAACACGCTATTGTTCGCCGGCGGACAGTTCGCGAACAGTTCGGCGAGTAGTTCGCGACATCTCTACTCATAACCATAGGCGTGCGCACGGGGTGTGCCGGGTGTGCCTGGGCACACCCTAATCCCCGTGCGCACCCCTATGGTTTGAGTCCTGCAGTCAAAACACTCTTTTGAGCAGGAACGCTGTTCCTGCAGGCACTCAGTGTCCCCCGTCTCACCTCTTGCCCCTGTCATGGGAGGGCAAGAGGTGATGATTCCCCCCCACCCTGCAGTTCAGCCGCGGCGAGGGAGCTCTCTGCTCTCTGCTCTCTGCTCCCTCTCGCCGCGCGCTGATGCCGGGAGCCGGAATATGACGTCATATTCCGGCTCCCAGCTCGAGCAGACAGCCCGCGCGGCGAGAGGAAGCAGAGAGCAGAGAGCTGAGCTGCAGAGAGGCGCCCGCCCCCACTGGACCCCAGGGACAAGTCCACCAGCACTCCAGGTAGGAGGCTGGGTGGACATTTAAAAAAAAAATTTAAAATATAATAATTTGTGTGTGTCTGTGAGTGTGTCAGTGTGTGTGTGTGTCAGTGTGTGTGTGTGTCAGTGTGTGTCAGTGAGTGTGTCAGTGAGTGTGTGTGTGTCAGTGTGTGTGTGTGAGTGTGTGTCTGTGAGTGTGTGTCTGTGAGTGTGTGTCTGTGAGTGTGTGTCTGTGAGTGTGTGTCAGTGTGTGTCTGTAAGTGTGTGAGTATGTGTCTGTGTGTCTGTGAGTGTGTGTCTGTGTGTGTGTGTGAGTGTGTGTCAGTGTGTGTCTGTAAGTGTGTGAGTATGTGTCTGTGAGTGTGTGAGTATGTGTCTGTGAGTGTGTGAGTATGTGTCTGTGAGTGTGTGAGTATGTGTCTGTGAGTGTGTGTGTCAGTGAGTGTGTGAGTGTGTGTCAGTGTGTGTCTGTGAGTGTGTGAGTATGTGTCTGTGAGTGTGTGTCAGTGTGTGTCTGTGAGTGTGTGAGTATGTGTCTGTGAGTGTGTGTGTCAGTGAGTGTGTGAGTATGTGTCAGTGTGTGTGTCTGTGAGTGTGTGAGTATGTGTCTGTGAGTGTGTGTCAGTGTGTGTCTGTGAGTGTGTGTCAGTGTGTGTCTGTGAGTGTGTGAGTATGTGTCTGTGAGTGTGTGTGTCAGTGAGTGTGTGAGTATGTGTCAGTGTGTGTGTGTCAGTGAGTGTGTGTGTGTGTCTGTGAGTGTGTGAGTATGTGTGTGTTTCTGTGAGTGTGAGTGTGTGTGTCTGTGAATATATATATACGTATATGTATATATATGTGTGTGTATATATATATATATATATATATACACACACACACACACACACGCGCGGCGTGTGTTTGTGCTTTAGGGTGCACACCCTAATGCAATAGGCTGCGCACGCCTATGCTCATAACTTGTGAAAAACAATGTCATTGCTCATTTTTTCCCATCCCATCCTGCTATGAAAATGGGGTATAAATATAACTGACGTATGAATACAATTTGAATTGTTTATTGAACACGTCTCTGCTATTCATTTCCAATTTCCAGAGCTCTGAATGAGTTGACAAATATCCATCATCCACAAAGGGCCCGGGCTGATTTTATCCCCAACAGTTCCCAGGTTACAATTGTTATTTCTTATGTTACATATGGTCCCCATCTGACGAGATATCTACTTACAACACCCCCTCACGTATCCCATAAGTGGGGATTATACCATTGTATGCTGTTTATACCAGAGCTAGTTTTTAGCTCTCTAAAACGTGAGTAGGACCTTATAGACCTTTTTTATTGGCTGCTACCTATTTGGGTTTTATTGCACTATTAGATTTTCTTTTCTCTTTCATACGGATCCCACGAACCCCTTGATCCCATTACTCCATAGACGTCTCTACCTCAGATAGAACTGTGATTGTTCTATCATCCCAAGGTTTTACTGGACTCCTTTTGGACTGCTCTTTATATATTTACATATATATATATATATGTATTAAGGCCGTTTGGCCTGTATTTGTGGGAGGGGCTTAAATTAATTCACTCCCCTATATAAGGGACACCCCTTACCTGACTCATATCACTTGAGGTCAGCATCAGAATGATTTCCACTTCCAGGTCATCCAGACGCCATTTTACCTGATTACTCCATGAGGTTTTCTAAGCAGAGCTGTGTCAGGAATCCAGCCACAGGCTTTTCCGGCCTACCACCTTCTTTCTTCAATCCATCGCCGTGGATGGTGTCCAAGTGACTCACAAACCGTAAGTCGACCTACCCGTTACGCCAGGCAGTCCCACGGCACCATGCACGGGTCAGGTCCTCACTTTACGGCTGCATTTTGTCTAGGTCTGTTCTAAAACTGATACCGGAGAAACTGACGGAAGCAAAGCACAGAGGGATGGACACAGGTTTCTTCAGGAAGGAAGAGATTCTTTATTGGATCACCGATCGGGACTCAGAGGGACTAATGTCACCAAAAATACAGCAAGTTCTGAGCCCTGAACAATAGTGCAGGCTCCCTATAGGCACATAACTCCTCCCATATTAAGCTCCACCCGCACATTCTCTTGACCAATCATTACAAATAAGAATTAACTTCCTGCTTGACCGCATGGCTTGTCCAGCACAATGGAGGAGGGGAATACTACACCCTGTATTCTTGCACATGCTCCGTACACTACTGATCGTATCTTGCCTCGTGCAACCAACTGATCGATACGTCAGCATATGCACGTACACATGCCACGTGGTAATCTCGGCCTACTAAATTTATTTTCACCGAGATTCCACCACATTCCCCCCTTTGATGCCTCTTGATATTTTACAATTACTTGAGGCATCACTTAACCTTGGTTTGCATACACCACAAGTTACCTTTGAACCAGACCAGACTTATCCTATGATGTGAATCTTCAACACTCGTTTTCCTGCATTGGTTCTCCCTGATCTAGAGCCTTATATTTATAAATTGCCATTATCTGTGCAGCAGCCTTCCTCTCTGCTATATTTTCTATCAGGCTTTGCACAGACCTAACTACTAAGGGTATAAGACACGGCAGGAGTAGACACAACATTAAAATCAGTAGCACTCCACCTACCACTGCCTTAAGCCCTCCAAACCACTCATACCAGCTACCAAACCAACTACTTGGATTGTACCCTTTCCATACCTGAGTAGGCACATGCGCTAGTTTAACCATATGGTTAGTAAGCTCAGCTATTGCTTGCCCTTCGTCATCTATTTGAAGACAGCAATTGCTCAGGTTAAACTTCCCACATACACCTCCCTCTACTGCCAAAAGATAATCCAAGGCTAATCTATCTTGGTAAACTGCTGTCCTCATCCTGGTATTATGCTTCGCTAGAAGATTGAGCGCTTGTGATGTCTCGTTAGTAATGATCTCAACCACCGCCTGTAACCTTATAATGTGGTTGAGCATATAAATAGGGGTTCTATAACCAAAGGTACCATCCTCTGCCCACGTGGCTGGCCCATAATAATCTATAATACGCTGGGGAGGCCATTCATTATCTTCCCAGGCACCTACACTTTAACACCTAAAGTCTCACCTGTTTCAATAGGCAACAAGAAGAAGGATGGTTTTAACATACCCAACACACATGCCCCTTCCCAGTCCTGTGGTAACTCCGAATAGGCCTTCTTACCACAGATCCAGTACAAATTCGCTGGGGCTCTCCAGTTAGATGTGATGGATAGATCAAACCATACGCCCTTTAAATTGGCATATCTTGCAAACGGGTTAGATGGTTCTGAGATATTTGAAGCCGACCACCAAGTTGTATTCTTTGTATCATCATCATAAGCTTTTTGCCCTAGACAAGTTAATTCTCCTACAGAAGTATTATACATCATTCCTTTCCTCGCTATGCAAACATAACCTATGATGGAGGTCTTCAATCTCCACTCAGATTTACCCCTAACACTCATATGATAGTCGGCTTGTGTAGATATTAATTGGTCAACTGCCTCAGAACCGGACATTACCTCCTTTGCTTCCCAAGGCCATTGGTCTCCCATGTTAGTACCTCCACACACATAGCAGTTGGTAACATTAAGACTACCGGCAATACTCTCGGCTAAATCAATGAACAAGTTTTTAGCATTATGGGGATCTTATTATCTATGCTCATCTCTTCATAAAAGGAATGGTATACTTGATGAGTTTGGGAGGTTACCGTATCAGTCTCTATCCCTATAAACAATATTGTCCCAGGGTCTAAACCCGTCCCATATATTTGAAACCCAAATAAATTACCATATTTATTTAAGAACTTGTCAGGGTTATTTATAAGTATATGGATTGGATTGCATTCCATAGACTTACAATATGGATCAGTAGGCAACTTAGTCACAATCATGTCCTCGTCTGCTGTCTGTCCCCAAGTCGCCCACCCCACACAAGACCAATATGGGCAGAAGTTATAATCTCTATTTGGGCATCTTGGACTTACATATTTATTTTACTACTGGGACAAATATATTTATCGTTAGACCCATACGTCCTCTCCCATCTAAGATCCCCACATACATTCCACGGCTTTCTACCACTTGATATTGCTTTACACGCATCAAATAGCAGAGCACCTGAAGAATATACGGATTTTAATACCGTCTTATTAATTAGGGTCCCCTGAGAATCCCCATTTCTGAGAGTCAACCAAATTGTACGGGGTTGATACTCAGGACTGAAGCACTTAGGTTCTCCTACTCCTAAATGACACACACTATATTCTATATTTAAGTATCTACATCTTGATACATCTCCTTTACACTCATATTGCGAATGCCAAATTAGGGTCTGGGATATATGGTTACTTGTTCTTGTAGTCTTAATGCATACCTCACAGCTAGGAGTGTCGGTACCTCTACCTTCCTGAATATAAAAATACACATAAATAAACATTATTAAAAATACATCTTTCGTCGCCATCCTCAGTCTTCGTCCGTGCGAAGGCACCTCAGCTTCCAGGATGTAAGGACTGCAGGGAATGGAGTTCTGCTCGTCTTCACAGGGGTCCCCTCAAGACTTTCCCTGACTTATACACTCATTGGTGAGTGGACAGGCTTTATTATGGCCTTCTCACTCACTTACCAAGTCTCTGAAACAATAAAATTTATAATCCACAAGGTTCCTCGTCACTCCGACTGAGTCGTGCGTTTTAACCGGATCTTGCAGGGATTCTCTGGATTTGCTGTAACTTGCCAGGAATCGGCTGCTGCTGGTTTAACCCTGGAGTGATGTATCCACGGAGCCACTTCGGCTACTTTTATCGCTGTAGGGGTAGACAGAAGAACAACATAAGGACCTCTCCACTTGGGCCCTAACGGCACATTATTCCACTCTTTAATCCAAGTTCGATTTTAATAGGTGGAATATTGCGGGCGAGTCCTGGTGGGTTGTTCTCTGCCCAAACTCCTGGTATGTTAAATAAGGATTCATCACTCCTCGGGTTTTGGCTAGTCAACACTGTATAAAGTCGCCACTCTTCTTCCTTTGGTACGGACAATGTCATAATACCTGAGGGTCCATTAAACTTTAAGGATGTTGTTCCATTTGGTAGGAACGTAATCTGCGCTTGTAATTTGGATAGCATATCACGTCCCAGCAATTGGACTGGACACTCAGGCATATAAAGGAATTGATGTTTTACTACGTGGCCTCCCAATGTACAGAGTCGACTTTTAAGAACCGGTTTTTCAGCACTTCTTCCAGTTGCTCCTATTACAGTAATAGTTCTTCCAGATGGAGGAGCAACTTGATTAGTCACCACCGAATGTTCAGCACCAGTGTCGATCATGAACGCACTCCTTTTTCCCCCTATTGATACATCGACCATAGGCTCCGCTCGACCAAGGGGGATGGAGCCCGGTCGGTATCAATAGTCCTCCATGACCGTGTCAGCCAATCCCACAAAGTCCCTACCTTCTCTATCGCGGGACCTTTGCGCTGCTGGATAGTACCTATCTTCCCTTACACTTCCTTTGTTCCCATTACTCCCTCTATTACCATTACTCCCTCCGGGGCCTCCTCTACCTCTCGCTCTGCCTCTAAAGTTTCCGTAACCTGCCCTGGGTAAGTCTCTCTCATACTGCTCTCTTTGCGGACACTCGTTCCTCCAATGCCCTTCTTCCTTACAGTACGCGCACTGATTCCTACTCAAAGGCTCCCTATTCCATCTACCATCGCCTCTATCTGGGCCCCGTCTATCTACGCCTGCGATCGCTACCGCTAGCATATCTGCCTTTCTACGCATCTTGCGCTCTTCCTCTTTCTTACTTTCTGTTTCCCTATTCATATATACTTTGTTCGCTACCTCCATTAGTTGGGTGATAGACATACCTGCAAACCCTTCTAATTTCTGTAGCTTGCGCTTAATATCTCCGTAAGCTTGGCTGACAAAGGCGGAGTTTACCATTCGGGAATTATCAGCGTCTTCCGGATTAAAGGGGGTATACAAGCGGTATGCCTCCAATAATCGGTCATAAAAGACACTGGGCGCTTCATCACTTTTCTGAATCACCTCAACTGTCTTCGACATGTTAATAGCTTTCTTCCCTCCGGCTTTCATGCCAGCAATTATAGCATCTCTATAGGCTTTAAGTTGAGCCATATCTGCGCCATTTACATTCCAGTCAGGATCGGTGTTAGGGTAATGTGTTGCGGCCCATGCTGCCGGATTGGCTTGATTTAAAGCACGGGCTCTCTCCTCTAGCGCCTTAATGGCCGCTTGGTTAATCCTTGTCCTTTCCTCATTATTGAACAATGTCATTAATAACTGCTGGCAATCAGCCCATGTCGGGTTATGTGTCTGAACTATCGAGGTGAACAGATCGGTCATAGCTTGTGGTTTCTCAGTGTACGAGGAATTGTGGGTCTTCCAATTCAAGAGATCGGTAGTCGTGAACGGGACATATACGAAAGACTGGGTCAGCATGTGCCATTTGACCTGCGGCATCGATATAGGCTGACCCAGGATTCAGACGAAGAGGCATCTGGTAATGTTTTAATTGTTGGGTACCGGTCAGTTGTCGGGTTAGTATGGGGCTACGTGGAGGGGCGTCAGTTAAAGGTTCCGGTCGAGAGGTAATAGGGCATGAGGATGTGGGAACTTGATTTTGGGAAAAGTTAGTGAATAGTATACTCCGAGCCGAGCTAGAAGAAGCTTGACCGGAAGTTTGAAGTGGCGCCAAATCAGGATATTCAGATCTAATGGGGGTTGGTCCTGGTTCCGGAAGGGGAGTTTTAATACGAGGGGGGGTGGATTCTGTACTGGAGGAGGAAGTGGAAGTGGATGGGGCAATAGGGGAAGGGGTGCAGAGCTTCCTGCATTCGCGTCACTTCCTCTTAAAGGAAAGTAAGGAGGCGGCAAAGGGATCTCGGACTCAGGGGGCGTGTCCAAAATGGGCCTAACACCAGTCCTAGTGGACAAACAAGTCCTGGCCACCATGAGGCGACATTGCTCCTCGTGGCATATCCGGATCCATTTTGGCGAGTCGTTTACGGCCTGCCCCCAACAATCAATGTATGGAAACTGTCCGTAAAGTTCAGGCCTACCTGATACAGCCACGTGTACACGCTGTACCAGGGTTGGATCCAAACTGCCACGCGGCGGCCATGCCGCAACCAAAATAGGCCACTCCCTAGTGCACAAAGTGACCAAACGTATAGGAGACATTTTAACCCCAAAATCACATGTTTTGAATCCCTTTTTAAAATTCTTTACCATACAACCTAAGGGATCCGAAATCGTTGACTCTGACGCGCCCATACTTATCAATGGAACGTCGTTGACAACGAATACTATGCACGCGTTCTTATTCAACAGTCACACCCGTTTCCTCTGGTAACAGCACCACGTGGTACAGTTACCGAGTGAAACGTACACAATAACACAATAATCACTCAGGGAATTCCCGTACACACACAGCTGTTACACCAGTCACTAAATAATCATTATTATGCCCTTTGGCGAAACTATACAGTCACCCACGCTATAATTCTCTATATATGAATTACCCGTCTATAACACACCCCAGTAACATCGTCTTTTACTAGTATCGGTTACAGTACGGTTAGCATAGGTCAAAGCACAATTTAAGGTCACAATACAATTATTAGTGGTTACGGTGTTAAACATGCAATAGACTACAATGATTAGTACTTATATACAGTGTCAGTAAATATACAGGGTTATGGTACCGTGCACTATGATACAGCAACACACTATTAACACTCTCGCTAGACGGCTGAGCTCGCGCTATCTAACAAGATATACACTTTACTAACAATCTTTAACACATTTACAATCCCAACTAAACTATTGGCCAGTACCTTGAATGGACTACCTAAAACTATATACACCCGCTTTGGTTAGCCACACTGCCCAAACACCACATATAGCGAACTAGAGGGCGAAATTTACAAAATTGCCCTTCTAGTCTATTTACTCTATCAAAAGTCTAGTGGGTTCCAAATTTACACGCCTTCCCACTTAGCCAAGATAGGTTGAGAGCTAGCGAACCGAATTTACACAGGCGCCGCTTTGTCTCCCGGTCCCTCCGACCTAGCGAACGTAATATACACCCTAGAACGCTAGTCTAGACAAGACACCGGTGTCCGGCTAGGGCTATTTACACAGGACCTCGCCTGACTAACCAGATCAAACGGTCTTACTAAAGAGCGTTCGATCGAGCGGTGCGCCTTCGCTCCTTCCCTCCGACAGAGGGGGCAGATTCCATACACAGATTTAACCCCCTTTTGGGCCTACCGCACAATCGGTATACCCCTAGTGGGTCTGCCGTCTAAAACAGCAGTTGTCTTACCTCCTCGTTCCTGAACCTGAGTTCACACTCATCGACGGGGACACCCAGCACTTCTTACGTAGAGGCCGATGATCTCCTGGACAACAGACCAGTGGCGCCGAGACGAAGGGAGGTCCACGCAGAAGTTCAGGGGTGCAGCCGTAGAGAACGTAGGCAAAGATAGACCGTCTCACGCCTCTGCCTCTCAGCTACCGTTGAACGATGAGTTTCCCGGCCAATGCACCAAATGATACCGGAGAAACTGACGGAAGCAAAGCACAGAGGGATGGACACAGGTTTCTTCAGGAAGGAAGAGGTTCTTTATTGGATCACCGATCGGGACTCAGAGGGACTAATGTCACCAAAAATACAGCAAGTTCTGAGCCCTGAACAATAGTGCAGGCTCCCTATATAGGCACATAACTCCTCCCATATTAAGCTCCACCCGCACATTCTCTTGACCAATCATTACAAATAAGAATTAACTTCCTGCTTGACCGCATGGTTTGTCCAGCACAATGGAGGAGGGGAATACTACATCCTGTATTCTTGCACATGCTCCGTACACTACTGATCGTATCTTGCCTCGTGCAACCAACTGATCGATACGTCAGCATATGCACGTACACATGCCACGTGGTAATCTCGGCCTACTAAATTTATTTTTACCGAGATTCCACCACAGGCCTAGTAATGTTTGGGTCTAGCTGAGACCCAGTCACACCACCACATTATATTTCAGCCTCCTGTTTGTGATAATCGCAGTGACAGATCCGTATGTGTGTTTTTTCGCTTGTCACTGTTTAATTATTTGCAAAACTAGAATTGCTTGAATTGTGTAGAAGTGTTAGAATTGTGTTTTATTTGTTTTGTTTTACACTCTTACTCCGTGAATCATCTATTTCAGATTAATCTTCTTTTTACACTCCATGATTATAGCAAAACACAGGAGGCATGATTTCCACATTGTGTTGTGGGTTTCAGAGTAGGCTGTTCTGCTTTATCAAACCCTTGAATTAAGATCGAGAAGATTCAGCATTAATTTACAATAAAGAAAGTCTAGAATGGATGTCCTTGTCATACCGGCAATGGTTTCATTTACACAGTTCCTGGCAGTACTCCTTAGTAACTATTGTATTCCTGCAATAATACAATATTTTGATAAAGCAAAATATGAAAATAATGTTCTTCTGATTAGTATAACCTTTCACAGTTTATTGCTAGTTCAGAAGAAAGAATGAAAACAAGGTCATTATTTAATGTATTTATTTTTTTCGCTCTAGTTTAGATGGTTGATTAACCTTGATTGCAAATGAATTAATTAACATAGTAATACAATTCTTTGTAATAAAATGTAGCATGCCATTGGCTCTAGGATGTAAGTTTTAATATCTGCTATTGCTTTATTTGGCAACAAATTGAATATTGTGACAGACCACCCGGTTACTTACGACTTCTACATGGCTCTCAACCATTGCCTCCCCCTAAATGAACTATGATCACCCATATAGTCCACCCTCCACACCATGCTTCCCAGCTAAGCACCCTATCCAGTGATCCTGGTGACGTCCGACCCCCAGAAGGGAGTCTCTGAGGCACAGCGCGCCTGACTGGGCGCAACCTACAAATCACCTGGAAGTAAAAATCAGATCGCAATCCAGTAAAACTTCTTCAAATTTGCACTTTGTCCCAGGACCACTTAACAGGGCGTTATTTGGAGGGGTGACAGAGGAGGTGCTGCAGCATCCAACAGAACCAGAGATTTGAGGGAGCTCAACATACAGATAAAAAGTGCTATTACTGAAAGTGACCCAGACTTTCCACCCAGCACTATCGATCTCTGCACTGGATCAAAGGATGCTCGTGGCTCAGTCAAAACTTCATATCAGGAATATTTCGGCTAGGCACCTCAGATCCGAGTGCTTTTGGATAGAGTGGGCACCAAGGGGAGAAGTTTCCAGGGGTGGCACTTGTTTAGGGATGCAGGCATGGAAATACAGCTTTTTAATATAAACTATTATTCAGCACTGCAAATAAAATTATCTGGTCAGGTAGAGGCACCTAGGTGCCAGGTATTGTGAAATATCCATTGTTCTCTTGGGGACCCAGGTATAAAAGTGTGCCATTTACTTCAATAAAACCATTCTTCACCCTTCACTAAGTCTCGGCTAGTGTTTGGGTGGGACGGCTATAATCACTAAAGGGGAAAGATAGTCCTTGGTGGCGACACTTTGGTCCCCTGTGTGTAGGATGCCATAATTCTCATTTGTACTTATGTGATAAACGTATCTAGTACAAGGCTTGGTCAAGTTCTTCTGTTCACGTTCTTGAGCAAATTCCATTCATTTCTGCACATTATTGCTGCTTTTTTTTATTTTTTTATTCTTTTGCACATGTGTAGTGTGAGTTGTGGATAGAATGCCCCAGAGCCAATTCTTAATATTTGATTACACACAATTATGGCTATTGAGAGCACAACCAAACTAGAATGCTGAATCTGTATTGCAGATTGTTTTGTGAATAATTTATTGTTAAAGGAACACTATAGGGTCAGAAATACAAAGCCCTCTTTAAATAATATAAAACTCTCCTTTTTGTTTCCAGAGCAGCACGGCTTTGTTGGTGCTGGCTCTGCCGCTTCAGAATTGATGATCTCAGCAAAATTCAATGCTTTCCCATAGGGAAGCATTGAGTGGCTCTCTCATATGTGGCAAAATGCTGCGTTGCGCCAATCAGCATTAACTCAATGCATATCTATGGGGTAAGTTCAGTGCCTCCATGCAAAGCTAAACATCAGTGCAGCATGTTGTGCAGCCCTGACATGGGAAGCCCCTTTATTGGCCATTAGAGTGATGGCTACGAGGTGTCCCTATTCAGTAATGTAAACCCTGACCTTTTCCCTGAAAAAACAGTGTTTACATTAAAATGCCAGCAAGGGCATGCTATAGACAAATACGTTAAGCTGCAGTTGTTGTTCTTGTGACTATATAGTGTTTCTTTAAATATGTATATCCACATTCTTTTTATTACAAGTAAAAGTTGTGTGCTAAAGAGTATTTTTAATTTTCAGGTGGAAATCAGAGACTTGGAAACAAGACAACATTTGTGCTTTCTAGATAAGGTAGGTGTTAGAAAATTTCATAATTCACAAAACGTTCTGCTTCTAAGAATTATGTCTAAATGGAAGAGCTTGACTACATTCTTTTCAAATAAGTTTATTTATAATTTTTTTACAAAAATTTTAATGAAAACATCAGCTAGGGGAAAGGGAACAGCGGAAATTTTCTCTCCATCCACAATAGTGTGTGTATGTGTGTTTTACAAAATAGGATATTGTAAAACATACATAACCATGTCTTAAATACAGTTTAATGATCATATTTTTAACTCCTGAGAAACTGGTAGCCATGGGATCCACATGTGACCCAGAGTGCTGGAGATATAAAAATGGAACTAGGGACACTGTTTCACATATGGTGGACATTTCCCCTAAATACAGTCTTTCTGGAAAAAGACATTGGATTCTTAATACACTTACAGATGCCCAAATTGCTCTCTCCCCAGATGTCTTCCTACTACAGTTCAGACACTCTAATTGCTGATATAAGAAGTCAGTAATACCACCTTTGATTAAAGTGGCTCGTAGTTTTGTTCCATGCCTCTGGAGGCAGAAGACTGGGTGAGTAGGATTGAAGAGATAAGAATAAATGAAGAGTTTATCCTCTCAGCAGATAGAAAACATACCAGAAGACATGGTTATAATGGCTCCAGTGGCTGTACTCGGGTGCTGCGGACCTGTGAGGGGAGAGGGAGCACACCAGCTCTGGTGCTTCCTCTTGAGTTGAGGTCAACAACCATTAAATGAGAAGTCGGGAGGCATGGGTGGGGTAGTGGAGATATGTTGGATAACTGTGTGATCAAACGGATTACCTCTCATTGGTGATGCTCTGGCTCCCTGGGCAATTCTGTGGTGTGTAGATGGGCTTTTTTTTTTTTTCTGCTCCTCTTCTCCCCTTCTTTCCTGACCCTTATTGCCCATTTCTCTGGGCCCCGCACTAATCCTTTTAACTTCCTCTTCTCTTCTACTATTGCTTGCAAATAAAGCACCTGCCCAAAGGCAAATGCCTCTCATTACATAAATATGTGATTTTTGAGGTGCTCCGGCACCAATGTTTAGTAAAAATTGTTTTACTGTTGATTATGTGTACAAATTTTTTCATAGACATTTTTCCGCTGTCTTTATATATTACATACACCATGTTTAAACCTGATGTATGCAGCTCTCAAACAAACTCTGAATGGAAAAACAAAAAAAAGAAATTCATTAAAACACAGTAGGATCAATTCCCTAAACACCAATGTATAGTGGACAGAACAGTGGATTGCAAAATTTAGGTTTAAATGGCTAAGCTGTGACCATGGACCAATTACTAAATTTCGACTTTAAAAAAAAAAAAAAAAAAATTAAACCTGAATTTGAATAAACCCAATTGTTTGAATCACAAAAAACAACAAAAAAAAAAAAACACCTGGAAAAGACCTAGTTATAACAATCATTAAATTGCAAAACTGTTTCAAATCTAGAGGCTTATATATACTCGTTTTCCTGACACTATAGTGCCCTGAGGGTGCCCCTCCCGCCCGGCTCTGGAAGGGGGAAAGGGGTTAAAACTTACCTTTTTCCAGCACTGGGCGGGGAGCTCTCCTCCTCTTCTCCTCCCCGTCGGCTGAATGCGCACGCGCGGCAAGAGCTGCGCGCGCATTCAGCCGGTCACATAGGAAAGCATTCATAATGCTTTCCTATTGACGCTGGCGTGCTCTCACTGTGAAAATCACAGTGAGAAGCACGCAAGCGCCTCTAGTGGCTGTCAATGAGACAGCCACTAGAGGAAATAGGGGAAGGCTTAACCCATTCATAAACATAGCAGTTTCTCTGAAACTGCTATGTTTATGAAAAAATGGGTTATCCCTAGCTGGACCTGGCACCCAGACCACTTCATTAAGCTGAAGTGGTCTGGGTGCCTAGAATGGTCCTTTAAAGAGCGTCTCTCAATTGAAAATATCATTGTATTTGCATACTCCATTCTTTAGTGAGGCTGGAATTTTTCTGAGATTATTCCATAGTGCAGACATTTCAAAACTCTTAAGAATTAGGTAGCCTACTTTTGTAAAGATTATACAGTAGATTTCTTAAATTCTAAGTGCAGTATGTCTTATTTTGAAGGGAAAGAGGTAGGTGAATTTCATTGTTTGAAATTAGCAAATTAAGGAGTTTCAAATTGCTAGTTTCAAAAATCTTTCTGAAGTAGACACAAAAGTTATTTTAGATTTGATTTACCTGAGATAGCAAAAAACAAAACAAATAGAGTGCAAGCAGGTGAAGACTTGTATTTGAGTTAAACTTGTGTTGCTCCAGAGCCATATCCTTACCATATCCAAAACAATTCGGGTTGTCCACATGAGTCCATGGGCCATTAGATTTGGGTGGTCTGCATGGAAAATTGGTCCAATAAAACTTTGAAAACTGTAATATGCCAAATGTAGTCATGAGGGAAAGAGACAGAGAGGGAGATTGTATGGGTGATTGTCTGCTCGATCTGTCTTTAAACAAATAAATACAGTGTATGGATGATATACTTGTTTAATTATAATAAAAATTATGTTGGGGTGGTTGTTGCTTCATTAGTTTAATATTTGAGATACTTCTTTATAATTTGTTGCATATGTTTTTCCCCCCTTTCCCCCCCTTCCCCCTTTTCCTTTCCCCCCTTTCTCCCCTTTTCTTTTACACTTCCCCTTTTTCTCCCCACTTTTCTCACTTTATACATACTTTTATACACTTGGGCAAGGTGGGAACCCAAACTTAACAATCGGGGATGTAAAGCAGATGTTTCATGCGTGTTGTAAGTATTACTTTAGAATGCATACACTTGCAGAAGTGAACGTTTTAGTTGTTGCTTTATGAATAAAGTGTCACTGACACATTTGAAATTGTGTGAATGGGAAATTGATCATTGCAGTGCAGACATGATTTTTTTTTTTTTTTTGTTCTTGGAAGCGAATATGGGCTGAATATATGATATAGGAAAACAAACCACGACCTTGCCTGTGGTGGCTGATCCTATATTAAAGTTGTTGTCTCTGCAGATCTTCTTTGCCTGTTATGAGAACAGATGCTAGTGTCTAAGACTTTGGTGCTATTTGAGATATAATTGGCCTAAGGTACCTGATCTCCTCATTGCTTGTTAATGTCCTGGATCAAATGACTGTCTCTCCAAGATTAGCCTGATCTCAGGGTTATCAAGGTCCGTTTACAGACATGCAATGTCACAAAATATCAGCCACAAGAGACATAGAGTTTCTCCAAGAAGATGGCACAAATGATGATATTTGCAGAGTTCTGCCTTATCAGTTTTATTTTGTAGTGTCGGTCATGCACACCATTTGTCCAGGTGGTGGCCACTTGCTCGTATTCCGTTCTGCATCATTTGCCAGTCTTGCCTAAGTTTTACTGTAGACTGACTATCTGATTCACATCTTGGTGAATGCCCCCCTTCTGTAGAATGAACGACTAGGATATAGCAATTGTTGTTGGTATTTATATTTGTATCAAATGCGAAAATGTGTAATTCTTTGTTTTTAAGATCCCAAGTGGTATCCAGCAAGACAATCTATGCAGTTGGAACCTGGTATGTATAAGCATTCATTATAGAACTGCTGATTGGCATTTCCTTGTAGCCTCCAATGTGCTGACCTTATCAGAGATGCAAGAAAAGCAAGACCCTCCCGTTAACATGATGATATTGATTCAGCATGAGTTGGTTTAAAAAGAGCATGTAAAGAGGCTATAAACCTGATGGGACAAGTTTACTGCAAATTCTACAGTTTTGGAAAATTTCAATTTCACCGTAGACCGTTTTAGTTATTAAACAAATCATGGTTGTGCATTCTACCAATATTTATAAAGGCAGCTTAGTGTTTTTAACTGATGCAAATGTAGCTTTGTTTTCTTTATTGATAAGTTAGAAGGCAGGGTAATATTATATATATATATATATATATATATATATATATATATATATATTATATATTCAGCTACCCAGCTGATTTTTATTTATTTATTTTCATTTTTTTCCCATGTCAGGCATTTTAACTTTTTTTTTTTTTTAAATGTCAGTCTAATACATGATCTTGGATTGCAATGATGCAACAATTTTTATTACATTTTTAAATAATATTAATACAAATCTAGCCACACGGGAGAAAAGAGGAGAACAAAAGGGGGTGGATGGATATTATAGGAACACTCTAAAGCTCTAAAGCACATCAGTTTGTTAAAGTTCTTTTGGAATTAAAGGACCACTAAAATTAACCAGACCACCTTCATGAGCGATCCTGTCATTTTAACCCTTCAATATAAACCTTGCCATAATCTAGGAACAGCAATGTTTTATCTTGTCTGTTGTTTTTTGTTTTTGTCTTCCCCTCCAAATAAACAGTGATCCAAAAGTCCATAAGCAGTTTATACAATATTTGTATGATGCATTCATATTGCAGCTCGTAGATAGGTTAACATATGGCATAACTTTAAAAGGACACTCCAGACCCCTAACACACTTCAGGTTTCTGAAATGCTTTATGTGGGAAGTGTGTCCTTTTTAAAGTTATGCCATATGTTAACCTATCTACGAGCTGCAATATGAATGCATCATATGAGTTCAATAGAAATTAACAATTCTAGAAATTAACATTGTTACACCCGCTGGCTGTCAGTCATATAATCACTCCTGTTACCAACAGGTTTTTTACCTCAGTGGAGCTAAACCCAAGAGGCATGCAATTGACCAGAGCACCTGCCTTGCAAAAGTTATCTTTGAGTTGCAATTGGGAAGTGTGGGATTGGACAGTCATGGGAAGTCTGTATGGGGTTAGAAGGGTAGGGCTTGCAAAGGCTTAAGCATTTTTTTTATTTGGGCAACAGTGCCCCATTAAGCATTTTCCAGTACCAAGCTTATATGCCTCCTGACTTTCTCACTTTTACCGTGAATGCTGAGCCAGCCAAGGCCTGCCAAACCTGAACCCATTGAGATATACCAAACGGTAACCTCCATATCGGCAACTAGCATCATTGACTATTACTAAACAGACAATATAATTTATTTGAACTAATATTGTTGTTTACTACTTAAGATGATCCTAATTAATCTTTTCGTCCTAGGGGGTAGAGCTTTAAAGGATGAAGAAATCTTGAAAGATCTTCCAGCTGGAACCACTGCTATTTTATATTTTAAAGACTTGGGTTCTCATCTTGGATGGACAACGGTAACTTGTAACTCTTTTCCCCTCTAGATTCTACTTAAAAGTTCTTTTGGATGGAAATGTCTTATGTGATTAACAATACAAACATCAACTTATACATAGCTGTGGGTTATATCTCTGAAGCTTCTCTTCTAATTCTTTACAGGGTTTGTTTGTGTGTTTATTTGTTTGTTTTCCAGTGAATAACTGGTCTCTTGTTTTATTGAGACCAGTTTATCTGTAATGGAAACATCAGACCAGTAAAGGGTGCATTTCAAATCTAATGCCAAACTGGCAGCATAGCTCATTTAGAGAATGTTTCCAATTCAGCTATTTTAACCATACATTTTAAATTCACTTGGAATTCACACTTTAATGAGTAACCCTGATTCTCATTGGCCACTGTGATGGGAGTTTAAGATGTGCTGCTTTGTGTGTACATTACTATCCTAATGTTGTGGTCTGCATCTCAGTGGATGAATGTGAGGACTTTGCTCATCTGCCCCCAGCACTTCCAACCGATCAATGCTGCACAAAGTTTGGATAGATAATCTGACATAAAATGATGGTACAGCACCGAAAGACTCTTAGCACCAGTAATCACTCCAAAAAGCTGTAGTGGTCATTGGATTTAGAGTGTTCCTTTCTGCAGCAAAATATTTTGAACATGCAAGAGATTCCAGGTACATCATTGATTTAAAACGGTTTTGCGTTTGCCTTGTTTTTCAGATATTTCTTGCAGAATACTCGGGGCCTCTTTTGGTATATTTTTTGTTTTATTTAAGGCTGCCTGTTTTCTATGGCACGACAAATACCTTAACATCCAGTCCACATTCAGTAATACAGTAAGTCTGTACTAAACACCTGTGATGAATCCAATTGGAGAAGAGCTTTTTTCCATCACATATTCAAATTTTAATAATTTTTTTTTTTCCCTACAGCTTAGCTTGCTGTTGTCATACTTTCCACTATATCAAAAAAGCAATTGAAGTTTTATTTGTGCATCGGTTTACCCATGGGACTATGCCATTAAGGAACATGATAAAGGTAACTTTTTCTACCATTATCTAATTGAAAATGTACATATTTATTTATTAACAGGTTATTCAGCCTTGGAGAAGGCATGCCTTAATGTAATTGGATAATGAAGGAAGCGGTCTACATAGCAGATTTTGCCTTTTTAATAACTTCTGATCGTGTGCTCTTACGAGGAATGTCACGACTGGCTAAAAATATACAGAGATGCCCATTGTCTTAATCTACAAATGTAAACCTGTTTACTTGATATTGGGTGTTCCATGTACCTTTTATTTGTGCTCTTTAGCAGGGCAGGAGATTGGCCAAACACAGACCCACAGAAAAAAGAAAATCACTGTGTCCAATTATAACACAAAGACCAATATTTGACTTAGAAATTCACTGTTTATTGAATTATCCAATAAGGATCCAAATATGTATTCACTCAATTGGTGTGCCTCAAGGATGATTGATCCCAAACAGCTATAATACAAATAGACTCCCAAACTGATAAAATAAAAGACATGATCACTAATCTGTCCTACTGCTCTCCCTTAGCAAATAGTCCAACAGACACCGCCTGATCCCCATAGGTCAGCTTGGGGATGTCCGGGGTGCTCACGGTCACTTCTCGAGTTCAGTCTGGTGGGATAACGTGTTGGCATTGCCGTGTTGTTTACCGAGGCAGTAATGTATGGTAAAATCCTGGGCCTGACCTAGTGCCATAGGTACTGTACTTCTGTCATCCCTATGTGACACTTTGCTGGTTTCAGAGTTAAGCCAACTTTTCTAATCAAATCTAGTACAGCACTAATATGGCCTAGGTTCTCTTCCCACGTGGAGCTAAAGAATGCAATGTTGTCCATGTATGCAAGGCATAATCCTGGAGGCAATAGACGAGCCAATCCACAATCCTTTGTAAGGTGGCTGGGGCACTCTTCATCCAGAATGGCAGGACCCTAAATTTGTAGAAGCCAAACTCGGTGACGAAGTCTGACATGGGGACTGTCATTGCACAAGTCTATTGTAGTTGGGTATCTTCCCCTGGCAATGTGATCTAATGGTTAATTTATTCGGGGCATGGGATAGGTGTCTGACACAGTTTTGCTGTTTAGCTTCCAGTAGTCAAAACAGAAGCGGGTAGCACCATCCCGCTTTGGTACCAACACTACCGGAGAAGCCCATGGGTTGTTAGAGGGTTCAATAACTCCTAGCTGGATAATTTCATGAATTTCTTCCCTTCTCTCCATGCTAACTGCTTCAGGGATATGATATTGGGGCTGACTTAGGGATAAAGGGGTCCGTATGTTTCCACTCTGTCCCATTAAAGCACTTGCAAAGTAAGTTTGTTTAAACGTAGTAGGGTTGAGATCTGGATGGGCTTAATGCCATAGAGCTTCCAGGGTTGGTTGGTGACTTTAGTCAAGTGGGTGCCCTGATCCAAGATCTCCTGGGGAAATCCCACTCAGGAAAAGATTTGAACCAGAGCACCTGCCACTGTCTCAGTGCGTATTTGTAAATGCAACTGTCTCTGGGTACCAAGTCACATTGACCACCACAATAAGAATGTACTACTTACCTAAGAGACTAGGTTTATCTAGGGACCCTACAATATCTGCAGCCACCCGGTTAAACGACTCCTCCACAATGGATAGGGGGTGCAGTTTAGCCTTGTGGTGGTCTTCCTGCTTCCCCACCCACTGACAGGTGTCGCATGTCTGACAATACTGTCAGATATCTTTGGAGATCCCGGGCCAGAAGTAAATTTGGTTTAGCTGGTGTTTGGTGCGGCTTACTAAAAAGTGTCCTGAGAGGGGAATATCATGCACTAGCTTCAGTAGCTCTCGGCTATTCTTTTGGGCACACTATAAACTGTTTAGTCTGGATCGGTTCCAACCCTGTCGTCCTCCTTTTGGACACCCGATACAGCACACCTTGCCAAGAGAATCTTTCTCCCTCTAACTCGCCCTATTTGTCCCTTTCCCTGTCTCGGAACACTTGAACGGATGAATCCTCTACTACCTCTCTTCCAAACTCAGCTGGGGTATTCCAGGGATGGGTGCTATGGTCACAGTCTGAGTAGGGGCAGAGTGTCCTACCTGGATCTCCAGGTAGAGCTGAATCGTGCAGCACATGCTTGTTGTCTAGTGGTGACTGGGTTTGCATCCTTTGCCAGTGTGCTGCAGAATGCTGAGATAAGCTGGCCCAAGTCATTGCCCAGCAAAACCTCTGCTGGCAAATCTTTCATCAGTCTGATTTCAGCATCTCTAGACCCAGGGCCTCAATTTAGGTGCACCTTAGGTGTGTCCAGTAGTGTGCCCTGACAGCAGGGCCGCCACCAGAAATTGTGGGGCCCCTAACTCAGTTCAGGGTCTGGGGCCCGCCTCCAAATACCGCCCACTGGGTCTGCCTCCAAATACCGCCCACAGGAATACACACACAAACACATACACTGATACAAAAGGACACAGATACATACTAACAGACACACATACTGAAACAGACATACAGGCATACATACTGACACACACATACTGAGACATACACACAGGCATACATAGTGACAGACAGACACATACTAACATACATAAAGACACACATGCATGAGGACATAAAGACACATACATACATACATATACACACATACATTAATACATGCAGACAGTGACATCCATACACACATACATTCATAATGGCATACAGACATACATACATTCAGACTGACACACATGCATATATACAGACATACATACACACAGACATACGTTCATAATGATATGCAGACATACATATATACATACATAGACAGACAGGCATGCATGCATACATACATACAGTTGCAAGAAAAAGCATGTGAACCCTTTGGAATAATATGGATTTCTGCACAAATTGGTCATAAAATGTGATCTGATCATCATAGGCATGCAGACAGACATAGGCATGCAGACAGACATAGGCATGCAGACATGCATAGGCATGCAGACAGACAGACAGGCATGCATAGACAGGCATGCATAGACAGACATGCATAGACAGAGATACATATACAGACAGACATACAGACATGCAGCTCATTTTCCAGCCACCCTCCTGTCTCTTACCTTTTCTTTGCAGGAGGGTGGCTGGGGATGATGGGAGTCGGCGCGGCTCCCTCTTTGCTGCCTGGCTCTCCCTCTTCACCGGCGCGCTGGCTCCTCCCGTGCGGAGTGAGCTGGGAGGAAGTGACCACTTCCTCCC
>OW240916.1:224396545-224407129 GCA_933207985.1 Pelobates cultripes
CATCTGCTATTATTATCATTTACTTGATTAGCATCAATTATTATTCAGTAAACTGTGAATTATGTTGGATTTAAAAAATAAACAACAGAAAAATTGAGGCTACATTTTTATTTAATGTAATATATCTGTGCTGTTAATATACTGATTTTTTTTAAAAAATTTTTTTTATTTGAATTATGTTGGCCTAAAATCAATAATTTCATCAGCAAAGTCCTGAAAATTTTTAAGTTCTGAGACACTCAAAAGCGAATGAATATGGCAGGTTTTAGAGCTCTGTCTGAACTTCACTTGTACCATAACAAATTTAGGTTTACCCTCAAAAAATGTGCATGGCTCACTCTGTTATTACACAATAAAATTGTCACTTTTTTACTCTATATGTAAAAAAATAAATAAATCAGAACTTCTGATAATGATCTTTCATGTACAGAGCATAAAATGAGATATACACTCAAAGAATATACAATTTGGTCTATGTATAATGTCTGCCTATTTACAAATTGCATAGGTCAAATCTCTAAAAAAAAACAGAGAGGGGGCGGAGCCTGACAGCCACGTTGACCGGTCGCTCATCTTGTGAGCTCCATGCTACAAAGCCTCTAAACAGATCTATTTGCAACTTACAGCACGGAATACAATCAAGGGACCTACTACAGAGACCGGAGGTATTCTATACCGCCGACCTTTCTGAGTTTCTGACCGAGATCAGTGGCTCACATAGGCCCGAGGCCTAAGAGAAGGCCTACTCACAACGGATGTGGGGGAGGCGGCCGATCCCTCTGTTCGCTGCTCTACATTATATCAGAGGTCTTGCCTCCACTATCAACGCGCCCCCCCACCGGTTCGGGATATCCCGACATCTCTTGCCTGTGCTACTCCAGCGATGTCTGCACAACTTACCATCCAGAGCGGGCCAGCTTCCAATGGATAGGATGGCAGGTGTAATCTTGTACACCAGCAGCTCGGGACCTGCAACTCAATTTCATGTCCAAACTGGATGAGCTACTTGCCAACTTCTGGAATTCAATTACCCTGTGCCTAAATATTCGTCACACAGTACCAGCAGTGCCACCCAGGCAGCAGACCACCCAGCACTGCATGCCTCCTGGGCGACGCTCAGACACAGCACTGAGGGAAAAGAATGTGCTTCAGAGAGTGCCACGGCGCAGAAAGCTCAGTGCTACCAGAGTACACCATCCTCCTAGGTCGCAGCCTGGGCAGGGACAGGCCCCTATTTACCACTTTCTACTTTTTTTTAACCACTGGAGGGCCACTTTTACTCGTGTGCACAAACATCCTAGTGAAGGACCTCGAGACCAAGTCCTGCTGGGAAACAGCGCTGGGACACATGAGCTTGGTGAACTGGGCTATGTTGCGGCTTATGGCAGAAGGGGCGCAGACATGTGGGTCTCTGGATACCAGTGCAGTAACCTGTATGTGCAGGGTGTAGGCTGACTTCTACCTCCTATACTTAGCAGCACTGTAGTGCAAGAGTTTTATTGCTATGTTACGTTGTACCTTAACCAAAGCTAACATAATCTTACCCAATAGCATGTCTCCTGTCTCATAAGCCTGTTGTTCTCTTATTACGACCCCTATGCAGTCAGTCGGTCTGACATATGTTGACAATACTTCTGATCTCTCTCCACTGACAGACCTAGTATTCGTGTTTTCTTTGCTTTTAAAAAAAAAAAAGTGCAGTACTATTCTATGCCATGATAAGAATTGTTTCTCATGATTGTTGAAGTTTGTCTTTGCTTTTGTGGCTTTGCGGGCCTGATTTGTTCATCCACGCACAAAAAAATAAAGAATTTAAAAAATTTAAAAAATAAAACAAGAGAGGCAACATGCTATTGTTATGTAGTAATAGAAAATTATTTTGGTAATATGAAAAGAATATTAATGTACACAAAATATACCTAGAGCACCCGATGGCGACTTTGCAAAAGAGGTAAAACTGCATTTTTGTATTTAAGAAAACATTTTTTTTTTAATACTGTTAAAACCTTTTCCTGTAAATCATGCATTGAGCAGAAATCGATATAAATAACTCGAACACCTGATGTTTGCTAAATATACGATTATATTTATTTATTTTATTGTCGCTCTGAAAATTGTAATCACCTCCAAAGTACATCATGTGCAGCATTAGGGAAGCCATTCTCAGAAGGCTACACGGTTTAATAGGGCTTATGGGGAACACCATTGATGCCCTTCCGCACCCATCCACACATTGGATGGAGTGGCTAGAACCCCATTTTTAAAATATCTGAGCTCTGTAAATCTACAGTTAAATAGTGCCACTCATTTTAATCCACCTTTATAGTTGTAACAGTGCTTTGTAGAATGACATACCCCCAAGATGTAAGCTTAGGACATTGACAGTGAAGGCACTCTGCAACTCAGTGGGATCCTGGTTTCCATAATTTGTTTGTCCCCTCACCTTCCATGTATCCCTGTCTAATTTAGTTTTATTTATTTTTTCCAACTTATGCTTCGTTATTATTTTTTAACTATTATCTGCTAGAGCAGTAGTTACCAACCCAGTCCTGAAGTACCCCCTAACCCATTTTACAGCGATACGGAATTTGCTGGCGCAATATAAATAATAAAATTAAAATAATAACCGTCCAGGATTTAGGGATTACTCATTTGTGTCTAAGATGTTTTTAGAAAGAAAGAAGAAAACCCTGGACTGTTAGGGAGTACTTGTAGACTGGGTTGGGAACCCCTGTGCTAGAGGGTAATGTTTAATGCTTCCAATATAACAAGTACGTCAACAAAAATAGTCAGAAATGAGAAGAGAAAGAAATATTAAACCGAAATGGAAAATAAAAAGAGGGCAAGAAGATGAAACAGGAATTGTACTAAGGCCTGCTGGGGGTGCCCACCGGGATAAGTCTCTGTAGGGAAAAGGGTAAAACATGAATACACTCTCTTAGTATCTCAAAAACAACAAATATGTATGTTTTAAGTATGTTTTTTTCCATGCATTATTTATGCTAGATAGATTTGATGAGGCATGGTAATACTAATGGCTGTCAACTCCAGCACAATAGTGAAAAATAAATTCTCACCTCTTTATCCTGCAACTGGGTGCCTCCATCTTGGTCACTGTCAGCCATTTTATAAGCTCTACCTTTTGCACCTGGCAATCAGCATAAAGAAAATGTACAGAAAAGAGTAATAAAGGAACAACGGGATTATGTGAGAAGTTTGTAAAATTATCTATCACATTTGCATCAGTTTTCTAGTGTGCGTTATTTCATTATGTATAAAATGGCCACTCCAACCTTTATACATTGATGAGGGATCCCACCCCAAGCCCCCCCACTCCCCCCCACACACTTTTTGTATCTAATAAAAAAATCCTCTTTATGTTTTTTTGCTCCTTTTCTTTTATGATTTTACCATTGATTACACTTAGAAAATAAGACAAATGCTAATTTCCACTGGAGAATGGTCCAAAGTAGGAGGTGTGGCAATGTCTCATTGGGTTTTTTTCACTCCCGTTTGCTTGATAAGAACTATTGATAAGCAAGTGTTATTATTTTTATTACTATTTCTGGCATTTATATAGCGCCAGCATATTCCCTAGCGCTTTACAATATTACGAAGGGGGAAATTTAATAATAAATGAGACAATTACAAAATGTTACAGGAACAATAGGTTGATGAGGACCTAACTTGAAAAAAACACTTGCTGCTAGTTATAATCAATTCTGCAGTTTTCTCCTTCATTTATAGATGACTGGATATGCTGCTAAATGGGAAACCAAATAATTATGCTGATATTTGGGGGCATTCTTCAAACAGAGGCTCCATTTTCTAAGTAAAGAACTCTCAGACATGCTTAGTCTGCTCTCACACAATTTCCTTGTCATCCATTGGTTTTGCATTCTTTTAATACTGGAGACTGGGCATTTTCTGTGTCTGGTTTAATTATTTACTCACCACACCTTCAGCCTACACTGTGGACAATGAGGAAAGGCTTCTCACCAAGTCTCTACTGTTTTTTTTTGGTGGGTTCCGGGGGAACACATTTAAAAAAAAAAAAACTAATGTATTATTTATTTTCATTTGATGGGAATTAGAGGCTCACTTAGCTTATTCCTCCAATCAATCTGACATCTTGAATGAACTCTTAGGATGTTACTAGTTCAAGGGAGGAAACCTGGGCCTGCTGTAGACAGAGGCTGGATTTAGTCTATGTAAAATGGGATTTTTAGAATTAGAAGGATACAATTCAGTTAGAAGTTTGCTGGGACCACCGGAGTTGACTACTAAAACTTGTGAATGTAGAATGAAAAAGGTAGAGGCATGTAAGGACATTCCTTCTGCAAATACAAGTTAACCCCTCCAGCAAACCTCTATCTGCAAAATATTCATTGCATTTGCCAAATCTACCAGTGTTGTTTTCCGAGACAAGCAATTACTACAAATCCATGTTTTCCACCTTGTTCCCATTTGTATATTTTTCTCATGTTCAGCGCCAGTGTATGAGTAAGGTCTAACCTTAGGGAGGGTTAAACAAGGTCTCTACCTAAGTTTTCCAGTGTCTATGTGAAGTGTGTTTTGCATGTACTGAATGTGTGTGTGTGTCTCCATAGTAGTATACTTGCCTTGACTTTTTTTTATAAGTAGATAACTTCTTTCAGGACCACGGTAATTACAAAGTGGTAATCATACTGAATTACATCATTTAGATAGCAGTTTCTGTATGGCAAGAACATGTAAATAAGTTTGTATCCAAGTCATAACCTCACTGTTTCTATTGCTCATATAAAAGCCATAAAAATGCTTGTATATAACTAGTTTTACACTAATGCATGGTTTCACCATTTACAGATACTGCCAGAGTAATTTGTGATGGCAAATATGACACACTGTTCGGTTACCTGATACTTCCAGTGATAATTAAAGGCATTATTCTTTTTATTTGCATTCTTTAAGTTTGTCATACCGTCCTATGCCATTGGCCTGTTGGCCTCTCAATCTACTCCAGGTACTCTGCGTTTTACGTTGTTTATGTGTCTGCTTTTTGTTTGTCTTATAAAAAGAGTTAAAACAATTCACATGGCACGGTATGTCAGTCTGAATCAAGCTATGTAAATCTGTAAATGCTCACATTGTCATTATTTCACGGCAAGTGAAACTGAAAGATAATCTCTTTAAAAAAATGACACGTATACATGATCATTCTTATTTCTATGCAAATGCGTCTGCTACATAGATTAGGTGATGTAGAAGTATGCGGGAGCTCATTGGTTGGATTCTTCTGGAGATCCCCACTTCTCTACTGCATTTACCTGTTTATAATGAATTTCCAATTTCCTGGTCTGTTACCGGGTGAAGGAGGGTTGGGCAGGTATGATCAACATGTGACTATGCTGTGACACAATTAGCATCACACACAAAGTGCCACCAACCCAGAAAGGCAGCATGTCCAGGATGACATGCTGCACAGCAGGGCAACCAATCTAAACAATCCATGCAGCGATTGCTGCCATAGCACATGTGTATGGCTGGTAGTGCCATGAATTTCATTAGATGTGCAATATGACCACTTTTAATCTTGTGCGCATGCTATTCTTTCCCTCAATCCTCCTGACACCAGGTTATATGCATGAACAATTAATTTCCTGGTATTCTCAAATAATGTGATGTGATCACTACATCTGCTCCCTTTCCATATGTGCTAGCGAATAGTGAATGGTGATATCAGTATACACCAGTATCATCAAATACTGCTAATGTAGACCAACAAGAGATATTGACAAAGGATAATGGGTCATTTGACTTGGGCTGGATTGCAACTGCACTCATTGTAACATGTGTAGTTTTGTAACTGACTGCAGTGCTAAAAGATGCTGTTGTTTGTCCCGAGAGCAAGAAGTAAAAAAAAGGCATGATGGGAGAATTTGTCTTTAAACATTGTCTAATGACAAGGAGTGGAATTAATGGACTTCAATATAATGTTTGTAGTAAAAATCAGAGCACACATGTTGCATGCAAAAATTGAGTACACCTTTTCGCTTAACTTATGGTATCCAGACAAAAAAAAATTAAATCAGTGTTCTATGGAACACAGGGGTGCCTCAAGCTACCACAAGGTTTGCAATGATAACATTGACTTAAGGGTTGTAATAGGTTGATGCTGGTTCATACGGGCAGGTGAGTCACAAGCCTACAGTTGTTTGCATTAAAAAAATAAAATGGAGAGGGATAAAAGGGGAAGATGAAATAGAGAAGCAGACACTGAAAGAGCAGTGTCAATGAGGCCAAGATTGTGACTAGTGGGGAGGACAAGTGGGTGGTCATTAATGTGGAAAGTATCCGAGAGATCATGAAGAATAAGTAGCAAATAATGGTTTGTCGATTTTGCTATCATTAGTCATTAGTCACTTTGATCAAAACAGTCTCAGTGTGTGGAAGGTTGGGAGCTGAAGCCAGACTGTAGCGGGTAAGGAGTTGGACTTCAGATAGTCTGTAAGTTTAATATAATCAACTAAGCCATTCAAGGAGCTTAGAGGCAAAGGGAAGAAGAGATGTAGGACGATAGCTAGGCATATCACCAGGTCAAGAGATTGCTTCTTTAGTATGGGTGTGATCAGTGTGTGTTGCAAAGATGAAAGGAAAGTTGAGAAGCTGAAGATTTTAGTAAAAAATTGCAGATGAGAGAGTGCAGTGTAATGCATTGGAATCAAGAGAGAACGGTGCAGTGAATTGGGATTAAGGGGACATGTGTAGGGCAGGAAGATAGTGTAGAAACCTCATCCTCTAGCAGTGGAGGCTGGGCAAAGAGATGGACCATTCAGGGAAGAAATGAGCGGGGTGAATTATTTTAAGATGTTGTCTTTTCTGTGACATAGGATGCAAAATTGGCAGCAGTGAGATTAGTAGATAGGTAAGTGATGTGGAGCACATTAGTGAATTAAAAGTTTGAAAGAGGTATTTGGGTTGTGTGAGAATGTCTGGGTGAGGTGGGTGACGTATGTTTATTTGGCAAGAATTAAAGAATGTAAAAAAAACAATTAGTAAGGAAAATTTAAATAGGTGAATCAACATTGGTGTAAGTAACACTGACTGTAGTAAATCAAGAGGAACTATTAATTTTATTTTATTATTTTTTTTAATTAGCCTGATGATGAGGAATCTGACTGTCCCTATCCAAACTGACTCTGTCGACTACTGGCACTATCCTTACTATCCCCCTGTTCTGCTTAAGGGTGGTAGGTGTGGATGAGGTAGTAAGTGGTGAGAACTGGACAGTATTAGATACATTTTAGTTGACTGGCTTCCTGCCCCGGTACTTTCATTTTCTGCTTCTTCTCTCTTTAATAAAGACTTGTGAGATGAACCACAGCTCTACCCATACTCGCTTCCTTACCACACAATTTGCACTTTGCAAACTCCCCTTTTTGGAGGCACTCAAAGCGGGCCCAAACTTTGCTCCAGGGCAATTCATTAGCCTCAGCCCTTCACCTTGTGGCTACTGAAGAGAGAGGGGAGGGGGGAGAAAGAGGGGGGAGAGATGGGGAGGGGTGGAGATTGAGAGGGGGGAGAAATGGGGAGGGAGGAGGAGAGGGAGGAGAGATGGGAGGGGGAGAAAGAGGGGGGAGAGATGAAGGGGAGAGATTGAGAGGGGAGAAGATGGGGAGGGAGAAAGAGGGAGAGATGGGGGAGGGAGAGAGGGAGGTGGGAGAGAAAGATGGGGGAATAGAGAGATGGGGAGGGGGGAGACATAGAGATGGGGAAGGGGGAGAAAGGGGGGGCAAGCAATAAAGAGATGGGGAGAAAGAGAGGGAAGAATGAGACACAGGGGGAGACAGAGAGGGAAGAATGAGACACGGGGAGAAAGAGGGGGAATAGAGAGATGGGGAGGGGGAGAAAGAGACAGAGAGGGAAGAATGAGACACGGGGAGAAAGAGGAGGAATAGAGAGTTTGGGGAGGGGGGAGAAAGAGAGGGAAGAATGCCCCCCCTCCCCTGTCCGCAGGCACCGTGCGGGCAGGGGAGGAAGAGAGGACCTGGGAGCTCACCCTGCAGCTCCTCTGGGTCCTTCTTGCGCGAGCACAGAGCGTTGCCGCGGTTACCATGGCAACGTTACTGCTCTTGCGAGAGTCAACTCTAGCCCTGGAGCTACGGGCTAGAGTTCACTCTCAACACTGTAACCCCCATGGATTCCTGGTGGTCGCAGTGGTGAGAGTGAACTCTAGCCCCATAAACACACTGCCCCCACAACACACACCATACACATTCACACACTGCCCCCATACACACCATACACATTTACACACATTGCCTCACACACACACATACACTGCCCACCCATATACACACAGACCCCCATACACAGCCCCCCATACTAACATTGCCACACACATACACTGCCCACACACCCTTCACACACTACACCCCCACACACACACTGAACCTTTCACACACATTGCACCACTGCTCCTATTCCCTACTACAGCCTCATATCCCAGCAGACCCCAGGTAAGTTGTCAAACTGTTCTTAAACGGTTTGACTACTTACTCTGGAGCAGTAGTGGTTATTGTGCATGGATTATTTCTTTAAATAATCTACAAGTGCCCCAGTAGCCAGCCAGCCAACCCACAGGCTGGCCAGTAGCCAGCCAGTTAGCCAGCCCACAGGCCAGTAGCCAGCCCACAGGCCTACAGCAAGCCACAGGCTTACAGCCAGCAAGCCACAGCCTGCCAGCCGCAGTCAGCAAGCCCACAGCCTGCCGGCAGTAGCCAGCAAGCCCACAGCCTGCCAGCCGCAGCCAGCAAGCCCACAGACTGCCAGCCAGCAACAGTAATTAAGGTAAGAGGAGCCAACTTGGCTTAGGTATCAGCGAGCTATGTTGTGTTGCTATATTGTGAATAGGAACCAGAGTGTTGGAGAGACCACCCTCCAGGCCCCATTAGACTCTAGCCTCTGCTAGAAATCCCCTCCATGGCCCATTAGCCCTCAATTGTAGTTTCTACTGGGGCCTGGAGGCGACTGTTTCCAGCAGGGGATATCTAATGGACGCTGAGATGGCCTCTGTTAGAAAGACCCCCTTCCAAGCCTTTTAGACTCCATTGTAGTCTCTAATGGGGCTTGGAGGGGATTCTATCTAACACACTCTCTAAAGGACACTGAGATAGCCTCCGCTAGAAAGACCCCCCTCCATGGCCCATTAGCCCTCAATTGTAGTCTCTACTGGGGCCTCGAAGGGCTTATTGCCCTTTTGTTCCTTGTGTCTAAAGATTGTGTAGGGTGTGGCTGGAGGCGGTGCATGGAGGCGGGACAAGGGTGGCGCTTGCTGCAGAGTATGGGTGGGGCCTGTAAGGGGGCCCTTGATTTATTTTGCCCGGGGGCCCTGAGGGTTCTCAGTCCGCCCCTGAATGGAAGTTGTCACCACACTAGCCTCTACACTAGCACTTGGTTGAATAATGACATTGGAAGTGGATATGATGGTAACAAATGGGTGAAGATGCTGGTGAAGAGTACACACTAATTGGAGAAAATAATGGGATGTTGCCTGCCCTTTCTAGACTTTCCTCTGGTAATGCCTCTGGCTCATAGTGGAGTTCCTCTTAGGCCAGAAGTATATAATTTGTGTCTTCAGTGGTGGGGGAGCCATAGCATCACTAAATTCATCACTACCAAGAGCAGACATTGGGGACATTACTTTCATACTCTGCTCTATTTCTTCAATTGTCTCTGACAGCACCAACAAGCTAGACTCTGCTGATCTCTACCTTAGGCGGTTCTTGCGGGATCTAGAAAAGTAAGTGCTACTTGTACTCATCCTCACTTCTGACCTCTTCAGCCTCCCTGCCTACCAATGGGCCCATGATGGCTTCTGTCATGAGTGCCATGATAACTAAGCTCTCAAATACCATGCAAACAGCAATAACTACCCATTTACAGTCAGTGGCTATTGAGCTCTGCAGAGAGATGGGAGACCTAGGCCAAGAAGTTCCGACTTAGAACAGAAAATTTATGATTTTGTTGACAAACTCCAAGGATTGAAGGCCTTCCTAGAAAATCACAAAATCAAATAGAAATATATTGAGGACAGTTCTAAAAGTAACAACTTCAGATGTTTTTCTCTCTTCTATGAGACGGTAGCAAATGCTAATTCACACACATTTCTCCTGATTTCTTGCAAGTCACAGTGCCTGACATTCACCCAGATTAGTTGTTAGTGGACAGAGTTCATAGGCTTTCCTCAGCCCCAAGAGATGTAACCACCGGGGTCCATTTTTACAATGTTAAAGAGTGCATTGAAAAAACCTTCAGAAACAACACCTTACGGGATAAATATAACATCAAAGGTTTTGCTAATTTATCTGCTTTAACCCTGCAGTTTATTTATTTGTAAAATATTTTACCAAGATACATTGAGATTTCTCTTGTTTTCGAGTATGTCCTGGCTCCACAAAACATTGCATTGTTACAATAGAATACAATATTACAAAAATACAATACACAAACTATATATATACACACATATATACATTTAATACAGGTAATACATATATTCAACCATGACAGGTGCATTCTGTGCTGAGGTATATTGCCATA
>OW240916.1:224407229-224480003 GCA_933207985.1 Pelobates cultripes
CTTACAATTCTCATGGGGATTATAAAGAAGCCATCAATTTGCTCTTACTGGAGCACCAACCCAATCTGTTCTAGTCGAGTGTACGCTCAAACCATGTCTAGAACAAGATTTGAGCTGCTGCTGAGATACTTACATTTCAATGACAATACCCTCTGTCACCGCAGAGATCACACCCAATATGATAGGCTTCATAAAATACACCCACTGGTAGACCATCTTCAGCACAAATTTACTGAAGTTTATACTCCTCAAAAAAAATGTATCTATTGATGAATCGTTAATGAAATATAAAGGGAGATTAGGATTCAAACAATACATCCTCTCAAAGCGCTTTAGGTATGGCGTAAAATTCTACAAACTGTGCGAGAGCGAAAGTGGCTATACATTTGCCTTTCGTATATATATGAGGGGAAAGATGGTCAACTGGACCCTCCTGGCTGTACTGACTCTCTGGGGACAAGCGGGAAACTTGTTTTTGACTTACTGATCCCCTTGCTCAATAAGGGTTACCACCTTTATGTGGACAATTTTTATAGCATTGTCTGTTTGTTTCAAACTCTTTAGGGTTTCTAGATACTGGCCTGTGGCAGTGTGAGAAGATATGCCAAGGATTTCCCCAGACCTTTAATAGAGGCCAAAAAAAAAAAAAAGTGAATGTAAAGGTCTGCACAAAGCTAAAGTGCTTGCAATAAAATTTAAGGACAGGAAGGATGTTCACATGCTAACAACCATCCATAACGAGGGCATGTCAGACGCCACTGTCCGAGGCAGGGTACAGACAAAACCGGTGTGCATCAGGGCTTATAACAGGCACATGGGGGGTGTTGATTTGGCTGATCAGCTGATGCAGCCATATCTTATCTTAAGAAAGACAAAAGCCTGGTATAAAAAGGTGGCTATCTACCTGATGCAAGTAGCAACACATAATTAATTTTTACTCTTTTAAAAAAAAATGAATTCAGAAAGAACCACCTTTCTCCAATTTTAGTTCAAGCTGATTTCCACAATAATTTATGGAGATGGTCAAGTTCCAACAACGGTGCCAAAGGAGTCCAGACATTTTATTTTTAAGATACTGCCAACTGCAAAAAAAAACAAATCCCCTGAAATGTTGCTGGGTCTGTTATAAAAAAGGAAAAGGACACTGTTTTTTTTTTCTTTTGAAAACAGCAAATTTTAGTTAGTCAGTTTCCTTCCCCCCAAATCTCCAATTAGATTCTTTTTGCAGGAGTTAGTTTAGAGAATGCTGCTAAAGGTGCATTTGATACCTGCACATTTGGTTAAAAAAGTTTTATGGTAGTAACATATAACTGGCTGGCCAAAACCAGATGACGTGTGCATAAAAAGCAGAATTAAAAAATTACCACCATGCACGTTCTCTGAAATTTGTTTAGCACAATGGTTGGGGAAGGATGTGAAAACACCTCATATACAATACTCTGGAATGTCTACTTTATAAAAATATAAACTTTCATGATGTTAACATTAACGGGGGGATGCAAAAATATGCCAAACTGAAGATAGGCCAAGCATACCTATATATCAAGTTGAAAAACTGATATGTACAAGTCTTGAATGTGGCCTTTTAGCCCCCAAACAACCCAGCAAACCTATGCATGGGTGATGTCACTGTACTCAGGAGATGTTGCTGAACACATATTGGGGTGTTGTTTGGCAGTGATACATAACAGGATCTGTTAATTCATGCCTAAAGTACAATGTATGTGTAAAAAAACATGAAGAAAATTACTACCCAAAAGTTTGCCAAAGGCTGGTGGTAGAATTATTGCATGAAAAGTATTAAACTACCACCATTTAAAATACCCTGAGTTGTCTACTTTTCAAAAATATATGGTTTGATGGGGTAAAATACATTGGCCCAAATAGGACAGGGGCGCTGGTTGACTACATGTCAAAATTCCAAGTTGAAAAATGGATATGCACACCTGCCAAATGTGGCCTTTTAGCCCCCAAACAATCCGACAAGCCTATGCATGGGTGGTATCACTGTACTCAGGAGATGTTGCTGAACACATATTGGCGTGTTGTTTGGCAGTGACACATAACACGATTTGTTAATTCATGCCTAAAGTACAATGTGTGTGAAAAAAACACACAAAAAATGACTACCTAAATGTTTGACAATGTCTGGTGGTAGAATTAGTGCATGGAAAGTGTTAAAAAACCACCATTTGAAATACCCTAGGGTGTCTACTTTCCAAAAATATATGGTTTGGTGGGGGTAAAATACATTGGCCTGCCTTACAAATGTCCCAAATAGGACATGTGCGCAGGTTGACTACATGTCAAAATTCCAAGTTGAAAAATGGATATGCGCACCTGCCAAATGTGGCCTTTTAGCCCCCAAACAATCCGACAAGCCTATGCATGGGTGGTATCACTGTACTCAGGAGATGTTGCTGAACACATATTGGCGTGTTGTTTGGCAGTGACACATAACACGATTTGTTAATTCATGCCTAAAGTACAATGTGTGTGAAAAAAAACACACAAAAAATGACTACCTAAATGTTTGACAATGTCTGGTGGTAGAATTAGTGCATGGAAAGTGTTAAAAAACCACCATTTGAAATACCCTAGGGTGTCTACTTTCCAAAAATATATGGTTTGGTGGGGGTAAAATACATTGGCCGGCCTTACAAATGTCCCAAATAGGACATGTGCGCAGGTTGACTACATGTCAAAATTCCAAGTTGAAAAATGGATATGCGCACCTGCCAAATGTGGCCTTTTAGCCCCCAAACAATCCGACAAGCCTATGCATGGGTGGTATCACTGTACTCAGGAGATGTTGCTGAACACATATTGGTGTGTTGTTTGGCAGTGACACATAACACGATTTGTTAATTCATGCCTAAAGTACAATGTGTGTGAAAAAAAACACACAAAAATGACTACCTAAATGTTTGACAATGTCTGGTGGTAGAATTAGTGCATGGAAAGTGTTAAAAAACCACCATTTGAAATACCCTAGGGTGTCTACTTTCCAAAAATATATGGTTTGGTGGGGGTAAAATACATTGGCCGGCCTTACAAATGTCCCAAATAGGACATGTGCGCAGGTTGACTACATGTCAAAATTCCAAGTTGAAAAATGGATATGCGCACCTGCCAAATGTGGCCTTTTAGCCCCCAAACAATCCGACAAGCCTATGCATGGGTGGTATCACTGTACTCAGGAGATGTTGCTGAACACATATTGGCGTGTTGTTTGGCAGTGACACATAACACGATTTGTTAATTCATGCCTAAAGTACAATGTGTGTGAAAAAAAACACACAAAAAATGACTACCTAAATGTTTGACAATGTCTGGTGGTAGAATTAGTGCATGGAAAGTGTTAAAAAACCACCATTTGAAATACCCTAGGGTGTCTACTTTCCAAAAATATATGGTTTGGTGGGGGTAAAATACATTGGCCGGCCTTACAAATGTCCCAAATAGGACATGTGCGCAGGTTGACTACATGTCAAAATTCCAAGTTGAAAAATGGATATGCGCACCTGCCAAATGTGGCCTTTTAGCCCCCAAACAATCCGACAAGCCTATGCATGGGTGGTATCACTGTACTCAGGAGATGTTGCTGAACACATATTGGTGTGTTGTTTGGCAGTGACACATAACACGATTTGTTAATTCATGCCTAAAGTACAATGTGTGTGAAAAAAAACACACAAAAAATGACTACCTAAATGTTTGACAATGTCTGGTGGTAGAATTAGTGCATGGAAAGTGTTAAAAAACCACCATTTGAAATACCCTAGGGTGTCTACTTTCCAAAAATATATGGTTTGGTGGGGGTAAAATACATTGGCCGGCCTTACAAATGTCCCAAATAGGACATGTGCGCAGGTTGACTACATGTCAAAATTCCAAGTTGAAAAATGGATATGCGCACCTGCCAAATGTGGCCTTTTAGCCCCCAAACAATCCGACAAGCCTATGCATGGGTGGTATCACTGTACTCAGGAGATGTTGCTGAACACATATTGGCGTGTTATTTGGCAGCAAGACATAACAGGATCTGTAAGTTTATACCTGAATTGCAATGTATGTGAAAAAAAACAAAAAAAACAACTATCTATGCAAAGTTTGGCAAAGACTTGTGGTAAAATGGCTGCATAGAAAGTGTCAAAATATCCTTAGATGAATACCCTGGGTTGTCTACTTTAAAAAAAATATATACATGTGGAGTGTTTTCCAGAGATTTATGACAGATAATAGTGTTACAATGTCACTATTGATACATTTAAAAAAATTTTGTTTTGAAACCGCCATATCCTACTTGTACCTATAGCCCTATAACTTGCAAAAAAAGCAAAAAAGCATGTAAACACTGGGTATTTTTAAACTCAGGACAAAATTTTGAATCTATTTAGCTGTTTTTTTCATTCGCTTTTGTAGATGAGTAAAAGATTTTTCAAGTAAAAGTCAAAAAACATGTATTTTTTTCAATTTTTCATCATATTTTTTTATTTTTTTTAAATTAAAATACATGAGATTATATAAATAATGGTATGTAAAGAAAGCCCCTTTTGTCCTGAAAAAAACAATATATAATTTGTATGGGAACAGTAAATGAGAGAGCGGAAAATAACAGCTAAACACAAACACCAGAAAAGTGTAAAAATATTCCTGGTTGCAAATGTACAACATCGCAAAAACAGTCCAGTCCTTAAGGGGTTAAATTCTCTGATATGCTCCATTTTTTTACCCCCTATGTGTATACTGTTGGAGATTGCTGTGACTGGAGTACTCAATTTGTATAACCATGCTGCACTATAATATTACTATTTTTTCTCCTTACATGTACTGTGGGAAACTGGAGTCTCAAACATCACGAACATTTAAGTCCCCTTGTTTGGTTGGTCGATTTACTTACCAAATAATACTAATAATAATAATATCTTGCACATCCTATTTTTTTGTCTGTCTTTGAATAGTTTGACCTTTTAACTGGAGTCCTCCAGGTGCAACTTCCCACTTTCACTATTAATTCCAGAGAGCCAGAAGTTCATAAGCAGGAGTTTACGTTAGCTCTACTGCAATGGAGGGTTTAGTGGATTATATGGAAGACGTCAAACCATTCAAAAATCGTTTGACTGATTACAGTGAAACATAGTCTGATTACTGCTGATACCATAGCCACTATAACTAGATGTAGTTATTATGGTGCTTGAGGTGTTCCTTTAACAAAAATTAAACTTAATCGTGAAAGGACTACTGGTAATGTTGGCACAAATACTTATAGTTATCTTATCCTTTGTAAAAATAATCCAAACCCTTGTAGGGAATTGAAACCAGAGCTGCGGGTAACTGTAGATTACCTATAAAATGTAGGTAACTATACATGAGTTGGAGAATATTTTCAAATCTTCTAGTTGGGGGGCGGAGCTTGACTGCCGGTCGGATCAGACGTGCTCGGTTTGAGCGCGCACACCTGGCACCAAAAACCTGGGTCTAGCTGGGGGGGTATAGGCTCATTCTGACCCTTAACAGTGCTCACCCTAATAAGCTGCCGACGGTGCACACAAAGATACCCGACACAAGCCAGTTCTACTCTAGGTATCCAGACCGGGGCTCACGGCCTACTTGAGCTTGAGCTGAGGAGAGACGGCCGCTCTCCCAGTTCTCTGATTGGCGAAAAGCTATCCCCCTGAACCGGTGAGGGTTATCCCATATCCCACTGGTGAACCACACTACTCTCTGCTGTCTTCCAGCACCAACATTGACACAGGCAGTGGAAAAGGCAGAATCCCACAAGATGGTGGACATTCTACCACCTTGTGCACAAGAACCTACCAAGACTACACATGGAGCATACAAGTCCATAAAGCAATGCCTGGCCATGATCTTTGACAACTTCTGGGCCAAACTATCAGCCCGCCTTGAGATACCAACGATGCCGGTTGGAGAGTGGAAGGAGGCGAGGTGGGAGATGAGAGAGCCCTCCCTGGGCGCTCCTTCAGAAACATTGCTACAGCCTCATACCTGTGGCCTACCTGGGCTGAAGACCAAAAGGGACTCTATCCCGGTGCATCGACCACCGACGTGGAAGATCCTACACCGCAGGCGGCGACAGCCCATCATGATCAACTGCCATCCCCCTATAGGGGAGAACTCGGTATCCTCTGGGTGTTCCCAAGTTCGTGGAAGCTGGTTGCAGGTCTTCATGACGGCCTGGGGCTGGGTGGCAGTCTTGCTTGGACCTAGTCTCACATTGCCGCAGAGCCACTTTCGTCCTCCTCCAAGCCATGGCATCAGTTGACTCGGAACTTAATAACCCAAGCCTTCCACAAGTTGGAACACTGACTCGCTTAATAGCCCACCTGAATACTTGCTGCATGTCAACCAACAGATAATTTTAACGCTCACTTACTTATATTTTACTTACTTACTTCCATCTTTATTATGATACGACATTGCTAATATTATATGCTAAAATAATCTGAGCAATCATTAAGCCTCAGTGGTGTTAAGATTAAGCAGCTTGATATACAACTCACACCCTCTGCTGGTTAAACTATTATCCCCTAGTTGGAGTTCCTACTTCACCTATATTTTGGTCTAACGCGCAGTAACCTATCTGTGGGCCATAACATGCTGACTAACTACCCCCTAAAACCTGTCACTAAATTCCCAACCATCGTGATTAATTTGTTTCTTTCACCTAAAATGGAAACATTGGTACTTAGTATGGAAATGTAGGATGCTTGATAACTTTTTGGCAATAAATTGGTAGTAAATTCACTAAATTATAAACAATTCAAAATGCAAAATAAGGAATAATGAAGAGGTACAGCTGCTAAGATATGTAAATCTGGACTGAGAGAAGGAAGAGAGAGAGAGCGAGAGAGAGAAGATTTACATTTTTCCTTTTTTTTCTTTTAAAAGGATACAACTATAAATATATAATATAGAAATGCATAGTTCTTATTATAAATGCATTATTTGTAAATTATCAGGATGTAAAATAAGGAACAACAAAGCTATACTGTCCCTGAGATATGTAGAATTTAGACAAAGGAGAGAATTATTGAATACATTTTTCTTCCTTTGTTCTCTCCCTCTTCCTCTCTCCCTTTCTCCCCCACCTTCCTTCCCCTCTTCCTGTCCTCCGCAACCTCCTCAGGTAACTTCTCCTAAGAAAGTTTCTCGTCAAGGTCAGTAGGGGAGCTCCCATATTTAGACTGTATGATAAAAGTCTAGGTTCAGTGCCTCATAAATGGCATGGCCACATTGGATTTCCTATAACAAGGAAATCCATGTTTTATGTTTTTTATGTAAGTTTATATGTATGTCCTTTTTTTACAGATGCATGGGATCGGTGCAGTTTCTCCAACTGACTCCAGATGTAGGCTAGGGATGGTCAGATTTATTACTATCAACACACAAGGACTGAATTCCCCTAATAAAAGAACTATGGTTTTTAAACACCTTAAAAAACAAAGAAAATGCTCACGTCTGTTTCTTACAAGAAACCCACTGGAAAAAAAAACAGGTAACCTTATATTCATACCAGCTAGATATACGCAAGTGATAACAGCATCTTTGGAACATAAAAAAAAAGAAGAGTAGGTGTCCTTATAGACAAGGATCTGGACATCCACAGGATACATCATGTGGTTGAAAGGGAGAGTAGGTTCATAATTTTAATCTGTGATATTGAGAACTTTAGATATACCCTGGTAGACCTATATGCCCCCAATGGTTCTTCAAATAATTTGTTTCAGAAATATTTTTGAAAAAATCTGACATGGTGAATTAATTAAAGCTGGAGATTTTAACAGAATTTTTAATCTGGATTTAGGAAGGTGTTGCATAGTAAACAAGTGAATCTATCTGCAAAACAATTCCAACAAACTATAAACAGATACAATTTGAATTATATCAGGAAAATACTACATACTGTACATTGGAAAAAGATTACACTTGCTTCTCTAGAACCTTTCTCATATACTTAAGGATTGACCCTTTTTTATTAACCCAAATATGAAAAATAAAGTTAATAAGATTTCCATTAAAGAGACTACCTGGTAAGACCACTACTATATAGTTATGGATACTCTAAACAAGAAAAAAATAGGGAAAATAAATAAGTGGAGACTAAATAACAACATTATATAAGATAAGCAAAATAGGGAGCAAATAGGGAAAGAGATAGATCTTTCTTTTAGGGAAAACAAAGATAAGGAAGTGTTCTTCCCTATAGTATGGTGCACCATGAAGAATATCGTGAGAGGACATCTCATCAAAATAGGCCTAATTTTAAAAAAAGAAAAGAGTTCTCCCCTTAACAGAATTATATATGTTATATTATATATACAGAATACCTGTCCTGAGGAAAGTCCCGACCTGGGACTGAAACGTTGACGATTTATGGCACCTTTATTTTTCTTTTATTGTAAGGAATAAAAGTTACATTTTAATTGGAGTCTGAGAGTGCGGATCATCAATTGGCATACAATTGTATATGAATGACCTGGACCTGGCACCCAGCATTTAACCTATTGGAACTTCTAGCCTGCAGTGCAAAGATTTGTGGAATGTGTATGTATATATATTTGTGTTATTATATAAGTTAGAACAGATCAAATAATGGAGATCAAAAATAAATCAATGAGATCATTTTAGAACAGAGATCGAAAAATCTAGACTATTTAAAGACAAATTGGTACTATAAGGGCAATAAGGCAGACAAATTACTAACTCAAAATTAAGGGGGGAAAAGATCAACAGGGAAATACACAACTTAGATATAAAAACTAAAATCTATGATTCACCTAAAAAGATAGGAAAAGCCTTTAGTAAATACTATCAATCATTATATAACCTTCCAAAACACAGAATCACATAAACCACAGAATCACATAAACCACAATAATATTTAAACGGCAGACAACTTCCAAAACTGGATGCAGACAAAATAAATAACCTAAATCAACCAATTCAAATAGAAGAAATAAATAAAGTTATTGATAATTTTAAAAAAAGACAAAGCTCCCTGACCATATGTTTACACCACCTTATTTTAGAAGATATTCAAAGACCAACTAACAGGCAAATTACTTAAAAATTATAGCAAACAATTACTTTCCAAAAGAAATGCTGTTTGCCAACACGATTCCACTGTTAAAACCAGATAAAAATCTCAATCACATAACTAACTACCAATCTATTTCACTTTTAAATAAAGAAATAAAAATGTTCTCATCCATTTTGGCAAATAGATTAAAGAATATTATCCCATGGTTAATACACACGGACCAAGGGGGACCAAGAAGTATTCTCTATGATGATCCAACAGTTGATTCAATTTTGGTATAATATAAAGTACAAGATGGAAAAACAAAATAAGGTCCCTAACTATTTCCCAATACAGTCCCAGGTGACAAACATGCAAGACATGTATAAACCAATGGGAACCAAAAAGGAATAGGGGTGTTAAAAGATTTATATACATATAAGAACATAAAAACTTCCCCTGGACAAAAAGCTCCATCAAGGCAACAATACCTTAATTAGCTAATTTTAATACCTAGCTAATATTATGACACAGAACACGGATAAAGGGATGATCTCAAAAGCTAAAAATATTAAAAGATCCTTAGACCCAAAAATAGACAGGAACCTACACAGTAAATGGGAGAAAGCCTTAAATGTTACCCTAACAGAATCTGACCTAATAAATTCACTCAAAAACTTAACTTTCTCAGTACACTGTTCGAACATTATAGAGAACCACTTTAAGGCCATTAACAGATGATATTTAACCCCTAGGAGGCTAGCAAAAATAAAAAAAATCATCATGCTAGAGATGAGCTATGCCTAATGCAAATTATTGTCATATCTAGTGAAGGTGTGCAAATATACAGAAATTTGGGGGGAGGGGGGGATTAAATAACCAACTGGGGAAACAAATCAAATCTAAGTTACCATTCTCACCATTTTTACTTCAAGTTAAATGGCCACAGAAAACCAAATGTGAGAAAATAATAATTACCCATGTTTTAACTGCTGCCAATCTAGTTATTGCCAGACATTGGAAAAAAAAAGCTAGTGTGTGAACCTTGGTCACACCTCCCTGCATGTGACTTGCACAGCCTTCCATAAACACTTCCTGTAAAGAGAGCACTATTTAGGCTTTCTTTATTGCAAGTTCTGTTTAATTAAGATTTTCTTATCCCCTGCTATGTTAATAGCTTGCTAGACCCTGCAAGAGCCTCCTGTATGTGATTAAAGTTCAATTTAGAGATTGAGATACAATTATTTAAGGTAAATTACATCTGTTTAAAAGTGAAACCAGTTTTTTTTTCATGCAGGCTCTGTCAATCATAGCCAGGGGAGGTGTGGCTAGGGCTGCATAAACAGAAACAAAGTGATTTAACTCCTAAATGACAGTGAATTGAGCAGTGAAATTGCAGGGGAATGATCTATACACTAAAACTGCTTTATTTAGCTAAAGTAATTTAGGTGACTATAGTGTTCCTTTAATACTCAGTTTCTATATCAAGGGAAAATTTATTTTTTTATTAATAGAAATTCACTGTCAACTTTACCATGGTCACTGACAACAATATGGAATGTAAGTTCTAGTGCTCAATTGTATTGTGTACAAGTGTATAATGTATAGTCCTTTATAAGAAATAAATCAACAGATTATAAAATAAAAAAACAATGTACAGCATGCGTTTGGTCCTGGTGCAGGTGCTGTGATTATATTTACCGGTGCTTATGGTTTATACCCCTTCTATACCTTGCCTTTTTAAAAAAAATTATATTTTGATAATTTTTGGTTAATATTTCTATAATATTATATAGTGTGATACCAGTATTTTGGCACAGCCTTTTCAATTCTATTCTGTCATTTGAAATAATCCTTTGGGGAATAGCCTACTAACTCACTAGTATAATAGTTCACATTTGAGTGAATAACCATGTCAGTTTGGTGGCTTTTTAGCATGGCGCTGGGTATAACACTGAACAGAGAACACAGATTTTGTTTTTATTTCTAATAGATTTATACAGTTGTAATTGTGTTTAAATAGTCCTGCAATAGGTATTATTTGCATTTATGCAGGTTTTCATATGATGCCAGCCTCACTGGTAGTGGTTAATATTCTATTACATCACAAAGGATTAGAGCATTACTGCCTGGTGATGCACAGAGTGCTCACAGTTTGGCTCGCCAAGCTAGAGAAGAGATTGACTTTTGAGTCTGAAAACTATTATGACTATATTTTATCTTTTATTGAAAGCGTTAAAGGAATTTATTCCTAAATATGAAAAAGGACGACCTTCTGAAATTAAAGCCAATGGGCTCTTGCTCTCAGGACTATACTAGGCAGGTTAGGACAAAGGTAGACCAGTCCTCTGTGCGTAGGAGCATGCATCCCTCTCTGGGCAAAGACTATATGAAAGGTTCCACCACCAATAACAAGATCTGCAGAGAACCTTTGCACCAACCCTTGCCGCCACTGGCATCAAACCATCAGATGCGAAAACTGAGAAATTTCAAGGTGAAAGGGATTCAAAATGGAAGTCAAGCAGGAAACGTCCGCTTGAAACTCACTAAGGATCCCATGCCACCGTCCAAGGAGAGCAGGGTCTCCATTACTACTGGTGACTATAAGCCTTCACCTCCAAAGGAGCCCACGAAACGGACAGCCCCTTATTCCAATTTCCAAAAATTTAAGATGCTGGAACAGTCATCACAGCCTCCACCTAGAAATACCTCCCTTTTACAGGCATTTAAATTGGTTTCTAGCGATGAAGGGCATCAGAAGATTGAAGGCCTTAATATCATTCAAAAACTCTCTGTAACAAAACCACAGCTGCTAAATTCTAATCTAAAGGATATCAAAGTAGCTGTGAATAAGGAATTATCTGCCATAAGGCTGGATGTCTCTGTGGCTGCAATCAACTGCATGGAGAGCTTGTTCAGCCAGCTGAAAAGCAGCATGCTAGATGACCAGGATGAGTGTCTCTTGGGGCTGCTGCTGAAAGCTGGAAAATCAACCAGCACTATAATGAGGAAAGTGGACAAGGCCCTTTCCACAGCACTCGAGTTTTTGACACCTGAATGTGTGCTGGCTAATTTCCCCACTATTGCACTTACAAACACCAACAGTGCAGTAAGGGAATGTGCTGCCAAATTTTTTCGCCTGTCGGTGGAGCAAATGGGAGCAAGTCAAATTCTGTGGAGTGCTTGGAATGTCAAGAAAAAGGCTCTGCCAGTCCTTTCCACTCTAGTTGAAGATCCTATTCCAGAAGTCAGACAGCATGGACTCATCCTGCTCAAGAATTTCAGGAAACATCCAAGTTTCCTTGACATGATGGTGAAATACGTTTCACCAGAAAACATGGCTGGCATAATAAAAATAATCTTTGAAGAGAGAATGCCAAAAAAAACTGCTCCAAAGGAGCCATGGCAATCAGAGGCGGTGTGGCAACTTTTGAACTTGTCAGAAAATGTAAGTGAAATGTCTTTGTTTAGACATGAAATTCCAGGAAGTCTGTGTGGATGGTCCTAGACACACTATGGAAAGGCCCTACATAGTCAGTAGGCACATTCCCATTGATTTGAGTCTCCCGCCCTGATCTCTACTGTCACATGATTGCAGTGACATGACAGGGCCTTTGGCTGCTGGAAAGCAGTTTGCAGTCTGGAGCAAGAGAGGTAGTGAGGAGTGTCCTATGCAATTTGAAGAAGCTGATACGTCACTTTGACCTCACCCCCCTGAAGTAGAGCATTTGCGAGGTTAAACAGTGTGGAACTGGCAAAGAAGAATAGTGGATAAAAGCTGAAACTGAACGATAGGGACCCTCAAACAAGCAGTGTGCCCAAACGTCACAGAACCTCTGCAGTAAAGGTGACCACAAAACTCAATATCTACCCTGTTTTAAGAAAAACACCCTGCAGAAACCATCACAGTAAGCATTTACTGTCTTTTTGTTTTAATAAAGGTTACTTGCTTTTAATTCTCTGATATTCTCATTTTTTTGCTCCTTATGCGTATACTGTTGGAGATTGCTGTGACTGGAGTACTCAATTAATATTTCTATGGTGAGAGCACCACTAAGTCTGCTCACTTATTGTGTGTGTCTGTGTTTGAGGAATTGTATAACCATACTGTACTATAATAATACTATGCTTTCTCCTTACATGTACATGTACTATGAGAAACTGGAGTCTCAAACATCACAAACATTAAAGTCCCCTTGTTTGTTTGGTCGATTTACCTAATAATATCTTGCACATCCTATTTTATTTTTTATTAGCAGCACTAAAGTGTAACAGTTACACACTTTTTTATATTTTGGGCTTGTAAACACTTTAGTGAGAACTGATATTAGTTACTGTTTGATGATTTGAATAAAAGTTACATTTTCTCTATTTTCTCTCTTGCCAGAAGCTCAAGGAAGCAAGGTGAAGGGTCAGTGTAGGACCCGCTTAGGGGGGTATGCCTTGACGTTGGCAGGCGGGCATTCCCTCCAATGGCCATTGGAGTAACTAAATGACCTCCATTTGTTTAAATATACATAGGGATTAAGGAGAGAGCGCAGATAAGTTATTTTTCTTTGGTTTTTACTATATATATTGTGGCTGATGTGTACTGTAGTCGTTGCTGCCGCCCAGAAGTGATGGGAGTGAGCGCAGGACTTATCTTTCTGTATTTGTATTCACTTTTTCTCTCTATCACTAACTTTTACAAGCACAATAAGAATCTCTAATGTGACTAATCTCTGTACACATATCATGTATATTCAAATGATGTATACCAGGGGTGCCCAAAAGGTAGATCCCCAGATGTTGTAGAACTACAACTCCCATGATGCTTTGTGATTCCAAAACCTGTTGGATGCATTCGTAAACATGTGAGTCTCACGGTGACGTAGTACCAGTAATATTGGAGATTCATGATAACTTCTAAATGTGTTGCACAGGATGTGTTGTGCTCAGGTGCAGCCAGGCAGCCAGCCCTAATCTTTTTCCCCTCAGACTGTGACAGCCTGTGTCAGTCCAAGAGAATTAAGGAGGGAGGTGCTGGGGGCTCATGCGGCCGCATTTAGCAATTTTCAGCAATTCGGGCCACTTCTGCATTCAAAGACTGCCTCTCACACACTTGCTCCACCCACACACGCAAGCTCTGCCCCCGCACTCAAGCTGCTGACCTCGCTTGCAGGAAGAGGGCAGGAAATAGCCCCCACAGTGTTCAATGCCAGGTAGGCTTCAGCCCATCACAGTGATTTTGAGAATGTATGTGCCTGAGCATGCATGTGTCGGTGAGCTTGTCTGTAGTTAGCATTTGTGTCAGTGAGCTTGTCTGTAGTGAGCATGCGTGTGTAAGTGAGCTTGTGTGTCAGTGAGCTTGTCTGTAGGGAGCATGTGTGTGTAAATAAACTTGTCTATAGCGAGCTTGTGTGTGTCCCAGAGCTTGTCTGTAGTGCGTTTGAGTGTGTCAGTGAGCATGTTTGTGACAGTGAGCTTGTCTGTAGTGAGCCTGGGTGTGTCAGTGAGCTTGTCTGTAGTGAGCTTGCGTGAGTAAGTGAGTTTGTCTGTACTTAGCATGTGTGTGTCAGGGAGCTTGTCTGTAGTGAGTTTGTGTGTGTCAGTGAGCTTGTTTTTTAGTGAGCATGTGTGTGACAGTGAGCTTGTCTGTAGTCGGCATTTGTGTGTCAGTGAACTTTTCTGTATGAAGCATATGTGTCTGTAAGTGAGCTTTTCTGTAAGTGAGTTTGTGTGTAAGTGAGCTTGTATATGTCAATGAGCTTGTCTATAGTAAGTGTATGGTGTCACTGATCTTGTCTAGTGAGCTTGTGTGTGTCAGTTAGCTTTTCTGTAGTGAGCATGTGTGTCAGTGAGCTTGTCTGTAGTGAGCATGTGTGTGCCAGTGAGCTTGTCTGTTTTGAGCATGTGTATGTGTGTCGGTGAGCATGTGTGACAATAAGCTTGTCTTTAGTTAGCTTCTGTTTGTATACCAATGTTTTTTTCTGTAGTAAGCTTTTGTGTGTGTAACAGTAAGCTTGTCTGTGTGTGTCAGTGAGATTGTCTGGCAGTGAGCCTATCTGTAAGCTTGTGTTTTCATGTCTGGGAGCTTATATGTATCAATGAGATTGTCTGTCTGTGAGCCTGTGTATCAATGTGCTTGTGTCAGTGAGATTGTCTGTGTCTGCTTACTGTGTATAATTTATTTTTTTAACCTTGAAACGACCAATATTTTGAAGTAGAAAAAAAGCAATTATATATATATATATATATATATATATAAAACCAAGAGGGCTGCACTCACCTGAAAATGCATACATTATAGGGTGATGCTGGGGCCAAAATATACAAAATACAGAATCCAGCGCACTCGCTTGTTCACTAAACAATGATTTCAAATCTTAGAGATTGTAATAGTTTTATTTAAAAACACCTCACCTAGGCAAAAAATGATGGGGGTTTAGTTACATGCCTTGAATTGCAGAGAGTCCCATTAAGGAAGTATTTCCCAAGTAAGTGGATTAATCTCATAAGAGCAAACATTAGGCTGCCAGAGTAGGACCTTCCAAGAATGGGGTATATTGACGTTGTGGCAGGCGTATGCAATATATGATCATATAATGTAACTAAACCCCCATCATTTTTTGCCTAGGTGAGGTGTTTTTATATAAAACTATTACAATCTCTAAGATTTGATCAAGGTTTCAGTCCCCATCTGGGACTTTCATCAAGAATAAATATTAAGTGAAATAAATATAGTATGATTTTAGTTGGATATATGGGAGGGCTATCTACTTGGGATCAGGGCTGTATTTTGCGCAAGGCAAACAAGGCATTTGCCAATGGCGGCACTTTCAGGGGGGTGGCAAAAAACTCTGCCCTAAGTGCCCAGGCAAGTGCCTTGTTTGCCTCATGTCTTTGGGGGGGGGGGCAAGAGGTGGACAGCTGGCCACAGTTGTGCCCTCCCGAGATATTCAGCTGGCTCAAAGTGTAGACCGGTGGCGACAGTGACAGGCACACTGTCACACACTGACAGGCAGACACACACTGACAGGCAGAAGCACACATTCACTGACAAACAATCACTTACTTGACAGACACACTCGCTGACACACATACTCACAGACAGACACACAAACATTGACAGATACAGACTCAATGACACACTTATTAATAGACACATACACTTACACACACACACTTACTGACACACACACACACTCACTGACAGACACACACTTACTGGCAGACACCAGTGCCATCTTAACAACAGTATGGACCCTCAGCCTGCTCCGCCTGCCGCCCCCCAATTCCTGGAGCCTGGGCGCAGTGCAACCCATGCATCCGCCAATGTACAGCCCTGCAGTGGCCATTTTTGGCCAAATGATTTAGGGCGGCCTGGGGGGCAATTGCCTGCCTGTCCTCCAGCCCAGCCCACCCCTGGCACCAATGACTGTGTATCTGTCAGTGAGTGTATGTCAGTGCATGTGTCAATGAGGGCGTGCGTCTGTCAGTCAAAAAAGTGGCCTTGACACGAAGTGGTGGGGCAAATTTAGATTAGGGGGTACCTGAATTTACACCCTGTTCCAAATTATTATGCAAATGATATTTTTCTCATTTACCTAATTAATTGGTGTAAATAACAGTCAGCATAATTCTCATGTTATCAACTATTAAGAGTACAATTCAAATTTTATTGAACAAACCTAATGATAACAGGAGGTTTTTTTTTTTTAAACATAAAAAACTTACAATGCACTGTTCCAAATTATTACGCACAGTAAGTTTAAAAACACTTTATAGGGGGGGCGGAGCCTGACCAGCATCCTGACCACACACATGGTTGCAGAGCTCCCGCAGCTAAAACTGGAAACCGCTTAATAATCAGCAAAAAAGCTCCCATCTACACAAGACGACCCTACCTGAGCTCAGTGTGCCCCACTGAACAACCGGATACCTGTCTTGAGAGAATCGGTGCACGGAGCCCAACGATGCATGAATGTGGCCTGCGGGAACCGGGGAGAGACGGCCGCTTTCTCCGTCCTCTCGCTAGCAGCACAGGAGGCATAACGCCCGGATCGGTGGGGGTTATCCTGATCCAAACCTGGGAGAAAGCCTGGCTTCCCAGGAGACAAGCGATGAACCCACACAGCAAGCCTGCAGCACAAGAGCAGGGAATAATGGCGGACACCAAGCGCACAAAACATGAGGCAACATGGAACTGTCCAGGCCCAAACAAAATGGCGACACGGAACCAGCCTACCACAAAACGCACACTAATCAAGCCACCTAAGCAATCACAGAAGTTCTATGAGCGGATCTACACCAGCCTTTGGACAAAGCTCCATGCCCAGAGACGAACCTTTAAGATGGCGATAAGAACGGCGGCGGCATGGATCCGCCCGGCAGTCCAACGCCGTTTGAGCGGGTATGCCTCTCGTACCTCCAGGGAACCTCCCCGGCAGAGCCGGGGGCCAGCACGGAAGGAAACAGCACCAGGTATCGTGGGCACCAGCACTCGTGCTCCCGCGCCTTGGGGATGGTCCCATCGACATGCCCGACCCGCCCGCACCTCATCTGCCCCAACTACCCTCATCCAGCAGGGCGCAACTCCACAATTGACAACTCACAGTGCTTGCCGCGACGCTGACCGGAAGACAGCAAAGCTGGATACTGGCGGGAGACGCAGGCGGAGAGTCCCTCCGCGGCCCACGGGAGGGGGAACCTCGACTACTGAACACTCTATAGGGGCACCGGGACCTTGCCTGACTGGCGTGGGCTGAAGACTCACAAACTGTCAGCCTCGAGGTCTAGAGCCATTTATACATATCAACCCACTATCACCCAGCGGTATTACCCCCATTTTCCATGACTCTTATCTGCTTGCTTTTTCCGGTGCATACCCTCAGCAAACTACCCATTATCAAAGTTTGATAGGCTTACTATGTTTAAATGTATACAGGCGTAAGGGCACCCTCCACCACCAAGGAATAAGTAATAGACCTTCCCTCTCTCAGGCTAGAAAAGGGTCACAAACATGACTTTAACAAAACAAATGTGGCAATGCTTGAAAGCCTCATTCTAGCCTACCTTGGTATGTTTTAGCCTATGTCTAGCAACATATTAGCACCTACCACACGTTTCACAAGCATGTATATTTCGATGTTAAAGTGTATTTTATAAACAGTGCAGTGAACTAGATCCGTAACTATCAGTGACCAAATACGTTTGTGATTATAGCCTGCAAACTCCTAATTATATACTGTTACTTTAATCTTGCTCATGTAAGCTTAGTATAATTATTTTATGTTTGACTAGCTTATGACATAGCGTAACACCCAACTATCTAGAAAGATACAAGCGATGTTGCTCCGTGTTATGTTTTGACATGCTTAAGCAACGTAAATATATACTGTTCATAACATTACTAACTTAAAAAATGTGCTAGATCCAATGTCTACCCCAATGTTTAAATTGTTTATCATGCGCTAGAGGACTGCCTTTGGGGTACCTCACAAGCGACTGTTATAATCATATGCACAACTAAAATAAAGAATTTAAAAAAAAATCACTTTATAGGTTGTAAAGAACTGAAAATTGTCATTTGTTGTTTGCAGCATGTTTACTGAAATCAAAAGCTATTTTAATCAAACTTATAACAACATTTTAACTTTTTAAACATTTTAACAGGTCACATTACATTTTAACATAGGACCCCTTATTTGATAGCAGCTTCACAAGTCTTGCATCCATTGAACTTGTGAGTTTTTGGACAGTTTCTGCTTGAATTTGTTTGCAAGATGTCAGAAAAGCCTACCAGAGCTGCTGTTTGGATGTAAACTGCCTCCCACCCTCATAGATCTTTTGCTTGAGGATGCTCCAAAGGTTCTCAATAGGATTGAGGTCAGGGGAGGATGGAGGCCACACCATGTCTTTCTCTCCTTTTATCCCCATAGTAGCAATTGGTGTAGAGGTATTCTTTGCAGCATGAGATGGTGCATTGTCATGCATGAAGATGATTTTATTATGGAAAGCATAGTTCTTCCTTCTGTACCAGGGAAGAAAGTGGTCAGTCAGAAACTCCACATACTTTGCAGAGGTCATCTTTACACCTTCGGGGACCCTAAAGGGGCCGACCAGCTCTCTTCCCATGATTCTGGCCCAAAACATGACTCCACCACCACGTTTCTGACGTCACAGCCTTGTTGGAACAGGGTGGCCGTCCACCAACCATCCACTACTCCATCCATCTGGACCATCCAGGGTTGCACGGCACTCATCAGTGAACAGGACTGTTTGAAAATTATGTATTTTTCTGCCCAATGCAGCCGTTTTTGCTTGTGAGCATTGGTTAGTGGTGGCCGAATAGAAGGTTTATGCACAGTTGCAAGACTCTGGAGGACTCTACACCTTGATGTCCGTGGGACTCCAGAGGCACCAGCAGCTTCAAATATCTGTTTGCTGCTATGTAATGGTATTTTAGCAGCTGCTCTCTTGATCCAATGCATGGATCTGGCAGAAATCTTCCTCAATGTGCCTTTATCTGCACAAACCCGTCTGTGCTCTGAATCAGCCACAAATCTCTTAATAGTGCGATGATCACGCTTAAGTTTTCGTGAAATATCTAATGTTTTCATACCTCGTCCAAGGCATTGAACTATTTCACTCTTTTCGGCAGCAGAGAGATCCTTTTTCTTCCCCATATTGCATGAAAATGGTGCTCTGCTTAATAATGTGGAACACCCTCCTTTAGTAATGTTTCCTTAAATTGGGCTCACCTGGCAATCTAATTATCACAGGTGTCCGAGATTGTTTTCAGTGATCAAAAGAGCCGTGAGACACAATGCCATCCATGAGTTAAACTGAAAAACAAAACATTTAATCTTTGTAACACTTAACTAAAATTTGCATAATAATTTGGACCAGGGTGTAGTCATGCCTAGGGCAGCACAAATCCAAGATACACCACTGCTTGGGATGTTAAATTTAGTTCGTAGTTCTGGAAAAGGCAGGCTTTGATTGTTATCATACAGTTGGTGTTGATGAATGAAGCCAAGTGAGACTAATGGCCGGTGATCAAATGTCTGTACACAAAGACTTATACTTTGCATGGCCAATGAGAATGGTCCGACCATGCACAGGGAGACACAAATCGAGTCCCACATTCGAATTGTGAAGATCGTGGTGGGGAGGGTAGTCTGCGAAAGGGCACGTTTCGCATCAGGAAGCCATATTAGGGGTCGTAGATTCTGCGTCCCTGCCCAGTTGGACTCTATGTTCGTCTATTGGGGTATGTCTATGGTAGCTTGGATTGTTATGACAGCTGTCACTCCGGCTGCTTTGTAATAATGTTTAACATCAGAGAGTCCCATACCTCCCTCCCACGTGAGTTTGGGAGGTATGGGACTGGTGGTCGCAACTTTAGTCTTGTGATTATTCCAAACAAACCTAACAAAAATTATTTATAATGTATTGAGGAAGATTTTGGCCAGTGATATCGGCAATGCACGTAACAGATATTGGAATTTAGGAAGCAATACCATTTTCACAACGTATTATTGATGGAGGCTTGCAACATGTTAGTGATGGAGGCTTGATTCCTAGAAACGTGAGATAATCTAGTCTCCAGTCAAAAATGAAAGAAATTCTTAGCACGTCCATTTGGTCCAAAGGGATCCCTGTACCCATCGCCTGTGTTTGGATGGGTTCAGTTTGTTATAGGAATATTTCCCATACATTTCAATAGTGGCCAAATGGTTTGGGAGGGATATGTGAGGCTGCGGCAGAGTAATCAGTATGTTATCAATGAACAGATTAGTTGTGCATTCTTTTTTTTTTGTCAATCTTTATTTATTATGTGCAAAGAATAAAAAAAAAGCTTGATAAGCCCCACAACAGCAATCACAAGCATAACGAATACTGACAATTAAAGCATTGACAGGGCTTTCAGATAAACTGCACATTTTTATAAAATATAAGTAGGAGAAATAGTCAGAGATGAGACAAAAAGACATTATGAGAAACAGGCTGGATCAACTGATTTAGAAATATTAGGCTATTAGAAATGAAAATAAACGATTTATATAACATGCTAAACGACCTCTTCATCTCTAATTCCCTCACACTACTAGCACTCACTGAGACCTGGCTTTTCCCCCTCTGATACCACTACTATGGCTTCTTTATATTTCGGTATATGTAGTGGGTGTGTATAGGGGTCTAGTGTGTGTTTGAAGGACCCAGAATATGTATAGGAGATCTAGTAAGTGTGTGTATATAGCGGATTCAGAGTGTATATATGAAATCTAGTGTGTGTAGATAATCCAGAGTTGGGTAAGGGATCTAGTGTGTTTCTGAAATGTAATTTGTTTAGGGGTGCAGTATGTGTGTGATGGGTACAGTGTGTGTGTGTGAGGGGGTGCTGTTGTATGTATATATATATATATATATATATATATCAGACAAAAAGCAAGGAAAAGGGTGGCGCTAAAGATGAGTAAAATATCACAGGTAAACCCAGTGCAGCATACAAAAAAAATCACCAAAGTGTATAGTCACTGATTTACACTTACATACAGGAGTTTAAAAATGGAGATAAGGTGAGGCGGAGCTTGGCTGAGCAGGGAAATGGCCGCGTAATCCACGAGCTCTGCCTCAGCCTCGCAGTTCTCTACAGCCACCTAACGCACCCGAGCCCCCCCGACACCCCCAAACCGCCCGGACACCCATCCCAAGACCCCCGCTCACCTCTACATGGGCGGCGGCAAGAAAACCCGCAACTCGGCGGTCGCGCCAATTTTTCAGCAAAAGGCCGCGAAGGCCCAGGCGCCATCTTCGCCACACTCCCCGTCCGACACTGACTCCGAGATGAGCAGCCACACAGTCTCGGACCGGGCGGAAGCCCCACTGACACGGCGGGACATGAAAGGGTTCCTTGCCGACATCCGCAAATCGGTGGCAGAAGAGCTGGAAAAGAAGCTGGGGCCGATCATGGAGGGGATGGCAGATCTGACGGCCCGAACGCATGCCACTAAAACAAAAATGGCGGAGGCATTGGAGACCGTGCAGGCGCATGGCGGGGAGCTACAAGACCTCCGCGAGCAACTGCGCTCCCTAGAGGACTCCAACGAGGACCTCAACAACAGGACCAGAAGGAATAACATTAGGGTGAGGGGCATACCGGAGACCATCTCCACGGAGCTGCTCACCGCCACCCTCACAGAAGTGTTCCAGAATCTCCTGCCAGAAGCCTCCACCACCGACTTGCTCATGGACCGGGCACACCGGGCACTGAGAGCTCCTAGCACCAACACAGCCACCCCAAGGGACGTGATAGTGCGACTCCACTTTTACCATATCAAGGAGCGCATTATGAAGCCGGGAGGGGGAGGGGGGGCGTTTAAGACCCCAAGGAACATGTCACGCCTCACAGACAAGACTAAGGACACAGCAAAGGGGCCCATCGCCACCTGGGGGGGCCGACCACACCTGGCAGTGCCCGGCCCTCAGACGGGTTTCACAGTCACACCCCACCACTACACACGTTGAACCCCCACCTGACGGACCATACAGTTTAGGGAGAACGTAGACACCCCGGCAAGGGGCCGAGTAGACTGTCCGACTGAAAGGGGGCTACACGGGGGGGTACCCCAGGGAAGAACCACGGAGCAACACCCCCACACGACGGCCTTGCGCAACTCAGGGGGACACCCCACCAAGCACCCGAATAGCGGGCCCGGAACAGACAGGCATCCCAGGCTCAATACCCGTTAGACCTGGGACCAGAGACCCCTCGGTGATAGCCACCCCTGGGGTCCATACCACCCCCAGAGACAGGCCCAGACAGGACGCAGACGGACTAAACACACCCTACAGAACCGGACCCACACCACACCAAAGCGACACCAGGGGACGCACACACTGACCCTCGCTCACATGTCCCAGACGGGCCACAGGACAACCAACGACCTGAAGAGGACTCAGCCCCAACTCTAGGGACGGACCCACACACTCCCGGACCGCAGCTGACTAGAGACACGCTTAGGCACGCCGGGCGACCGGACCACCAGGGCAGACGGCTGGGGGGCGGCCTAACCACCATTCCCACCATCCACCCCAGCTACACGTCAAACAGCAAAAGGGGACCAGGGGTCTAAACCATCGGACTTGTATACCTCACTGACCACCCGACCCTAACGGACTGCAAACCACCGGATGCAGCCCCACCCAACAACTTCCAGAAGCCCCAGACCACAGTGTTCGGACGAAGTACCCCGCAGCGGGCAGACGCAGTACCCCAGCTGCAACACATACGCCGACAACCACGCCCAGAGTCGGGGAAGGGCCCCCACCCAACTACCCACACTCTTTAGAGCGTCACCGCTGAAGGGCTATGAGACGCCCACGGGGAAGTGACATACACATGAGACGGACACAGTGGACACCCCAGCTCCGGCACCAGAGACAAGCCCAACAGGGAATCGGGAGGGTCCAGACCGAAAGCAACGACACTACTAGGGACCTGACCAAGACAGGGAGGCACCATAGGGCACCCAGACAGACAAACCGCAGACCGCAGATACCGAGCATATACAACACTACACACAACGGGGCCGGCCAAGACTCAACACCATAGCCCACTCACAGGGGAAACCTAGATACAAGCTGCGCCCGGCTGGGTGCTCTCGCACGCCTCAACATGTATAGATACCACGTTAAGCTTTTTGTAAATGACACGAATGTAATGAAAATGCATTTCTTTCTGATGTTATATTGATGTTTTGCATATGAGGTTGAATAGTTGCCAAGTTAAACATGTACACACTTATGCAGAGGTTGTATAACCAGCCCCCACGTACCATGCTACCACACAAGGCACCTGCACCCCCCCAAGATAGCGGGATGGATGCAGAGTGACCGACGCAAACAAAAGCCGTACACTCTCACACACGTGCCCTCCCCCCCCCTCTCCCTGCCCCCCCCATCGGGTGCTCAGCCAACATAACCGCGGAACAGGCAGGCTGAAGGCAGGACCTGCCACGACCTGCCACCCACCTCCCTAGGGACTTGTGACTTCCAATCCCACTACAAGGATAGGAGACCGAGCCCTCCCGCCGACCAGACGACTGGCCAGATCGATAAGCCCAGTTATTCCCCACCACACCCTCCGTGACTGTCCCCCCGGCCCGCCGCGCCCGCGCACCCCGGGTCCCTCTGCCCGGGGGACCTTCCACCCACCCACCCGCCCAATACCAAGTACAATCTACCCCCACCCCCCAGGGTCAGGCACGCCATGAACCCACCGCATGTGAAAACTCGCTTAACCTCCCTCAACGTGAAGGGGTTGAACTCTCCAGGGAAGAGACATGGGCTACTCCGCTGGGCCAACCGCACAGGGGCGGATATAATCCTGCTCCAAGAAACCCACTTCACAGACCAGAAAAGCTTTCCCTTGACCAATAGGCACTTTAAACGACACTTCCTAGCCAACTCCCCGGACCCAAAGAAAAAAGGAGTGGCAATCCTCCTACGCAACTCCTGCCCACTCGAAGACATACGCACAATTCAAGACCCCGACGGGAGATACCTGATCCTCACGGGACACGTGGGCACAACCCCACTCACAATCTGCTCCCTCTATGCGCCAACGATACCTGACACCAATTTCTGGAACACCTTCAAGGCCCACCTCGACGGCGTCTCTAACCAATACCTAAATATAGACCTAAACGCGACACACTCACCCACCATGGATCGGAGAGCCTACGGGGACAGGGCGCCAGCACCAAACAGGAATGATAAGCTATACGCAACCTTCCTCGGGGGGACGACACTTCTGGACATCTGGAGGGCCCAACACCCAGCAGACCAAGACTTCACCTACTACTCCCACACGCACCGGTCATACTCGCGCATAGACAGCTTCTTAATCTCCCAAGCACTCCACCCCTGGACGATCCGCTCGTCCATCGGCAACATCACGTGGTCGGACCATGCGGAAATCACACTGGACCTCAGGATCCCGCGGCTCTCCCGTCCATGGCGTTGGCGCCTCAACCCATGGATCCTCCGAGACAAAGGAACGGTACACGCTATAACCGACCACCTCAAAACCTATTTCGACATAAATGCCACGGAGGACATGGCCCCGGCGACGGTGTGGGCAGCTCACAAAGTGACCATCCGAGGCCAACTGATCGCAATCGCCACAGCCCAGAAGAAACGCCGTCTCCAAGACCTCACGGAAGCGCTAGCTGACCTAACGAAACTGGAAAAGCTACACAAGCAGAACCCCTCAGACGACCTACTCAAGCAGCTCGCCGCCACACGAGAACATCTTCGGCGACTCTCCACGGCGGATGTAGCGCGGAACCTCATGTGGACTAAACAACGCTTTTACGAAAAAGGGAACAAGGCGGACTCCCTCCTGGCACACTGCCTTAAAAAACGACAGGACAACAAAAGAATTACCAAGATCAAAACCAGCAGAGGGGAGATCACGAACAACCCGGACATAATAGCCCAGGAATTCCTACAATATTATACAAACCTCTACAACCACTCCGACCCACCGCCGCCAACAGGGGACACGTCCCAAAAGGACAGAATCTCCTCCTTCCTACAATCACTTAATCTGCCCATGTTACCCGCACAGGCACAAGCACGGCTTGAGTCACCCATAGAGGGCGAAGAACTTGCACTAGTGCTCAAAACGCTAAAACCAATGAAGAGTCCAGGACCCGACGGTTTTACCGCCCTCTACTACAAAACGTTCCAGGCGACACTCCTACCGCACCTGTGCAAAACTTTCAACTCCATACTCCAGGGACAACTTCTCCCCCCGGACATGCTCGCAGCCGACATATGCCTCCTGCCTAAACCAGGCAAGGACCACCTGGAACCAGGCCACTATCGGCCCATTTCACTTCTGAATACGGATTTGAAAATCCTCACAAAAGCACTGGCCAACCGCCTCAATGACTACCTCCCCCAGCTGATCCACCCAGACCAGGTCGGGTTCATCCCAAAACGACAGGCATCGGATAATACACGGAGAGCCTTTAACACAATCTGGTATACCCAACACCGGAACATTCCGGCAGTAATGCTTTCGCTGGATGCCGAGAAGGCATTCGACCGCCTTCTCTGGCCATACATGTTCCACATCCTATCCCACCTGGAATTCCCGACTGGATTTCTGAATGCTTTGGCGGCAATTTACAACCGTCCTACGGGCAGACTGCTCCTACCCAACATCGAAGCCCAAACCTTTACCATCACGAATGGAACTAGACAGGGCTGCCCCCTGTCCCCCCTAATATTTGCAATCTCGCTAGAACCACTCCTGCAGGCCATACGCAATCACCCAGAGATCAGAGGCATCCGCATCAGACGGGAAGAGTATGCGGACGACGTCCTCCTAACCTTAGCGGACCCGCTCCCATCCTTACACGCCACTTTGGAGGTGATATCCGAGTACTCCAACTTCTCAGGGTACAAACTCAATCTGACAAAGTCCATCCTCATGCCCGTGGCAATGAACGCACAACAACTCCACCTCTTGCGGCACTCGTTTCCATTCAAAGTCACCACGACACACCTCACCTACTTGGGCACCAGATTGCCCCAAAAATTGGATGACACGTACGACCTCAACTACAAACCATTGCTGACAACAGCTCACCAGGACCTCCAGCGCTGGGACAAGTTAGGGATCTCGTGGCTGGGTAGAGTTACAACCGTCAAGATGAACTTGCTGCCACGCTTCCTATATCTTTTTCAAACGTTACCCATCCCCATACGGAAAAAAGATTTCTGTGATCTCCAGGCCGCCATTGACAAATTCATATGGAAGGGTAAAAAACCACGCATCCGCAGGGCAACTATGTACGTCCCCAAGACCAGCGGAGGCCTGGGACTACCCAACTTCCAGCAATACTACAACGCAGCCCAACTGGCCCACATACAACAATGGCACGCCCCCCCGAGTGCCAAACGATGGGTAGACCTGGAACACGACATCATGGGATGGGACCAGCCATCGTCCTACATGTGGGTGCCTCCGGCACATCGGCCCCTCCCTCCAACCACCTCACCGGCAATCACCCACACGCTGGCTCTATGGGACAAACTCAATCCCAAATACGAACTATCCTCCTTCATATCTCCGGTGACGCCTATCTACCGAAATAAACTCTTCCCCCCTGGACTGGTAGCAAAACACTTCCAAGCATTTGACCAAAGAGACATATCCAGACTACTCCACCTATACCATCAAGGTGAGATCATTGACTACAAGGACCTCCCAAATAGCGAAACACTAACCACCGCAGACTACTTTCGCTACATACAGCTTAGGGACCTAGCCAAGCAGCCAATGATCAAACAAGCGGGGACGGCACCCCAAACGCCATTTGAGAAGAGGTGCTTCGACGCACCACTAGGTTCGGGACAAATCTCAGGATTATACACCACACTAACGACGCACATCTCCAACGTTACCCTCACCTACATCACGGCCTGGGAGCGGGACCTTGGGCCGCCAGAAGACTCGAGCGACTGGACAGCAATCTGGGAAGCAACAAACTCCCTGACGGTGTGTATAACTCACAAAGAACAGGCGTACAAAACACTGTTCCGCTGGTACTTGACGCCGCACAGGCTCCACAGAATGGGCCAGAAACCCGACAACTTATGCTGGAGACTGTGCGGCGAAAAAGGCACCTACTTGCACTGTTGGTGGAATTGTCCTAAAATCAAACCACTATGGACTGAAATTAGCAACCTCATAGCACAGATCCTTGACAAGCCCTACACAGCGCAACCGTGGACGATGCTACTTAACAAACCACTAGACTCCCTTACAAGAAGCGAAAACAAACTAGCCGCCAGAATAACATTGGCAACTCGTAGGGCAATTGCGGAGAGATGGGCAGACCACCGCACCCCTACAACCCCCACCATCATCAACAAGATCAAAGAAACCAGAGATCTGGACGAACTAACCGCTCAGATACACGACTCCTACAAAGCGTTTCATAAAACCTGGGACCTCTGGGACATGAATCACCTGCCACAACCCACACCCGAAGCGACCTAACCACACCCTTTAGCGACAGTCATCGCACGTCCCTTCACCCCAACAACCTGTAGACCCGTTAGGGAAGCATGCCCCAGCTTAACTGAGAGACACCCGCACCTCCCTATACCCCCCCCTACCAGTGCCGCCAGTCCCCCAACACCCTACCTCACTACAAACCCCCGCCCAGCGGGGGAGCCGGGGGGCGCGGGGGGACGCCCGGGGGGAGACGAGACAAGACAAGACATGAGACCTCCTGACCCGAACCCCCCTAGACGCCGGAGGAGGAGGAGTGACCGGCAGCGGGGGGAGTACGACGACACCTAAAACACACCAACCCCCTGACCCTAACCCTCGGACCAACACAGCCTCGTGGACCGAACGGACCAAAGAGGCACCACTTTCCTGAAACGAAAACCAGCTTAGAGACAAGTCCATAAGCCTAACACGACACTGACTTAAGCGGCCCCACAGAACGACACCAACCCAACCGAGGATAGGACGCCACACCAAGAACGCTCGGCCCCCATCACCAACCCCGGCCAACTGACAATATACTGACACAGATAGGGCGAGCACGCACAGAGGAACCACCTCGTCCCCCGACTCCCACACTACCAACGACAGCGAAGCCTATCTTAGGTACCCTATACCCACCACTGAAACCATCCCCCCCCTCCACGGCTCAGCCGAGCCCCCTCCCGAACCCAACTGGATATGTACACGCAACCACCAACGAAGAGGAGGCCAAAGAGCAGGAGAACCAACTACACACCCCCCTCCTTTCCCACCCGACAGTCCCATTGACCTCACACCCCAGTTTACCCCTACCTAACACAAAACAACGAAAAGGGACATACATGTTGGACACGAGATACACCCAGAGCCGCACTCAACTAGTAGCCCGCACTACTAAATCCACGGACAATGAAGCGAAATTGTTACGAGAACTACTGTAAACGATGTACCAACATGTTGTCTAATTGTTAGTAACAATACTTATGCAAAACCGAAAATAAAGAATTTATAAAAAAAAAAAAATGGAGATAAGGTGATTGCGCACACATTGGATGATATTCTTGCATTAAGTAAATGATCCCTAGATTCTTTTATTTAGACAAATGTAAAATAAATTTAAAAAGGCACAACGCGTTTCGACCTAGTGCAATAGGTCTTCCTCAGGTGCATATCTAGTGATATATGTGTAAACTTTCTTATATAGCATACATAATAACATTCAATTACAAACATTAACAGCTGTGTGTTCGTCGGCCGTCCTCTTCTCCATATATGGAGTGTCCGGCCGTTTCTTATGTACTTCTGCCTCCTCTAACATGTCTGCCGTCCTTGTGTTCTCTATGGAGGTATGTTTGCCCTTCCCAAGATGGCCACGTATTCATACCATATCGCGGCTAATTGAAAAGAAACATCACTTCTGATTTCGTCAGTCGGCGGTCACGTGGTTTTGGCAGGCATCGACGTGTGTATTTACAAATGTCAATCATCCATTCTCCACAAGGGAGAGGCAGGATCAAGAGGTTCCACATGGGAACAATGTTAATTTCATCACCATTTTAGAGAAGGGAAAGAATAAGGGCAATAGTATAGGTAAAATCAATAGATAACATATTTAAAAAGTAATAAATAAATAGCATCTTATGGAATACAAAGATAACATTATCATATAATATCATAGAAATGAATACATAGCAAATATGATATATTTTTTTAAAAATTGGTATTAAACTCTAGACATTGCAAACTAAATAAATTATAATAATGGACCTATTTCGAAATCTCTATTTAGCCCTTTAGGGCATAAAGTTTGGAGGTCAAATTTCCAGTTTGATTCTTTTTTACTCGAATTAAAAACATTATTTCCACCTCTCCAGTGGGTTTGGACTTTTTCAATTGCTATAAACTCCATTTCTCTTGGGTTTGAATTATGTATCTCTAAAAAGTGATTTGACACACTGTGGTTTGTGAACCCAATTTTAATATTCCTAATATGCTCGTGTATTCTTGTTTTTAGTGGTCTAGAAGTCTTTTCTATATACTGTAAACCACATGTACATTGTAATAAATAAATTACATTGCTAGATTCACATGTAATAAAAGAGGTAATGTTAAAATCCCTTTTAGTTGTTTCTGATATAAAATTCTCTTTCTTTTTCTTGGTTATATAGGTATTTTTACAGGCATAGCAGTTGCCACAATGATGAAAACCTTTTTGCATCTTTGACCAGTTAGTTAGGAAATTGTCATTTTCTTTTTCCTTTTCTACATAGTTTGACATTAAATTTTTTTGCCCCTCTAAAAATAAATTTAGGGTTATCACCTATAAAATCATACATTTCGTGATCTTGTTTTAAAAAAGTATTTACAATTCTTTTTAATGTATCAATATTACTACAGTAAATAAAAAATAAGTGGAATCTGTTTCGCTTGATTATTTTGATCCTTCATTTTGTAATTTAATAATTGTGATCTGTCTAGGTCCTTAATATTATCAATGTCTTTTTGAAGATTATCTTCACAATACCCTTTTCGTAAAAATGTTTTTTTTTAAATGACGACTGGGTAATAAAATCTGTTTGATGCGAACAATTTCTTTTAACTCATAAAAATTGACGCTTAGGGATATTCTGGAGCCATGGGTCATGGTGACAGCTACTTGTTTCGATAAAACTGTTCACGTCCACGTGTTTAAAAAAAGTTTGAGTTTTAAATTGCTGGTCAGAAATAAAAATATTAAGATCTAAGAAGTCAATTGTAATCGGGCTAATATTTTTTGTTAATTTAATGCCCCAATTATTCAAATTAAGATAGTTAAAAAAATAAATTAAAATTCTGCTTCGGATCCTTTCCAGACAATAAAAATGTAATCTATGTATCGCCTATATAGGGCCAGGTTTGCTCCCCAGTCATGTCCATGATAAATAAATAATCGTTCCCAATGGGACATAAATAAACTGGCATAACTGGGGGTAAACCTAGTCCCCATCGCATTACCTCGAGTCTGAAGTTAAAAATCGCCATCAAACCACAAATAATTATTGGTTAAAATAATTTGTATTCCTTTGATGATAAAATCAATCTGTACATCTAAACAATCTTTGTATTGTTCTAAGAAAAGGGTAACTGTGTCTACTCCTTTCGAATGTTCTATTATCATGTACAAACTCGTGACATCACACGTAATTAATAAATTATCCTCTTCCCATTTCTGTTTTTCTAAAATGTTTAAAAGGCTCATGGAATCTTTAAGGTAGGAAGGGCATAGTTTTACTAGTGGTTAGAGAAAATAGTCAATAAACTCTGATAAAGTAGATAAAATCGAATCTATCCCTGAGACTATTGATTTGCCTGGTGGGTTCCCTTCTTGGTCTGAATTTAAACGGGGGTTCTAGATACATAGTTACAATTGGAATTGGCTCTTTTCCTATTACCGTATCTATTTTCCTTGTGTCTTTCATTGCTTGATTTATATAGGGGTCTTGTTTTGCTGTAGTCACTCGTTTTCTTTCCTGGTATCTTTCTCACTTTATTATTGGAATAATCACCCATGTCTCCCTTATATTTCTTAGTCTTTTTTCCAATTATAGAGTTTTCTAATTTGTCCAGGTTATTTTCTACTCTTTTAGATAACATATCGAAGTCTTTTGTACCTACAAAAGGTTCTAATTGTGTTTGTAACTTTTTCATTGTTACATCTAATTCTTGTAAGTCTTCCTTTCTCTGAGTAAGAATAATGTTAATCATGGTGATTGAGAAAGACTCAAGGGCAGCAGTCCAAATTCCCATAAATCTTGCATTATCAAGATCAAAAGTGGGAAATTTAGTGAACCTTAAACCTCTGGGTGTTATTTTGTCTTTAAGCTACTTTTCTAGAGTAAAAACCCATTTAATTTTGATTTCTCTACTGAGCAGTTTTTCTAGTTGATGAACCATATCATCTAGGTTATCACTTAAGATTAGTTCTTCCTTTGGATGAGGTTCATCACACATACATTTTTCAATAGCAGATTTAAACCAGTGGTTTCTTTGTTCAAACAACGTCATTATGACAAATAAGCAGCCTCCTTTAACTAGTGACATGTTAAACATGTCTAGAGTTTAATACCAAAATTTAAAATTATATCATATTTGCTAGTATTAATTTCTATGATATTATATGATAATGTTATCTTTGTATTTCATGAGATGCTATTTATTTATTACTTTTTAAAAATATTATCTATTGATTTTATTTATACTATTGCCCTTATTCTTTCCCTTCTCTAAAATGGTGATGAAATTTACATTGTTCCAATGTGGAACCTCTTGACCCTGCCTCTCCCTTGTGGAGAACGGATGATTGACATTTGTAAATACACACGTCGATGCCCGCCGAAACCATGTAACTGCTGCCTGACGAAACCAGAAGTGACGTTTCTTTTCAATTAGCCGTGATATGGTATGAATGCGCGGCCATCTTGGGTAGGGCAAACATACCTCCATAGAGAACACAAGGATGGTGGACATGTTAGAGGAGGCGGAAGCACCTAGGAAACAGCCGGAAACACTCCATATATGGAGAGGAGGACGGCCGACAGCTGATAATGTTTGTAATTGAATGTTATGTATGCTCTATAAGAAAGTTTACACATATGTCACTAGATATGCACCTGAGGAAGACCTATTGCACTAGGTCGAAACACGTTGTGCCTTTTTAAATTTATTTAAAATTTGTCTTAATAAAAGCACTTACCTTTTATTTATTTGGTTACCTGGTTCCTGATTTCTCGAACAGAGGACTCCTCATACCTTCTGAGGGACCTGAACCCACATATCCACATCTGATTGATGTATCCGCTGTCATAGTTTAGAGCCAACTTTTATAAAGGCTCTAAATATTGTGAGATTTCCAAGTTATATACCATTTAATTTGTGTTAAGATATATTAACCTATGTTGGTTTTTTATACCCACAGAATCTAGGAATCATTTACGTAATGCAAGAATATCATCCAATGTGTGCGCAATCACCTTATCTCCATTTGTAAATATATATGTTTGGAAGTATTGTGTGTGTGTTGGGGGGGTTCTGTGTGTATGTGTGAGGGGTGCAGTGGGTGTGTGTGTGAGGGGTGTAGTGTGTATGTGAGGGGTGCAGTATGAGTGTGTGTGAGGGGTATTGTAACATGACTGATGTGATACAAGAGGTAAATACACAAAAATAAGTCCTGCACTCAAACTCCCACTACTCTTGGGCGGAAGCAATGACCATAGTACACATCAGCCCTAATACATACAATAAAACGAAAGAAAACAAAAGTTATTTGCGCACTATTCCAAATCCCTGTGCATATTTATATAAATGGAGGTTTTAAGCTCCATTCCAATAGCCATTAGATTAAAGCCCACCTGCCATGTCATGGAAAATCTCTTCGGTGGGAAGCTACAGTGAAGGAAAAAAGTATTTGATCCCCTGCTGATTTGGAACATTTGCCCACTGACAAAGAAATTATCAGTCTATAATTTTATTGGTAGGTGTATTTTAACAGTGAGAGACAGAAAACAAAAACAAAAAATCCAGAAAAATGCATGTCAAACAAGATATAAATTGATTTATATATATTGATTTATTGAAATATTTTAGACTCTTCAGTCTAAGTGGTCCAAATATTTCTTTCTTTCTTTATTTTTTAAATTTGTATTTCTCATTCATTAATTAAATATATTTTTCCATTTTCCCTTGGCAGGTGATTTGATTGCTTATCTCTACCCAGGAAGGGAATTTAGGTTTTTGCAATATTACAATATTTAATTAAGTAGTGAGCAATATATTGGTCACCAAAATGAGGACACTTTTGTTTTATTTTTTTACAATTTACAATTTTCTTTATTTTTCAAGTTATTTCCAATAAGGAAAAATAAACAACAACAGCAACAACAAAAAAAAAAGGGGGACTACAGAAAAAAGAAAAAGGGGTTTAGGGTACAATCAGTAGTGTTACATTGTTTCATCATATACTCATCATACAATGTTATGCTATACTCGTACTACATTTAAATTCATTCTATAATGTATACATCCTGACCACATTTATTTTATTTTCCCTGATGAATACTGGTGTGTCCACTATAAAGTTCCCCTCAGGAAAAAAAAAAAAAATATTATTCTCTCCTCTCTTCCTCTCCGGTCTTCATATGTTTAGGTTATAATCACAATAAAAGCTAATATTTAATTTAGCTGCTTAATGTTGTCAAAATACATTAAGTTAGATCAAGTGTTAAATTAAATTAAATGTCCTGCTTATTGTATATGTCTTATGTTCAAGCCCAACCAAGATAAGTACAAAGACTCATTTTAACACCTCATATACACTCAACGTATATAATATGCCACCGCTCACTTGTATTACAAAGGTTCAATCCCGAAGGGCTGGGCCATTTCGTTTATTTCTACTGAGTTGGATTCTAAGTAATATTTCTGATAGTAACCATAGAGAAAATAAGTTTAATTTATCATATCCTATACTAAATACATACTCCACATATCTATTAAACTTATTTTGTTATTATCTTTGTATATAAGTTTTCCAACAATTAGCTACTTTTAAGCTTAACTTCCCGCTTTTAGTCTGATCCCACATGATAAGCTCATAATCTATAGTCAGAGACATTAATGTTTTGATTTCATCTATTGTGGGTAAGCTTGTAGTCTTCCAGTTTCTCGCTATAAAGATTGAGACTATAGATAATAATAAAAAGATTAATTTACGCGTAGCTTTAGGTATATGGTCCGGAAAAGCTTTGAGAAGTAGCATTTTCGGTGTGTGGTCTAGCTTATAAGATGTCACCTCTTGGATCATTATTTCAACCTCTCTCCATAAGCTATTAACTCTTTCACATGTCCACCAAATATGAAGCATAGTTCCTTTATGAGACTGGCATCTCCAACATATATCTTGTGCATCAGAGTACATTGCATGAATACGAGTAGGTACCATGTACCATCTGTATAAGATTTTCCGTGCTATTTCAAAGTGTCCTATACATGAAGACATTCCCAAATGTGCCGTAAAAATGTTCTTCCATTCATCTTCTGATATAATTTCTTGAATATCAGATTGCCAATCTATCATAAATTTTGGTATTACTGTTTCTCTTGAATTTATTAGAATATTATAGCAAAGTGATAGTACTTTCCTAGGTGGAGTTAATGCTATGCACATCTCTTCAAATTTCGTGACTAACGTTCGGGTTGTTCGGTGTCCTGCATATAGATTATTATTGGCCAAAAGACCTTTAATCTGCCAATATGCAAATTTAAATTGTGGCGGAAGTGTAAATTCTGATTGGAGAGTCGGAAAGACTTTAACCCCTCTATAGTATAAAGTTTAAAAAAATGTGTAATTCCTTTTCTATGCCATTGTGAATAAGGAAATGTTTCGTTACAGCTATACAAACTTTTTATGGGGGTTGCCAGTGACCATGGGTGCCCTGAACATAAACTTCCTCTATTACCATCCCAAATTTTGAATAGAAGTCTTGTCGGATATAATATGTCAGAGGTTACTTTCCGTTTTTGTGAAGGGAGCCATATTAAAGAATAAAAATCTTGTGTTCCACAACAATGTGCTTCTATTGCTGCCCATTGGGGAGTATATCTTTGTGGGTTAATAGAGGCTATATTCTTTAAGATTGCAGCCGAGTAGTATATTTTCAAATTTGGAAACCCCATACCCCCACTTTTCACTTGTCTCATTATTAAACCTTTTGAAACTCGGGGATGCTTCCCACCCCAACTAAACCGTAGCAATATAGCTTGTAAAGATGTAATAAATGTTTGTGGAACCTTAATCTGTAATGATCTGAATAGGTAAAGTATTTTTGGTAAAATTTGCATCTTAATTGCTGTTATTTTACCTATCCATGATAATGATACATTTCCCCAGGATTTCAGTTGGCTTTCTGTATCTCTGAATAATTTTTTATAATTAGCTGAAAATAAATCTTTTTCTTTTTTAGTAAATCTGATTCCCAAGTAAAGTAGGTAATCTTCCCTCCAATCATAATGATAATCCAATTTAAGTCTATCCTCTTTAAATTTGGGAATATTAAAACACATTGCTTGCGATTTACTTGTATTGAGCTTATAATACGAGTTTTGGCTATATAAATATAATTCTTCCTTTAAATTTGGTAAAGAAATATGTGGCTGAGTAATTGTTAACAAGATATCGTCTGCATAAGCGTTAAGTTTATATTCGCTCCGCCCTATTTGAACTCCCTGTATATCTTCATTTTGCCGTATAGCTGTAAGTAAAGGCTCTAAAGCCAGAACATAGAGCAACGGCGATAAGGGGCAACCCTGACGTGTTCCATTAGTAATATTAAACGGTCTTGAACAAAATCCTGAGGTCAATACTGTCGCTGTGGGATTACTGTAAAGAGCTTTAATAATTAAAAGAAAAGAAGGAGGAAATTTATATGCCTTCAATGTTTCACATAAAAAAGTCCAATTCAAACGGTCAAAAGCTTTTTCAGCATCTAGAGATAATACAACACTTTCCTGCTTGAATGATTTTACAAAATGGTAAATATCTAATACCTTCCGTGTATTATCTGACCCCTGTCTACCTGACACGAATCCCACTTGATCTGTATGAATTAAAGTAGGTAAAATAAACTTTAATCTTTCCGCATATATTTTAGCATATATTTTGGCGTCTATATTCAATAATGAAATTGGTCTAAAATTTTGACAGACCGTGGGGGGTTTCCCTAATTTTGGAATAGTAATTATTTGTGCCGCTAGAAATTCTGTAGGGAATTCCCCTGCCTTAGTGCCTTCATTAAAAAAATAGGTCAATGGGTCGGCCAAGGATTCTTTAAATAGGGTATAATACAGGTCGGAAAAACCGTCAGGTCCTGGTGCTTTCCCTTTGGCCATGCTCTTTATTTGTTGGATTACTTCTTCCCTTGTAATAGGAGCTGTAAGCTGCGCCATTTGTGAATCGTTTAAAGTAGATAAATTTAATTTATCCAGATATTGACCTATTCCTCTAGGGGTAGGTTTAGGGAGATTTTTTTGGTCTTTCAAGTTATACAATAACCCATAAAAAGCTGCAAATTCTTCACAAATCAACTTTGGTTGAATAATTTTTTGTCCTGTCTTAGAAAATATAAATGGAATTCTAGACTGGGTTTGCTTATCGCGGAGTCTCTGTGCAAGTACTCTTGTAGCTTTATTACCCATAGAGTATGATGTTGCCTTAAATTTTTTCAAAGCGATGTTAGTTTGTCGTTGATGGATTTCATTAATATCATTTTGTATTTGTTGAATACTATCTTGTAAAGACGCGGATGGTCCTGCCTGATTCTGTTTATGGAGATCTTGAAGTTTCTTTAAAAGATTCAACCTAACTGTTTGATTAGACTTTTTGAGATATGAAGCTCTACTAATAAATAAACCTCTTATTACCGGTTTATGCGCTAACCATAATGTTATAGGGTTTATATCTCCGCAGTTATTTATATCAAAATATTGGCATATTTCTTGTTGAATTTTATCCAAGAATATAGGGTCATTTAATAACTGATCGTTTAGTCTCCATTTGCTTCTATTTGTATAATTATATTGATCCTTTAGGCTAAGTATAACTGGATTATGATCTGATTCTATCGATACTCCAATCTCACAAGATTCAACTTGTGCTAAATGTGAGCTATGCATATAAAAACCATCTATACGGGAATATGTGTTATGAACTGGGGAAAAAAGCGTATATTCTCTAGTATTAGGATGAAATGTTCTCCAAATATCGTAAAGTCCATAACCTGTTAGAATTTTATTAAGAGTATTGCACTCCTTATGTAGAGCTGACTTCCTTTTCCTTGAATGATTTGCTGTTGAATCCATATTCGGATCTAAAATATGATTAAAATCTCCCATAATAATTGTAATGCCAGATTGCATTTCAGTTACTTTGTTCATAAGTGAGCGCATAAATTTATTTTGGTTCACATTATGAAAGTAAGCATTCACTATAGTGTATGTGATATTATTTATTATGCAAACTAAAATAAGAAATCGACCTTCTGGGTCTATATATGTTACTATCTGTTCAAAAGATAATCGATAACTGAATAAAATTGATACACCTTTAGTTTTCTTGGGGGATGTTGCATGATATTGAATTGGAAACTTCTTCAAGTTTAATATTGGTTTAGAGTTGTGTTTAAAATGAGTCTCTTGTAGACAAATTATGTCGGCTTGTGATTTCCAAATCTCTTTAAGAATCATGAATCTTTTATGAGGTACATTAAGTCCTCTAACGTTATGAGAATAAATTTTCATTTTCCCTTTTTCCTCTCTTTTTCCTTTCCCTTTCTTTTTAAGCAGGTGGGTTACAATTAAAACCTATGAAACAGGAAGGCCGGAGAAGAGAGAGAGAGAGAGAAAAAAATAAAAAAATAAATAAATAAAATAAAATAAAATAAAAAAAAAAGGAAAAATTCAGAAGTTAGTCTGTACAGCGCTGTGCCGGGCCGCACTGTACGCTATACAGTACCACCTGAATATGACTTATGGATAGATTAAGTCTAGACAACAAAATAATACTTAAATAAGTGTCAGAATATCCAAATGACACTTCTTGGGTGGGGGGTAATGTGAACGGTTAGAGCTATAGAGGCGGCTACGCTGAGCTCTTCTATGCATAAATGTCCCAAAAATTTAGATTATATATTTCCAATAATAATAATAATAAAAAAAATAAATAAATAAAAAAAAAAAACCCAACCACTAAAATGCAGAGATAATTCTTATATCGTAATACTTCGTCTTAAGAATAGGATTTGAACTTACCTATTCCTTGTTTTAAACTTATGATTCTATGCTTCTCTGATCTTTAGCTTAAGAATATACACCTATATGTCTTCATTTATAATGATAACATATTGCTTAATAGCTTTAATATTAATAAACATTAGTGGTATAGGTCAGCATAACATCCTGCTTTTCCAACAAACATTTTATCAACGCAACAAATTATTTAGGTAGCACCTCAGTTTACCACTTATATTAACATATATCTAAACCATACTGTTATATCTTTATGGATTCTGGTATCTGTTGGTTGGTATAAACCTTAAATTATTAATATTCAGTCTCCACCCATGTTTTCTCAAAATTCATATGTATAATAAGGTATAATTTATAAAGAGTATACACCTTAATAGCAGCTACACAAATTATCTCAAATCTATCTTGCCTACTATCTGCGCCTCCCCATCCATTTCTCTTCCTATTATTAAATAATAAGGCCTGTACAGATAAATAAATATCAAATTACCATAAGCATAGTTAAACTGATTATACATATGTCTTAATAAAATTTAAATAATATCTCTCCCGGGTGAATTAAACTCATTAATCAATAATCCCAGTATCCTTATAAACCTTATTTAGTGTATTTAATCTCAGTATGGTTTAGATAGTATATCTGTTTAACCTCTATTGATTAAATTATTAACAATCATTATATTAGGGTATAACTTCATAATTTTAATATTAATCCACATGTTCAATCCACATGTCCAATCTATTCCATTATAAAAAAAAAATAAAAAAAAAAAATAAAAAAAAATAATAATGAAATATAGATAATACCTCTTATGCTGTGTTTGTATCTAAATAAATAATCTCTTAACTCCTTCACTGATATATATATATATATTTGACATATGTGGATTAATCCTTTTAATCAGTATATCAACATGTAACATGTTAATTCATAACTTTAGTATCAATCCACATATTCAGTCTATTCTGTTCCCAATTAATTTATTAATATACCAGTCTAGGTTAAATAATATATAAACAAAAGATAGCAGTAATAACAGTGATAATGTCATATCATTAATTCATATTGGGTTATATTTGTCTAATTGAATAATTAATACTGCTAATATCCTTTGTTATCCCTTGCAGCAGTATCTCGTTCATTATTATTACTGCTTTAATAATATAAAATTACATATCCTCACTCTGAAGCAAATAATTAATAGTTAATAATAATTGATAATTAGAACTATAATGGGTTTTCTAGTCTGATCAGTACAACTAACCCCATTAATTAAACCATTAAAAGTTATCAGCTTACACATACAAATAACATTACATATGTTTTGCAAATAGTAAATAATAAGATAAATAAGTAACTTGCGGTCTTATAGTTCACTCTTCAAGTTGCTCCTTAATCCTCAATTACCTGCTCCAGAGAGAGAGAAAAAAAAAAAAAAAAATATTCATTTCAAATCTAAATTCATTTTTTTTTTAAATTCCTTATAAATCCAAGTTCTTTTGGTTCTTTTTAATTCTTTTTAATTCTTTTTAGGTCTGAGTACGCGGCCTTCTTCTCGTAAATTCGTGCTGTGCACTTTTGTTTTATTTAAAGGGAATCCCAAATGAAAAGCTAGATACTAGGATTTAAAGAAAGCTCTGTTTTCAAAATAATTTGTTTTAATTTAGTTTTAAGTTTAATTTCCTGCAATTTTATACATTCACACCAGACATGACAAAATGTATCTCTCTCTGGGTTACGTCTTCCCATTTTAAAAGTGAAGAAGTTACACCTAGATCTTGATGACAACAATTCGATTTTTAACACAGGATATCAATTTAGTGGCCTATTTCTTACTAAGAAAATCATCTAATAAGGTTGCTTAGTCAATAAAGATGTTCTTAAATATTTTTTTAATTCTAAGATAAGAAAAAAATTCTCTCTTTGGAAGCAAAGATTTAGACTGAAATTAATTTTAATGTAAGAATATTGCCATGGTCTAATGGAGAAAATGTATTTATTTATCCAGTCAGATAGATCGATATCCTGTATATGGCATTTAAGGACCATGATAAGGATAGCAGATGAGAAGTAATATTGGATTCCCATCCTTGATCTGATCACCCACTCTTTATCACACCCTTTAATAATGGGTTATTACTTTTACTAGAATTCATCCAAAATGGTTTAAACCAAAATAAATGGAACAAATTTACATCCCCAATCAATAGGGCCTCACATTTAAACCAACTTATGTCTTTTATATTTCTCAGGTCCCAGCCTAGGATATGTGTAAACATAGAGACGTTGTGTAGTAAACCCAAGTCTGGGAAACCAAGTCCAGCTTGACAACAGTCTTTTTAAATTATATTTTGATTTATTCTGGGACTTTTCTGACCCCAAGCGAAGGAAAGCAACAGCTTTGTTAGGTCTTCCAATGTCTTATATGGGACACATATAGGAATTATTCTAGAACATAAAGTATCTTTGGGAGCAGATAACATTTAATCATATTAATTCTACCCATCCAGGATACCTCAATTTCTTTCATTTTATTAATCTGGATCTGAAGTTCTTCAACTAAAACAGTATAATTATTTGAAAGTAATTAATCTAAATCGAACATCACTTGAATGCCTAGATAATATATCCAGTCCAGTCCCTATGCCAGTTGAAATAAAAATATTGTTGTAGTTTAGCCGTCTGATCCACGGTCAATCCATAAACTGTGGTTTGTGTGTTAAGCAAATGTAACTTATAATTAGAATAGAGACTATATTTATTAGGGATGTGCATGTGCAAAAAATTCTGTTCGGTATTTCCGCAAATCGGCACTTCGGTTCGGCAATTCCGAAATTCGTGACTTCGGCAATTTGGCACTTCGGCAGTTCGGTTCGTCACTTCCGAAATCAGGACTTCGTCACTTAGGGAATTCGAGACTTCGGCAATTCCCTAACCCTACTCCTAGCCCTTACCCTACCCCTAACCCTAAAATTCTGCATTTTCGGCAATTCTGTTCGGCAGTTCTGAAATTTGGCAATTCGGGTCTTCGGCAATTCAGATATTCTGAAGCATCCGAATTACAAATTGCAGAGATTCGGCAGAATTTAAATTCGGACAGAAACAAATTGCACATGTCTAATATTTATTAAGTAGCTTTAGTATGGCAAGAACCGAACTTTCCAGAGAGGTTCGTGTAAGATATAATCAGCATAAAATGTGATCTTGAAGTAGATTTAATCAAAGTGGCTAAAGACTCGATTGAAAGGGCATATAATAAAGGTGCCAACGGGCATCTATATCTAGTGCCGTTAAAGATATTAAAGGTAGATGTCATTACTGATGAGCATATGACTCTTGCACTTGGATTACTATACAGTGCTAAGATTGGCCAGGAAAAATCATCTCGAGAAGGCCGTAGGCAGGGCTCTATGCCTGTTCTCAGAGATTAAGTTAATCAATTTACTGATATTATTTTCACCTGCTCTGCCCATTATAAAGCAAGATTGATCTGGATGTATCAGATCGGTTAGTAGTATTGTTTTCGACCTTTAAGCCAACACTTGAATATATCTTAACATCAATATTGATTAGAAATATAGGCATATAATTATCAATAGTAGTACGATCTTTCCCTGGTTTAGAGACCGAGTGGATTGAGGTTTGCAACAATTCAGCTGGGAAATTCCAAAGTTTCTCCCAGACAATTAAAAGTCTTGACCAAGAAGAGGGGCCCAAATATTTCTAATGGTAATACTAGTTAGACATAGGGTGACCTGCCAAATGTTTTAGCATGGTTTCTCACTGCTTCTGGTCTTCTTCATCTTGGCAAGCTGGATGGCAATTTGTGAAAGATAAGAACTTATTAATTGGCTGAGAGTTTCTATCTTGCACAAATTTGACATGTGCCTGGCATTGGCTTGTGCAGCTCAGGAATTCTAAAATCGTTTGACAAGGTATGGTGGGATGGATCAAAGGCACTAACCGTACTTTAACTATGACTGTGAGCTGTAGTGGTTATAGTGCTGGGAGTTTTCATTTAATACAAATCTTTAAAAAAGGAGAGGATATTAAAATTAAATATTACTTACTGACGCTTCCAGTGTTACCAGTAAAGCATAGCTCTACATAGCTCTAAACGTGACATTGACATATTTAAGTGCTGGACCCTATAAAAACCAGAGGGTATCTGGCAAATAACCCACATTTACACAACACATTATCCACAACAGGTGAGTGGATTAATGATAAATAATAAAAAAGCTAAAATAAAAAAAGTGTCTAGAAATAAGTCTGTGTAAATGTGATCCACCAATTACGTTTTAGATACATAAATTGTTTTAAGTAAGTCACCTAAAATTTCTCAGAACAGAATCTCCCCTGGCAATATCCCCACTCACACCTCTAAAATGAAAGTGTCCCTCTTTGTCCATTTAAAATGGTAGATGGTATATTATAGTGCTCAGAATACTGATGCCATGTCTACACTCATCCAGTTTATGTCACAGTGATTCATTCTAAAAAATAAAATAAAAAACAACGTACAGCGTGTATTTTGGTCCTGGATTAGGTGCTATCATTTTATTTACTAGTGCTTATGGTTTATACCCCTTCTGTACCTTGCCATTTAAAAAAAAAATGCTATATATTGAGAATTTTGGTTTATATTACTAAATATTATAGAGTTATGCCAATATTTTGGCACAGCCGTTCCAGTTCTGTTCTGTCATTTTAAAATAATCTTTTGGGGAATGCCTACTAACTTACTATTATAATAGTTCACGTTTGAGTGAATAACCATGTCAGTTTGGTGGCTTTTTAGCATGACGCTGGGTATAAAACTGAACATATTTAGTTCTTTTTTCTGATAGATTTGTAACATATCGTGGACTGTGTTTAAATTTTCCTGCAGTAGGTATTATATGCATTTATGCAGATTTCCATATGATGCCAGCCTCACTGGTAGTGGTTAATGATCTATTACATCACAAATGATTAAAACCTTACTGGCTGGTGATGCAAAGGCTGCTCATAGTTTGGCTCGCCAAGCTAGAGAAGAGATTTACTTTTGAGTCTGCAAGCTATTACAGCTATATATTATATTTAATTAAAATAATTTTAGGAATTTATTCCTAAATATGGAAAAGAAGGACCTTTTGAAATTAAAGCCAATGGACTCTTGCCCTCAGGACTATACCAGGCAGGTTAGGACTAAACTAGACAAGCCCTCTGTGCGTAGGAGCTTGTATCACTCTCTGGGCAAAGACTATATGAAAGGTTCCACCACCAGTAATAAGGTCTGCAAAGAATCTTTGCACCAACCCTTGCCACCACTGGCACCAAGCCACCAGATGCGAAAACTGATGAATTTCAAGGTAAAAGGGATTCAAAATAGAAGTCGAGCAGGAAACATCCGCTTAAAACTTACTAAGGATCCCATGCCACCATGCAAGGAGAGCAGGGCCTCCATTACTGCTGGGGACTTTAAGCCTTCACCTCCAAAGGAGCCCCCAAAACGGACAGCCTCCCATCCCAAGTTCCATAAAATTAAGATGCTGGAACAGTCATCACAGCCTCCACCTAGAAATGATTCCCTTTCACAGGCATTTAAATTGGTTTCTAGCGATGATGGGCGCCAGAAGATTGAAGGCCTTAATATCATTCAAAAGCTCTCCGTAACAAAACCACAGCTGCTAAATTCTAATCTAAAGGATATCAAAGTAGCCGTGAATAAGGAGGTATCAGGCATAAGACTGGATGTCTCTTTGGCTGCAATCAACTGCGTGAAGAGCTTGTTCAGCCAGCTGAAAAGCAGCATGCTAGATGACCTGGATGAGTGTCTCATGGGGCTGCTGCTGAAAGCTGGAAAATCAACCTCCACTATAATGAGGAAAGTGGACAAGGCCCTTTCCACAGCACTCGAGTCTTTGACACCCGAATGTGTGCTGGCTAATTTCCCCACTATTGCACTTACAAACACCAACAGTGCAGTAAGGGAATGTGCTGCCAAATTCTTCCGCCTGTCGGTTGAGCAAATGGGAGCAAGTCACATTCTGTGGAGTGCTTGGGAAATCAAGAAAAAGGTTCTGCCAGTCATTTCCACTCTGGTTGAAGATCCTATTCCAGAGGTCAGACAGCATGGACTCATCCTGCTCAAGAATTTCAGGAAACATCCAAGTTTCCTTGACATAATGGTGAAATACGTTTCACCAGAAAACATGGCTGCCTTAAGAAAAATAATCTTTGAAGAGGGAGTGCCAAAAAAAACAGCTCCAAAGGAGCCATGGCAATCAGAGGCGGTGTGGCAACTTTTGAACTTGTCAGAAAATTTAAGTGAAATGTCTTCGTTTAGAGATGAAATTCCAGGAAGTCTGTGTGGATGGTCCTAGGCACACTATGGAAAGGCCCTACATAGTCAGTGGGCGCATTCCCATTGATTTGAGTCTCCCGTCCTGATCTCTACTGTCACGTGATTGCAGTGACATGACAGGGTCTTTGGCTGCTGGAAAGCAGTTTGCAGTCTGGAGCAAGAAAGGAAATGAGGAGTGTCCTATGCAATTTGAAGAAGCTGATACGTCACTTTGACCTCACTCCCCTTAAGAAGATCATCTGCAAGGTTAAACAGTGTAGAACTCCACAATTATGACTACATACACCAAGCATGGCAAAACTTCAATGGCGAAGAAGCATAGTGAGTGAAAACCGAAACTGAATGATAGGGACCGTCAAGCACAAACAAGCATTGTGCCCAAACGTCACAGAACTTATGCGGTGAAAGTGACCGTAAAACTCAATATCTACCCTGTTTCAAGAAAAACAATCTGCAGAAACCATCACAGTAAGCATTTAATGTCTTTTTGTTTTAATAAAGGTTATTTGCTTTTAATTCTCTGTTATGCTCATTTTTTTGCTCCTTATGCATATACTGTTGGAGAATGCTGTGACTGTAGTACTCAATTAAGCTTTTTATGGTGAGAGCAGCACTAAGTCTGCTCACTTATTGTGTGTGTGTGTTTCTTAGGATTTGTATAATCATACTGCACTATAATATTATTATGTTTTCTCCTTACATGTACTATGAGAAACTGGAGTCTCAAACATCATGAACATTTAAGTCTTGTTTGTTTAATGTTGATTTACCTACCTAATATTAATAATAGATCTTGCACATCCTATTTTTTATTTATTTTTTCTCAATCTTTATTTTTCCGTGCATGAGTTAAAGGATCACTATAGGCACCCAGACCACTTCAGCTTAATGAAGTGGTCTGGGTGCCAGGTCCATCTAAGGTTAACCCTGCCTGCTGTAAACATAGCTGTCTCATTGATTTCCACAGTGAGAAGACGCCAGCGTCCATAGGAAAGCATTGAGAATGCTTTCCTATGAGACTGGCTGAATGCGCGCGCGCCAATGACGTCGGAAGGAGGAGGGAAGGGGGCCGTGAGGGTGGGGGGGACCCAAAGACCCTAGAGTGCCAGGAAAAACAAGTTTGTTTTCCTGGCACTATAGTGGTCCTTTAATGTAACAAGCATTCTTGCCATGCCCCAACAGCAGCAGCAAGTATAGAAAGAGACAATGCATAACAATTGTGGCATAGAAAGTAACTGTACATTTTGTATAAGGTCATCAAGAGAAAACAGGCTAGTTCGGACATGTCTAGAAAAAAGCCGGGATGGAAGGGAAGTGGTAGGGTAAGGCAAAGGGAAGTGGACATGTAAGGCAAAAAGAAAATGAAGAAATTTATACCATGCTAAACGATATGATATACCTATTAGCTTCAATGCCCTTAATGTTATAGTATACAGGAATTAAGTATAATATATAAGCATGCTAATCTGGTGCATCTAGCCTATGAACAAGTGATGAGTTGAAACTTTCAAGTTTGGTTTCAGGAGTTACTTAAGTAAAGCTGTTGCAACAAGCCTATGAACAGGACTAGATTTAAACTTTCAAGATTTGGTTACAGTGGTGACTTAAACAAGTTAGAACATGACATGCTGGACAAAACCGCTGCATCAGGCCTATAAACAAAGTGAGGTCTAAACTTTCAAGAGATAGCTGCACCAGTCACTTAAACAAGGTAGAATATGACATGCTAGGATTACTCTATTTGTTAAAGTGTAGAGGAAGAGTCAGCGTTATTATAGCCACCGGAATCCGCACACCTTGTCTGTACCCTGCCCCATGAGTACACATTGTGTTAAAGAAAAACATAGTAAAAGTAGGCATATGCATGGATATATGAATGATGCATCAGTATGAGGCAACGGGGCTTAGAGAGCCAGCGGCTGCTATGTGCGACTGGCTAGCGTCCCTTTATAGATGTGGGGGGTCTGCCTGAGGGCTGGTGGATCATCCGATTCCTCTAGGGGGGATTCATGACGGCGAAACTGGATGATTGCTGATGGTAACAGGTAGCCAGGAGCAAGCCGGTTCATCCCTCCAGCTCCGGGCCTGATGCAAGGGCGGCATCGCATAGCCACACGGGGGCTTCTGGAAAAAGAGTTCTTCCCTGCTGGGACAGATCTGGAGACTCTGATGGTGTTGCGCAGCCTGTGGCAAGTGGGCCTCAGTCTGCGTGGAAGATGCGCCTTGGCTGTTCCCTTGATGGCCTTTGGCCCAGATGGCCAAGCTTGGGGAGTTACATGCTGCTTTGTCTAGGTTGTGCTCGAGGGTGTCCAAGTCCCTCTCCGGCTGCTGCCTCTCTGGCTTACCCCTGTACATCTGTGCTGCAGCATGTGGAGCTTCAATCTGTGCCCAGAAGCTGTCAGTCCTGGGGGTGGGTGGGCGGTAGCTTTGTACCGTGGATGCTTCATGCGTTGAAGGGCTGGGAGAGCAGCCGTCTCTCCCCTGCTCTGCATGGTGTAGGCCACGAGCTTCGACTATCCAGTGGACGATTTGGACTTGCGAGGTATCCTCCGATTCACCAACGACTGTGAAGCAAGGTGCTGTAGGTTGGGGGTTCGAGATGAGGCGAGTTGGCAGTGATTAAAGATGATTATCGGGCTCAGGTTTAGGAGGTCACAGATAGTGTGTCTGCTCAGCTCCACAGTCCTATCCCCTCCTATTTTTTTTTATTAGTAACCCTAAAGTGTAACAGTCACACACTTTTTTATATTTTGGTAATGTAAACACTTCAGCGAGAACTGGTAATTGCTAATGTTTAATTATTTAAATTCTTTATAACTGTATCACAATAAGAATCTCTAATGTGAATAAGCTCTGTACAGATATCATCATGTATATTCAAATCATGTATACCAACACCCTCTTTTCTGTGCGTCCAGCTGATCTTGTTGCAAATACATGTCTGTTAGTCCACTTATTGTACAGTGCTACGGAAATGTTGGTGCTTTAGAAAAAATCATAATAACTAACCTGAACAGTCTCTATGCTGCAGAAAATCTAAATATTATAACCTTATTGTTTTTAAGGAACAGTCCAAGCAACATAACCACTACAGCGTGGTGTAGTGTTTACAGGGCCGGCCTTAGGCCTTTAGGCACCCTGTGTGAAAAATCTTCACAGCGCCCCCTCATCCATGTATAATGTATGTGTATAGGAGTGTAGTGATTGTATAGGAGATTTATTAAATTACTAATGATTTAAAAACAAATATTCATTCCTACTTTCCTGTTGTACCTAGTTGGGAGAGGGGCATGCTGATTTGAATCTGGTCACTGGGTACGGACCATGCGTAACTGTCTCGCAAGCTCAGGGACTTGCAGTGTCCTGTGGTAATCTGCGGCAGCGCTCTGGTTATCCCGAGCTAAGAAGACAGCTATTTATGGTCTGCAGCCAACAGAAGTGCAGGCCAGACGTGCCAGACTGCCTCCCCTACATTACAGAGGAGCAGAATAAGTATGTCACATAATACTGTGAGTGGTTTTGCTTTGGAGCTCTGGATTATACTTATTTACCTTGACCTATTTGGAATAAAAATTTGTAGTAATGCGCTACTTCTCCATTTATCACAGAGCTCCACAACAATAAAACTCCCAGTAATGTGGAGCTCTGTGACAAGATCATACACTACACAACAATACAACTCTAAGTAATATGTCTATTAGTGTATCACCTAGCTCCCTAACTATAAAACACAGAGTAATGTGCATTTTATATACCAGAGATCCACTGTAATACATCTCACTATAATATGATGTAATGTTTGTGTTGTCTGTGTATGTGATAGGTGTGATGACTGTGTGTGATATGTATGCTATGTGTTGGCTGTGTGTGATATTTGTAATGGGTGTATTAACTGGGTGTGATATGCGTGTATTGGTTGTATGTGATATTTGTGCTGGGTTTATTGTCTGTGTGTGATAGGTATTTAATTCAGATAAAAAATATGCATTTAGGGCTATGTTTGAATGCAGATGTATATTTTTGCAGAGTTATGTGCACACAGTCCCACAGTCAGATGCACACAGTTATACATGTACACTGTCAAATCCACCACATGCACACAGTCGCGGGAAGATAGTCACCTACACAGGATCAGGCAGAAGCACACATACACAGTTACAGGCAGATAAACACACTCACACACAATTACAGGCAGACAGCCATACACACACACACACACACACACACACACACACAGGCAGACAGCCCCACACACATAGCCACACATACAATCTTACACACAAATACTTACATGCAGACAGTCTCACACACACACATATACACAGGCAGACAGCCACACACACACACACACACACACACACACAGAGGCAGACAGCCATACACACACAGAAAGACATCCACACACACAGAGGCAGGCAGTCACACACACACAGAGGCAGACAGCCACCTACACACACACACACACAGGCAGACAGTCACACACACACACACACACACACAGGCAGACAGTCATACACACACACAGGCAGACAGTCATACACACAGACACACAGGCAGACAGTCCACACACACACACAGGCAGACAGTCATACACACACACACAGGCAGACAGTCATACACACAGACACACAGGCAGACAGTCTCACACACACACACACACACAGGCAGACAGTCATACACACAGACACACACACACACACACACACAGGCAGACAGTTACACACACAGGCAGACAGTTACACACACACACACACATGCAGACAGTCACATAGACACACACAGGCAGACAGTGAAACACACAGACAGCCAAACACACACAGGCAGACAATCACACATAGTTCTACCTCTGTTCATTATGGAGGAGTGGAGGCAGTGCAGCTCCTGGAGACTGGTTGTTGGGGAAGCAGGGACTCCTTCCTGCTTCCCCTGCAGGAGTTACCTGGCACTTTTTTTTTTTTTTTATAATCCCGGTCGGCCATGTGTGAGCTGTGTTGGCCGCATGGCGCCCCCTGCTCCTATGGCGCCCTGTGCGGCCGCACAGCTCGCACGCCCCTAAGGCCGGCCCTGTGTGTTTATGGTGCCAGTAGTGACTTGGCGCACTCCATTGTAAGTAGTAAAATAATTTTTGAATGGTTTGACTTCATAACTGGTGTCCCACCCAGGGCCGGTGCAAGGAATTCTGCCACCGTAGGCAAAGATCCATTTTGCCGCCCCCTCATGCGTCACAAGTTTATTCACATTTAACTGTTTTTCGTTATTAATGATTTATTACATATACCCCAAAGAAAATATGCTTTCATTTTTAAAGCATGTTTTTTCAGCAAGCCCCTAGTCTGTGCCAGGTATTACTCCAATTAGAGGCTTCTTATTGTCAGGATCGTGACAGGGATCCAACACGCAGAATACAAACAGGGGATAGGTACGTATACCGGACCTTAGAATGGCCGGACTAACGTAAGGAGAAAGCAAAAGAATAGTCAGAGACAAGCCGAGGTCGAGGGAACGAGAGATCAGGTAAGCGAGAGACAAGCCGAGTCAAAAGGACAAGAGAGGAAAGCAGGGTCAAAATACAAGCCGAGTCAGGAACCAAAAGACAATAGAGGTAATTGCACTGAGTGACCAGACTAGCTAGAACCACGACAGGGCAATGAATCATTCCACAGAACCCTTTTTTATACCTTGGCTCTTTAACTGTTGGCTCCGCCCCCAACGGGTCCTGATTGGTTGTTCGGCACTTGGTTGCTGTGATTGACGGGTCGGAACGTGATTGCCGTCATGACGTCGGCTACTGAGCGCCGCGTCATAAAAGGAGGCGGAGCTATCGCGGCCGGCGTGTAAACGACCGGGAGGAGTGCAAGGATCGGGTGAGTCAGCCCCCCTGGGAGGATGGACGTCTAGGTGTCTAACCTCCTCCGAGGTAGACACCAAAGGTACCCTGACAGTACCCCCCCTCTCAGAAACGCCCACCGGGCGGAAGGAACCGGGGCGGGACGGAAAACGAGCATGAAATGCCCGGAGGAGACGAGGGGCATGCACATTTTCATGGACCACCCAAGACCTTTCTTCAGGCCCATACCCCTTCCAGTCAACAAGATATTGCAACTTCCCCCGAGAAATACGAGAATCGAGAATGGATTTGATTTCATATTCCTCCTGACCCTCAACCTGGACAGCGAGAGGGGAGGACTCAGGGGAGGAAAATCTGTTGCAAACCAAAGGCTTCAATAAAGAAACATGAAAAGAGTTAGGGATGCGCAGGGCAGGCGGAAGGGCAAGACGATATGCAACCGGGTTAATCCGACACAGAACCTGGTAAGGGCCTATGTAACGAGGGGCAAATTTCATGGAAGGAACCTTCAAGCGGATGTTTCTGGTACTCAACCACACCCTATCACCCGGGGCAAAAACCGGAGCCACCCGTCTCCGTTTGTCAGCGTGTCGTTTGAACACCATGGAATTCTGAAGAAGAATTCGTCGAGTCTGATCCCACAACTTTCTCAGATTGGCGACATGAACATCAACCGACGGAACCCCTTGGGAAGGGGAAACCGACGGAAGAATGGAAGGATGAAAGCCATAATTCAAGAAAAGGGGGCTAGAACGAGTAGAATCACAAACGAGATTGTTGTGTGCAAACTCTGCCCAAGGAATCAGACCAACCCAATCGTCCTGGTGTTCAGAAACAAAACAACGCAAATATTGTTCAATCTTTTGGTTGGTGCGTTCGGCAGCTCCGTTGGACTGGGGATGATAGGCAGAGGAGAAATTCAACTTGATGCCTAAGTGAGAACAGAAAGACTTCCAAAAGCGGGAAACAAATTGGGAACCTCTATCAGAAACAATTTCAGAGGGAATACCATGTAAACGAAAAATCTCCCTCGCGAATATCTCAGCTAATTCGGGAGACGAGGGCAGTTTAGGCAAGGGCACGAAATGAGCCATTTTAGTAAACCTGTCAATCACCGTGAGAATAACAGTATGTTTTTTAGAAACAGGCAAATCGACAATGAAATCCATAGCCAAACACGACCATGGTCTCTCGGGAATTTCTAAGGGATGCAAAAGTCCACAAGGGAGCGCGTGAGGTTGCTTAGTCTTCATACAGACAGCACATGCCCTGACGAAATCCCTTATATCCTTACGAAGGGAAGGCCACCAGAAATCTTTAGAAATCAGGGAACACGTTTTGCGTGTGCCGGGGTGCCCAGCAATTTTACTGTCATGAAAGCAATGCAGCAGTTCCACTTGGAGCTCAGGAGGAACGAAGTATCGATCCCCAGGAACAGGTTTGGGAGCTAGATGTTGTACTTTCTTGATCTCAGCAAGCAACGGCGAGTGTATCCTGACACAAGTGTTGGCAATAATATTACACTTGGGAACGATAGAAGACAAAGCTGCTTCAGACACCGTAGAGGGTTCATGTTGACGGGACAATGCATCTGCCTTAGAGTTCTTAGAACCAGGTCTATAAGTGAGCACGTAATTGAAATGTGTCAGAAACAAGGACCAACGAGCTTGCCTGGCGGACAAGCGCTTGGCCTCCCCTATGTAGGACAAATTCTTGTGATCAGTCAAAATAGTAACCGGGTATAATGTCCCCTCCAACAAATGTCTCCATTCCTTTAAAGCCATAATGACCGCTAACAGTTCCCTATCACCAATGTCATATCTACTTTCAGGCCCAGATAATTTCTTGGAAAAAAAACCACAAGGATGTAACGGTTTATCCAAACCTAGCCTTTGGGACAAGATAGCGCCTATACCTGTCTCCGAGGCGTCAACCTCGAGTAAAAAAGGCAAAGATGTGTCAGGATGAACTAATATCGGTGCTGAGGCAAAATGTTCCTTGAGAGTTTTGAAAGCAGAGAGAGCCTCTGTGGACCAAGTCTTGGTATCAGCCCCCTGTCTAGTCATATTAGTAATAGGAGCAATAATAGAAGAGTAACCTTTAATGAAGCGCCTATAATAATTGGAAAATCCGATAAATCTCTGAATGGCCTTGAGTCCCCTGGGCAATGGCCAATCTAAAATCGATTGGAGTTTAATGGGGTCCATCCTAAATCCGTCTCCAGAAATAACGTAGCCAAGAAAGTTTATCTGAGATTGGTCGAAGCTACACTTTTCCAATTTGCAGTACAATCCATGTTGTAACAGTTTGCGCAGTACCCTTCTGACTTGTCTGTGGTGAGTCTCAATCTCTCTAGAGTGTATTAGTATATCATCCAAATATACTATAACGCATTCATGCTGAAATTCCCTAAGAACCTCATTAATAAGGTCCTGGAATACTGCAGGTGCATTGCAAAGCCCGAAGGGCATTACCGTGTATTCATAGTGGCCATAACGGGTATTGAAAGCTGTTTTCCATTCGTCTCCCTGCTGAATTCTCACCAAGTTATAAGCTCCCCTCAAATCTAACTTGGTAAAAATCTTGGAGCCTTTCAGTCGATCAAAGAGCTCAGTAATTAAAGGAATAGGATAAGCATTTCTAACAGTTATCTTATTCAAGCCCCGATAATCAATGCAAGGCCGTAGAGTGCCGTCTTTTTTATCTACAAAAAAGAAACCGGCCCCGGCCGGAGAAGATGATCTCCTAATAAATCCTTTGTCTAGGTTTTCACGTATGTACTCCTCTAGGACTAAGTTTTCCTTAGTGGATAAAGGATATACTGTACCCCTCGGAGGCATAGTACCAGGTAGGAGTCTAATTTTACAGTCGAAAGACCTATGTGGAGGTAAAGTATCAGCCCTCTTTTTGTCAAAGACTGCCTTTAAATCCTGGTACTGTGATGGTATCTGTAAATCTGTAGGTTGGGAAGAGTTAACCGGGGCGTCAACCCTGCAAATTGGTGAGACTTTCTGCACACATCCTTCTGGCAACCCTGACCCCAGGAGACTATCTCACCCAGTTCCCAGTCAATGATAGGGTTATGCTTCTTAAGCCAGGGATACCCCAAGACTATAGGAACTGAAGGAGATGAGATCAGCATGAGGGATATTCTTTCCTCGTGAAGGATACCAGTGGTTAACTTAATTGGTATGGTTTCACGAAAAATCACAGGTTCAGATAATGGTCTACCATCTATGGCCTCAACGGCCAAGGGTGTATCCCTTAGCTGAGATGGGATAGAATGGTTAGTGACAAAGGCTTGGTCAATAAAGCTTTCAGCTGCTCCGGAATCTATCAAAGCCATAGCATTAAGTACTCCCCTTTCCCAAGCTAAAGAAACAGGTATCAGAAGCCTATGATCTTTATAATCATAAATAGAGGACAAGATAGAAACACCCAAGGCCTGTCCTCTTGAGAAACTTAGGTGCGAGCGTTTCCCGGCCGGTTAGGGCAATTTAGGCGTAGGTGACCTCTAATTCCGCAATACATACAAAGACCCTCCCTTCTCCTGTACTGTCTTTCCTCCTCTGAGAGTCGAGTATGACCTATTTGCATAGGTTCTGGGAGAGCTAAAGTAGTAGAATCAGAAGTCTGAAATGAGGGAGCTAGTCTTATGGAGGATCTGCGGGTTCTATCCCTAATATTCTGCCTCTGTCTCATACGTTCATCTATTCGGGAAATAAATGAAATCAGATCCTCCAAATTTTCAGGAAGATCTCTTGTGGCCACCTCATCTAAAATCTCATCAGATAACCCGTTCATAAATACGTCCATATAAGCCTGTTCATTCCACTTGACCTCTGCCGCCAAGGATCTGAACCCCAAGGCATAATCCACTAGGGTTCGGTTATACTGTCTAAGACGTAACAGTAGTCTAGCTGCATTGACCTTTCTTCCTGGAGGGTCAAAAGCTCTCCTAAATGCAGCGACAAAAGCATTATAATTATAAACTAACGGGTTATCATTTTCCCACAGGGGGTTAGCCCATCTAAGTGCCTTGTCAATGAGCAAGGTAATTATAAATCCAGCCTTTGCCCTGTCAGTAGGGTAGGCGTGGGGTTGTAATTCAAAATGAATACCAATCTGGTTTAAAAAACCTCGACAAGTGTCAGGAGCGCCGCCATAGCGTGACGGGGACGTAACACGGGAAGAAGTAGCCACTGTGGCTACCTCTAGGCCTGTACTTATAGGAGAGATAGATGGGGTACGCATCTCCTCTGAGTGACTACTAGGACGAGATAGCAATGCTTGCAGAGCTAGAGCCATCTGGTCCATTCTATGATCCATGGCCTCAAATCTAGAGTCAGGAGAACCGACCTGAGAGTTTGTACCTGCAGGATCCATTGGCCCTGTCGTAATGTCAGGATCGTGACAGGGATCCAACACGCAGAATACAAACAGGGGATAGGTACGTATACCGGACCTTAGAATGGCCGGACTAACGTAAGGAGAAAGCAAAAGAATAGTCAGAGACAAGCCGAGGTCGAGGGAACGAGAGATCAGGTAAGCGAGAGACAAGCCGAGTCAAAAGGACAAGAGAGGAAAGCAGGGTCAAAATACAAGCCGAGTCAGGAACCAAAAGACAATAGAGGTAATTGCACTGAGTGACCAGACTAGCTAGAACCACGACAGGGCAATGAATCATTCCACAGAACCCTTTTTTATACCTTGGCTCTTTAACTGTTGGCTCCGCCCCCAACGGGTCCTGATTGGTTGTTCGGCACTTGGTTGCTGTGATTGACGGGTCGGAACGTGATTGCCGTCATGACGTCGGCTACTGAGCGCCGCGTCATAAAAGGAGGCGGAGCTATCGCGGCCGGCGTGTAAACGACCGGGAAGAGTGCAAGGATCGGGTGAGTCAGCCCCCCTGGGAGGATGGACGTCTAGGTGTCTAACCTCCTCCGAGGTAGACACCAAAGGTACCCTGACACTTATTGAGATGAGGCCTCTGTGCTGAAGCCGCAATTGTGTGCATGCTTCACATTGAGCTCTAGTTCAGCTTATTGAGAGAGGTGGAGGGCATGCACACACTAGTACTACTAGTCTGCCTCTTCTGTTAGCTGTTGGAACTTAAGGAAGTGGAAGAAAGCCTTCCTGGCTGCCTGGGTGACAGACAGGGAGTAGTTTTCGACCCTAATTATAAAAAGGGCAGATTTTCTATTGAAATGGTCACTTTTAAAATCTGCCAAGAAATTGACAGACTCCAGACATATAAAACATTTCAGCAAGCTGAAATACTTTATGTATGTGGATTATTCCTCCCTCTCAGCAAAACTAGTGTTTATACAGTCACTTTTGACAAGAGACTCACGTTTCCTCAGTTTTTTCCTTTACTTACAGTCTCCATCTCTGCTTACTCTTCTCTACTTAATTTTTCCAGTCTGTCGCTGCTTTTGTTTTTGCTTTTTAGTGTCTCTTACTTTTTTCACAGTGTTCCCTGAGTGTTTATTTTTTTTTTTTTGCCAAATGGGTCTGTTCGTTAAGTGGTGGGTTGAAAAGAAGACTAAAATAGACAAGTTGGAAAAGTCTCCATTTCACCTTAGTTGAAAAACTTTGACATACATTTTAAGGTTTTAGAGACTTATCAAATCACTGTTTAGTGAATGGACCCTAACGTGTCTGCCTGCTCAGTTTTTTTCTTTTTTTTAGGGAGCCAGAAACATAGAAACTTAGAAATATAGAAGCATAGAATGTGGCGGCAGATAAGAACCATTTGGCCCATCTTTCCCAATTTTCTAAATATTTTCATTAGTTCCTGGCCTTATCTTATAGCTAGGATAGCCTATGCCTATCTCAAGCATGCTTAACCTCCTTTACTGTGTTAACCTCTACCACTTCAGCTGGAAGGCTTTTCCATACATCCACTACCCTCTCAGTAAAGTAATACTTTCTGATATTATTTTTAAACCTTTGCCCCTCTAATTTAAGACTATGTCCTCTTGTTGTGGTAGTTTTTCTTCTTTTAAATATAGTCTCCTCCTTTACTGTGTTGCTGTGACGTACACACAACCCATGGGGCCCCGGTGCAAAAACTGATCCGTGGGCCCCCCCGCGCGCGCTTACTCTGATACACATACACAGGCCCGGACTGGCCATTGGGCATTCCGGGCAAATGCCCGGTGGGCCGCGATGGCCTTGGGCCGAGGCCGGCAGGGGAGATCACAGGATCTCCCCGCCCGGCCCCTGCAGGGCCAGCGCTACCCGAGCGCCGGCCCTGCTGTGTGCCTCCATGGGCCGGTGGGGAGATCAAAGATCTCCCTCACCGGCCCAGAGGCACTGTTACAGGCGGCTGCAGGCTGGGGAGGGAGGGAGGAGAGGACCCGGTGGAGCTCTAACCAGCAGCTCCGCCGGGTCCTCTTGCGATGTCTGAGCGTTGCCGTGGTTACCGCGGCAACGCTCAGATCTCGCGAGAGTGAACTCTAGCCTGCAGGTTAGAGTTCACTCTCACCACTGGACCACCAGGGAAGGATGGCAGCACGGCACCCTCAAGGCAGAACGGCTCCCCCCACCTCCCAGGCTAAAGGTAAGAAAGGAGGGGGGATATAACTTTTTAAAATTTATTAAAAATAAATTCACACTCACACAGCACCCCCAGACACACACAGCACAGACACCCAGACACACACAGCACCCCCAGACACACACAGCACCCCCAGACACACACAGCACCCAGACACACACAGCACCCTCAGATACACACACAGCACCCTCAGACACACACAGCACCCTCAGACAGACACTGCTCACTCAGACACACACTGCTCACTCAGACAGCACCCACACGCAGCACACTCCCACACATATACAGCACACACACACACACACACATATATATATAATATATAAAATAACCTTCAGTGAGTTAACAGACAAAAAAAATTAGAAACCTAGAATGTGATGGCAGATAAAAACACCCTCACACACAGCACCCCTCTTACACACACACACTGCGCCCCTCACACATACAGTACGTCCAAATATATATATATATATATATATACACACAATACAGCACCCCTCACACGGCACCACTACAAAAACTACGCTCCAGATACACGCTAGATCCCTTACCCTATATGCACTCTTAATCCTCTACACACACACACACACACACACACACATACAATCTCCTATACACACTCTGAGTCCTTTACACACTAGATCTCCTACACACACACACTGCTCCTAGCCACACATATTACACCACAAACACAAATGAAATTGACCTATTTACACAATACTACACCACACTCTACACACACGCAATCCCACAAGCAGGCTCCAAACACATGTACCATACACTTTCCTGGCCCTTTTGTCCTCTGGTATCCCACTTGTGGAGACACCAGAGACAATTTAAAAGCAAACACAGCGCAAGCATGTTATTAAATTTGCTTGCGCTGTGCAGAACAAATACAGGGCCATTTTTTTAAAGCTATAGCTGTTCAGCAGGGCTCTGCGCATTGAACCAACATGCTCACTTTGAGAGGGGGCGTCCTTGTCTCTAGCCCCGCCCCCTACTTAGGGGGCCACTCTGATTGAAAAATGCCCGGGCCTAATTTTTTTCCCAGTCCGGCCCTGCACATACACTTAAAGGACCACTACAGACACCCAGATCACATCAGCTCAATGAAGTGGTCTGGGTGCCAGGTCCCTCTAGTTTTAACCCTGCAGCTGAAAACATAGCAGTTTCAGAGAAACCGAGGGTTAATCCAGCTTCTAGTGGCTGTCTCATTGACAGCCGCTAGAGGAGCTTCCCCGATTCTCACTGTGAAAATCACAGTGAGAAGACGCTGAATGTCCATAGGAAAGCATTGAGTAATGCTTTCCTTTGGGTGGTTTGAATGTGCACTCAGAGCTGAGAGGTGGATCAGGGCGGAGAAATCCCCAGCGCTGGAGAAAGGTAACTGCTTAAGACACACACACACTCTCACGAGCAGACGCATACATACTAGCTAACAGACACACACTCTGACAGACACACACTCAGTGACAGACATACATACACACTCACTGACAGACAGACACACACTCACTCACAGACGCACACAAACTAACACACTCAGTAACAGACACACACAGTAACACACTCACTGACACACTAACACACACACACTCTAACACTAACACACACACGCACACACACACACTCTAACACACACACACTCTCACACTCTAACACTCTAACACTCTCACACTCTAACACACACACACACAAGTTTTTTTTTTAAATTTCATCTCCCAGCCTCCCTACCTTTGGGAGAGCTGAGGGGATTCCCTGGGGTCCAGTGGTGTCACCCGGCGGGCAGGCTGGCCGGCTCGCGAGGGAGCACTCTCCCCTGAGTGCTTCCTGTTCAGCCCCCTCGGAGCCGGAAGATCAGTACGCTGCATACACACTGGCATACATACCGGGTCACAGGGCGGCCGGGCCCCCTGGTGGGCCAGGCCCGGTCGCAACCGCGACCCCTGCGACCCCGGTATGTACGCCACTGCTGTGTTGATTCCTTTTATGTATTTAAATGTTTCTATCATATCCCCCCAGTCTCGACTTTCCTCCAGGCTATACATGTTAAGATCCTTTAACCTTTCCTGGTAAGTTTTATCCTGCAATCCATGAACCAGTTTAGTAGCCCTTCTCTAAACTCTATTCTGGAGATACGGTCTCCAGTACTGCGTACAATACTCCAAGTGAGGTCTCACCAGTGTTCAGTACAATGGCATGAGCATATCCCTTTTTCTACTGCTGATACCTCTCCCTATACAACCAAGCATTCTGCTAGCCTTTCCTGTTACTCTATTACATGGTCTGCCTACCTTTAAGTCATCAGGAATAATTACACCTAAATCCCTTTCCTCAGATGTTGAGGTTAGGACTCTCTCAAATATTCTGTACTCTGCCCATGGGTTTTTACGTCCAAGATGCATTATCTTGCACTTATCCACATTAAATGTCAGTTGCCACAACTCTGACCATTTTTCTAGTTTACCTAAATCATTTGCCATTTGGCTTATCCCTCCTGGAACATCAACCCTGTTACATATCTTAGTATCATCAGCAAAAAGACATACCTTACCATCAAGACCTTCTGCAATATCACTAATAAAAATATTAAAGAGAATGGGTCCAAGTACAGATCCCTGTGGTACCCCACTGGTGACAAGCCCATGCTTCGAATATACTCCATTGACTACTACCCTCTGTTGCCTGTCACTCAGCCACTGCCTTACCCATTCAACAATATTGAAATCCAAACTTAAAGATTGCAGTTTATTGATAAGCCTTCTATGTGCAACAGTGTCAAAAGCCTTACTGAAATCTAGGTAAACAATGTCTACTGCATCACCCTGGTCTATTATTTTAGTTACCCAATTAAAAAAATCAATAAGTGTAGTTTGGCATGATCTCCCTGAAGTAAACCCATGTTGTCTCTGATCTTGAAATCCATGTGATCTTAGATGTTCAACAATCCTATCCTTTAACATGGTTTCCATTACTTTCCCTTACTACTGAAGAAAGGCTTACTGCCTTTAGTTGTCTGACTCCTACCTACTACCTTTTTTGTGAATGGGCACAACATTTGCTAACTTCCAATCTTCTGGGACTACTCCTGTTAACAATGATTGGTTAAATAAATCTGTTAATGGTTTTACACCACTAAGCTTCTTTAATAAGGGAGGCACGTTTTTTGTGGGTGCAGCATGTTCTCTGCTGATCCAGATAGTTACAGCCCCTGCGGGCACCCCCTCCTGGAGAGCGCCCTAGGCCACTGCGCCCTAGGCCATAATGGAAGTGCTGGCCCTGCCCCAGCCTAAATCCCTCTGCAGCAAAGTAATATCTTGTTCCTTTAACAAAAATAACTTAATGGTAAAGGGACTACAACAAGGGCCGGTGCAAGGATTTTTGCCGCCCTAGGCAAAAGAAAAATTTGCCGCCCCCTTCGTGACATCACAATGCCCCACCCATATGATTTGCCATATGAACTAACGCCAGTGCTGCACACAGTGTGTGTTTACATTAAGAAGCCTGCAGGGACAGGCTATAGACACCAGAACCACTTCATTAAGCTGCAGTGTTTCTGGGGACTATAGTGTCCCTTTAATGTGAGGTAAATTGTAGATTAGTGTCACTAATAATATACTAGATTGTCTACTTACAACCAGATTAGGATGGTCATGGGCTCTGGTTTCAGTTTGACCCCACTGGTCTAGTGTAGAACAGGATCTCTGGAGGCTGTTTGTAACTGTGGTCACAAAATTCAATGTTCTGGGAAAACGGGAAGCAGTTCCATTTTTGGGGCCCGTTACATAGCTCAAGGTCTGGGCCCCAACGCCTGACGGTGAGTATGCCCATAAGGCCCACCCATAAGTCCACCTACATGTTCCACCCATGAGTTCGCTCATAGGGAGTGCAGTTTGTAGGGGATGTGTTATGTGTTATTGTAGTGGATCTAATGTGTGTGCTTATGGAATGTAGTGTAAAGGAATACCAGTTTGTGTAGCTGATGCAGTGTGTTTTTGTGTAAGGGATAGAAAGCAGTGTGTGTTTCTGGTTGTGTGTAAGGCATGCATTGTGTGAATCTGTGTTTGTTTTAAATATGTTTATTGTCAGCAATATAAACACGGGTGTTGAACTTGGTAACATTCATGCATATAATTGCCTACGCAGAGGCGTGCACGTTGAAAGTGTATATAATGTGAGGCCGACATATTCCAGTTAACTCAGAGTAACACATAGTTGCCTGCGCAGAGGCGTATAGGTCAATATAGACATGCAATGACAAATATTAGACATTTATAAGCCTTGCAGGGCTAGACATGCAAAAGGTGGTGAGCTTGCGTGGTATTGCGTTGTTAGGGCGTTTTCGTCAGGTATGTGGTGGCTATTTGGGGTGGCAGTTAGTATCATGTGTTCAGCTATCGGCTCATTAAATGGTGTTAGTGTGGTTCGTTAATGATACACTGTATTCTTCTGAGATGCCAGTGATTGCGTATTTATCCCTGTTGCCGTAAACTGCAGTGAAGGCCCATCTTGCGAAAGTGAGTTGGTGTTTACGCGTTCTGATCTTTTGTCTGTAGCCCTGAGTTCTAGTGTGTCTCGTGGCTACCCGCTCGTGCATATTGGGGTTGTATTTGTTTTGTGTGTTTCGTGTCCTTCCCCTCTACTGGTGATGGTGAAACCTTCTGCGGTAAGTCTGTGTCACCTCTATTGCGTGTTTCCATGGTTATGTCTATGTAGTGTTGCTTTATTCTGGAGCTCTGTGTGTCTGCCTCTATTGTTGCGTCCTTGTGGTTCCGGTTTGTGTGTCTGAGTCACCGTCTGTGTGTCTTGGTGTCGTCGCGTTGAGGTGGGTTCACCTGTGTGCGTGGATGTGGTGTTGTTCTGTGGGTTTTGGGTTAGATCGCCAAGGTCTGTGTTTGGGCTGTGGATGTGTGTGGCTCTCAGATCATGTGGTTTCGCAACTCTCGTCTGTTATTATCTGACTGTAGTGGCCGTTTGTTCTATGTCTTGGCTGTCCGTGTGTTTGTAGTGGGTCTTGGTTCAGGTTGTGTAGTTTAAAGTCTTGGCATGCTGTCGCTCGTATGTGTTGTGTGTTTACTTGTGTATGTTCCTGACTGACCTGCTCATTGTCCCGCCTCCTGTTGTCCTTTGGGTGTGCGACTATATGTGTCGGCAAGTTGTGTGTTGTGTATGTGCATGTGGATGTTGTGGGTTGGTGATGGTGGGTGTTTCCGACCCCTGTCGCCGTCTCGGTTCGTCGGTCCCCAGCTTCTCATATTCGTGCCGTATTTATTTTGGCTTAATACTCTCCTCCTTCGTCTACTGCGTCGCCATGCGGTTACGGAAAGCGTCAGTGGTGGTTAGTCTGAGCCAGTGAAACCAGCGTTTGGTGTAGCGATCTCTAAGGTTCGGGGTAGTTGCCTTCACGTCTTCGAATTTCCTAGTTGCTTCCACCTCTTCCACCCATCTTGCGATGGAGGGTGTGGTGGCCTGCTTCCAGTATATTGGGACCGTTGCTTTGGCTGCGTTTAGTAGTCGTGGGATGACAGATTTACTGTATGTCGGTATAGACATCTCCGTGTGGTGTAGGAGGAACGTTGCTGGGGAACTCGGGAGCATTTCGTCCGTTACTTCATGTATTACCTCTCTGATCGTGTTCCAGAATGGTCGGAGTCGGGAGCACGTCCACCAGGTGTGTATGAATGTTCCTCTCTCTTTTCCACATCTCCAACAGGAGTCTGTGGCTTCCGGATTCCTGGCGTGGATCGCCGTCGGTGTCAGGTACCACCTGGTGTATATTTTGTATGAGTTTTCTTGCAGCCTTGCCGAGCTAGGTGTTTTTTGTATCAGGGTGATGTTTTTGTCCCAGGCTGCTTCTGTCATGGGTTCTTCCAGGTCTTCCTCCCAGTTTCTCATGCAAGGGGGTGCCAGTATATACCTTCCTGTAACCAGCATTGCGTATATCTGTGAAATGGCACGTGGGGTTTCGGTTTCTTGCGTACAGAGTAGTTCGAATTGTGTGGGGTCTCTCAGTAGTGATGGTTTTTGCGGGATAGACCGAGCATACCCTACTATTTGTGCTCTCGCCAGTGTGTGTGCAAAGGTGAGCGTTCGATCAGGAAAGAGGTCTGTGACGCCGCGGACTTCAAATGGGCGTTTGAGGACATCCATCATGCGGGGAGTCGTTGTGCGTCCCCTCGGGCCTGGCATAGGGCCGTGGTCTCCTGCTGGGAAGTCTGGGTTTCCTCTCAATGGCAGTAGCGGGCCTGGATCCGTCGTGAGGTATTGCTTCGTGCCTTCCCTGTGCCATACATTCATGGTCGCCGCCACGAATGGGTTGGTGATATGTTTATGTTTGTAAGTGGCTCTGGGTATCCACGGTAGCGTGCGAAGGTCACAGTCCGTGATGTCGGATTCTAGCTGGGTCCATGGTTTCGTTCCGCTGGCAACCGACCAGCTGACTATTCTGGTGAGGTGCGCTGCCTGGTAGTACTTTTCGAAATCAGGGAGCGCCAGGCCTCCTCGGAGTTTAGGCAGGGTTAGTTGAGCGTGTGCTATGCGTGGGGATTTGCCCTTCCATACGAACTTGCGGACCTCCGCCCGTATCGTCTTAAAGAAGGCTTGTGGGACTAGAATTGGCACCGTTTGGAACACGAAGAGAAGTTTCGGTAGTAGCGTCATCTTTACGGCGTTTACTCTTCCTAGCCACGATGCGTAGAGGGAGCTCCATTTATTTAGTTCCTCCGTTGCTTTTTTAAGTATAGGGAGGTAGTTGTAGATGTAAAGGTCTCCCGGGGTGGGAGTGAGCCACACCCCTAGGTACCGCATACGGAGGTCGCACCAGCGGTATGGGTGCAGTCTTTGAAGTGTCCGTTTGTGGGCTTGATCTATGGTGAGGTTGAGGATCTCCGACTTAGCGTAGTTTATCTGGAGGTTGGAGATCAGCCCATATTCTTTAAATTCTGCCTGTATCTCCTGTAAGGTGGTCTCTGGACGTGTGACCACGAACAGCAGGTCATCCGCATATGCTAGTGTTTTGTGTTGTACCTGTCCAACTGTGAGGCCCTGTATGTTTACGTTCTGTCTGATCCTCCGCAGAAACGGCTCCAGCGTCAACGCGAAGATTAGGGGAGAAAGTGGGCACCCCTGTCTGGTTCCATTGTATATCTGGAACGGGTCCGTCAGTGCCCCGTTTATCCGGATTCGTGCCGTCGGGTTGGTGTAGAGGGCCCGTACCCATGTAAGGTAGTGAGGTCCCATCCCATAGGCTTGGAGGGTCTCGAACATCATATCCCAGTCCACCCTGTCGAACGCCTTTTCCGCGTCTGTGGACAGGAGGAGGGTCTGTGTCCCGAGTGCTCTAGCGTGTGCGATGATGTTCAGGGCTCTGATGGTGTTGTCACGCACCTCTCTGCCCGGGATAAACCCTGTTTGGTCCGGGTGGATTAAGCCTGGCAGCAGCGGCGCTAGTCTCGCTGCCAGGATGCTTGCCAGAAGTTTGATGTCTGTATTGAGTACCGAAATCGGGCGGTAGTTTGGGCACAATGTCGGGTCTTTGCCCTCCTTTGGTAGCAGGGTAATGTTTGCTGAGGTGAACTGGGCCGTAGGTGCAGCTCCGTCCTGTATGGAGTTCAGGGCTTTAAGTAGTTTCGGCTGAAGCTCTTGCGTGAAGACCTTGTAGTATTGGAGGGGCAGTCCATCCGGCCCCGGTGCCTTCCCCGTTTTAGCTTTCTTGATGGCGTATGCCAACTCTTCGGGTGTTATAGGTGCTTCTAGCGCGTCTTTCTCTGCTCCCGTTATATCTGGCATGTTTGCTGAGTTCAGGTACTGGCGTATGTCTGCCGTTTTCTGATGTCTCTGGTCGTCCTGTGCTTCCTTGCGGAGGTGGTAAAGGTCCTGGTAGTATCGTTGGAACTCCGTTGCTATTTGGTCTGGGAGGTGTCTGATTTGCTGCTGTGCGTTTTTTATTTTCGGTATATACAGTTGTGTCTTACGTTGTCTCAGGAGGTTCGCCAGCAGTCTCCCGCACTTGTCTCCGTGTTCATGTATCATGTGTCTGTAGTGTTCGTATGCGCGTTGGATCCTCCTGTTAAGGTGCGCTGTGAGCTGGTTGCGTTTATCTGTTAGCTCTCTGTATATTGTTGTTTCTAAGGTTCTTTTATGTCTGGCTTCCAGGGTCGCAATTTCGCTACTCAGCCTGGTTATTTCCCGTACCGCCGTCTTTTTGCGGTTCGCGCATATTGCTATAATCTGGCCTCTTGTTACCGTCTTGTGTGCTTCCCAGCATGTCATTGGTGTCACGTCCTCCGTTTCATTATCTTGGAAGTAGTCTCGTATGGTTTGGCCTATTTTATCAGCCACTGTCACATCCGATAGGATTGATTCGTTCAGTCTCCAGGACATCTGTCTGGGTTTAAATAACGGTGATGTCATCCGTATGCGGATCGGGCAATGGTCCGACCACGTCATCGGCAGTATGTCTGCCGCCTTGAGTAGGGCCAAATCGTGGTGTGCTAGTAAGAAGTAGTCTAGCCTCGTGTATGTTGCATGGGTTTGTGAGTAAAACGTGTAGTCCCGCGTTGTTGGGTTCAGCGCTCTCCAGCAATCCGCCAATTGGTGTTGGTGCAGTAGACGGAGTGTGTTCGCGTGTCGATTATGCGGGGTTCTGCCGAGTGCCGATGTGGAGTCTTGGTCTGGGTGCATAGTCAGGTTCAAATCTCCCCCCACGATCAGAGTGCCTTCTGCGAACTTCATCAGGGTGTTCAGTGCGTTCCGAAGGAAAGGGAATTGTTTCGTGTTCGGGGCGTATATATTGGCGAACGTGTAGGTTTGTTCGAGGATCGTGCCTTTAGTGAAGATATACCTGCCCTGTTTGCATCTTACTGTGGCTTGTTCCGTGTATGGGGTTCTGCTGGAGAATATGATACCTACTCCCAGCGTGCGTCTGTCCGGGTTGTTGCTAAAATATCCCGTTCTAAAATTGCGGTCTCGCAGTGCCGGTGCCCTGCCTTCTTGAAAGTGCGTTTCTTGGAGAAACGCTATTGACGCCCTGTAGTGTTTCAGATCCCGCAGAAGTCTTGTGCGTTTTTCTCTGACGTTTAAGCCGTGTACATTATATGAGAGAATGGTTAGGTCTTCCCTGGCGTACCCGCCAGGGCCTGGGTCCGGCATCCTCCGGACGGCCACAGGGGTGAGTGAGTCTGTTGCGTGGTTCGGTTGGGGAGTGTGTGAGTGTGTGGTGGTGTATCGTTGAGTGTGTAATCGGTGTTGCGTCTATTCACGACGCCTATATGGCCTCTGTATTACTGTAGGGTAATGGACAATCGTCCCGGGTATTCGACCGCGTAACCCGGCCTGCAAGAGGGGGCTGGGTCTATTCCGGGATTAGTGTATCCCCCTATAAGTGGGGATCCCTATGTCCTATGCCTGTGGGGGAATCGGGCTTACCGTCTGCGACGGCGTAGTCCGCTTCTGGGTTCCTAGAAGGTCTACGTGTATGTATTAGTACTGTACGCAGTCCTTAGTCTGTCTCCCGGGTGGCTATTTACTCGGAGCGCCCGCTCCGTTTCTTAGTTTGTGTCGATTATGGGTTCGTTTATGAGTGTGTGTCTCGTCTGTTTGCATCTGAGTCGTTAATGTTTGTCCGTCATCTGCTCACGTGTGTGTTTTGGATTGTTTGGGGCCAGCTTGGAATGGGTCTAGCTATTTCGCGAGGTGGGGACCCTGTGGTATGGGGTGCCTCGTGGGTCTGATCAGGCCTGTGGGGTTCCTTTGTTCGGGTTAATCCTTTGTTTTGGGTGGAGCTTTGAGTCTCTGGTCTAAGGTTTGTCTGCTGTCTCTGCACTGTCTAGGGGCGTTGGTAATGTCTGGGGGGGGCACCTCCGTCTTCCAGTCGCCTGTAGTAACTATTTCGTTGTCATTTATTAGCCTTGGACTGGTCTTAAGCTCTGAGTGGCTCTGGATCCGCCCGGAGGCAGGTTCGGGCCAATTGGTATGGGTTTCATGTATGCGCCTAACGTTGCGCGTTGAGCCGTATGCGCCGTGTAAAGGGCGTATCTTTTATTTTTTTATTTTTTTTATTTATAACTATTAATATAACATGGTACAGGGATTTCGTGTACTATCATCGCTGCCTCCGTATATAGCCACGTCTCCCCCTCCCTCCCCTAACCTTTTAATACGGTCCCCTCTCCCCTTCTTTTAGTATTCCCACCCTGTATTCTCCCGTTTTCCGTTATTTATCTTTGCTCCCACTTTTTTTGTTATTTTTTTTTTTTTTTTTAGTTTCTTGCGCTTCCGTCTTTCCCTCATTGATCAGGGGCCCCTTAACTCCCCTCCGGCTACTCTACCCTCCCGCTTCTCTCCCTGCCCCCAACTCCCCCTTCCCCCTGCCAAGTTCCTTTTTGCGCTGTGGGTTTGCACGGCCCTGGAGGCCTTCGGAGATGCGCCTCTACAGGCGGTGCAGCGTGGTTGCATTGTCTTTGTGTCCGTTTGTGTCTTGCATTCCCCATGTGGTCGTTCTCATCCTATCCCCTTCCCTTGTTCCCCGCCCCAAATGTCCTGGTGCCCTCCCGATGGAGTTTGCGGTAAGGGGCATGACTCTGGTCATGCTTTGCGTGTTCCCCCCCCCCGACATATTATAGTTGAGGTATAGTGTCTTTGTGACCCTTTATCCCCCTGTTCCCACCCCAATTTCTGCGTGCTTGTGTGGTTCTCGCACGGTGTCCCCTGTGATGGTACTCACGATTTAGCTAGTTCTCATCAATGGAGTCCCCATGTCCTTGCCTTGGTTGTGCGGTGCTGTGTTCTGTTACTGCTCCCTCTGCGCTTGGCCCTGGTGCCTTTCGCGTTGATGTTGGGGTCTGGGCCTTTGCTGGTCCGCGATGTGTCCGCGCGGTTGTCGTTGTTGCGGGCCCGGTGGTTGTTGGAGGAACGATCTTGCCAGCCAGTCTGGCACCTGTTGCGGCGGGAGGCCTAGGGTACGTAAAAAGCTTTGGACATCATCTGGCTTCCGGATTGTTAGTTGGTCTTGTCCGTGTCTGGCTGTGAGGGAGAACGGGTATCCCCAGCGGTACGGTATGTTGGCTTGTTGCAGCGCTGACGTCACCGGTCGCAGGGCCTTCCTGGCCATCAGGGTGTAGCGTGAAAGGTCTTGGTAGATAGATACGGTCTGACCTTCCATTCGGATCGTCCCCATGCGTCTGGCTGTGCGTAGTATTTCTTCTTTTAGGTGGTAATTTTCCAGGCAGCATATTATGTCTCTTGGTTGTTCCTCACGTGTTGGTATGGGTCTCAGCGCTCTGTGTGCACGGATTAGGCCTATTCTGGGTGCAGGTTGGCCTCCCAGTACTTGGGCAAAGATCAGCCGCAGTATTTCCGGTACGTTTTCTGAGTGGCCTCCTTCCCGCACTCCACGGACGCGCAGGTTCATCCTGCGGCCGCGGTTGTCTAGATCGTCAACCCATGTGGTGAGGAAGGCTAGGTCGGCGTCTTGTTTCGTGACCGTCTCATTTGTGAGTTCCAGATCTGTCCTGAGCGCCCTTGTTTCCGTCTCCGCTACTGCCATGCGAGCCTCTATATTTGCCACATCTGCACGCAGCTGGGCCACCTCTTCACGGACCACCCGGCCTAATCTGTCAGAGAGGGCTTCAAAATCAGCCTTTGTGAGTAAGTTTGGCAAGATGTCTCTCCACTCACCCCCTTGTGGTTGCTGTGTGTCCAGGGTAGGCGATGGGGCCGGGGAGAATGCCGCCGGCGTGGACGGGAAGGATTCAGGCTGCAGGCTTGCGGCCTCCATTTCCCTCCGCGGGGACTGATCGCGGCCGGCGGCGTGGAGGAATGCACGGATCGATTGATCCCCTCCGTGTCCCGCGGGTCTTGGGGTGCCGCCGGGGTCTGCCAGCCTCCTTGTACGACCCATATGGTGTGTGCAGGTGAGCTGGGCTGGTGGTAATGCGGGCTTGATTGCGGGTGCCACGAGGAGCTACAGAGTTAGGCGGCCATCTCCGTCGGCTGCCGGACACGCCCCCCTTCTTAACTGTTTGGATCCCAGGTGGCCGAGCTCATTTCGTCGCAGGATGGTGGCTGGGGATGATGGGCATCGGCTGCCTCTCCTCATGCTGCGTCCTCCTTCCCGCGCGGAGTAAAGTGGGCGTGAATCTGTGTTTGTATGCATAAGGGATGCAAGGTGTGTTACTGTGTATGTAAGGGATGCAGTGTGTGTGTGTGTCTGTAAAGGGTGCATTGAGTGTGTGTGTGTTTGTGTGTGTGTAAGGGATGCATTCTGTTTCTGTGTGTGTGTAAGAGATGCATTGTGTGTTTCTGTGTATGTGTGCAAAGGATACATTGTCTTCATGTGTAAGGGTCACAGTGTGTATGTGTGTGTGTAATGGATGCATTGTGTGTTTCTCTGTGTGTAAGGGAAGCATGTTGTGTTTCTGAGTATGTATAGGGATGCATTGTGTGTGTGTGTGTGTGTGTGTGTAGTATGAAAGAGCTCCATGTCCTATAGAGCTCTCCCTTCCATGCCTTACAGATCTCCCCTGTCCCTTATTGGTCTCTACTCTCCTCCCCTCCCCACCTCCCTTAGTGGTCTCCTTTTCACCCCGACTTTCCTTTAGTGGTCTCTCCACCACCCCCTCCCTCCTTTAGTGGTCTCTCCCTCCCCCACGTTCTCTTCAACCCCCCACGTTCTCCTCACACACCCCCACCCCTGTTTTCCTCTTCTTCTACCTGTGTTCTCCTCTTCTCCCCCACCCTCCCTGTGTTCTCCTCTTCTTTCCCCCGCATATTTTCCTCCTCTTCTCCCCCCTCCCTGTGTTCTCCTCTTCTTCTCCCCCTTTTCTCTCCTTCTCCTTTTCTTCTCTCCCCTCTTTTCTCCTCTTCTTCTCCCCGTGTTCTCCTCCTCTTCTTCCCCTCCTCTTCTCCCCCCCCCTCCACTGGTCTAGTGTAGACCAGATTCTCTGGAGGCTGTTTGTAACTGTGGTCACAAAATTCAATGTTTGCTGTCTTTCTGTTCCATCTCTGTCCCTACTTTCTGATAACCTTCAAACCTCAGTGTTGTGGCTTCACTCTTCCTTATCTGGTCTTTTACCTTCTTCTAAACCTGGTTTCAATTGTGTGTTTCTCTGCCCACACCTCTAATGCCTTGTCTGTTAATTCTTCCAATTTACGGCTCAAGTGCAGTTTAGCACTTTTTTGAGAATCGTTTGTTTCTTCCCACCTTTCATCGTGTTTACCATTGTTCCCCCCTTCTCCCTTAATTTCCACTACTCTTCTTTTTCTTTAGATCCCTGAAATGACGCTGGATGTCCTCACGCTCCGCTTGAGGATCAGTGAAATCTCCATAGGAGAGTAATTTACCAAATGCCAGTGTCGGCTGGAATCGGGTAAGTGATAAACCCTTTATGTTAGGGAGGAGGGGATCGAGGAGGACCAAATCACACTATAGTGTTAGGAATACAACTTTGTATTCCTAACACTATAGATTTCCTTTAATGGCCTGAAGCTAATTCACCTCTCCTAGGAGCCCAAAATATAAAAAAAAAAAAACTCCTTCTGTAATCCTTTCTATTAGTAAAGCCTAGTTTTTAGATCCTTAATCAGCATGAAATCAATTGAAATAAAGAACAAAGGTTTAAACACTTCAAACACAATCTCTTTTTTTCTCTTTAAATCGTATGATTGAAAACAGAAACATTAATTCAATTAAATACAAGTTTCATCTAAACACAGTAAAGCATGAGAACTAAATTGATAGGAAGTGCTTGTGTAAACATGGATTAACATGTTTCATAGCGCCAAAATGGAGCACATCCTGCTTGCTTTATTGTGTCCGTAACTGCGATACAAATAAATAGGGCAGCAGTGTCTCTGGTCATTGCAAATATTGATACTAACCCCGCAGGACTTAACTTTAATGCAGTTATCGGCCTTTGAAGCAGAGATTAAACGTGATCATCTATAATGTATTCCTTGTGTAAGAGAACTAAAACATTGGTCCACTAAGCTTTTATTCACTAAAGTTTTGTAAACTGAAAATCAAATTGCAAAATGATGTAACTTATTACTGAACTGTGGAATTTGTCTAAAGTTGTACTTTTTGCCTTACTTTTCCAATTACCTTCTGGGAAACCCTTGTAATGGACTTTATATTTTTAGATTAACATTAAAAATGATTTATAATTGTGAAAAATAGTTTAATATTTTGATATATTGATTTATTTTATACACAATTTCTTTTTTATATTTTAATATTTTGAAGACAACAAATATAAAAATTGGGGTCAATGATTGTGTTCTTTAATTGATGGTCCTTTGAAAAATGGGCACACTGAGCACAACAGCTACTACAGCAGGGGTAGGCAACCTTCTGGCCACTCTGTTGTGAACTACATCTTCCTTGATACTCTGCCAGCATTATGGCTGTAAGAGCATTATGGGGGATGTAGGCCACAGCCCGCTGAAGTAATTATGATACCAAGAGTTTGATGGCAGCTTCCTGTGGTAAGTATTAATTTCACTTCAGTATATCAGTTTTGTGCAATCCTTCACACGTGTCAATGATAAAGTGTTTTTTTTTTTTTAAATGACATGTTGTAGTGGTTGTGGTCCAAAGAGTGTTCCCTTAGAATGGGCCAATAAGCCAGAACGACAAGTGTGATCTTTTTTTGTCCAAGATCTAAACATGACAAATGGGATTTCATGAGAGTCACACATATAGACAAACACTTAAAGTAATGAAACTCAGACAATATTCATGTCTTTATTGAGCATATCCCACGAAACATTCACAATGCTGTGGAAAAATTTTGTGAACACTTGGATGTAATAGCCGGTTGATACTCCTTTGGCAGTACTAACCAAGCATTTCTGGTAGCTGCGGATTAGACCTTCACAAGGTTCAGGAGGCATTTGGACCAATCTTCCTTACAGAACTACTTTAGCTCAGCCATATTCTAGGGATGTCTGGTGTGAACAGCTCTCAAGGTTATTTCACAGTATCCATGTGGGGTTGATGTGTGGGCCACTCCAAATAGTGGATTTATTTTTTAGTTTTAAATCATTACGTAGGGGATTTCTTTACTTGTTTAT
>OW240916.1:224480103-224501417 GCA_933207985.1 Pelobates cultripes
TTAGGGATAGTGTTAGTGTTAGGGATAGTGTTAGTGTTATATTTGGTGTTAGGGATAGTGTTAGTGTTATATTTGGTGTTAGGGATAGTGTTAGTGTTAGGGATAGTGTTAGTGTTATATTTGGTGTTAGGGATAGTGTTAGTGTTAGGGATAGTGTTAGTGTTACATTTGGTGTAAGGGATAGAGTTAGTGTTAGGGATAGTGTTAGTGTTATATTTGGTGTTAGAGATAGTGTTAGTGTTAGGGATAGTGTTAGTGTTATATTTGGTGTTAGGGATAGTGTTAGTGTTAGGGATAGAGTTAGTGTTATATTTGGTGATAGTGATAGTATTAGATTTGGTGTTAGGGGTAGTGTTAGTTTTTGTGTTGGGGTAGTGTACGTGTTGGTGTTAGGGGTAAAGGAAGGAGATGGGAGTCTGGGTTTGCATGTAGTGTTGCGCTATGTATTACACACATACTGGCACAGGTATATATTGCCACACACACTATTTTATTTAATTCATTTCCTTCTTACTAATGCTGGAAGACTATTTACTACTCTATTTGTGAGCTGTTCCGTTACCGTTTTGCACTAGTTTGCCCCACTGCCATATCCCTTCTGATAGATAGCAGTGAGTTGGAGTGACTGAGCAGTATTGTTTGATAATTAGTAACCTAGAGGGCAGTGATCTGACCTGGCTAAATCTTGGACTATATGGGGAGTGGGTGGAGCTAAATACCAACCACTCCCACAGCGCCAGAGAACAAAGCTAGAGCCCGGAGGGACGCCAGATAGTGATCACACTCAGAGCATTTTGGGAATATACGGATTGCTTGCAGTTATGACCAGCCCGGATCTCACTTACATAGTCTCAATGTGAACAGAAAATAGGTTGTAAATCTGTCATTCTAATTATCTGATGTTTGCTTCATCACTTGCTATGTGTGGACTCAAAACTAAATGAATTTATAAATATTTATCTAAAAATGTAAAATAAACGTTAAATAAGCTCATTAATGCAGAATTAAGATGAATCAGGTAACGGTAGGGTTTGCTGTGATTTCTGAAGCAGTATTATCGATCGCTTGGTATGTGATTTATGTAGGTGTTCATGCAATGAGCGTCAATATAGATCGCTCTTTCTTATTTAGAGAGAAGGTGCAGCAAAGGGTTAACCAATTAGGTTCCCAAACTCACTGGTCAGACCATCAGACAAGGGGATTAACATTGAATATTCCAAGCGAGGCCAGTTATGAATTTAACCTGCTCTTAAATTCCCTCTAAGAAAGAGGTGAGACCAGATAATTGGCACAGATAAAAGTGGCAGAGGTTGGAAGGGGCAGGAGGGAAGATTTATGCATTGAGAGTGGAAAATATCGTAATAGAACAGAGACAAAGAACAGGAGAAACGAGGGCGAGAGAGATATACAGATAATAGAAAATAGGAGGCTATATATATCTATAGGGGATGGAGGTGGAATGTATACAGACTATAGGAAATAGGAGACAGTATATATATCTATAGGGGATGGAGGTGGAATGTATACAGACTATAGGAAATAGGAGACCGTATTTATTATATAGGGGATGGGTGAGGAATGTATACAGACTATAGGAAATAGGAGACAGTATATATTCTATAGGGGATGGAGGTGGAATGTATACAGACTATAGGAAATAGGAGACAGTATATATTCTATAGGGGATGGAGGTGGAATGTATACAGACTATAGGAAATAGGAGACAGTATATATATCTATAGGGGATGGAGGTGGAATGTATACAGATTATAGGAAATAGGAGACCGTATTTATTATATAGGGGATGGGTGAGGAATGTATACAGACTATAGGAAATAGGAGACAGTATTTATTCTATAGGGGATGGGAGAGGAATGTATACAGACTACAGGAAATAGGAGACAGTATATATATCTATAGGGGATGGAGGTGGAATGTATACAGACTATAGGAAATAGGAGACAGTATTTATTCTATAGGGGATGGGAGAGGAATGTATACAGACTATAGGAAAATAGGAGACAGTATATATAATTCATAGTGGGCATGGAGACTGCATACAGACTATAGTGAAACAGGAGACAGCATACATATCCATAGGATGGAGGTGGAATGCATACAGACCATAGGAACTAGGAGACAGTATTTCATTCCATAGGGGACGGGAGAGTGTGAATGCATACAGACCATAGGAAATAGGAGACAGCATATGGACATTCATAGGGGATGGAGGTGGAATGTATACAGACTATAGGAAATAGGAGACAGTATTTATTCTATAGGGGATGGGAGAGGAATGTATACAGACTATAGGAAATAGGAGACAGTATATATATCTATAGGGGATGGAGGTGGAATGTATACAGACTATAGGAAATAGGAGAGAGTATATATATCTATAGGGGATGGAGGTGGAATGTATACAGACTATAGGAAATAGGAGACAGTATTTATTATATAGGGGATGGGAGAGGAATGTATACAGACTATAGGAAATAGGAGACAGTATATATATCTATAGGGCATGGGAGAGGAATGTATACAGACTATAGGAAATAGGAGACAGTATATATATCTATAGGGGATGGAGGTGGAATGTATACAGACTATAGGAAATAGGAGACAGTATTTATTCTATAGGGGATGGGAGAGGAATGTATACAGACTATAGGAAATAGGAGACAGTATATATATCTATAGGGGATGGAGGTGGAATGTATACAGACTATAGGAAATAGGAGACAGTATTTACTATATAGGGGATGGGTGAGGAATGTATACAGACTATAGGAAATAGGAGACAGTATTTATTCTATAGGGGATGGAGGTGGAATGTATACAGACTATAGGAAATAGGAGACAGTATTTATTCTATAGGGGATGGGAGAGGAATGTATACAGACTATAGGAAATAGGAGACAGTATATATATCTATAGGGGATGGAGGTGGAATGTATACAGACTATAGGAAATAGGAGACAGTATTTATTCTATAGGGGATGGGAGAGGAATGTATACAGACTATAGGAAATAGGAGACAGTATATATATCTATAGGGGATGGAGGTGGAATGTATACAGACTATAGGAAATAGGAGACAGTATTTACTATATAGGGGATGGGAGATGAATGTATACAGACTATAGGAAATATCGTATTTATTATATAGGGGAGTGCCTGGTGTCCCCAGATACGTCAAAGCGCGGGCACATCATTAGACGCACTGTGGCTCTCCGTGGGTGCTAGGGCTCTGTGCTTTAGCAGCACTCTCTGCATTGTGTATACTGGGGGCCAGCTAGACAGCTTGTCTGACAATATGGTGAACTTGACTTCAACCTGATGTGCTCCTTCAGCTCCTACCAGTATGGGTATCACCAATGACACCATGACACCAATCCCGATCCAATAACTCCCAATGTTGGGAGGTACGCACAGAATGTCACACAAAGTCAGCTTCCTGTATGTCAGAAATGGTACAAAGTGTGTCTGTACAACATTCAGAAATACGGATAGACAGAAAGACAAATCTTATGTCAAATTTTATTTTTATTTTTAAATCTTACGCATGCTATTTGAATACAATTTGACTGATTACTGTATGCATTTATTTATTGTCTAGGAAGAAATAAAATGTCTTATTCACAACTTGCAGTATGTGTATTTAAAATATTTTAGAATATAGTTTATGAAAACTGTAGTTAACAGATTGCAGAACTTAATTTCCAAGCTTACTAGTGTCTGGACTGTGGATTCCCACCCCGAAGGCACGTCTACTTGTAATTAATTTTCCCGAGCTCCTTAACTGATGAGAAATTCAGTAAAGTCATTTTTCTCATACGGCTTGATGGAGCTGAGCAAGAAGTGTGAGAGTATACACATATCAAGTTTATAATAGGATCCTTTCAAATAATCTAATTGGCTTGGAACTCGATTGTTATTATTACGTTAAATAGGGGATAAATACAATTTATACAATGCATCATATTCCATGACAGATTTTAATAATGCATGATTTTAAATTCCCTAGAGTGTTGGTTTTAGTGGTATAACAAAAAACAAAGGTGTAACCCCAGGTTGCATCTGACAAAGTTGCATCAAAACACTTTCTATGATAAGGCACTGAAATGGTTAATAAAGCATATTGATAATAAATACACAATGCCGTTTGCATTCGGTTCCTTTTAAATTATTTAAGCTGCAAGGGATAGATGATCGTAAGATTAATTTCTTAAATGATAAAAAAGGGATTTGAGTGGAGACACTGGTTACCATTGCCGTACCTTTTTAATTGGCTGATAGAGTATGACATTTGTTCAGATTCTCAATCTTTTAGTATGTAATATGCCTTTACTTTACTAGCTCACCATTTTTGGATACTGTGACAGAACCATCTGTCTGCTGGATTTTTGCCCGTTCGTCTGTTTGTCCCCGTTCGTATGAATGGCTGGTTTCTATAGCCCAGCCATTCGAATGACTCTTTTTCCCGAACAAAACCGCCGAACGAACGGCCACCCAAGTGAGGAGTGTGCTGCAGGTTAACGAAGTGATCACCATTATAACGTTGTGGTTAACCGCAGACACTTCTCAATTAAACCGAACTCAGGGTGGTCGTCGTTCGTATGTCGACCACGAGGCAGCGGCCATTTTAAATCATGCGAACGCTCAGCGGTGTTTGGCTCTATTTCTATGGAACGGAAAACGGACACTTTTTCTGTCGAACACCGCTGAAACAAGGGAACGCCTGGCTGCCTCCACGAAAGCATGCGAACATCGGCCGTTCGGGAGATTGAGAACACACAAAAGACTTAACCCAGATAGCCCACCCATGGAGTCATTCGTGTACCGAAGGACTGTAAGAACTTTGACTCCATGGCGATTGAACTATGTGTGTGGGATCTGAGCGCTATTCACCAATAATATGCACTCAGATCCAGGCTATCTGGGGACATGTAATACGAATGGGAAATGTTCAGTCTTCATGTAGTTATGCATTTTTGTGTCTTTTATTATTTCATGTTTAAGATGGCGACTGTCCTTGTCCTGGAGTTAATTGAGTTACTTGGTAATTAACTCCAGGACAGAGGGGAGGGAATCAGAATGTACTGTGGGTAAAATATGTGACTGTGTGTCAGAAATGTCCTGCTATCTGTCTGTACTTTAAGTCTTCCATTTGGTCCCCTAGGGGAGTGTCCACCAGGTGGGAGACCTGCATAAATACGGGCAGGTAGCCCACAGTAAACCCAGATCTTATTTGACCCTCAATGCGGAGCTTCTGTCTCGTTATTGGGGGGATTTCTTCTTCACGTTTAGAGACTGCTGGATGGAACGAAAGCCGCTTTGGGGATATTATTGTTCGACGGTTCCTAGCAGTTCGTATATTGCCGTTCGGGAGTTTGGAGCCGTTCGTGGATTTCGATCGGGAGATTGCCGCTTCCCCTGCATTTGGTTCGTGGGTTACAGAGTAAGCGAACAGAGACTGTACTGCAGCCGGGGAAGGTTTACTAAACGGCGGTTTGGCTTAAAGACACGGGAGGTGTCTTAACAATTGGTGGCAAGCGACGGGATGAATCCTACAGCACTGGAGGTCAGCTACAAGAGATGCAGTACGAGGAATTAAGGCGTGCTACACTTAAGGACATATTGGAACGCCGAGGAAGGTCAGCAAGCAATCTAAAGAAACGGGAGATTATTGCTTTGCTAATGGAGATGGATGCAGCAACGGGAATGGAAAGAGTCAACGTGCCCAGTACCTTGGATTTAACACCCGAGGAAATACAATTCAACCGGGCAGTACAAATAAGGCTGGCACATTTTGGCCCCAACCCCTCAGCTGACATCGTGGTTCGTGTGCAGGCAGCAGTTGCAACACAACAGGCAGCCCGGGAAAGAGGAGCTGCAGCAGCAGAGGTACCGTATGACAATAATGTGGTTGCTAGAAAAAAGGTACCTTTTGCTGCGTTTAAAAATTTTGTGGAAACAGAGGGAGAGATTGATGGATTTTTGGCAGACTTTGAGAGGCAGTGTGCGCTACATCAGGTACCTGCAGATGAATGGGTCACCATCCTCTCTGGGAAATTATCTGGCCGGGCTAGTGAAGCTTTTCGGGCCATCCCAGAGGAGGAGATCACCAGCTATCGGGCTGTGAAAGAGGCGCTCCTAGCCAGGTATGCAGTGACCCCAGAGGCGTACAGGCGGAGGTTTAGAGAAACCAACAAGCTGGTTGGGGACTCTTATGTGGAATGGGCCTGCAGAGTCCATCGTACCGCAGCCCACTGGATGGCTGGATGCCAAGCGGTAACTGGGGAGGAGGTGTTACAAGTGTTCCTGCTGGAGCACTGCTTTGATAGACTACCTGCTGGGGTCCGGGAATGGGTCAGAGACAGAAAACCCTCTACCCTACCCGAGGCTGCCCGTCTGGCAGACGAATACACGGATGCCCGCAAGTTGGATGGTACAGCTGCTAAAGCCCCTGCCAGACTGGAGTATCGACCAGCAGTAACACCCGCTCCTGCAGTCTACCAACCCCCAGTACACCGTACCCCAGCCGCACCACCAGCTAACAATTATATGCAACCAGCCCGATTTAATGCCCGGGAGTACTCCCAACCCATCCGGTGCTATGGATGCAAGCAGTTGGGGCACAAGCGTCCTGAGTGCCCCCTGAACAGTGCCAACCAGGCTCAGTCCTGGAGGAGACCAGTTAACGGAAACCAGCGCCCACCTCAGCCTGCTGCTCACTGCCTAGAGCAGGAGGAATTTTGGGGCATTCTGCACGAGGCAGACCCAGTGCAAGCGGCTCACCAGGATAATCGCCAGCAACATCGGCAAACTGTGAAGCTAAATGGCAGAGTGGTGAATGGGCTGAGAGACACAGGAGCCACGATGACACTGCTCCAAAAGAACTTGGTCTCAGAGCATCAACACACTGGAGACACTGTGGCAGTAAGGGTAGCAGGGGGTGCCGTGTTTCGCTTACCTGTTGCCCGAGTACATTTGGATTGGGGAGTGGGCGCTAGGCATGTGGATGTGGGGGTGATGAAGGACTTGCCCGCAGATGTTCTTTTGGGAAACGATTTGGCCCCTTTGGTTTCAGCCTATGCTCCGATGGGCCCTGCAGACGTGAACCCAGTGACCACCCGTGCCCAGACCCGTGCTGCCGGAACCAGCCCACTTGCTGACGAGACCCAGGTAAGATCTCCTTCCCCGACTGATACCCCAGATCAGGTCCCCTTAAGCTGGGATTCCCCAGAGGAGTTTGGGAGGGAAACCCGGGCGGATCCGACCCTCCAAAGATACAAGGACAGGGCAGAGGCTGGGGAGGAAGGAATAGATGGGGAACGGTATGAGTGGGTGGGGGACAGGTTATATAGGATCCCTAAACCTTCCCAGAAGAGTGTTGCCTCTCCGCCGAATCGCCAGTTAGTGGTACCTGCAAAGTACCGGCAGGAGATTCTGCGGATAGGGCATGATGTTCCTTTAGCTGGACATCTAGGGTCCCGCCGCACAGCCTATAGGATTTCACAGAACTTCTTTTGGCCAAACTTTAACCAGGCTGTGCGGATGTACTGCAGCACGTGTGACACATGTCAACGGGTAGGAAAGCGGGGGGACCACCCTAAGGCTAGGCTATTATTGATGCCTATTATAGGGGAGCCCTTTGCCCGCATAGCCGTTGACATTGTGGGTCCACTGGCCAGGGCTAGTCCATCAGGTAAGAAATACGTTCTTACCGTGGTGGACTATGCCACCCGCTATCCAGAGGCAGTAGCGCTGTCTAACATAGAGGCAGAGACGGTGCTGATGCCCTGGTTAGAATTTTTACTAGGGTCGGGTTCCCTAAGGAGATCCTCTCCGACCAGGGAACCCAATTCACCGCTGTGCTCACCCAGCAACTGTGGAAGGTGTGCGGCATTAAGCCGTTACTTAGCTCACCCTACCACCCACAGACTAACGGTCTCTGCGAGCGCTTTAACGGTACCCTCAAACAGATGCTGAGGACCTTTACAGACACTTGCAGAGACTGGGAGAGATTCCTGCCTCATCTATTATTTTCTTATAGAGAGGTGCCCCAGGAATCTACTGGGTTCTCCCCCTTTGAGCTGCTGTATGGGAGAAGGGTCCGCGGACCCCTAGATCTCATTAGAGGCCACTGGGAGGGGGAGACGGAGCAGGAAGGGACCCCCATAGTGCCATATGTTCTGGAACTCCGGGACCGCATGGAGAAACTGTCCCCGATGGTAAGGGAGAATCTCCAGGCGGCCCAGGGGAGACAGAAGAGATGGTACGATCAGGGTGCCCGACAGCGGGTCTTCCAGGTTGGGCAAAAGGTATTGGTGCTTAAACCTGTGAAGGCCAACAAGATGCAAGCATCTTGGCAGGGCCCGTACAAGGTAGTGGCGCAGATCTGCGACACTACTTACTTGATAGCCAGCTGTGCAGATGAGAGGATCCAGCGGTCCTTTCATGTGAACATGCTGAAAGAGTACCAGGAGAGACCTGAGAACATTGCAGCAGTGTGTGCCCCAGCTGCAGATGATTCTGAGAATTTACCCCTTCCAGATCTATTAGAAAGGGATTCCCAGACTGACCTTACTACCTTGGTACAGCTAGGGGACCGGCTGAACCCCACAGAAAGGGTACAGGCGCAGCAGTTGTTATGGGAGAAGCAGGCGACGTTCTCCCAGGAACCAGGTTATACCACCCTAGCTGTGCATAAGGTAGAGACCCCTGGACAGACCCCGTTACGACAGCCCCCCTACCGTATCCCTGAAGCAGTCCGTGAAGGAATGCGGAAGGAGATACAGGAGATGACCCAACTTGGGGTTATCGAGCACTCCGACAGCCCTTGGGCCTCGCCTGTAGTCCTGGTGCCAAAGAAAGATGGGACCACCCGGTTCTGTGTGGACTACAGGCGACTCAACGAGCGGACCACCACTGACGCCTACCCAATGCCCCGGGTAGACGAATTACTAGATCGTATTGCCAGGGGGCGATATCTGACCACCATAGACCTGTGTAAGGGCTACTGGCAGATCCCCCTGGCCGAGGATGCTATCCCCAAGTCGGCATTTGTCACCCCATTTGGCCTGTACCAATTTAAGGTCATGCCTTTTGGGATGAAAAATGCACCGGCTACTTTCCAACGGATGGTGGATAGACTCCTGGATGGCTTCCAAGAATTTGCCTGTGCATACTTGGACGACATTGCGATCTACAGTGGGTCCTGGGAGGAACACCTGGTACATGTAGGGGTAGTGCTGGATAAGATTAGGGCCGCTGGCCTGACGTTGAAGCCAGAAAAGTGTCATCTAGGTATGGCTGAAGTGCAGTACCTGGGTCACAGAGTGGGGTGTGGGAGCCAGAGACCAGAGCCAGCCAAGGTAGAGGCAGTGGCTAACTGGCCCACACCTACCACTAAGACCCAGGTATTGGCCTTTTTGGGGACGGCAGGGTACTACAGACGTTTTGTCCCTGACTACAGCACTATTGCTAAGCCCCTGACAGACCTGACGAAGAAGAACTTGCCTAAGCAGGTCCTGTGGTCTCCGGCTTGTGAAGCTGCGTTCCAGGCACTGAAGCAGGCTCTTGTGAATGCCCCTGTTTTGGCTGCCCCAGTCCCTAACAAACGCTTTCTCGTCCATACAGATGCTTCCATGTATGGACTGGGGGCTGTGCTGAGCCAAGTCGGGGAAGATGGAGGAGAGCACCCTGTCGCATATCTCAGCAGAAAGTTGTTACCCAGAGAAGTGAGTTATGCGGCAGTGGAGAAGGAATGTTTGGCTCTGGTGTGGGCATTGAAAAAGTTAAGCCCCTATTTGTATGGGCAAGAGTTTTCCCTTGTGACTGATCACAACCCACTCGTTTGGCTTAACCGGGTCTCAGGAGACAATGGGAGACTGCTGAGATGGAGCTTGGCACTACAGCCCTACAATTTTACCATCAGCTACAGACCCGGTAAGCTGAACGGGAATGCAGATGGGTTGTCACGACAAACAGACGTTTCCCTCACCTCGTAGTCCGGTCATCCCCAAGTTGACCCGCCACAGGGTCAAGCCGGGTCTGCCGGAGTGTCCCACAAGGAGGGAGCCGTGTGACAGAACCATCTGTCTGCTGGATTTTTGCCCGTTCGTCTGTTTGTCCCCGTTCGTATGAATGGCTGGTTTCTATAGCCCAGCCATTCGAATGACTCTTTTTCCCGAACAAAACCGCCGAACGAACGGCCACCCAAGTGAGGAGTGTGCTGCAGGTTAACGAAGTGATCACCATTATAACGCTGTGGTTAACCGCAGACACTTCTCAATTAAACCGAACTCAGGGTGGTCGTCGTTCGTATGTCGACCACGAGGCAGCGGCCATTTTAAATCATGCGAACGCTCAGCGGTGTTTGGCTCTATTTCTATGGAACGGAAAACGGACACTTTTTCTGTCGAACACCGCTGAAACAAGGGAACGCCTGGCTGCCTCCACGAAAGCATGCGAACATCGGCCGCTCGGGAGATTGAGAACACACAAAAGACTTAACCCAGATAGCCCACCCATGGAGTCATTCGTGTACCGAAGGACTGTAAGAACTTTGACTCCATGGCGATTGAACTATGTGTGTGGGATCTGAGCGCTATTCGCCAATAATATGCACTCAGATCCAGGCTATCTGGGGACATGTAATACGAATGGGAAATGTTCAGTCTTCATGTAGTTATGCATTTTTGTGTCTTTTATTATTTCATGTTTAAGATGGCGACTGTCCTTGTCCTGGAGTTAATTGAGTTACTTGGTAATTAACTCCAGGACAGAGGGGAGGGAATCAGAATGTACTGTGGGTAAAATATGTGACTGTGTGTCAGAAATGTCCTGCTATCTGTCTGTATTTAAGTCTTCCATTTGGTCCCCTAGGGGAGTGTCCACCAGGTGGGAGACCTGCATAAATACGGGCAGGTAGCCCACAGTAAAACCAGATCTTATTTGACCCTCAATGCGGAGCTTCTGTCTCGCTATTGGGGGGATTTCTTCTTCACGGTTAGAGACTGCTGGATGGAACGAAAGCCGCTTTGGGGATATTATTGTTCGACGGTTCCTAGCAGTTCGTATATTGCCGTTCGGGAGTTTGGAGCCGTTCGTGGATTTCGATCGGGAGATTGCCGCTTCCCCTGCATTTGGTTCGTGGGTTACAGAGTAAGCGAACAGAGACTGTACTGCAGCCGGGGAAGGTTTACTAAACGGCGGTTTGGCTTAAAGACACGGGAGGTGTCTTAACAATTGGTGGCAAGCGACGGGATGAATCCTACAGCACTGGAGGTCAGCTACAAGACATGCAGTACGAGGAATTAAGGCGTGCTACACTTAAGGACATATTGGAACGCTGAGGAAGGTCAGCAAGCAATTTAAAGAAACGGGAGATTATTGCTTTGCTACTGGAGATGGATGCAGCAACGGGAATGGAGAGAGTCAACGTGCCCAGTACCTTGGATTTAACACCCGAGGAAATACAATTTAACTGGGCAGTGCCCCAAACCCTCAGCTGACAGCAGTAGCAGCACAACAGGCGCTCCGGGAAAGAGGAGCTGCAGCAGCAGAGGTACCTTACAATAATAATGTGTTTGCTAGAAAGAAGGTACCTTTTGCTGCATTTAAAAATTTTGTGGAGACTGAGGGAGAGATTGATGGGTTCCTAGCGGACTTCGAGAGGCAGTGTGCTCTACATTAGGTACCTGCAGATGAATGGGTCACCATCCTCTCTGGGAAATTATCTGGCCGGGCTAGTGAGGCGTTTCGGGCCATCCCTGAGGAGGAGATCACCAGCTATCGGGCTGTGAAAGAGGCGCTCCTAGCCAGGTATGCAGTGACCCCAGAGGCGTACAGGCGGAGGTTTAGAGAAACCAACAAGCTGGTTGGGGACTCTTATGTGGAATGGGCCTGCAGAGTCCATCCTACCGCAGCCCACTGGATGGCTGGATGCCAAGCGGTAACTGGGGAGGAGGTGTTACAAGTGTTCCTGCTGGAGCACTGCTTTGATAGACTACCTGCTGGGGTCCGGGAATGGGTCAGAGACAGAAAACCCTCTACTCTACCCGAGGCTGCCCGTCTGGCAGACGAATACACGGATGCCCGCAAGTTGGATGGTACAGCTGCTAAAGCCCCTGCCAGACTGGAATATCGACCAGCAGTAACACCCGCTCCTGCAGTCTACCAACCCCCAGTACACCGTACCCCAGCTGCACCACCAGCTAACAATTATATGCAACCAGCCCGATTTAATGCCCGGGAGTACTCCCAACCCATCCGATGCTATGGGTGCAAGCAGTTGGGGCACAAGCGTCCTGAGTGCCCCCTGAACAGTGCCAACCAGGCTCAGTCCTGGAGGAGACCAGTTAACGGAAACCAGCGCCCACCTCGGCCTGCTGCTCACTGCCTAGAGCAGGAGGAATTTTGGGGCATTCTGCACGAGGCAGACCCAGTGCAAGCAGCTCACCAGGATAATCGCCAGCAACATCGGCAAACTGTGAAGCTAAATGGCAGAGTGGTGAATGGGCTGAGAGACAGGAGCCACGATGACACTGCTCCAAAAGAACTTGGTCTCAGAGCATCAACACACTGGAGACACTGTGGCAGTAAGGGTAGCAGGGGGTGCCGTGTTTCGCTTACCTGTTGCCCGAGTACATTTGGATTGGGGAGTGGGCGCTAGACATGTGGATATGGGGGTGATGAAGGACTTGCCCGCAGATGTTCTTTTGGGAAACGATTTGGCCCCTTTGGTTTCAGCCTATGCTCCGATGGGCCCTGCAGACGTGAACCCAGTGACCACCCGTGCCCAGACCCGTGCTGCCGGAACCAGCCCACTTGCTGACGAGACCCAGATGCTTCCATGTATGGACTGGGGGCTGTGCTGAGCCAAGTCGGGGAAGATGGAGGAGAGCACCCTGTCGCATATCTCAGCAGAAAGTTGTTACCCAGAGAAGTGAGTTATGCGGCAGTGGAGAAGGAATGTTTGGCTCTGGTGTGGGCGTTGAAAAAGTTAAGCCCCTATTTGTATGGGCAAGAATTTTCCCTTGTGACTGATCACAACCCACTCGTTTGGCTTAACCGGGTCTCAGGAGACAATGGGAGACTGCTGAGATGGAGCTTGGCACTACAGCCCTACAATTTTACCATCAGCTACAGACCCGGTAAGCTAAACGGAAACGCAAATGGGTTGTCACGACAAACAGACGTTTCCATCACCTCGTAGTCCGGTCATCCCAAGTTGACCCGCCACAGGGTCAAGCCGGGTCTGCCGGAGTGTCCCACAAGGAGGGAGCCGTGTGACAGAACCATCTGTCTGCTGGATTTTTGCCCGTTCGTCTGTTAGTCCCCGTTCGTATGAATGGCTGGTTTCTATAGCCCAGCCATTCGAATGACTCTTTTTCCCGAACAAAACCGCCGAACGAACGGCCACCCAAGTGAGGAGTGTGCTGCAGGTTAACGAAGTGATCACCATTATAACGTTGTGGTTAACCGCAGACACTTCTCAATTAAACCGAACTCAGGGTGGTCGTCGTTTGTATGTCGACCACGAGGCAGCGGCCATTTTAAATCATGCGAACGCTCAGCGGTGTTTGGGTCTATTTCTATGGAACGAAAAACGGACACTTTTTCTGTCGAACACCGCTGAAACAAGGGAACGTCGGGCTGCCTCCACGAAAGCATGCGAACACCGGCTGTTCGGGAGATTGAGAGCATACGAAAGACTTAACCCAGATAGCCCACCCATGGAGTCATTCGTGTACCGAAGGACTGTAAGAACTTTGACTCCATGGCGATTGAACTATGTGTGTGGGATCTGAGCGCTATTCGCCAATAATATGCACTCAGATCCAGGCTATCTGGGGACATGTAATACGAATGGGAAATGTTCAGTTTTCATGTAGTTATGCATTTTTGTGTCTTTTATTATTTCATGTTTAAGATGGCGACTGTCCTTGTCCTGGAGTTAATTGAGTTACTTGGTAATTAACTCCAGGACAGAGGGGAGGGAATCAGAATGCACTGTGGGTAAAATATGTGACTGTGTGTCAGAAATGTCCTGCTATCTGTCTGTACTTTAAGTCTTCCATTTGGTCCCCTAGGGGAGTGTCCACCAGGTGGGAGACCTGCATAAATACGGGCAGGTAGCCCACAGTAAACCCAGATCTTATTTGACCCTCAATGCGGAGCTTCTGTCTCGTTATTGGGGGGATTTCTTCTTCACGTTTAGAGACTGCTGGATGGAACGAAAGCCGCTTTGGGGATATTATTGTTCGACGGTTCCTAGCAGTTCGTATATTGCCGTTCGGGAGTTTGGAGCCGTTCGTGGATTTCGATCGGGAGATTGCCGCTTCCCCTGCATTTGGTTCGTGGGTTACAGAGTAAGCGAACAGAGACTGTACTGCAGCCGGGGAAGGTTTACTAAACGGCGGTTTGGCTTAAAGACACGGGAGGTGTCTTAACACAAACTATGTAGAAAAGGAAAAAGAAAATGACAATTTCCTAACTAACTGGTCAAAGATGCAAAAAGGTTTTCATCATTGTGGCAACTGCTATGCCTGTAAAAATACCTATATAACCAAGAAAAAGAAAGAGAATTTTATATCAGAAACAACTAAAAGGGATTTTAACATTACCTCTTTTATTACATGTGAATCTAGCAATGTAATTTATTTATTTATTACAATGTACATGTGGTTTACAGTATATAGAAAAGACTTCTAGACCACTAAAAACAAGAATATACGAGCATATTAGGAATATTAAAATTGGGTTCACAAACCACAGTGTGTCAAATCACTTTTTAGAGATACATAATTCAAACCCAAGAGAAATGGAGTTTATAGCAATTGAAAAAGTCCAAACCCATTGGAGAGGTGGAAATAATGTTTTTAATTCGAGTAAAAAAGAATCAAACTGGAAATTTGACCTCCAAACTTTATGCCCTAAAGGGCTAAATAGAGATTTCGAAATAGGTCCATTATTATAATTTATTTAGTTTGCAATGTCTAGAGTTTAATACCAATTTTTAAAAAATTATATCATATTTGCTATGTATTCATTTCTATGATATTATATGATAATGTTATCTTTGTATTCCATAAGATGCTATTTATTTATTACTTTTTAAATATGTTATCTATTGATTTTACCTATACTATTGCCCTTATTCTTTCCCTTCTCTAAAATGGTGATGAAATTAACATTGTTCCAATGTGGAACCTCTTGATCCTGCCTCTCCCTTGTGGAGAATGGATGATTGACATTTGTAAATACACACGTCGATGCCTGCCAAAACCACGTGACCGCCGACTGACGAAATCAGAAGTGATGTTTCTTTTCAATTAGCCGCGATATGGTATGAATACGTGGCCATCTTGAGAAGGGCAAACATACCTCCATAGAGAACACAAGGACGGCGGACATGTTAGAGGAGGCAGAAGTACATAAGAAACGGTCGGACACTCCATATATGGAGAAGAGGACGGCCGATGAACACACAGCTGTTAATGTTTGTAATTGAATGTTATTATGTATGCTATATAAGAAAGTTTACACATATATCACTAGATATGCACCTGAGGAAGACCTATTGCACTAGGTCGAAACGCGTTGTGCCTTTTTAAATTTATTTTACATTTGTCTAAATAAAAGAATCTAGGGATCATTTACTTAATGCAAGAATATCATCCAATGTGTGCGCAATCACCTTATCTCCATTTTTAAACTCCTGTATGTAAGTGTAAATCAGTGACTATACACTTTGGTGATTTTTTTTGTATGCTGCACTGGGTTTACCTGTGATATTTTACTCATCTTTAGCGCCACCCTTTTCCTTGCTTTTTGTCTGATATATATATATATATATATATATACATACAACAGCACCCCCTCACACACACACACTGTACCCATCACACACATACTGCACCCCTAAACAAATTACATTTCAGAAACACACTAGATCCCTTACCCAACTCTGGATTATCTACACACAGGGCCGGCCTTAGGGGTGTGCGAGTTGTGCAGTCGCACAGGGCGCCATGGAGCAGGGGGCGCCATGTGGCCCACACAGCTCGCACACTCTCCTAGTGACAGCCTGTGAGGGAGAGCTCAGAGCTCTCCCCTAATACAGCCTACGCTGTGTAGCCTGGCTGTGCTCCTCCCCCCGCCTCTTAACTCTGCCCTCACTGATAGACCCCAGGCTCCCCACTCGGGTCTATCAGTAAGGACAAAGGGGGCCGGGTTAAGCAGGGATCAGAGGCGGAGCTACATGCAAGTGGGGCGGAGCTACAGGCAGGCGAACCCTCTGGCTGGTAAGTTAAGGCAGTTCCTGCTCCCCCACCTAGCCCAGCTGTGCCCCCTGCCCCCCCCACCTAGGCCAACTGTGCCCCCCCACCTAGCCTAACTGTGCCCCTACCCACCCACCTAGCCTAACTGTGCCCCCTGCTTCCCCACCTAGCCTTACTGTGCCCCCTACCCCCACGTAGCCTTACTGTGGCCCCTACCCCCACCTAGCCTAACTGTGCCCCCTGCCCCCCTAGCCTAACTGTACCCCTGCTCCCCCGCTACCCACAGTGCCCTCTGCTCCCCCACCTACCCACTGTGCCCCAGCTACCTACTGTGCCCCTGCTCCCAAACTACACATTGTGCTCCTGCTTACCCACTGTGCCCCTTGCTTCCCCAGCTAGCACTACTGTGCCCTCTCTCCCCCAGCTACCTTCTGTGCCCCTGCTCCCCCCCTTCCCACTCTGCCTCTGCCCCCCAGTTACCCACTGTGCCCCTGCTCTCCTACCTACTACTACACTACCCCTGCTCCCCCACTGTGCCCCCTGCTCCCCCACCCACCACTACACTACCTCTGCTCCCCCACCTACCACCACTGTGTCCCTGCTCCCCAACCTACTAATACACTACCCTTGCTCCTCCACCTACCACCACTGTGCCACCTGGTCCCCCACCTACCACCACTGTACCCCCTGCTCCACCAGCTACCACCACTGTCTCCCAGCTACCACTGTGTCCTTGCTTTCCCAGCTACCCACTGTGCCCCCTGCTCCCCACCTACCACTACACTACCTATGCTCCCCCACCTACCACTACTGTGCCCCTGCTCCCCAACCTACCACCACTGTACCCCTTGCTCCACCAGCTACCACCACTGTGCCCCCAGCTACAACCACTGTGCCCCCTGCTCCCCCACCTACCACCACTGTGCCCCCTGCTCCCCCACCTACCACTATACTACCGCTGCTCCCCCACCCTCCTCCACTATTCCTCCTGCTCCCCACCTACCAGTACACGACCTCTGCTCTTCATATCAGCACACATATCACACATCCAATACACACATATGTCACAAACAGTCAATACAACAATTACAAATATTACACACAGCAACACATAGCATTCATATCACACACAGCCATCACTCCTATCACAAACAGACACCACACACTACATCATATTATTATGAGATTTATTACAGCAGAGCTCTCTCATACAAAATGCAATATGTAGCTGTCCTCCGAGCTCCAGCTAATCAGAACGTTGCCATGGATTACTACAGGAAAGCTCTGACACTAAGTGCCTGAGCTCACAAGACAGTTACTTATGGTTTTGCACCCGGTGGAGGCGCCGACCAGATTCCCAGCATACTGGATCACCAGAGTTCAGCATGCCCATCTCCCTGCAAGGTAATAACAGGGAAGGGGGAATCATTTTTGTTTTTGAATAATTATTAAATGAATAAATCCTATATACAAATACTACACACCTATTGACATACACTGTACATGGATAAAGGGGTATGAAGAGGGAGGGGGGCGCTGTAAAGATTTTTCGCACAGGGCGCCTTCAGGCCTAAGGCCGGCCCTGTCTACACACACTAGATTTCATATATACACTCTGAATCCGCTTGTGACGAAGTGCCCTTCGCCACTTGGTACTGGAGAGGCCTGGTTGCCAGCCTCCTCCCCTGTGACTATGACTCTTTGATGTATTTGCCTTTAAAGCCCCTATTCTACCTTCAGACAGACTATTTATGTAGGCTGCTTTATTTATCTTATGTTTTAGTCACCCTGTACCCATTATAGGTGCAGGGTGTGTGTGATGTGATTGTTTATGGTGTGTGTGTGTACTGTGAAATGTATTGCCTTCTCTCCTGTACTGCTGAGGTTTGCTACCAACTAGGTGGGTTTGGCTATGGAGCTTGTCTAGTGCCCTCTGTTGGTAGCAACAGCAATATGCACTACCTGAATTGCAAGACTGGTTCATTTGCATATTCGGGTAGATTTGCATATTGCTAATTTTGCAGGCAGGTGATATATTTACTGTTAAATATTGTCTCCCTCCACCTTTTAAAATGTGCCATTGTGTTGTGATAATTCACTGTGTGTTGCTTGATATGGTTTGACTGTTTGTGATTTTATTGAGGTTTCACAACAATGTTATTGTGGTGACTGTATTGGCTGGTCCCAAGGGAATAAAGGTTTTGACAGTTCTTCTTGATCCCTCTAAATGTAGCCTTGTCTCATTATTGGAGGGAGCTGTTATAATCACACTGGGGATTGCTATGCTCTGCATGCTCCCCTGAGCTTGAGTCACTTAGTTCTTTTAAGAGCTGTTCCTGTTACGCTCTCCTGGAGGACAGAAGCTGATCCAGGGTGGAAGGAAGACGGCGAGACTCCAGTTAAGCTACGGTGGTTGTGGAGTCTGCGGTGGTTGTGGTGTCGGCTGCAGTGTTTGGAGTCCTCAGGAAGCGCTAGGAGCATCCATCAACGGAGGGTACTCGGTCGGAGTACAGGGAGCTCCGTTACACCGCTATATACACACACTTACTAGATCTCCTATACATATTCTGGGTCCTTCAAACACACACTAGACCGCTATACACACCCACTACATTCCTGACATACACACTCTGGATCCCCTATACACACACACACTAAATTCCTTGTGAGCAAACACAAACACACACTCTCTACAACCCCTACAAACACTACATCACCTATACACACATGCACACACTATAGCTCGTATGCACACAATTGCTACATCCCCTATACACACACTCTCTACAGCCCCTGGCAACACATGCATTACATTACACCACAAACACAACACGACTAAAACCGACCTTATTACATAATACCACACCACAATCAGCTCACACTACACACATGCAATCCCACAAGCAGGTTTAAAACACATGCACAATACTCTTTCCTGGACCTTTTGTCTCCTGGTATCCCATTTATAGAGACACCAGAGACAAGTTGCAAGGAAACGCAGCGCAGGCATGTTATTAAATTTGCTTGCACTGTGCAGAACAAATACAGGGCCCTTTTCTCATGCTAGAGCTCTTCAGCAGAGCTCTGCACATGGTCTGCTCTGGAAGAGCATTGAACCAACATGCTCACTTTGAGAGGAGCGATGACAAAACACACCCTCTCTGCCCCGCCCCCTTCTTAGTGGGCCGCTGTGATTAAAAAAGCCCAGGCCGAATTTTTTCCCCAGTTCGGCCCTGCTCCCTAGACGGAATGCATCAGGGCAGTTGAGGTTGTTGATTGGTATGTTAAAGTCCCCAAGAGTGCTAGAGGAGAGAAAGTGGGGTAGCCAGAAAGAAAAGTGTTTATTGACTATCTTAGGGTAACTGGGAGGGGGTAAGGGAGTGGAGGAGGGGAGGAGGCAGCAATAAAGGAGTGGGCTTAAATAGAAGGACAGTGTGAACTTCAAGGGAAGTAAAGGATAGGGCAAGGAGGATAGGTTGAAGGGTACATTGAGGGGAGAGAAGGATGCCTACACCCACAAACAGTCTGGGAGTGTCAATTGAGTCTGGAAGTGTGGGAGAATTGTAGTCCACCGAAATATAAAGAAGCCATAGTAGTGGTATCAGAGGGGGAAAGCCAGGTCTCAGTGAGTGCTAGTAGTGTGAGGGAATTAGAGATGAAGAGGTCGTTTAGCATGTTATATAAATCGTTTATTTTCATTTCTAATAGCCTAATATTTCTAAATCAGTTGATCCAGCCTGTTTCTCATAATGTCTTTTTGTCTCATCTCTGACTATTTCTCCTACTTATATTTTATAAAAATGTGCAGTTTATCTGAAAGCCCTGTCAATGCTTTAATTGTCAGTATTCGTTATGCTTGTGATTGCTGTTGTGGGGCTTATCAAGATTTTTTTTTATTCTTTGCACATAATAAATAAAGATTGACAAAAAAAAAGAATGCACAACTAATCTGTTCATTGATAACATACTGATTACTCTGCCGCAGCCTCACATATCCCTCCCAAACTATTTGGCCACTATTGAAATGTATGGGAAATATTCCTATTACAAACTGAACCCATCCAAACACAGGCGATGGGTACAGGGATCCCTTTAGACCAAATGGACGTGCTAAGAATTTCTTTCATTTTTGACTGGAGACTAGATTATCTCACGTTTCTAGGAATCAAGCCTCCATCACTAACATGTTGCAAGCCTCCATCACTAACACGTTGTGAAAATGGTATTGCTTCCTAAATTCCAATATCTGTTACGTGCATTGCCGATATCACTGGCCAAAATCTTCCTCAATACATTATAAATAATTTTTGTTAGGTTTGTTTGGAATAATCACAAGACTAAAGTTGCGACCACCAGTCCCATACCTCCCAAACTCACGTGGGAGGGAGGTATGGGACTCTCTGATGTTAAACATTATTACAAAGCAGCCGGAGTGACAGCTGTCATAACAATCCAAGCTACCATAGACATACCCCAATAGACGAACATAGAGTCCAACTGGGCAGGGACGCAGAATCTACGACCCCTAATATGGCTTCCTGATGCGAAACGTGCCCTTTCGCAGACTACCCTCCCCACCACGATCTTCACACTTGGAATGTGGGACTCGATTTGTGTCTCCCTGTGCATGGTCGGACCATTCTCATTGGCCATGCAAAGTATAAGTCTTTGTGTACAGACATTTGATCACCGGCCATTAGTCTCACTTGGCTTCATTCATCAATACCAACTGTATGATAACAATCAAAGCCTGCCTTTTCCAGAACTACAAACTAAATTTAACATCCCAAGCAGTGGTGTATCTTGGATTTGTGCTGCCCTAGGCATGACTACACCCTGTTCCAAATTATTATGCAAATTCTATTTAAGTGTTACAAAGATTAAATGTTTTGTTTTTCAGTTTAACTCATGGATGGCATTGTGTCTCACGGCTCTTTTGATCACTGAAAACAATCTCGGACACCTGTGATAATTAGATTGTTGTTATAAGTTTGATTAAAATAGCTTTTGATTTCAGTAAAC
>OW240916.1:224501517-224539493 GCA_933207985.1 Pelobates cultripes
TTTTTTTTTATTCTTTATTTAAGTTGTGCGTATGATTATAACAGTCGCTTGTGAGGTACCCCAAAGGCAGTCCTCTAGCGCATGATAAACAATTTAAATATTGGGGTAGACGTTGGATCTAGCACATTTTTTAAGTTAGTAATGTTATGAACAGTATATATTTACGTTGCTTAAGCATGTCAAAACATAACACGGAGCAACATCGCTTGTATCTTTCTAGATAGTTGGGTTTTACGCTATGTCATAAGCTAGTCAAACATAAAATAATTATACTAAGCTTACATGAGCAAGATTAAAGTAACACAGTATATAATTAGGAGTTTGTAGGCTATAATCACAAACGTATTTGGTCACTGATAGTTACAGATCTAGTTCACTGCACTGTTTATAAAATACACTTTAACATCGAAATATTCATGCTTGTGAAACTTGTGGTAGGTGCTAATATGTTGCCAGAAATAGGCTAAAACATACCAAGGTAAGCTAGAATGAGGCTTTCAAGCATTGCCACATTTGTTTTGTTAAAGACATGTTTGTGGCCCTTTTCTAGCCTGAGAGAGGGAAGGTCTATTACTTATTCCTTGGTGGTGCACGGTGCCCTTACGCCTGTATACATTTAAACATAGTAAGCCTATCAAACTTTGATAATGAGTAGTTGCTGAGGGTATGCATGTACATGTGGGTTGACATGTACAAATGGCTCTAGACCTCGAGGCTGACAGTTTGTGAGTCTTTATTCAGCCCACGCCAGTCAGGGAAGGTCCCGGTGCTCCTATAGAGTGTTCAGTGGTCGAGGTTCCCCCTCCCGTGGGCCACGGAGGGACTCTCTGCCTGCGTCTCCCGCCAGTATCCAGCTTCGCTGTCTTCCGGTCAGCATCGCAGAAAGCACTGTGAGCTGTCAATTGTGGAGTTGCGCCCTGCTGGATGAGGGTAGTTGGGGCAGATGAGGTGCGGGCGGGTCGGGCATGTCGGTGGGACCATCCCCGAGGCGCGGGGGCACGAGTGCTGGTGCCCACGATACCTGGTGCTGTTTTCCTCCGTGCTGGCCCCCGGCTCTGCCGGGGAGGTTCCCTGGAGGTACGAGAGGGATACACGCTCAAACGGCGTCGGACTGCCGGGCGGATCCATGCCACCACCACTCTTATCGCCATCTTAAAGGTTCGTCTCTGGGCATGGAGCTTTGTCCAAAGGCTGGTGTAGATCCGCTCGTAGAACTCCTGTGATTGCTTAGGAGGCTTGATTAGTGTGCGTTTTGTGGTAGGCTGTGTCCGTGTCACCATTTTGTTTGGGCCTGGACAGTCCTATGTTACCTCATGTTTTGTGCGCTTGGCGTCCGCCATTATTCCCTGCTCTTGTGCTGCAAGCTTGCTGTGTGAGTTCATCACTTGTCTCCTGGGTAGCCAGGCTTTCTCCCAGGTTTGGATCAGGATAACCCCCACCGATCCGGGGGGGGTGGGGAGCGTTATGCCTCCCGGGCTGCTAGCGAGAGGACGGGGAAAGTGGCCGTCTCTCCCCAGTTCCCACAGGCCGCATTCATGCATCGTTGGGCTCCGTGCACCGATTCTCTCAAGACAGGTATCCGGTTGTTCAGTGGGGCACACTGAGCTCAGGTAGGGTCGTCTTGTGTAGATGGGAGCTTTTTTGCTGATTATTAAGCGGTTTCCAGTTTTAGCTGCGGGAGCTCTGCAACCATGTGTGTGGTCAGGATGCTGGTCAGGCTCCGCCCCCCCTATAAAGTGTTTTTAAACTTACTGTGCGTAATAATTTGGAACAGTGCATTGTAAGTTTTTTATGTTTAAAAAAAAAAAACCTCCTGTTATCATTAGGTTTGTTCAATAAAATTTGAATTGTACTCTTAATAGTTGATAACATGAGAATTATGCTGACTGTTATTTACACCAATTAATTAGGTAAATGAGAAAAATATCATTTGCATAATAATTTGGAACAGGGTGTAAATTCAGGTACCCCCTAATCTAAATTTGCCCCACCACTTCGTGTCAAGGCCACTTTTTTGACTGACAGACGCACGCCCTCATTGACACATGCACTGACATACACTCACTGACAGATACACAGTCATTGGTGCCAGGGGTGGGCTGGGCTGGAGGACAGGCAGGCAATTGCCCCCCAGGCCGCCCTAAATCATTTGGCCAAAAATGGCCACTGCAGGGCTGTACATTGGCGGATGCATGGGTTGCACTGCGCCCAGGCTCCAGGAATTGGGGGGCGGCAGGCGGAGCAGGCTGAGGGTCCATACTGTTGTTAAGATGGCACTGGTGTCTGCCAGTAAGTGTGTGTCTGTCAGTGAGTGTGTGTGTGTGTCAGTAAGTGTGTGTGTGTAAGTGTATGTGTCTATTAATAAGTGTGTCATTGAGTCTGTATCTGTCAATGTTTGTGTGTCTGTCTGTGAGTATGTGTGTCAGCGAGTGTGTCTGTCAAGTAAGTGATTGTTTGTCAGTGAATGTGTGCTTCTGCCTGTCAGTGTGTGTCTGCCTGTCAGTGTGTGACAGTGTGCCTGTCACTGTCGCCACCGGTCTACACTTTGAGCCAGCTGAATATCTCGGGAGGGCACAACTGTGGCCAGCTGTCCACCTCTTGCCCCCCCCCCCAAAGACATGAGGCAAACAAGGCACTTGCCTGGGCACTTAGGGCAGAGTTTTTTGCCACCCCCCTGAAAGTGCCGCCATTGGCAAATGCCTTGTTTGCCTTGCGCAAAATACAGCCCTGATCCCAAGTAGATAGCCCTCCCATATATCCAACTAAAATCATACTATATTTATTTCACTTAATATTTATTCTTGATGAAAGTCCCAGATGGGGACTGAAACCTTGATCAAATCTTAGAGATTGTAATAGTTTTATATAAAAACACCTCACCTAGGCAAAAAATGATGGGGGTTTAGTTACATTATATGATCATATATTGCATACGCCTGCCACAACGTCAATATACCCCATTCTTGGAAGGTCCTACTCTGGCAGCCTAATGTTTGCTCTTATGAGATTAATCCACTTACTTGGGAAATACTTCCTTAATGGGACTCTCTGCAATTCAAGGCATGTAACTAAACCCCCATCATTTTTTGCCTAGGTGAGGTGTTTTTAAATAAAACTATTACAATCTCTAAGATTTGAAATCATTGTTTAGTGAACAAGCGAGTGCGCTGGATTCTGTATTTTGTATATTTTGGCCCCAGCATCACCCTATAATGTATGCATTTTCAGGTGAGTGCAGCCCTCTTGGTTTTATATATATATATATATATATATATATAATTGCTTTTTTTCTACTTCAAAATATTGGTCGTTTCAAGGTTAAAAAAATAAATTATACACAGTAAGCAGACACAGACAATCTCACTGACACAAGCACATTGATACACAGGCTCACAGACAGACAATCTCATTGATACATATAAGCTCCCAGACATGAAAACACAAGCTTACAGATAGGCTCACTGCCAGACAATCTCACTGACACACACAGACAAGCTTACTGTTACACACACAAAAGCTTACTACAGAAAAAAACATTGGTATACAAACAGAAGCTAACTAAAGACAAGCTTATTGTCACACATGCTCACCGACACACATACACATGCTCAAAACAGACAAGCTCACTGGCACACACATGCTCACTACAGACAAGCTCACTGACACACATGCTCACTACAGAAAAGCTAACTGACACACACAAGCTCACTAGACAAGATCAGTGACACCATACACTTACTATAGACAAGCTCATTGACATATACAAGCTCACTTACACACAAACTCACTTACAGAAAAGCTCACTTACAGACACATATGCTTCATACAGAAAAGTTCACTGACACACAAATGCCGACTACAGACAAGCTCACTGTCACACACATGCTCACTAAAAAACAAGCTCACTGACACACACAAACTCACTACAGACAAGCTCCCTGACACACACATGCTAAGTACAGACAAACTCACTTACTCACGCAAGCTCACTACAGACAAGCTCACTGACACACCCAGGCTCACTACAGACAAGCTCACTGTCATAAACATGCTCACTGACACACTCAAACGCACTACAGACAAGCTCTGGGACACACACAAGCTCGCTATAGACAAGTTTATTTACACACACATGCTCCCTACAGACAAGCTCACTGACACACAAGCTCACTTACACACGCATGCTCACTACAGACAAGCTCACTGACACAAATGCTAACTACAGACAAGCTCACCGACACATGCATGCTCAGGCACATACATTCTCAAAATCACTGTGATGGGCTGAAGCCTACCTGGCATTGAACACTGTGGGGGCTATTTCCTGCCCTCTTCCTGCAAGCGAGGTCAGCAGCTTGAGTGCGGGGGCAGAGCTTGCGTGTGTGGGTGGAGCAAGTGTGTGAGAGGCAGTCTTTGAATGCAGAAGTGGCCCGAATTGCTGAAAATTGCTAAATGCGGCCGCATGAGCCCCCAGCACCTCCCTCCTTAATTCTCTTGGACTGACACAGGCTGTCACAGTCTGAGGGGAAAAAGATTAGGGCTGGCTGCCTGGCTGCACCTGAGCACAACACATCCTGTGCAACACATTTAGAACTTATCATGAATCTCCAATATTACTGGTACTACATCACCGTGAGACTCACATGTTTACGAATGCATCCAACAGGTTTTGGAATCACAAAGCATCATGGGAGTTGTAGTTCTACAACATCTGGGGATCTACCTTTTGGGCACCCCTGGTATACATCATTTGAATATACATGATATGTGTACAGAGATTAGTCACATTAGAGATTCTTATTGTGCTTGTAAAAGTTAGTGATAGAGAGAAAAAGTGAATACAAATACAGAACGATAAGTCATGCGCTCACTCCCATCACTTCTGGGCGGCAGCAACGACTACAGTACACATCAGCCACAATATATATAGTAAAAACCAAAGAAAAACAACTTATCTGCGCTCTCTCCTTAATCCCTATGTATATTTAAACAAATGGAGGTCATTTAGTTACTCCAATGGCCATTGGAGGGAATGCCCGCCTGCCAACGTCAAGGCATACCCCCCTAAGCGGGTCCTACACTGACCCTTCACCTTGCTTCCTTGAGCTTCTGGCAAGAGAGAAAATAGAGAAAATGTAACTTTTATTCAAATCATCAAACAGTAACTAATATCAGTTCTCACTAAAGTGTTTACAAGCCCAAAATATAAAAAAGTGTGTAACTGTTACACTTTAGTGCTGCTAATAAAAAATAAAATAGGATGTGCAAGATATTATTAGGTAAATCGACCAAACAAACAAGGGGACTTTAATGTTTGTGATGTTTGAGACTCCAGTTTCTCATAGTACATGTACATGTAAGGAGAAAGCATAGTATTATTATAGTACAGTATGGTTATACAATTCCTCAAACACAGACACACACAATAAGTGAGCAGACTTAGTGGTGCTGTCACCATAGAAATATTAATTGAGTACTCCAGTCACAGCAATCTCCAACAGTATACGCATAAGGAGCAAAAAAATGAGAATATCAGAGAATTAAAAGCAAGTAACCTTTATTAAAACAAAAAGACAGTAAATGCTTACTGTGATGGTTTCTGCAGGGTGTTTTTCTTAAAACAGGGTAGATATTGAGTTTTGTGGTCACCTTTACTGCAGAGGTTCTGTGACGTTTGGGCACACTGCTTGTTTGAGGGTCCCTATCGTTCAGTTTCAGCTTTTATCCACTATTCTTCTTTGCCAGTTCCACACTGTTTAACCTCGCAAATGCTCTACTTCAGGGGGGTGAGGTCAAAGTGACGTATCAGCTTCTTCAAATTGCATAGGACACTCCTCACTACCTCTCTTGCTCCAGACTGCAAACTGCTTTCCAGCAGCCAAAGGCCCTGTCATGTCACTGCAATCATGTGACAGTAGAGATCAGGGCGGGAGACTCAAATCAATGGGAATGTGCCTACTGACTATGTAGGGCCTTTCCATAGTGTGTCTAGGACCATCCACACAGACTTCCTGGAATTTCATGTCTAAACAAAGACATTTCACTTACATTTTCTGACAAGTTCAAAAGTTGCCACACCGCCTCTGATTGCCATGGCTCCTTTGGAGCAGTTTTTTTTGGCATTCTCTCTTCAAAGATTATTTTTATTATGCCAGCCATGTTTTCTGGTGAAACGTATTTCACCATCATGTCAAGGAAACTTGGATGTTTCCTGAAATTCTTGAGCAGGATGAGTCCATGCTGTCTGACTTCTGGAATAGGATCTTCAACTAGAGTGGAAAGGACTGGCAGAGCCTTTTTCTTGACATTCCAAGCACTCCACAGAATTTGACTTGCTCCCATTTGCTCCACCGACAGGCGAAAAAATTTGGCAGCACATTCCCTTACTGCACTGTTGGTGTTTGTAAGTGCAATAGTGGGGAAATTAGCCAGCACACATTCAGGTGTCAAAAACTCGAGTGCTGTGGAAAGGGCCTTGTCCACTTTCCTCATTATAGTGCTGGTTGATTTTCCAGCTTTCAGCAGCAGCCCCAAGAGACACTCATCCTGGTCATCTAGCATGCTGCTTTTCAGCTGGCTGAACAAGCTCTCCATGCAGTTGATTGCAGCCACAGAGACATCCAGCCTTATGGCAGATAATTCCTTATTCACAGCTACTTTGATATCCTTTAGATTAGAATTTAGCAGCTGTGGTTTTGTTACAGAGAGTTTTTGAATGATATTAAGGCCTTCAATCTTCTGATGCCCTTCATCGCTAGAAACCAATTTAAATGCCTGTAAAAGGGAGGTATTTCTAGGTGGAGGCTGTGATGACTGTTCCAGCATCTTAAATTTTTGGAAATTGGAATAAGGGGCTGTCCGTTTCGTGGGCTCCTTTGGAGGTGAAGGCTTATAGTCACCAGTAGTAATGGAGACCCTGCTCTCCTTGGACGGTGGCGTGGGATCCTTAGTGAGTTTCAAGCGGACGTTTCCTGCTTGACTTCCATTTTGAATCCCTTTCACCTTGAAATTTCTCAGTTTTCGCATCTGATGGTTTGATGCCAGTGGCGGCAAGGGTTGGTGCAAAGGTTCTCTGCAGATCTTGTTATTGGTGGTGGAACCTTTCATATAGTCTTTGCCCAGAGAGGGATGCATGCTCCTACGCACAGAGGACTGGTCTACCTTTGTCCTAACCTGCCTAGTATAGTCCTGAGAGCAAGAGCCCATTGGCTTTAATTTCAGAAGGTCGTCCTTTTTCATATTTAGGAATAAATTCCTTTAACGCTTTCAATAAAAGATAAAATATAGTCGTAATAGTTTTCAGACTCAAAAGTCAATCTCTTCTCTAGCTTGGCGAGCCAAACTGTGAGCACTCTGTGCATCACCAGGCAGTAATGCTCTAATCCTTTGTGATGTAATAGAACATTAACCACTACCAGTGAGGCTGGCATCATATGAAAACCTGCATAAATGCAAATAATACCTATTGCAGGACTATTTAAACACAATTACAACTGTATAAATCTATTAGAAATAAAAACAAAATCTGTGTTCTCTGTTCAGTGTTATACCCAGCGCCATGCTAAAAAGCCACCAAACTGACATGGTTATTCACTCAAATGTGAACTATTATACTAGTGAGTTAGTAGGCTATTCCCCAAAGGATTATTTCAAATGACAGAATAGAATTGAAAAGGCTGTGCCAAAATACTATTATCACACTATATAATATTATAGAAATATTAACCAAAAATTATCAAAATATAATTTTTAAAAAAAAGGCAAGGTATAGAAGGGGTATAAACCATAAGCACCGGTAAATATAATCACAGCACCTGCACCAGGACCAAACGCATGCTGTACATTGTTTTTTTATTTTATAATCTGTTGATTTATTTCTTATAAAGGACTATACATTATACACTTGTACACAATACAATTGAGCACTAGAACTTACATTCCATATTGTTGTCAGTGACCATGGTAAAGTTGACAGTGAATTTCTATTAATAAAAAAATAAATTTTCCCTTGATATAGAAACTGAGTATTAAAGGAACACTATAGTCACCTAAATTACTTTAGCTAAATAAAGCAGTTTTAGTGTATAGATCATTCCCCTGCAATTTCACTGCTCAATTCACTGTCATTTAGGAGTTAAATCACCTTGTTTCTGTTTATGCAGCCCTAGCCACACCTCCCCTGGCTATGATTGACAGAGCCTGCATGAAAAAAACAAAACTGGTTTCACTTTCAAACAGATGTAATTTACCTTAAATAATTGTATCTCAATCTCTAAATTGAACTTTAATCACATACAGGAGGCTCTTGCAGGGTCTAGCAAGCTATTAACATAGCAGGGGATAAGAAAATCTTAATTAAACAGAACTTGCAATAAAGAAAGCCTAAATAGGGCTCTCTTTACAGGAAGTGTTTATGGAAGGCTGTGCAAGTCACATGCAGGGAGGTGTGACCAAGGTTCACACACTAGCTTTTTTTTTCCAATGTCTGGCAATAACTAGATTGGCAGCAGTTAAAACATGGGTAATTATTATTTTCTCACATTTGGTTTTCTGTGGCCATTTAACTTGAAGTAAAAATGGTGAGAATGGTAACTTAGATTTGATTTGTTTCCCCAGTTGGTTATTTAATCTCCCCCTCCCCCCAAATTTCTGTATATTTGCACACCTTCACTAGATATGACAATAATTTGCATTAGGCATAGCTCATCTCTAGCATGATGATTTTTTTTATTTTTGCTAGCCTCCTAGGGGTTAAATATCATCTGTTAATGGCCTTAAAGTGGTTCTCTATAATGTTCGAACAGTGTACTGAGAAAGTTAAGTTTTTGAGTGAATTTATTAGGTCAGATTCTGTTAGGATAACATTTAAGGCTTTCTCCCATTTACTGTGTAGGTTCCTGTCTATTTTTGGGTCTAAGGATCTTTTAATATTTTTAGCTTTTGAGATCATCCCTTTATCCGTGTTCTGTGTCATAATATTAGCTAGGTATTAAAATTAGCTAATTAAGGTATTGTTGCCTTGATGGAGCTTTTTGTCCAGGGGAAGTTTTTATGTTCTTATATGTATATAAATCTTTTAACACCCCTATTCCTTTTTGGTTCCCATTGGTTTATACATGTCTTGCATGTTTGTCACCTGGGACTGTATTGGGAAATAGTTAGGGACCTTATTTTGTTTTTCCATCTTGTACTTTATATTATACCAAAATTGAATCAACTGTTGGATCATCATAGAGAATACTTCTTGGTCCCCCTTGGTCCGTGTGTATTAACCATGGGATAATATTCTTTAATCTATTTGCCAAAATGGATGAGAACATTTTTATTTCTTTATTTAAAAGTGAAATAGATTGGTAGTTAGTTATGTGATTGAGATTTTTATCTGGTTTTAACAGTGGAATCGTGTTGGCAAACAGCATTTCTTTTGGAAAGTAATTGTTTGCTATAATTTTTAAGTAATTTGCCTGTTAGTTGGTCTTTGAATATCTTCTAAAATAAGGTGGTGTAAACATATGGTCAGGGAGCTTTGTCTTTTTTTAAAATTATCAATAACTTTATTTATTTCTTCTATTTGAATTGGTTGATTTAGGTTATTTATTTTGTCTGCATCCAGTTTTGGAAGTTGTCTGCCGTTTAAATATTATTGTGGTTTATGTGATTCTGTGGTTTATGTGATTCTGTGTTTTGGAAGGTTATATAATGATTGATAGTATTTACTAAAGGCTTTTCCTATCTTTTTAGGTGAATCATAGATTTTAGTTTTTATATCTAAGTTGTGTATTTCCCTGTTGATCTTTTCCCCCCTTAATTTTGAGTTAGTAATTTGTCTGCCTTATTGCCCTTATAGTACCAATTTGTCTTTAAATAGTCTAGATTTTTCGATCTCTGTTCTAAAATGATCTCATTGATTTATTTTTGATCTCCATTATTTGATCTGTTCTAACTTATATAATAACACAAATATATATACATACACATTCCACAAATCTTTGCACTGCAGGCTAGAAGTTCCAATAGGTTAAATGCTGGGTGCCAGGTCCAGGTCATTCATATACAATTGTATGCCAATTGATGATCCGCACTCTCAGACTCCAATTAAAATGTAACTTTTATTCCTTACAATAAAAGAAAAATAAAGGTGCCATAAATCGTCAACGTTTCAGTCCCAGGTCGGGACTTTCCTCAGGACAGGTATTCTGTATATATAATATAACATATATAATTCTGTTAAGGGGAGAACTCTTTTCTTTTTTTAAAATTAGGCCTATTTTGATGAGATGTCCTCTCACGATATTCTTCATGGTGCACCATACTATAGGGAAGAACACTTCCTTATCTTTGTTTTCCCTAAAAGAAAGATCTATCTCTTTCCCTATTTGCTCCCTATTTTGCTTATCTTATATAATGTTGTTATTTAGTCTCCACTTATTTATTTTCCCTATTTTTTTCTTGTTTAGAGTATCCATAACTATATAGTAGTGGTCTTACCAGGTAGTCTCTTTAATGGAAATCTTATTAACTTTATTTTTCATATTTGGGTTAATAAAAAAGGGTCAATCCTTAAGTATATGAGAAAGGTTCTAGAGAAGCAAGTGTAATCTTTTTCCAATGTACAGTATGTAGTATTTTCCTGATATAATTCAAATTGTATCTGTTTATAGTTTGTTGGAATTGTTTTGCAGATAGATTCACTTGTTTACTATGCAACACCTTCCTAAATCCAGATTAAAAATTCTGTTAAAATCTCCAGCTTTAATTAATTCACCATGTCAGATTTTTTCAAAAATATTTCTGAAACAAATTATTTGAAGAACCATTGGGGGCATATAGGTCTACCAGGGTATATCTAAAGTTCTCAATATCACAGATTAAAATTATGAACCTACTCTCCCTTTCAACCACATGATGTATCCTGTGGATGTCCAGATCCTTGTCTATAAGGACACCTACTCTTCTTTTTTTTTATGTTCCAAAGATGCTGTTATCACTTGCGTATATCTAGCTGGTATGAATATAAGGTTACCTGTTTTTTTTTCCAGTGGGTTTCTTGTAAGAAACAGACGTGAGCATTTTCTTTGTTTTTTAAGGTGTTTAAAAACCATAGTTCTTTTATTAGGGGAATTCAGTCCTTGTGTGTTGATAGTAATAAATCTGACCATCCCTAGCCTACATCTGGAGTCAGTTGGAGAAACTGCACCGATCCCATGCATCTGTAAAAAAAGGACATACATATAAACTTACATAAAAAACATAAAACATGGATTTCCTTGTTATAGGAAATCCAATGTGGCCATGCCATTTATGAGGCACTGAACCTAGACTTTTATCATACAGTCTAAATATGGGAGCTCCCCTACTGACCTTGACGAGAAACTTTCTTAGGAGAAGTTACCTGAGGAGGTTGCGGAGGACAGGAAGAGGGGAAGGAAGGTGGGGGAGAAAGGGAGAGAGGAAGAGGGAGAGAACAAAGGAAGAAAAATGTATTCAATAATTCTCTCCTTTGTCCAAACTCTACATATCTCAGGGACAGTATAGCTTTGTTGTTCCTTATTTTACATCCTGATAATTTACAAATAATGCATTTATAATAAGAACTATGCATTTCTATATTATATATTTATAGTTGTATCCTTTTAAAAGAAAAAAAAGGAAAAATGTAAATCTTCTCTCTCTCGCTCTCTCTCTCTTCCTTCTCTCAGTCCAGATTTACATATCTTAGCAGCTGTACCTCTTCATTATTCCTTATTTTGCATTTTGAATTGTTTATAATTTAGTGAATTTACTACCAATTTATTGCCAAAAAGTTATCAAGCATCCTACATTTCCATACTAAGTACCAATGTTTCCATTTTAGGTGAAAGAAACAAATTAATCACGATGGTTGGGAATTTAGTGACAGGTTTTAGGGGGTAGTTAGTCAGCATGTTATGGCCCACAGATAGGTTACTGCGCGTTAGACCAAAATATAGGTGAAGTAGGAACTCCAACTAGGGGATAATAGTTTAACCAGCAGAGGGTGTGAGTTGTATATCAAGCTGCTTAATCTTAACACCACTGAGGCTTAATGATTGCTCAGATTATTTTAGCATATAATATTAGCAATGTCGTATCATAATAAAGATGGAAGTAAGTAAGTAAAATATAAGTAAGTGAGCGTTAAAATTATCTGTTGGTTGACATGCAGCAAGTATTCAGGTGGGCTATTAAGCGAGTCAGTGTTCCAACTTGTGGAAGGCTTGGGTTATTAAGTTCCGAGTCAACTGATGCCATGGCTTGGAGGAGGACGAAAGTGGCTCTGCGGCAATGTGAGACTAGGTCCAAGCAAGACTGCCACCCAGCCCCAGGCCGTCATGAAGACCTGCAACCAGCTTCCACGAACTTGGGAACACCCAGAGGATACCGAGTTCTCCCCTATAGGGGGATGGCAGTTGATCATGATGGGCTGTCGCCGCCTGCGGTGTAGGATCTTCCACGTCGGTGGTCGATGCACCGGGATAGAGTCCCTTTTGGTCTTCAGCCCAGGTAGGCCACAGGTATGAGGCTGTAGCAATGTTTCTGAAGGAGCGCCCAGGGAGGGCTCTCTCATCTCCCACCTCGCCTCCTTCCACTCTCCAACCGGCATCGTTGGTATCTCAAGGCGGGCTGATAGTTTGGCCCAGAAGTTGTCAAAGATCATGGCCAGGCATTGCTTTATGGACTTGTATGCTCCATGTGTAGTCTTGGTAGGTTCTTGTGCACAAGGTGGTAGAATGTCCGCCATCTTGTGGGATTCTGCCTTTTCCACTGCCTGTGTCAATGTTGGTGCTGGAAGACAGCAGAGAGTAGTGTGGTTCACCAGTGGGATATGGGATAACCCTCACCGGTTCAGGGGGATAGCTTTTCGCCAATCAGAGAACTGGGAGAGCGGCCGTCTCTCCTCAGCTCAAGCTCAAGTAGGCCGTGAGCCCCGGTCTGGATACCTAGAGTAGAACTGGCTTGTGTCGGGTATCTTTGGGTGCACCGTCGGCAGCTTATTAGGGTGAGCACTGTTAAGGGTCAGAATGAGCCTATACCCCCCCAGCTAGACCCAGGTTTTTGGTGCCAGGTGTGCGCGCTCAAACCGAGCACGTCTGATCCGACCGGCAGTCAAGCTCCGCCCCCCAACTAGAAGATTTGAAAATATTCTCCAACTCATGTATAGTTACCTACATTTTATAGGTAATCTACAGTTACCCGCAGCTCTGGTTTCAATTCCCTACAAGGGTTTGGATTATTTTTACAAAGGATAAGATAACTATAAGTATTTGTGCCAACATTACCAGTAGTCCTTTCACGATTAAGTTTAATTTTTGTTAAAGGAACACCTCAAGCACCATAATAACTACATCTAGTTATAGTGGCTATGGTATCAGCAGTAATCAGACTATGTTTCACTGTAATCAGTCAAACGATTTTTGAATGGTTTGACGTCTTCCATATAATCCACTAAACCCTCCATTGCAGTAGAGCTAACGTAAACTCCTGCTTATGAACTTCTGGCTCTCTGGAATTAATAGTGAAAGTGGGAAGTTGCACCTGGAGGACTCCAGTTAAAAGGTCAAACTATTCAAAGACAGACAAAAAAATAGGATGTGCAAGATATTATTATTATTAGTATTATTTGGTAAGTAAATCGACCAACCAAACAAGGGGACTTAAATGTTCGTGATGTTTGAGACTCCAGTTTCCCACAGTACATGTAAGGAGAAAAAATAGTAATATTATAGTGCAGCATGGTTATACAAATTGAGTACTCCAGTCACAGCAATCTCCAACAGTATACACATAGGGGGTAAAAAAATGGAGCGTATCAGAGAATTTAAAGCAAGTAACATCTATTGAAGCAAAAACACAGTACATGCTTACTGTGATGGTTTCTGCAGACTGTTTTTCTTGAAACAGGGTAGATATTAAGTTTTTCTGTCACTTTCACCACAGTAGTTCTGTGACATTTGGGCATAATGCTTGTTTGTGCTAGACCAGGGGTGTCCAAATTTTTTTCAGAGGGCCAGATTTGATGACGTGAACATGCGTGAGGGCCGACCATTTTGTCTGACATTCTTTGAACCATTCAAATTAAATGCAAATTAACTATTTTATGCAAAATTTATTGCAAGCGACATACTTTTCATTTCATCTCTTTATTCTGTCTCTCTTTATTCTGTCCCTTCTCTCTTTTATTCTGTCCCTTCTCTCTTTTATTCTGTCTCTCTTTATTCTGTCCCTTCTCTCTTTTATTCTCTCTTCATTCTGTCCCTTCTCTCTTTCATTCTGTCTCTTCATTCTGTCCCTTCTCTCTTTTATTCTCTCTTCATTCTGTCCCTTCTCTCTTTTATTCTGTTCATTTATTCTGTCCCTTCTCTCTTTTATTCTGTCCATTCATTCTGTCCCTTCTCTCTTTTATTCTGTCCCTTCATTCTGTCCATTCTTTCTTTTATTCTGTCTCTCTTTATTATGTCCCTTCTCTCTTTTATTTTGTCCATTCATTCTCTGTCCCTTCATTCTCTGTCTTCAGGGAGAAGGAACCTAACCCTGCGACGTCGACATCCAAGAGATCGCGAGAACTCTGCAGACGTCCGTCTGCGTTCTCACGATCTCTTGGCCCCCAGTGAATCCCGCGCACCGCTCAGGACCATGGCGTTCAAAGATCCAGGGATCCTGAGCAGCGCCGGGGATTCACTGGGGGGCCACAACAGATTGGATTAGCCAAATAACCTGTGTGGCCGTACTAAACCGGAACGCGAGGCTTGTTGAATTGTATAGTTAAAGATGGGCCCTGGCGACCCCAGCTTCCTCCTCTGGGTGTATATATAGCAATACTCGCTATGTATATATGAAAATATAGTGCCTAGGCAGTCCTGGCCCCTTACAGCTGTACCCACTCAATTGTGGACTTGCCTCCAGCATCTACGTCCCAAAATGACAGACACCCGTGGGAGGGATGCAAAGGGGGCAGAGCCAGTGAAGCAATTGCGTCACTGGGTCTACCTGAGTTACTGGCGGGTCAGCCTAGAGTAAATGTCATGATGCCTGTCAATCATACTGGGAGCGGACGATGCAGAGAGAATGGTTTCAGTGCTCTCTGCAGGGTCCTAGTTCCCTGATTGTAGCATGAGCTTATCGAAATGCTATTACTTATGGGGATATACTGTCTGCCCAGCCTTGTGTTAGATCATTCATTGTGTATGTCAACATTTACACAGAAAGAATGTTCATTCTTCCAATAAGGGAAGGATTAAGACCCCACAGTACCTTAGGCAGGTTTACCAGTGTAGGACCCCTACTTCATTCTTCAAATAGGGATACAGGTGCTTATGGTTACCTTATGGATAATCACGCTCTGTTCCCAGAGGTATTTATGTAGTTATTTCCACCAAAATAAGACATGGGGCAGAGCATGTATGTGTGTCAAATGTGCACTGTCTAGTCTTTGACAGCATGCTAAACACTCAAAACGCATTAGACTGCATATTCCTTCCCACTCCAATCTCCTTTTCATACGTGGTTTTCATATGGCTAAATAAAGGCACTTTCTGGTAAAGGATATATGTATAATTTGCATTATCATCCTACGGTACTTGCATTATGTAATCAGAATCTATATGCAAAGAAGATGTCATACCAATCCACCACATACTTGTAGATGCCTACAATAGATATGTCACTGTATTTGTATTTTTAATGCATTGCCGACCAAACCTCCAGTTTACTTTTGCTGTTGGAAAACAGCAGCAATGCAATAAATAATCTACACCCATTTGCATCTCACAACCTCGGAAAATCTGCAAAGTTTTTTTTTCTATTCTCAGTACAGCTTGAAGAATTAACTTTGAATCACATGATTTTATGTCACGCTCAAGCTTTGAATTTTCAGAAGGTAATTGCCCTGTTCTATTTTTGCTTGCTTAAAAAAAATCCCCAATAAGGATATGTCTGTTGTATCGCTTTATTTGTTAATTTACATATGAAACCCGGTGAACCCAAATGCAAATAGTTTTAACTGGTTTTTCAAGTCTTCTACTTCCTAGGGAAGGGACGCCGGACACAAATATAGCTGTTTGCATAACAGGACTTAAAGGAACACACTAATTAAAAATATATATAAATTTTTCTATTCTGATGTGTTCCTTTTTTTGAAAAAAATTGGACAACTTTTTTAACCATTAAAGGAACTATCCAGTCCCCTAAAGCATTTCCGCTTGCTGGAGTGCTTTATGGGTTAACTGCATATCCCTGCAGTCAGGTCCAGATTAACATAGGGCCTGACGGAGCTGCAGCTCCAGGCCCAGGCCCATTGAATAGGCCCATTTAAAAAAAAGGTTTTTACACACTACTTTTGGGTTTGCTATCTGACTGGTATTTTACCAGCACAGCCGATATTTAAGGCGGCCCGGCTGTGCCGGTATTGCAGTAATACCGGCAATATAAATGAAGATATTTTTCTCGGTATAAACGGAGATTACTCTGCAATACCAGCACCAGCCAGTAGGGGTCACTGCATGTGGTGTGGAGAGAGGCAGGGATAGGAAGTTACAGCATATCCCTCCCTGTCTCTCTCTACTCACTTATCAGTGGGGGAGCAGCTACACAGCACAGAGAGTTCAGATAACAGATCCCAGTGTGCAGAGACAGACTACAGCTCAGGGAAGTGAAGGAAGGAGGGGGAGGGGGGAGGCAGCAGGGGAATATGGGACACTGAGACACTAGGGGACATATGGGGACACTGAGACACCAGGGGACACAGACACTAGGGAACACTGAGACACTAGGGGACACTGTGAGACATCTCACAGAGAAGCTTCACTTAAAGAGGTACACCCAGAGAGTATCCTCTGCAGAAACGCTCGCTGTTGGCTATTAAAGGTAGAGAAGCTGAAGGACATTGCTGCTGGCACCGAGAACTTGGAGCACATCTACTGCTATGGTGGAGTAATTTGTTTCCTGCTGTTTTTGTGATATTTCATTTATAACCATTTCCAATCGTTTTTCTTCAATTATAACAATCCATCTACATTGCCCTTATTTGGGGGTCCACAGGTTGCCTAGGACCATCCACACAGATGTCCTGGAATTTCATGTGTAAACAAAATTATCCGACAAATTCAAAAGTTGCCACGCCGCCTCTGATTGCCATGGCTCCAGCTGAACCCTGGTTAGGCCTACAAAATATATTGGCCTGGTGAGTATAGCATTAAATCTTGGCCTACTCCTTCCTAACTGTTGCACTTAACAGAAATAAGCACTGAAGGTCACATGGCAAGAAGACATCGTTCCACAATTTATTCCTCTCTGCTGCCACAGTTATCCAGGAAATAAAGATTCAGATAAATATTTGTCTAATAGCAGTAGCCTTCCTCCCTGACTTCTTATCCTCACACTGAATTGGAGTGAAGTAATCCCATCTTGCCACTTACCTTTATTTAAATGTCTAATTCCTCGTACAGGATCTTCTATACCGGAAGGGCCGCCATTTTGTTTTCCTCTAACCGTGATGTGTGCTGTTCGCCCCTTCTGTGGGACTGGTTTTACTGAAGGACTGTGGGTAAATCTGATTGGCAACTGAAACAGAACCCTGCTTTAAGCCCCGCCCACTGCCGAGTTTTGTCAACCTGACTTCTACACATGAGTTAAAATAGTCCTTGCTTTCCTATATGTATGTTACGAAAATGCTCTAAAGAGATTCATATTTATGGAAAGCAGATTGGTTCAAGTTCATTTTTGATGACAGAGCCACTTTAGGGTTATTCGCTTGGTTCCGAATTTGTAGTGACAAATTTGGAGTAACGAGAACATAATTTGGTGTAATTAGCTGCAGTACAGAGGCAAAAAATTGTAACTAGTAAACTAATTTCTGTATTTATCAACTTTCTACATGGGCAAGGTTGCTCCCAAAGGCTTTCTAATGAAGTTTATAACTTCTTTACATTGATAACATAATTGGGTAGGTAGGCAGGATGATAGATATTTTAAGTGAGATGATAATCACTATTGGTGGTAAAACAATTATGGGATTTATTTAATAGACTGCAAATTTTAAAGAAATTAAATATATAAATATCAAAACCTAAAGAATACTCCAAGCACCATGACCACTTCAGTGTTTTGAAGTAGTTATGGTGCAAGGAGTGTATATGTGCAGCATTCTAGTATGACATGCTGCACATAAAGAGATATGTGCGACCGCTGCCGGGATATATAACTCCACCTCTAGTATCACCATTAACCAGCTTTGAACAAAAGTAGCGACCAAAGGAGCTGAAAGCATTGCCGGCTCAGAGAATTTTTCCACTTTGACTACTTTTGCCTTAAATTGAAAATTCTCTTTGAATTCAGTTTGAATTCTCACTTTAGTGAATAAGCTGTAAGCTTTTTTTTTTTTTGCATTAAAACATAATGCTTAAGGTAAGAAACAATGAAGGATTTATTAACACAATGAAATTATCATGTTAAATACCTTGTCTACTTTTGCAAAATCTGTGTAGATAATTTAAATGGCTGGGCAGCTAACATGTATAGGTCTGGCCAGCAAACCAAGCTAGCAAAATTGCAAGTTGGGAAATTTAAATTGGAATGTCTTTAATTAGCCTTTGTAGCAACACAAAATATTGGTAGATTTATTTATTAGGGAATTGTCGCAAGAAAAGAATATCGCTCAACCAAAAAATAAAAATCGTAATAAATATATTATGTCTTTCATCTGGAAAATAAAACTGAACTACTGAACTGAGGTACTAAATATTTTGAGGAACATAGGGAGATGTGAACAGTGAAATTTATGGCAATTAATGGCCGCATGTTAAACTAATAAATGGCAAATGCAATACCCATAGTTTAAAAAATATTGCAAACCATTCCATTATACCCTTGTGTTAGGCTTCAGAAATTTTAAAGTGGCAGTTATTTAGACGTATGTATATACATTCTATAATCAGATTATTACATATTTAACCCCTTAAGGACCATTCTTCTGGAATAAAAGGGAATCATGGCATGTCAGACATGTCATGTTTCCTTAAGGGCTTAAAGGGACTGAATAGGCACAATAACAACTTCATCAATATTACATTGTTATAGTGCCCAGAGGTCCCTGGTGCTTTCTTACCTGAAGGCTTGTTCTCTAGCACCGGATTTTCCTGTATTCAGCGGCATCCAGTTCCTTTAATGCAGTTTCAGAGTGACACCGCTGGAGAGCAGCCTTGGGGGTTAAACTGTTCAAGAATGGTTTAACCCCTTCAGGTAAGAAAGCGCAAAGTGCCTCTGATGGAGAGCAGCATTTGAGGTAAACTGTTCAAGAATGGTTTAACCCCTTCAGGTGAAAAATAAGCGCAGAGTGCCTCTGGTGGAGAGCAACATTTAGGGTTAAACTGTACAATAATGGTTTAACCCCTTCAGGTAAGAAAGCGCTTACACTTTAAACATTTTTTATTTTATTTATTATTTTGTTCTGTAAAAAATCTTATCAGCTAAACATTTCCTCCAGAGTATGGCTACATTGTGCACGTGCAACTTGATAGATATAATTCTGATGTGGTAGTTGCTAGCTTGACACAGTGTTCTTTGAAAGAAAAACTCTATATACAGGTCAAAGGACTCTACATTTATTAAATGATGATTGTTTTAAATAGATGGCCAACTGGATGAAGTTGAATAAATTAACTTCTCAGAATCATTGATTCCTGTTTGATTGGATTCACACGTTATTTCTAAATCTGATAGATCTGAGCTGGGTTTCTTTTCGATTTAATTGATCCCATAAATTAAAAATAAATAAATGTCTTTCTCTGAGCTGTTGCCATTTATCACCTCTTCCATTTCCATTTTAATGTTTGCTATTTATTTCACAGTTATGTACATATTTTGAATGGTTAACCTTTTTTTCTGATTTTATTAAAGTGACACTATGGGTATCAATACAACTTTAATTTATGACAGCATAAATCTATGGGGGAGGAGGAGGGTTTCTTCCAAAATTCAGTTTTTGCACAAAAAATCGAAATATTTTACAGAATGTTGAACCATAAGCCTGCCTTCTTAGTGGTGCCCCATCAATCTAAATAAAGACTTCCTGATCAGTCTACACAACTCAGGAACTAACAACCATGGGTGTAGAAACCCCCACAAATCTGGGGGGATAGTATTCTTACTCGCCAGGTATAGTTGTTTATCCCATTGTACAGCGCTACGGAATTTGATGGCGCTATGTAAATAATAAAATAATAATAATAATGTTAAATTTTAAGTGTGTGTGTGTGTGAAATAATATAATGTGAAGCATATCAGTGTATCGCATAGCTCCACAGCAATACAACTGACAGTAATGTGTGAGGTGCAAGTACATCACAGAACACCTCAGCAATAAAATGCATGGGAAAGTGCAGTGTGTGAGTGTATCACAAGCTCTACAGCAAAATAACTCACAGGAACGTGCAGTTTGTGAGCGTATTATAGATCGCCTCATCAATACAATGCACTGGAATGTACAGTGTTTTAATATATATCAGCCAACCCAATGCGTGGCAAAACACTGCGCTGCACCAATCAGCATCTCCTCACAGAGGAGCAACACTGTGCAACACTGGACTAGGAAGCACCTCTAGCCGCCTGATAAGGTATTCCTCGGCAGTAATGTAAATACTGCCTTTTTCTGAAAAGGCAGTGCGCTTACATTAAAAAGCCTGCAGAGACATGCTATAAACACCAAAACTACTACGTTTAGCCGTTGTGGTTCTGGTGACTATAGCGTCACTTGAATATAGAGGGGAAAAAAGAATCATCACAAATGTATGAAATAAAAATGTTATTTTTATTTTTTTTTGTAAACAATAAACAAACATACCCCTTCCGTTCATATTACTAACCCCCATACCCCTTCCGTTCATATTACTACCCCCTATACCCCTTCTGTTCATATTACTACCCCCATGCCTCTTCTGTTCATATTACTACCCCCCCATACCGCTTCCGTTCATATTACTACCCCCCTATACCCCTTCCGTTCATATTACTACACCCCTATACCTGTTCCGTTCATATTACTAGCCCCCATACCCCTTCCGGTCATATTACTACCCCCTATACCTGTTCCGTTCATATTACAAGCCCCTCCTATTCATATTACTACCCCCCACAGCCCCACCCCCTCTAGTCATATTAGTACCCCCCTCCATTCATATTAATACCCTCTCTTACCCCCTCCATTCATATTTGTACCCCCTCCTAACCATCTCCATTCATATTTGTACCCCCTGCTACCCCCTCCATTCACATTAGTACCCTCTTCTACCCCTATTAGTAACCTTCCACCTCCTTCCATTCCTATTAGTAGCCCCTAACCCCTTCCATTAATTTTTCTACCCACCCCCCTCCCCAAATTATATCTCCCCTCTAACCCTTCCATACTAAATACCTGGCAGTGGCAGGGCAGGGCAGGCATCTGCTTTTTTTTTTCAGAGCCGGCGTCTGAGCTTATAATGACGCCAGCTCCACTCTGCCCCTTGCACACGGTTGTCCCCCTCCCTGCCGTTTTACCGCACAGAGCAGGGGAGGGGGACGCACGGTGTACGGTGTAAGACTGAGCGCCGGTTAGTCACGTGACACCCGGCGCTCCTATGCAGAGCGGGAGGGGGAAGCGCTCCCCCTCCCAGTGTACATTGCGTGCGGTTCCATTATGGAGCCGCACGCAGCCTGTCAGGGGGACGGCATACATCACTTGTCAGTCTGACAAGTGATTTTTGCGCTCCCCTTCGGCCGGCGGACTTGGGGGGAATTTCTGCATTATCTGTCCCCCCCGGATGATTTCCTTGGAAGGATGCGTCCCCCCCATGCCCCTAGGTTCCTACGCCCGTGCTAACAACTGGAAGTCAAGTAGCCTGCATCAGGACAGGATACACAGGCAAACACACAGTAAGGATATTGTCTGTTGTGTCTGACTGTCTGCAGCTTGAATGTAGATCAAATGAAGTATAGGCTAAACATTATACCCCATGGATGGCTAACAAAATGAAACAAGTAAGAGGTGATGTCAATACTGCTCTCATTGGGAGAGTTCTGAGTTTAGCCAAACCTGGCATTGTCTGGATTTACTGCATTGCTGCTAGTGTGAAGATTGGAAGAAAACTACATTTTAGTAAGGTATCTAGAAAAGCATTATGCAAAGTTTTTATTAATGTGCATTTTAACCCTAGGATTCCCTCCCACTGTGTTCCATGCAGTTAACCTTCATTGAGGTGTAATGTTTAGCCCACATCGGTACTTTCCTCTGCTCACTAGTAATGTACAATGAAGCTGCTTAATTTAACCCAAAACCTTTTTGCAGACATTCAGAGAAGGAACAGTGACATATTTAATGTGTCTGCCACAGTGTCCCTCTTCTAACGCAGGCAGATTGGCAATCACAACACTCAGTGCTTTCAATGTCTGAGCAGTGTTAATACACTGATAAGGAAGTCTTTTTTCTGTAATGAAAGGGTGTGGCCAAGAAGGCAGGTTTATGGAGCATTGCACAAAAAAAAAATGTTTTTCAAGAACTACAAAAATTAGAGCGTCCTAAACACATTAATAAGGCCAAATGCATTAAAATCATACTGGTGCCCAGATTGTCTCTTTAAGAACACAGTATTGAAACAAACATGTTTTAAATTGTTGGATTTTAATAAATTGTTCAATTATACATTTTTAAATAAAGAAACACATTGCAAAGGGCAACTATTACTAGATTATTTTATATATATTACTCCAGAACAGTTTATAGCAGAAGACATAAATATCATTTCTGAAAAGAATCTCACATAGTCCTTAACACTGATGCTGTAACCCTGTTAAATGCTACAATTTGTCTCGTGTCTATAGGTTAGGATTATCCATCATGTGAACAGATCTGTCAGGACGTTTAGCATTTCCACATTGTTTACTTTTCTTATAGACATTATATGTGGCTAAAACTGACATTTTCATCTTAAATTGCTTGTCATGTATATATGTGTGTACGAGCATATCTTGTTTTCAAATCTGCGTTACACTGAGTAACATTGTTACTGTTAGGAGGTCTCTAATATAGAAGCAGTGCTGCCTGAGATTAGTGCGAGTTACACTTCTGAGCAACCGCTGCTATCATTTATTCAGACAAATAATGACAGGCATGGAGAAGGCTGGGAAGGGGGCACTGGATACTAAACTTTCCGTTTAAACCATTCATGAACAGTTTAACTCATAAAGGTAAGCTGGTGCCAGGCACCTTCTGGCACCATAACAACTTAATTCCAATGACGACAATACACGTTACTGCAAAGTATCCTCTATTTTACATGTGTACTAGATATTGTGTGTCTAATAATATCTATCCTTTGAGAAGTTATTCACGCAGTGTGCTTTAGAACTTTTTATTACCTTCTGCTATTGATGTTTCATCTCACATAGACCAGGTTTCAACAAACTCCTGGAATAAGAGAGTCATAGCTCCTAAAATGTGACTACCTGCTCCAAACAAACTTATGAATTATACCTGTAGAACTAAATTAACATACTTTTATGCCAGTCTGTGCCATAGACATTGGAAGTAGCCTAATGTAAAAAAGTAATCAAGAACGGAGCATAAAATTGCCCAAAGTAAATTTGACTTTTTTATTCGGTAATACTTTAGGATGATGCTGTACCAAGCAGGGCAGATGCACATCATCATTTTACCAAGTAAGAAATGATCTAAAACAGATGTATCTCCACAATTATAAATACTTAATGATCAAACATCTCACTAAAGTTACTTTACTCACAATCCAATCTCTCGTTATTATTTCAGGTAGCCAATAAAAAGTGGTCAGTTGCTTTGCTCTAGAATAACCCTCCCCATATGGTTTATGTAGGTGTAGATAACTCTAAATCTTGCTCCTACACAAACTTCTTGTTTCAAGTAAATGTCAAAGGAGTGTTGGAGAATTATTACTGTGCGTGAATTAGACAAGTACAACGGAGGGTTCGCGACACAATAACTATTGCCTTCAAAGTTCCTCCTTATCTTGTAGTCTGTTCTGGAAGCTACTGATTATATTAAGCCTCTTTTGAAGGTCTTCCTTCTTAGATTCACTCATTTTGTTCTTCTCAATCAGACTGGCAATACGCTCATGCTCACTGTTCGCAAACATATCCCCTTGTTCCATTATCTTATCCATGATTTTAACATACTGTTCCGCAGACTTTTTGTCTGCTTCACTTATGTCCATCAACTTGGCGTGAGCTATCTTCAGTAGGTTAGCACGCTCTTCTTTCGTAGGTAAACTCATAAATTCTCCGGCCAAGCCATCATATTCTTCAAGGCACCCTGGCATTCCCATATATACTCCTTTAGATTTTAGCCAACGCTGGATAGCTGTTGTCTTCACTGGGCCAGTGTAGACTATTGGATTGTTAATGTCACCATCCACAAAGAAGTAATAATATGGAAAGTTGTCCTTATCCAAGTTGTATCTCTCACCAAGCTCCAAATTCAATTTATCTCCATAATCTGTTGAATAACATTACAAAACTGTAAGAACATTATAGCAAACTGTTTTCTTGAATCAATAAACATAGGATTTACATTGTATGCAGAGGATACCATATTCTACATTAAAGGGATAAGCATCAAAACATATTTAGCTTAATGAAGTAGTTGTGGTGTACAGATGATGACCCTGCAGTCTCATTGCTCAATTATCTGCCATTTAGAAATTAAATCACTTTTGTTTATGCAGTCCTAGCCATTTCTTACTGCAAGTGACATACACAGCCTTCCTAAACACTCCCTGTAAAGAGAGATCTAATGTTTAAACTTCCTTGATTGCACATTCTGTTTAATTTAGAATTTATATCCTGTACTGTTAATGGCATTCTAGATCCTACAGGAGCCTCCTGTGTGTGATTAAAGTTCAATTTACAGAGCAGGAGAAAATAACTTGCATGGTAAGTTCAGATCTAAATGAAACCAATTTCTTTTCATGTAGGCTGTGTGAGTCACAACCAGGGAAGTGTGTCTATAATGCATAAACAGAAACAAAAGTTAATATCCCTTTAAGAAATTGAATATTCCCAATCCTTTGGCTTGTCCCGTGTTCCTTTTTCAAATAGTGGTTCCCTGCATTTCTTTTCATTTCTTTTTCAAATTTAAAGGTTTTCTGGGAAAATTTCGTTTTCAAATCTCAATAAAGTGGTTATAGTGTCTGGTGTACCCTGATGGCATTTTGACTTTTAGTGTTAAAACATTTTCAAATGATTTAATACAGAACCAGTGTCCCCAGGCACCTGTCATGCCACCGCTCCTCTACTGCTTGGCTAATGCAGAAGCATTCACTCAAGCACCAATGGGAGGCAATAATATAGGCCAGTATGTGAGTTGATGCTTTCAGACTATCAATGGCCATCCATCACAAGTACAGCTTAGAAAATGTTTGCAGGTTTACACAGGTCTATTCATTAGAAGCCTTTGAGTTGACCATTTAACTGGCTCATGAGCACATGCGTGCAATCTGAGCCGGCATGGGGAGGAAGGTGGGAAAATAAAATGTAAATAAATAACTGAGCTTATTGGGAAGCAGTAAGGACTACAGACATGAATGGAGGGACAATTCAGAATGGACTGATTATGGACATAAAATATGCACCGAATTTATATTAGGCAGAACACAGTTCTGTAGCTAAACCCCCAGCACACAAGTGCCAATATCTCAATATGTGCGGTGTTTCAAGCAGAAACGCTGCATATACTGACTTCTACCACAATGACAACTTCTAAAAGCAGTAGTGGTCATAGTGGTTGGAGTAACCCTTTAATTGGGGTTACACATCTAAAAACAAAATAACACCCATTCATTCTCATTAAATATTTTGGTATACAGTTAGATTTCCAAATATCATTTGTTTAGACAGGCCATAACTAAATAATATACTAAGAAAACAACATTGTAGAATAATTGCTAATGTCTGTCCTATCAGTACAGGTATCTAATCTATTCATCTTGGAAATCTAATAAAAGAGAGCATTCTCAATGCCACTAGGTTTTCCATGATCCTATACTACCCATTACTATCATAAGTTTAAAGGGATACTATAAATGCCAAGAATACAAAGCTGTATTCTAGGCCCTATGGCTCCCTCTGCCTTCCCCTTCCCTCACGTGTGTCTCCCGATCCCCATCCCCGCCACCCAACGCAATGAATAAAGGGCTAAAAACACTTTATTTATTTACCTTATTCCAGCATTGATGTCCGTCGGCGCTTTGTCGCAGCACCGCCTCCTCCTCCATGGCAAATGACCCGGGCGCATTAGACTTCACCCTAGGAAAGCATTGAATAAATGCTTTCCTATGATAAAAAATCTGACGCTGCATGTCCTCATGCAGAGTGTGAGGATGTCCAGCTTCGGATACTGGACCAAAAGTCTGTTTGGATGCAGGAAGTGCCTCCAGTGCCTGTCTCGAAGACCGCCACTGGAGACAGACTTAGTGCAGCAGTGTAAACATTGCAGTTTCTCTGGAGCACTACAATTAGCTGAAGTGGTCTGGGTGCCTATAGCGTCCCTTTAAATTAACTATGCTGGCCAAAGTCAGACATGTTAACCTTTGTTTCGACCACACCCGCTTATTTGGAAAGCTGGGGCACTACCTGATCAGTAGGTCACTCTAGCACTCCACACTTCCTCTAAGCTTTGGTCCCTTTCCAGCATTTTATTTATTATTTCACATTGTAAATGGAAGTGTTTACCTTATCTTAAAGAGTTTTGCAATTGCGGAAAAACCTTCCAGAAAATGTTAACTCTTTCAGCTGTGTATGATGTATAAACATGTCCGAGGCTGAAGTTTCATTGTCATTGAATTTTTTATACATATTTATATTTTGAAAATATAATTTCCTTGCGCACAGTGTGCATATGATGTATTTTATTAATATGAAATTCTATATATATTAACCTAGAACATTATTCATAATATATTCCTCTATATTCTATTTCACTGAGTCTTTCTGAATATTAAAAAAGGAACCGTGACTTCTCTGGAAATAGATGACTGAACAAAGCATTCAAAATCACCTATAAAATGTGTTAATTTTTTTTTCCATGATATACTCTGTTTTCTTTTAAATTTATATTAACGATTTAGCAAACTACATCAAAATCAAGTTGAAAAAAGGCAAGGCAACGGCAAAGGCAACAATGCAAATGAAGATGGGGAACATAAACATTATTCCATTACAAAGTTAACTGACAAAGTTTATAGTAAGTTTAGAAATGGTTTTATATACATTTCATACTTTTCTTGTGTTATTCTTGTTTATATATTTTAGTAATGCATGCCTCTTAAATATCCTTGGAAGTATCAGTTCCCCTTTAAGCCCTTAGTGACCAGACCACTCTCCACTTCCATTCTGTCCCTTAGCAAACTCCCCTCCCCTTCTGTCCCTTAGTGCTGTCCCCTGCTTCCCTGTTCCTTAGTGATCTTCGCTGCCCCCAATTTCCCTTAGAGTTCTCCCCCCTACCCTGTCCCTTAGTGGTCTCTGCTCTCCCCTGTCCCTTAGTAGTCTCTCCTCTTTCCCCACTCCCTCTGGTGATCTATTTTCTCCCTCCCTCCTCATGGTGGTCGCTTCTCCCTTGGTTGTCTTTCTCCCCCGGTGTTCTCTCCCCCCCTCCCATGGTGATCTCTCTCCCCGGGTGGTCTCTCCCCCAGTGGTCTCTCACTCCCCCTCCCGATGATCTCTCTCTCCCCTCCTCCCCTGGTGGCCTCTCTCTCCCCTCCCTAATGATCTCTCTCACCCCCCTCCTGGTGGTCTTTCCCTCTCCCTGCTCCTGGTGGTCTCCCTCTCCCCACTTCCCTTGTGGTCTCTCCCTCCTCATCCTGGTGGTCTCTCCCCCTCCTGGTGGTCTCTCTCTCCCCCCCTCCCCTAGTGGTCTCTCTCCCCTCCCCTCCCCTCCCCTAGTGGTCTCTCTCCCCTCATCTCCCGTGGTGGTCTCTCCCTCCCGTCTCCCCAGGTGGTCTCTCCCCCCGTCTTCCCTGGAGTTACAGGAGCTTCTGTTTCCTGCACCCAGCTGGACTGACAGGAAGTGCTCACTGAGAGAGTACTTCCTGTACGTCCGGCCGTGTACAGGAAGCCCCTGTACCACGGTTTGCTCTGAGCGGCCATGCTACACTGAGTGACAGGTAGTGCCGGGTCACTCGTATCTTGCACCCCAAGAGCCAGTGCAGGGTGCACCGGCTCTAGGGGATGCTGGCCCTGGCTATGCCACCTAAAGGCAGCTGAAGCATGAGGGCGCCACGCTGGCAGCGCATGGCGCCCCCTTCAAAGCTGCGCCCTAGGGACGGCAATCCGGGAAACGTGGGCACCTTAGATTAGGGTGTGCCCAGGCACATGCCTATTTATCAGACAGTGTGAAAGCAACATTCTTTTTACCAGCTTGCCCCCCTTTCCCTCCTTGCCCCCACAACACATACAGATTGCTTTTATGCACCATCAGACTTATTCAATGTGAATTTCAAATTTACGGCCAAAATAGCTAAATTGGAAAAGTTTCCCCATGCTTCTATTTTTAACATTTGAAATTCACTTTGAATTCCAGACACTTCGCACTACTAGAACATTCCCTCAAAGAACTAAGTGTAATGTTTTTCTTAGTGTATTATAGTCCCTTCTAGTTTGATCTGGCACCAGTATTGAAGGATTGGCAGGAGGCAACCCTGCAAACAATACCCCAGAGAGGGTTTTTCTACCTCTCAAAACTGTTTTTACTTTTGGTGATAATTCACTGATCAACAAAGTAAAGAGAGCCATTGTATATTTTGCAATGAGAAAGAGGGGTCCCTTGATGTTACCTCATCTAAACATCAATAGAAGAAAGTGGACTGATGAGTGGTTTGTCAGTAGCCCAAAATACAAAGTATCTCTTGCACTTGTTTCTTATTACGTTTTTAACTATAGTTGTGTCTTATTTTATAAGCAGTGATGAATGATACATTATAATGCCTCCTTTTTTTTTAGAGTACATGCATTTATTATATCTTTATGTGCTTGATTGTTAAGTATATTCATTTCATACATTCATGGGTGGTTTGTTAAAGGTGCATGTCCTAAGTGCATCAGTGTAACTAACTGCATATGTGTGGTGTGGTCACATATACATTGACTAAGTAAGTGCTGAATAAACGCTATTATAAAGAATTTGAGTTTTTGCTTGCTGAAACTACTTTGTTTTATTCCTTGCATGTCCATAGAAAATCTGCCATATTGCATATGGTTGACCTTCAACACGGAGTTACATTAGAAAGCAATGACTGCTGCTTCTGGGAAAAATTCAGCAAGATGTACATTTGAATTAAAAATGTATTGCTTCCTAATATCAAACATGAACTGGGCATTATTATACTTTTTCACGTGAATTTGATTGTCTGCAATTTTGAGTTTCAGTGTCACACTCCAATAATCACCTTCCTTCCTTTAACATCACTGGTGAAGTGAATTGACAAAGCATCAGAGGAAATTTTGCTGACTGTGCATATAAGCAATAGTGTAATTCTTATCTATCCTGATGGCACAGATGCTTGTTAGACAGACTACGGCATCCACTAGGAAATCTAAATTCTCAACAGCTTAGAATGTCTTATAAAATGAAACAATGAAAAGCACCGCCTGAAAAGTAGTCAAATGGGATTTCCAAACTCTAATTCTATTATATAGTAGAAGCATGTAATTGCATATACAAACAGTTCACAGACAAATCCATTGCTTTATTTATCACTCCACGTATTACTTTTGGAAAAGTTCTAAACATGAAACTGATAATCTGTCAAATCCATTTAGTTCCCCAAATCCGCTACAATTGACACAATAATCCTCGACAGGTCAGACAGACCGTGCCAATACATCAGTATATTGTCTTTGTTAATCTTACCATGAAATCTATTTTTGTTTATTCAAATCTGAGGAAGAATAACTTTTTTTCTTAAGTCTCATTTTCTCTACTGTCAAAACAACCCATCTGTTCACATTAGTTCCTTTCCACGTATCTCTAAGCTGTTAATATCCTGAATAGGTACATTTCTGGTACAGCCTTCCAGGCTTATTGAAGAATGCAGACATTCTTTAGAACACTCCGGAATTGTGTGAAACAGTCTATTATATTAAACTTTTTTTCCCAGAGAAAGAAAAAGTGCTTGGATTGTAAATGTATTATAAAAGTGACACCACATTAAAAAAAACACATATATTTCAAACAATACAGATACCTATTGTATCAAGCAGAGTACAAACTTGGTATGGTGGTGTGTGCTTTTAAATATAAATAAATACCATATGTTTTAGGCAATGCAAAAACAAGAATTAAAACTTAATAATATGAACACATGCAAAAACAATTAATGGTCTCATTGGTGTGTGCTATTAAATATAAATAAATACCATATGTTTTAGGCAATGCAAAAACAAGAATTAAAACTTAATAATATGAATACATGCAAAAACAATTAATGGTCTCATTGCTCACTGTATGGTATTGAACAGTAGACATTGCAGTTCTTGAGGATATGAGTCATAGTTTCTTTAAGTTTGTGGGGGGGAACAGGGACTATTTTGCACCCTAGGCAAGACCAGCTACTTGTACCCATCGAACCAAAAAAGTGCCCTTTTGTGTGTCTCTGTCTCCCTAACCCCTTTGTATCTCTTCATCCCCTTCTCCAACCCCTCTACAGTATGTGTCTCTTTCTCCCACTAAGCCCATTACCCTGCCACTCTGTGTGTCACTTTCTCCCCAGCCCCTTTTTTGTCTCTCTTCTCCCACTAGACCCTTTTGTGTGTCTCTTTGTTCACCCACCCCTCTGTGTGTCTTTGTGCCCCTCAGCCCAACTGTGGTCACTCCCACCTCTCCGCTTCTGTGCCTGCTGACTTCTCTCCATGTAGCATGCCTGAGCAGACAGCAGTGGTGGATCTTGTGTTTCCTCTACCTGGTCTTACAGAAAGCTGTTTATTGCTCCCGTAAACAGCTTGCTGTCAGACCGGGTAGAGGATACAGAAGATCCTCCACTGCGGTCAGGTCGGCCATGCAACATAAAGTGTCTGACAAGAGGGGGAGTGCTCTGCAGTGCGCTTCCCTTCCCGGTCACCAGGACATTGCTCCTTTCCCTGGGCCAGTGTACCATAGGTGGCTGTCTAATTCACCTAGTGGCCGTGCTGGCCCTGGCGTGGAATTAATTAGGTCCAGAGTTTTGGATGTCTAGGGATGAAGACTTTCGATGTACTTCTGTTTACTGTGTGAGAGGGAAAAGTTTATATATTTTTGTGAATTCAACCTTAGTTTTTCAGTTTGTGAATAGAGGGGGATCTAGAGTTTTCCATTATATTGGAATCAGCACCTTAATCGCCAAAAGCAGATGAGAGGTCAAGAAGTACTTTTATTTGTTAGTGAGCATGTTTGTACAATTTATACCATCTAGTCATTATCTTGAGATTTGTTCTTGCACAAGTACATTGAAGTAAGAATGGTGTGTGATATGGAATGACTGTAGCCAGTCTCACAGTCAGTCAGTAATTGGCAAACTTGGTTTGTGTGACCATTCCCTGGTATATCCCAATAGCTGCATGTATGGTTCAGATTGGTGTAACTTATAACACTAGAAAACGGAGTGCTTCATAGTGTGAGCTCTGGTACCAAGATGGTCTAATGGGGTTAAATGTTTCAAGGTGTTGTCTATTCTAAGTTTTTCAGCATATTTATATTTTTTGTGTCAGAATACTAAACAGGGGATTCAGCACCTTGAGTCTCTATGAATGTTGTATTTACCTTTTCAAATTTTTCAAACCAAATGGTGCGCACATGTATATGCATGAGCATAGGAACCAAAGAAAATCGAGGGGGGGGGAAGAGGTTGGAGCAGCCTTTCATAATATCCCAACCCAACAAAATGATATATTATCATTAGTGAATCTATTAGTAGATTAGGATAACCAACTTCTTCTTAAACAGGTAAAATATAATATCAATAGCTCCACTAGATTTTCCTGGTAGGAATCATCCCCAACCCATTCCCCCCATTCCTACATCCATGCATATGTGGATAACCAGTTGTTAAAAACTTGAACGCACATTACAGCTTGTCTACTGTCTGGCCTATATTACAGTAAGTGCAGTGTGGTAAATCAGTAAATGCAGTGTGGTGGAGATGGTGCTGTCATTTACACATTTCATGTTCACACACATCATATTATTTACCTGATATACCAACATCAGCCACTAGAAGGTCTTTGCTGGAAGACGAGCTCTCTGCTAGCTGTTTGAACTCATCTTGTTTTTCGCCATAAGGATACTGAGTGTCAAACTTCACCAGTACATACTTAATCTTTGGAACGACCTGCAAACCAAAAAAAGATTGACAGGGGATGGAATATACCAAGTGGCTTCTAGTCTGTTAAACTTTGATTCTCATTTTGGTCGTATTTTATTTATTATACTTTCTGACAATCAGGTCAGTGGCATCAACAGCATTAGGAAATTCTTGAGGCCCTTCTCCATTGCTGTGACCCACCTTGTACCACTTTTAACAAAAAATAATTTATGGCACACAATCCACAACAATTGACTAGCTACTAAAGTTGTTTCATTAAAGGGGCACTATAGTGTCAGGAAGACAAACGTGTATTCCTGACACTATAGTTCTAAAACCACCATTTAGGTGGTCGGTCCCCCTTACTCCGGGTTAGAAAGGTGATTTACCCAACCCTGCTTGTTTTTATTTCTTAATATATTAAAATGTTGTCATCCAGGAATACTCCTTGGGGAATCGAGCTAATATTGCATTCTGGTTTCAAGATTGATACCTGTAATTCTAATGTACTGGCCTGTATAACCTGCCACTATATGCATAATTTGTGCAGCAATGTATGGCAAATGCTTTTCTGATGTTCTTGGCACTGTACTTATCGGATGCTGGTTATAAATAAAGAATTAAAAAAAAAATGTTTAAAGGTGATTTACTCACTTTTTTCCAGTGCCACACTGGGCACCTTCGCATCTGGCCCCTTCCCCGATCCGCTTCCTTGGCTGACAAATGATTTGATGATTTTAGCCAATCTAATGCATTCTATAAGAACGCATTGGGACACTATTGCCTCTGAAAAGACAGTGTTTACATTAAGACGCCTGCAGGGACAGGCTATACTCACCAGAACTACATTAAGCTGTATTTGTTCTGGTGACTATAGTGTCCCTTTAACCAACTGAACTACAAAGCAAAATAACTTGCTTATTATGTACACATTGATGCTTCTCAAGCTAGCATTTATTGACACAACATAATCAAATATCCTTCCCTTATACAGTAAAACAAATATCATTTAGCTATATAGTGTACTAACTCTGGTTGCTGTACATTGCAGGGTTAAAACTAAAGGACCACTGCACCCTCACTACCTCATTGAGATGAGGTAGTTTGGCTGCCTTTAGTGGTCCATTAACCACCTTACGACATTAGGACATGTCCTGGTGTGAGCAGTGTTAATCCCTACTCAAACCAGGGAGACCCAGGTATATATCAAAACCTGGGGCTCCACTCTGTCAACTTTAGTAGTCCCAGGCTGACCGATTGAGCTGCTAATAGCGCTCAAAGCGAGGGGACGGCAGGGGCATACCTAGAGCATTTGGCACCCGGGGTGGGTCCTATTTTTGGCACCCCCCCAACTTTAAATGTAAAAAACAACCAAAATGTTTTTAAATGTATTTAGCACTGAGCAGTGTTTGTGTCTGAATGTATGCATGTTTTCTGTATGGAGTATGTGTGAGTGAATGTAGGGGTGTGTTTGTATGTAGTGTTGGTGTTTGAATGCAAGCATGCATTTGTGTGTTGTATGGTATTTGAATGCAGTGATGTGGTTATATATAATGGTGGGGTTTGTATGTAGTGTTGACGTTGAAATGCATGAGTGTATTTGTGTGTAGTGTTGGCGAGGTTTTGAGATGTCTGCACATATACACGGGACATACACACATGCAGATACATATACACACACGCAGAAACACTGTCCTCTGCATGCTGGCATCTGACAACACATTTGCATATAATTCACATTAGCCACCCAGATTTCTTGTTGTAGGCTGGCTGACACCTCTTAACTTGGATCTTTGTTTAGCAGATAACTCCCCTATTTGCTATCCTTATGTGGGCTTGCCATATTTAAAGAACCACTGTAGGCACCCAGACCACTTCAGCTTAATGAAGTGGTCTGGGTGCCAGGTCCCTCTAGGATTAACCCATTTTTTTATAAACATAGCAGTTTCAGAGAAACTGCTATGTTTATAAGTGGGTTAATCCATCCTCAAATCCTCTAGCGGCTGTCTCATTGACAGCCGCTAGAGGCGCTGCGTGATTCTCACTGTGAAAATCACAGTGAGAGCATAGCATCCATAGGAAAGCATTGTAAATGCTTTCCTATGCGACGGCTGAATCTTGTAGCTCTTGCGTAGCGTCGCAAATGGGAAGGAGGAGGATGGGAGGAGGCTCCCCGGCTGGAAAAGGCGTTTTTACCCCTTTCCAGAGCCGGGCGGGAGGGGGACCCTGAGGGTGGGGGCACCCTCAGGGCACTATAGTGCCAGGAAAACGAGTATGTTTTCCTGGCACTATAGTGGTTCTTTAAGGACACCAAATAGGGGAACTATCTGCTAAACAGCACCTTCATTTGGTATCTTTATGGAAATATGGAAATCTCGCATACGGGCACCAATTCAGGGAATTATCTACTAAACAGCTAAAGGATCAAAATTAAAAAAGCCCTTTTCTTATTTTCAGTTGTTAGTAGATAAATCCCTTATTTGTTATCCTTATATTAGATTGCAATATTTAAGGACACCAAAAAAAGGAGCTATCTACTAAACACATACACAGAGATACACACATACAATCACAGACACAATCACATACACACACAAACATTACATACATACACACATTTAATAAATAAGAGGTCCACCCAGCCTCCCTACCTTGCTCTAGAAGGGCTGGAGTGGTTGCTGCTGGGATCTCTGTGCTCTTCCTGCACAGGTCCCTCGCACGCCCTGTAATGACGCAGAGGCCGCAATGACACCATATCCCGGCTGCCGGCTCACTGCAGGGGAAGACCGTCAGACACAGTCAGATGCACACAGTCCCACACACAGTCACTCACACACAGTTACAGGCAGACAGTCAAGCATGCAGTCACATGCAGACAGTCACACATACACACACACAGTCACAGACAGTCACACACATGCACGCAATCACAGGCAGACAGTCACACAGGCAAACAGTCACACATACACACAGGGCCGGATTAACATAGGGGCTGATGGAGCTGCAGCTCCAGGCCCAGGCCCATGGAATAGGCCCATTGATTTAAAAAAACTTTTTTTTTTTTCCACATACTACTCTTAGGGATTCCACCTGGCTTTTATTTTATTGGCACAGCCAGTATTTGAGGCTGCCTGGCTAGTGCCAATATTGCAGTGATACTGGCAATATAAATGCTGGTATTTTTCTCAGTATAAATGGAAATTACTATGCAATACCAGCACTAGCCAGTAGGGGTCGCTGTATGTGGAGACAGGCAGGGATAGGAAGTTCCAACATATCCCTCCCTGCCTATCTATACTCACTGATCTGCAGGAGTGCAGCTACAGAGAGTCCAGACAGCAACTCCCACCCTGCAGAGACAGCCTACAGCTCAGGGAAGTAAGGGATGGGGGGAAAGGCAGCAGGGAGGCATGGGGACACTGAGACACTAAGGGACATTGGGAGACATTATGACACAGACACATGGGGACACAGTGTCCCCATGTCTCCCAGCCAGTGTCCCTGGTGTCTCAGAGCCCTAGTTTCCCAGTGACCCCTAGTCTCCCAGTGCCCCCAGTCTGCCAGTGTCTCACTGTCCCCATGTCTCCTAGTGCCTCCATGTCTATCAGTGCCTCAAGTGTCACAGTGTCCACAAGCTAGTGTCCCTAGTGTCTGTGGCCCTGGTGTCTCAGTGTCCCCATGTCTCAATGTCCCCATGTCCTCCATCCAGTGTCTCTAGTATCTTTGTCCCTGGTGTCTGTGTCCCCATGTCTTCAAGTGTCCCCTATTTTCCCATTGTCCCCATGTGTCCCAGCCAGAGTCCCCTAGTCTCCCAGTGTCACTGGTGTCTCTGTGTCCCTAGGTCTCCCCGTGTCCCCAGGTCTCCCCATCTTCCTAGTGTCCTAGTGACATGGGGACCCTGGGATACATGGGGACACAGGGAGACATAGGACATTGAGACACTGATACATAGGATCACTGGGAGACCTGGGGACACGACACTTAGGGACACTGGGAGACATGGGGCACTGAGACACTGATACATAGGAACACTGAGACCTGGAGTAATCGACACATGGGGGCACTGAGTCATGAGGGCACTGGAAGATATGGGGGCACTGGGAGGAATACATGTTTACAGCAGATTCAAACTAAGTAGTTTTTTGGTGATTTTACAGCATTTTCTCTTATGTCACTCCTTGTGATTTACATCATGTGATGTCACCCACACATAAATTAGTAAGGCCGGTATGTTTTTCCAAGAAAGGTGGCAACCCTAACTACTTTTCACATACTCTTACTTAAGTATGGAAACTTAAGAGGGATGTAAACTTGTGTGGACTGGCTGACAATGAATATAGTTAAAGGGACACTATAGTCACCAGAACAACTACAGTTTATTGAATTTGTTCTGGTGAGTAGAATCATTACCATCAGGCTTTTTGCTGTAAGCATGGTCTTTTCAGAGAAAATGCTGTGTTTACATTACATCCTAGTGATAACTTCACTGGCCACTCCTTAGATGACTGTTAGAGATCCTTCCTGGGTCATGGCTGCCTAAAATGCATCCAAACATTCAGTGTCTCCTCCCTCTGCATGCAGACACTGAACTTTCCTCATAGAGATTGATTAATTAAATTCATCTATATAAGGAGATGCTGATTGGCCAGGGCTGTGTTTGAATCATGCTGGCTCTGACCCTGATCTGCCTCTTTGTCAGTCTCAGCCAATCCTATGGGGAAGCACTGTGATTGGATCAGGCCACCACTTCTAATGATGTCAGCAGACTGCTTGTTTTTATGAGTCTAACACAGTGATGGCGAACCTTTTTGAGCCCGAGTGCCCAAACCGCAATACATGCCAACATTTGTTCTCCTTAAAGTGCCAACACGGCAATTAAACCCAAATACTGAGGTTTAAGTTTAGAAAAAAACAACTCGTACTGTTGTCCGAACTAATAACTTTTGTTTTAAAAGAACACAGAGAGTTCAATGATACAAATTTTAAATAATGATATAAATAGATAAAATTAAGCTTATATTTATTAGTATCTCCAACAAATGCAATACATACACACACAGACTGCTGAATACATACACACAGTCTGCTGAATACACACACACAAGACTGCTGAATACAGAGACTGATGAATACACATACAGACAGACTGCTGAGTACACACACACAGATTGCTGAGTACACAGATTGCTGTGTACACACACACACAGACTGCTGAGTACACACACACACACACTGCTGAGTACACACACACACTGCTGAGTACACACACACACACACACTGCTGAGTACACACACACACACTGCTGAATACACACACACAGACTGAATACACATACACAGACTGCTGAGTACACACAGACTGCTGAGTACACACAGTCCGCTGAATACACGCAAACACACACAGACTGCTGAATACACGCACACACACACACACACTGTTGAATACACACATACTGCATTGAGGTGGGGGGTGCGTGTGTGTGTGAGTGTTGTATGTGAGGGGTGCTGTGTGTGTGTGTGGGGGTGCTGTGTGTGTGCTGTGTGTGTGCTATATGTGTAAGGGTGCTGCGGGGAGGTAGGGGTACTGTGTGTGGGGGGTAGGGGTACTGTGTGTGGGGGGTAGGGGTA
>OW240916.1:224539593-224570359 GCA_933207985.1 Pelobates cultripes
GGTACTGCTGGGGAGGGTAGGGGTTACTGCTGGGGGGTTAGGGGTTACTGCTGGGGGGTTAGGGGTTCTGCTGGGCAGGGTAGGGGTTACTGCTGGGGGGTTAGGGGTTCTGCTGGGGGGGGTAGGGGTTACTGCTGGGGGAGGTAAGGGTGCTGTATCAGTATAACCCCCCCCCCCCTCCTTCTTACCTTTAATGAAGTAGGGGGGTGGGGGGGGAAACAGCCATCCCTGGTGGTCCGGTGGTGGTGAGCACTGCAGGGGGAGGGCTGTAGGAAGCAGCTGCCCTGTCCTCCCGAGCGATGCTGTGTGGAGCGTTGCCATGGTAACGCGCGGCAACGCTCCACACAGCATCGCGCGGGAGGACAGGGGAGCTGCTTCCTAGAGCCCTCCCCCTGCCTCCCGACCCGGAAGCAGAGTAGGCGCCTGCCGTTTTGGGCAGGCACCTACTCTGCATTGATGGCGAACCTGTGGCCGCGTGCCCACAGAAAGGGCCCGGCGTGCCACCTGTGGCACGCGTGCCATAGGTTCGCCATCACTGGTCTAACAGCATGCAGAGTTACAGCTTCAGGCTTGAATATAGTAGGATTTTGCTATATTTATGGAGGCATGAGGGGCCCAGGGGGGCTAGATGGTGGTGTTAACACTATAGGGTCATGAATTCATGCTTGTGGTAATGCTGACTTTGGTCTCTCTAACACTGTGGCATGTTCCCTTTCTTCTACACTCACTACATACAGCTTTTCTCTGTCCCGGACGATATACCAGGAGCTTCTGCCTGCTAGTAAGAAGGTAAGGAGACAAGTGGACCAGCGAGTGCTAGGGGACAGTCCTTAGAAAGCGTTAAGTGAGTGCATCATTAGATGCATTTATGCCAAGCTCAGGGTGCTGTCTGCATAGTATGCCCTTAGTTGGCAGGCAGCCTGACATGCATTCATGCCAGGCTGGTCTTCTAATTCTTTGAGCAGACATGTCCTCTTTTTGGGCATGTTCGCCCCTTTTGGCAGGTTATGTGATTTGTGTCAGTGGCACACCCTTTTACAATGCCCATTGACTTCCTACTTGACTGGACACTGCTGGGGTTATGGATTTACTTGAAAGATGAAAACATAAATTAGAGAGCGATTAGCCTAGGGTATGTGTTTTCTTATAGCTGCTGTTTTCTTTCTCTCCAGCACCATCTCCATCAGATACATGATGCTTGGGAGTGTTTTACTGTTTTTGGTCGATATGATTCTGTAATTAGGCCCGTCATAATTGTCAGCACCAGGCCCACTGGGCTCTTAATCTGGCCCTGCATACACACACACACACAGTCACAGACAGCCACACACACACACACACAATCCCAGGCAGACAGTCACCAAATAAGGGAGCTATCTACTAAACACATACACAGAGATACACACAATCACAGACATAATCACATATATACACAAACACAATCATAGGCAGGCAGTCACACAGTCACACATACACACACACACAATAACAGGCAGACAGTCACACACACAATCACAGATAGTCTCTCTCTCTCACACACACACACACAGTCAAAGACAGTCACAATTACAGTTACACACAGCACACACTCTCACTTACAGTAAGCTTGGGCTGAAGGAGGAGTGGATTCTGTCCATGCTGTGCTGTAGTTAGGGAAGCAGGGACTCCTTCCTGCTTCCCCTCTGTGTGAGCAGCAAGAGGCTGCATTTAGCTCTGCCCCCGCAATCCGGCTTCGCTCTGCCCCCACGGTTGTTTTAGCTCCACCCCAACTCTCCGCGCAGCCAGCTGAGCCTGGTCCCTGCTTGTGAGCTGTGTCGGCTGCCCGGTGCCCCTGCTGCTATGGCAGTCACACAGCTCACTGACCCCCAAGCCTGGCCAGCCCTGGTGGCACCCCCCTGCCTGATGGCACCCGGTGCGGACCGCCCTCCCACCCCCCCCTTAGTACGCCACTGGGGGACGGAGAGTTTTAAAATAATTATATGCACACACACTCGAAATTATAGCACTCTACGGATTTCGGATTTAGCAAAAAATAAAACGTAGCTTTTATTCAAAGTATGCCAATAAAATGATTGATGTTTCAGTTCTCAAATGAGTTTTCTTTAAGATAACAGGACAACAGTGCACATAATGTTTAACCCAGAAAACTGATCCGTGGGCCACCCCCCCCAGCACTTACGCTGCGTAGGCCGGGGCCGCAACACATGACGCGGGCACCTGGTCGTAGGGTTGCGACCCCTGCGACCGCGGTATGTACACCAGTGCATGCAGATACACATACACTTAAAGGACCACTATAGGCACCCAGACCACTTCAGCTCAATGCTACGTTTCACTGAGGGTTAATAATGTCCTATTCGTCCTATCACAGAGTGCGCTCCAGGGTGGAGAGAGGAACTCCCGGAACAGCCTCCCTCACCTTTCACACTGCCGTCCAGGTAAGCAGGTGCCTACTCTGCCTCAATGGGGTGCCCTAAGGTGGCCAGATGGACACTTCTTGGGCCCCCTGTGAAAGGGGGCTCCTCTCGGCTCCCCTACCTTCGACGGGGGTCAGCAGGGCGGCCAGGCCCCGTGGCGTGACTGGCCTGATCGCAGCTGTGACCCCTGCGACCGCGGTAGTTCCACCAGTGCCGGTCAGGCCAGTCCCACACTGAGAGATATACACAGAGCTGCAGAAGAAGCCTCCCCCTCATACAAAGAATACAAACAGCCATCAGACAAACGCACACACAGTTCCTACAACCACACCACTGACAATCCACATAAACACACACAACCCCACAAGCAGCCTCTCACATGCAATACCCCATGTAGCCCCAAACATGCAGCAAAAAGACAATGTGATATATCATCCACACACAATTACACAATGAGTCCCAATATACAGCCCACATCCACAAGTATCATACACAATACCACAAACTACTTATGAATGTATACTGTACAATTTAACAGCCCCCACACACACACAAATACAATGCTACAAAGCAACTGCTGCACTCATAAATTACATAAACAGAATACGGCAACACACCTCACATTAAAACATAGGATCAGCACACGAAGGGACTTTAAAATCTTATTTTGGCTCAGTACTACTACTAGGTTTCTTACCCCTGCCCTAGGGTATTTTTTTGGGAGTTCTTTGGAGTTCTTTTAGTAGGTTGGTTATTCCAACTACCCCACAAAGGCATACCATTTCTTAAAGAAGACACCTGAGGGTATTTCAAAAGGCATATTATGAACCTTAGCGTGAAATAATTTTTCCGCTAGCTTGTACTAAGTGTAGTGGTAATAAGCATTGTTTCTGCTTTTTGACACACACAATGAGTTTGTAATATATATTATGCCAACCTTATGTGTGCTCAGACAGTATAATACTTCGTATCTTGCTCAACTATGTCATCTGAGTACAGCAATATCTCTGTATGTATCAGGTATATGACGACGTTGAAGGGCCACATTTGAGATACAGCCATTTAAGTTTGAATTTTTAAGCTGGGTCCATGCCCCACTTTGGAATTTTTTTAGCAGGTTGTTTTTTTCAATTACTTCACAAAGGCATACCATTTCCTAAAGAAGACAACCCAGGGTATTTCAAAGGCATATTTTCAGGTTTCTTACCCCTGCCCTAGGGTATTTTTTTGGGAGTTCTTTGGAGTTCTTTTAGTAGGTTGGTTATTCCAACTACCCCACAAAGGCATACCATTTCTTAAAGAAGACACCTGAGGGTATTTCAAAAGGCATATTATGAACCTTAGCGTGAAATAATTTTTCCGCTAGCTTGTACTAAGTGTAGTGGTAATAAGCATTGTTTCTGCTTTTTGACACACACAATGAGTTTGTAATATATATTATGCCAACCTTATGTGTGTTCAGACAGTATAATACTTAGTATCTTGCTCAACTATGTCATCTGAGTACAGCAATATCTCTGTATGTATCAGGTATATGACGACGTTGAAGGGCCACATTTGAGACACAGCCATTTAAGTTTGAATTTTTAAGCTGGGTCCATGCCCCACTTTGGAATTTTTTTAGCAGGTTGTTTTTTTCAATTACTTCACAAAGGCATACCATTTCCTAAAGAAGACAACCCAGGGTATTTCAAAGGCATATTTTCAGTTATAGCATGGGATCATTTTTTCGCTAGCCTGTACCAAATGTAGAGGTAATATGCATTTTCCCACTTTTAAAACATTTTTTTTTACTTTTTTAAAAAATTATTTAACTTTAAAGAACTTTTTTGCTTTTAACAACTTTTTTACCATTTTAAAACTTTGTTTAAACTTTTTTAAAGTTTTTTTTTACTGTTAACCCCTAACTAGCCTAACAGTAACCCCACTAACTTCTTCCCACCTTAGCTAATATATGTAAGTAACTAACTAAATAAATGTAACCCCAGAGGGTTAAAAAATAAAATAAAAGTAATCCTTAGGGGGTTAAAGGAAAAAATCAGATCACATTGAAATATTGTGATCTCTATTTTGATCACTGCAGACAGTGATCAAACAGCAGGGAAGGGGTTAAATTTTATTTGAAAAAGGTGAGGGGGGATTTTATTACAAACACTTTTTCTTTTCACAGTGAGAGACAAATCAGCACAATCTGTCTCCCTACACTTCACAGCTCACATGGAGCTGCAGGGAGACAGATCAGGTTTCACTTAACAGAGCGATCATATGGGCTCAATAATTGAGAATGCCTACAGCAGGCACACTGCAGGAACATTAACCCCACGATTGCCGTGATTGTGTCAATCTCTGGTTAATTTTAGTACTGGACGGAAATTTTCCGTCCTGCGTCCTTAAGGGGAGGACTGCAATGTAGGAAATTTTCCGGCCAGTGTCCTTTAGGGATTAAATAGCTGTACATTAATGAAAAAATACACGCAGCATAGGTACTCATCAGATTATATACACTATTTTGGTATCTCACATATACATTATAATATAATGTAGAATAGCTTCAGTGGGTAGCTTTCCCTTTTGTAAACCAAGAAGGTATCCAATAGCCACAGATACATTGTATAGTATTCATACTTTCTGTTTTGCATTTTTGTTTATTCATCTGCATCACTTATCTTTATTATTCTTTATTAGTGTTCATCTACAAACATATGCTTTGCTCATTTTGTTGAATGTCTGGATGTGTAACACGTTATTTTTTTATATATATATAAGCTCTGCTTCAAACTCTTTTGGTTTATTTGGAACCTTTTTCTGCCCTATTATTTATAAACATATAGAAAAAGGTACCCTTTTTTTTTTATTTACTGCTATTTTTTGGGGATATATATTCTTGGTGTCTTGGTATTTTTTATACACCTAGACTAGGCAATCATTAATACCATTACTATTAGAATTTATTTATGAGTCCTTCTTTTTTGGACAACATAATATAATTTCCCAGGCATTTTTTCATACATAATGGCTTAGCTAGCTTTTCACTTTAAAATTTTCAATATTGCCTCACTAATGTTTCAGCTTTAGGAAGAATTGTGTATCCTGTTTGCGGAAAGTGCACAGTAGAGCCCTTTAAGTTTTATATTTTCCATGTTGTTTCATTTATTTTTCTCTGTTTTCAGAGTAACCATATAGATTTATGTTTGAAATCTCTTATAATATTCTCACTATGATATTCTCGGCTCTGTGTGCCACTTGTGGTAATAAGCTACTGATTTACAGCCAACAATAATTGTTTTTAATCTCTCTACTATGCTTAATAACTTGTTTTTATTACTTGTATATACTGATCCACATGACTAATTGTTATGTGTGTTCTAAACCTTTCCCTTGGATGCCTTACATTAATGGGTGTTGGTTTACTCTCCTCCTATAGATTCTGCCTGGGCGGCTTCTCAGAGGTGTGCTGTATTGGTTACTTGAGCAATCCGATATTTGGTGAACACGGCACTACCAATTGTATCTGACTGAGTGCAGTAGTTGCGTTCCAGCGGTTTATGAGGTAACCGACTGGAACGCACTTCTTGGACACAGTGTTTGCCTTACTTATTTTTATAATACAAACTGGGTCAGCCTACCCCGCAGTTTTCTGACAGCTGCGGGCACAATCATGGGGGGCAAAGGTGGTGAGTAGCCAAGCTCTGTGTATTTTTTCATTAATGTACAGCTATTTAAACATTATGTTCACCGTTGTCTTGTTATCCTAAAGAAAGTTAATTTGACAACTGAAACATCAATCTTTTCATTGGCATACTTTGAATAAAAGCTATGTTTTATATATTGCATTATTCAGAGTCCCTAGAGTACTATCACTTTGAGTGTGTATGTATCTATGCAGATCAGCACCGGGCTGAAAATACTGTACAAATTGAAGTGCAGGCGAATGGAGACTGTGTGTGTGTGTGTGTGTGTGTGTGTTTATATATATATATATATATATATATATATATATATACACTGCTCAAATAAAGGGAACACTTAAACAACACAATGTAACTCCAAGTCAATCACACTTCTGTGAAATCAATCTGTCCACTTAGGAAGCAACACTGAGTGACAATCAATTTCACATGCTGTTGTGTAAATGGGATAGACAACAGGTGGAAATTATAGGCAATTAGCAAGACACCACCAATAAAGGAGTGGTTCTGCAGGTGGTGCACCACCGACCACTTCTCAGTTCCTATGCTTCCTGGCTGATGTTTTGGTCACTTTTGAATGCTGGCGGTGCTTTCACTCTAGTGGTAGCATGAGGCGGAGTCTACAACCCACACAAGTGGCTCAGGTAGTGCAGCTCATCCAGGATGGCACATCAATGCGAGCTGTGGCAAGAAGGTTTGCTGTGTCTGTCAGCGTAGTGTCCAGAGCATCTAGGCGCTACCAGGAGACAGGCCAGTACATCAGGAGACGTGGAGGAGGCAGTAGGAGGGCAACAACCCAGCAGCAGGACCGCTATCTCCGCCTTTGTGCAAGAAGGAACAGGAGGAGCACTGCCAGAGCCCTGCAAAATGACCTCCAGCAGGCCACAAATGTGCATGTGTCTGCTCAAACGGTCAGAAACAGACTCTATGAGGGTGGTATAAGGGCCCGACGTCCACAGGTGGGGGTTGTAGTTACAGCCCAAAACCGTGCAGGACATTTGGCATTTGCCAGAGAACAGCAAGATTGGGAAAATTCGCCACTGGCGCCCTGTGCTCTTCTCAGATGAAAGCAGGTTCACACTGAGCACATGTGACAGACGTGACAGAGTCTGGAGACGCTGTGGAGAACGTTCTGCTGCCTGCAACATCCTCCAGCATGACCGGTTTGGCAGTGGGTCAGTAATGGTGTGGGGTGGCATTTCTTTGGGGGGCCACACAGCCCTCCATGTGCTCGCCAGAGGTAGCCTGACTGTCATTAGGTACTCATGTGGCTGGAGTGTGTCAGCAGTTCCTGCAAGACAAAGGCATTTATGCTATTGACTGGCCCGCCCGTTCCCCAGACCTGAATCCAATTGAGCACATCTAGGACATCATGTCTCGCTCCATCCACCAACGTCACATTGCACCACAGACTGTCCAGGAGTTGGCAGATGCTTTAGTCCAGGTCTGGGAGGAGATCCCTCAGGAGACCATCTGCCACCTCATCAGGAGCATGCACAGGCAGTGTAGGGAGGTCATACAGGCACGTGGAGGCCACACACACTACTGAGCCTCATTTTGACTTGTTTTAAGGACATTACATCAAAGTTGGATCAGCCTGTAGTGTGTTTTTCCACTTTAATTTTGAGTGTGACTCCAAATCCAGACCTCCATGGGTTGAAAAATTTGATTTCCATTTTTTTAATTTTTGTGTGATTTTGTTGTCAGCACAATCAACTATGTAAATAACAAAGTATTTCAGAAGAATATTTAATTCATTCACATCTAAGATGTGTTATTTTTGTGTTTCCTTTATTTTTTTGAAGCAGTGTATATGTGTATGTGTATATATATATATATATATATATATATATATATATGTAAGGCCTTGGCCTGTAGTTGTGGGAGGGGCTTGATTTCCCTTTAAAATGATCGCCAATCCTCTCCCACCTTACCGTGGACAGTCTGGCGAATTACTTCTGACTGGACTGACTGGGCCTCCCATGTCACTCCCATTCTATCTTATGCTTTAGTTGCCACCAAATTCCCCTTGGGCCAACTCATATTTAGCGCCTCTCACGCCGCTTGGCATTTAGTAGGGCCTCATCTGTCACGTCAAGGTAGCTAATTTCTTCGCCGCTTGGCTTCTAGCTAGCCTGCCAGTACCCGGTCCCTTCGTCTCACTATAATGATTGTTACATATGTATTTTCTGGTATGTATCACAGTTCCGGAGAGACTGGTGGTTCTAGTTCAGGTAGGTTGTTACACGTTTTGTTCTCTTTATTCAACGTCACGTTATTGATTACACTTTTACAATACCATCCCTCACAGCATTTGGTTAAAATTATCTGCAAAGGCTGACTCAAGGGTTCCACGTGGGTTTTTGTATATTTGGACAACTAGGACACTAGAATGCAATAATTTGCTACCACTTTAACTGACCAAGAGTTAGTGTGTACAGTTATAAGGACGGAACTAGTTCAAGGGTTTGGGGGGGGTTTTGGTTCCCCTCCTTTTCACACAATTTTGTGGATCCTGCTGGACTCAAGCCACATACAGGCTGGCCTTCCCCAGGATATGGATTGAGCGCACCTTCTCATACATTTGAACTCTACTTGCAACTAGGTCGGGCGACTGCATGGAACTTCAATTGCTGCTGGGGTCGCTCAATGTTGCCATGTGAATCATCCCACAGGTTAGATCCTTCAATTCCCGATTACTACTCTTTATTCCCACGACTCACCACAGACGCATCACGTATCACGTTAGACACTCTTGCAACCTTTGATTTACTTATGTGGCGCTTTCCTCGAATACTGGAAAGGGCGAGCCATGTTTATTCCCCCCTCTCTGACTTTTTACCCTACGGTTGGACAGATGCCGCTGCAAACTCTGGTTTTGCTGCCATCGGAGGGAATAAATGGCGTTGCGCGTCATGGCCCATAGACATTAAGTCCCGACCCAGCTTCTCCTCTACTTTGGCCTTGTTTGAATGATATCCGATCATGACAGCTGCCATTGCCTGGGGACCGATATGGTCCGGTCATTCGGTCGGATATTATTCACATACACCTAGCCATTGTGCATATAGGCCAATCTTTATCTCTGGTCATCAGGAGACTGTTGAGGAAACTCACATGGGTAGCCGCTTGCTAATCTTATCACATGTATTCACGTGCCGGGTTTCACAAACATCTCAGCTGACCACTTCCATGGGTTTCGTTTCAGGCTTTCGGCCAGACACTGCCCACCTCTTTCAAGACATTCTCATGAATTAAATGTATGGTTTAACCTTGCACGTCACGTTTCTCACCTTACACTTTCAGTCGACACTAGGTTATTATACGATAGGGTGTTCTCATATTTTCACTAAGGCTGTAGTAGGGTTTCGAGTTCTTGACATGTTTGCTACGGAATCTGTTTTGGGTTCACTTCTTTTTGCCACCTTAACTTAAATTATCATTTAACACAATTAAACGGTATCTTACGGATATCCAGCACCACATGCTCCTACGACAACCCAACAATACAGGATTCCTTTCATCTTTTCTGATAAAGACCTACTGAAAGGAATTCAAAATCCAAGACACATATACCATCTCAAAGGCTACCCATCAACACTGCATATTTCCTTAACTATCCAACTTAGTAGATTCAGCTCCTGTTGAGCACATGACCATACGACAATCAAACGGCCATACATCTAGCATGCTATGGGTTCTTACATCCCATGAATTTACCACCAAGAATATAACTACCACTGGATACCTGGGAACAACTGATATCCAGACAACTTAGACCATTAGGTCCTATCTCTGCATCAGTCTATACCTATCCCTATAGCACATACGGTCACCATACCCCTATTACCTACTAAACAATGGTTCCAGGTGAAGTTCTGGATACTTATTGCACCACTTTACAGATACAACCACTCCGATCATTATCAGAACTTCATGGCTCCATTCTTACAGCATCTTAAGTCATGCTTCATGTTCACTTACTGTTAACTAGGCTCGGCCTAATACAAACCTTTCATCAGGACACTCCTTCTGCATAGGGGCAGCATTCTCAGCTTCCTCCAACCACATTCCAGCTCATATCATCAGGGCTATGGGACGCTGGAAGTTCTCCTCCTATACTCTTTACATTCTGAACCCAATTAAAGAGGTAATACAAGCTTTCGTGACTTTGCAGAATAAACAATGGTTATTGTAGGATTAATTTTGTATGGTATTCTTCTTTTTGCCCACTTTTATAACAGGCCTACTGCTCTGTCGGTTCCGGCACACCACAACCGACTGGTGTCATTTGAATATGTCTATTTGTTATAATATGCTATGTTACACTTTTATCACGGCTAGATTGCCCCGACTACAAATATATATGCCCAGACATAAATGGGGTTAAACCGCCGTTTAGAGGATATTCCCCTTCCAGATATACAGGCAGCTACTGTAGACACCAATCCACCGAACCGGAGAAGCATATGAATGCTCTCAAACATACGAATGCTGTAGACAGCTGAATAGGAAAAACCATACGAATAGGTTTACACTCCTAGCAGTCAAACTGGAACAGCATACAATAAATCCCCCCCAAGAACGAAACAAGGCTCCGTTTTGAGGGTCAAGCAGGAACAGACAGAGCTGTGGGTTTATTGTTCTTATATACACATTAGTACCACCCACAGGGTCTTGGAAAACAACCAATAAACACGTACAATACACTCAGACACTCCCACACAAAATCCTCCCCTCTGCCTGTGATACAATTACCTTACACAATGGATAATGCAATTATCACAGGCAGAGAAATAGAGTTTTTCCACATTATTCATAACTTTAAAACTATGCATCACATTCACGATTACATTTGCAGAATCAGCATACTCCAAATACAAACATATGTCAAAATCATACAAATTGATCCAGTGGTTCAAAAGATAGATCGTAGTCCTTTGTAACCAAATGAAGCATGACTTTTCTGCCCAAATCCAGTTCCACAGAGTCTTCTATCCTAGAGATAATTGGGAAGTAATCCAATTATCTCCAAGGACAGAGGCAAAACTCCATTAACCACATGGCAGCAAAATACAATAAAATACATAAAAATATATAACTGTGCAGCCATTGCATAAAACAGGTACATTCAACATATCCCCAGATAGCTCAGATCTGAGTGCACATTATTACTGAATGGCGCTCAGACCACATACATACAGTTCAATTGCCATGGAGCCAAAGTCTTTCAGATATTCATTCGTTATACGAATGGGCTCCATGGCACAGCTATCTGGGGTTTCACTGCTCAAACAGGGCAAGTACCGAATGACCCGGCTTTCGTGTCTTTGCAGGGGAAAATCAAGCGTTTCAACATGGGGCCATAGTCTAAAGGCAGCAGGCGGGCAACCAGGCTCCTCCAATGCACAGTGGCGAGATTGGTCTCGTCACAATATATATAAATGAAACCAAGGATGGCTATGGCTGCACTCACCTAAACATGCATATATTATAAGGTGCTGCTTGGGCCAATTTATACAACATAAAAAATACACAATCTAGCGCACTTGCTTATTCACTAAACTGCGATTTTTAAGTCTTGCAGATTGTAATAATTTGATTTAACCCCTTAAGGACTGAGGCAGTTGTACAAGTTCTGATCAAAACAAAACGTAAACAAAACCTGGCATTTGCGCTATATGTCTGTTCAACTGTAATTCACCTCTTTCATATTAAATACACCCACACATATATATTATTTTGTTCAGGAGAAACACGGCTTTCATGTCACATCAAATATGTATATATTAAACATAATTTAATATGAATAAAATATAAAACATATTGAGAAATTAAGAATTTGTTTTATTTTTTTTAGTTCTGCATGGCATTTTAAAGGAACACTATAGGGTCAGGAACACAAACATGTATTCCTGACACTATAGTGCTAAACCCACCATTTAGGTGGCTTGTTCCCCCCCTTAGCCCCTCTATAAAAGTTTAAAACTCACCTTATTTCCAGCACCGTGCGGGTCAGCCGGCGCTGTCTCCGCCCCCTTTGTGACATCATCAAAATGGCCAAATTTTTAGCCAATCCAATGTTTTCCCATAGGGAAAACATTTGATTGGCTAAAATCGGCACGGGAGCAGGCCAAATGCCGTTTTGGTCAATCAGGACCTCCTCATAGAGATGCATTGAATCAATGCATCTCTATGAGGAAAATTCAGCGTCTCCATGCAGCGCGTGGGGACGCTAAACGGCAGGGCTGCTTACTGTGCAGCCCTGAGCCAGGAAACCCCTCCAGTGGCCATCGGAGGAGTGGCCACTTGGAGGTGTCCCTAAGGGCAATGTAAACACTGTCTTTTCTCTCAAAAGGCAGTGTTTACATGAAAATGCCTGAAGGGAGCTTATATACTCACCAGAACAACTACATTATACTGTAGTTGTTCTGGTGACTATAGTGTACCATTAACGGTGACCATGACCCTGAGCTGAGTTAGGGGCCCCACAATTTCTGGTGGCGGCCCTGGTTATAATACTGTTAGCTGTTACTGCATTAATGTACAGATATTTGTGTTCTGCAATGTCTCACCAGTACAACAGTACCCCCATGTACAGGTTTTAAGGTGTTTTGGAAAGTTACAGGGTTAAATACAACATTAAAATTTTCAGTTTATACACATTGAAACTTGCCAGGCTGGTTATGTTGCCTTTAAGACCATATGGTAGCCCAGGAATGAAAATTACCCCATGACCATTTGCAAAAGTAGACAACCCAAAGTATTACAAATAGGGTATGTCCAGTTTTTATTAGTAGTCACAAACACTGGCCAAAGTAAGCATTCATATTTGTTTGTGTGTGAAAAAAAGCAAAAATCTAAATTGAACGCTAATTTTGGTATGATTTGCTAAGTTGTGGCAATAGCTGAATTGGAAAACATTTTTCCACATTGGCTATTATTGTCTTAATTTTGCCATTCAAATTTTAATTCGCTACAATTCACAGTTTAGTAAATAAACACCTATTCATTTGCTTGTGACTTTCTCTCAGAACAATGTCTAAAATCTCTCTAACCTTTTTTGAGACATTTTGTTAATGCTAAGCAAACAAAACACAGAAAAAGTGGACACAGTGTAAGCTAATACAGATTCTGAAATCACATTTGTACTGTATCATTGCCCAGCCCAAGTGTCTGGAGAGAATATGTACCAAGGCATTAGAATGATCTAGAGAAGAATTGCAAAGCAGGTTAATGTATTTGTCAGCATCAACATTCGATGGAGAGAATACCCGTGATATAATGAGTACAATGGGGTTAATAAGAAGGCAGCATTTTATTTGTGGTGGGACGGCACACACCTGTTTGTTATAAGAAATGCATTTTACATGGAAGAGGGGACTGCTGATGAGGAATGAATGGGGTTACACACAGCTGCATGGGGATGCAATGGGTTGAAGATCCCCATTACCTTGTAGAATGTGATGTGGTCCAGAGGAAGGGAGCCCTTAGTGTGCAGTGAAGAGCATTGCTGCAAGATGCAGGAAGCGATCACAGCACAGAGCACAAACACACAGCATCCTTTCGCCATGATCCTGGAGACAGATGAGATTAAAGAGCGATGTGCTGGGGAGGACTCCAGCAGTCATGTGACCTGCTGCTCACATTTCCTGCCTGTCTGACAATACTTCCCCTGTTGGCTGTACTACCTAAAAATGGACAGCTTTGTCCCTACTGCAAGCAGGGTACCTACATGTCATAGCAGGCAGTGGGATATACTTTGTGCCACTGTGATCCCTAAAATCAATCAACACCTTCCATCCAGTAATAATGATACTAATAAAAATCAGTATATATATCAGTATATATATATATATATCTGTAAGAAATGTGGTAGTTGTCAGTTTCTTTAGAAGAACTGTTCCATATTAAGAGGCAGATGTGGAACACTGCACATGTGCATTTGTAAATAGCAGAGAAAATCTCAATTAGCAACCTAATGTAAACTTTGTAATCACAGATGATGTGTTTTCTCCAGTGTTCTAAAATGACAGTAAAGAGACTTGGCTAATATTATTTTTTCATGCTTCTTGACATTTTTTGCATTGACAAAAGAAAAGAATAAAACCGCAACGACCGCAGTGTGCATCTTTATATATTTTTATTACAAAGCAGCCAGTCCACAGTTTCACATGTGAGGTAGCGATTAAGACGTGCACGCTGAGATAGACATAGCCTTGGGTAGAAATAAAGCAGCGTCCACTCCTGACCTAATAACTCAGGCAATCCTCACTCTAGCACTAATTACTACCAGTAAGATCTGTATATGTTTATTCCCATGATGCCCAAACTTTCTTGTGTTTTCTAAGTGTGCCTGAGATTTTATGCTTCATATCTTATAAGTAGGTGGCATTCAAAGACTCCAGTACCAATGATAGGGTAACCCCTTTGTCATAGTCTACCTTCATAGCTGTGACGATAAAATGCAAGGCTGGCTAAAACGTAGACATTTAGTCTTGTAGGCGATCATTCATGTTGCAGTTCTAACTTTTTGGTAATTCCTGATATAAAAGAATTTGCCTGACCTCTTGCCATGAAATTATTTACAATACTATTGCTTCTCTCTTGAAACACTGCTCTAACTAGACTAGAAATTTGTTTAGGAACAAACTGCATTTTTTTCAAATCGGGGTTGATCGGCAATTCCTGAACTCCGAGCCGAAATGTATCCTTGAAAAAATTGTGTATGCGAGATTGACAGACTTCCTCGAGTCCAACTCTCTACTAGACCCGCTTCAGTCTGGTTTCCGCACTAAGCACTCTGTGGAAACGGCACTGACCAAAGTATCCAATGATCTGCTCGCTGCAAAATCTCGTGGTCACTACTCTATCCTAATTCTCCTCGACCTTTCTGCGGCTTTTGACACTGTTGATCATCAACAGCTTCTTCTCATCCTCCGCTATATCGGTCTACAAGATATTGCTCTCTCCTGGTGCTCCTCCTACCTCTCCCAGCGCTCTTTCAGTGTTTCTTTCTCTGGCTCTGCTTCTTCTCCCCAACTCCTCTCTGTCGGTGTCCCCCAAGGTTCAGTCCTTGGTCCCCTACTGTTCTCCATCTATACTGCCTCCCTTGGTAAACTCATCAGCTCCTTTGGCTTCCATTATCATTTCTATGCAGATGACACGCAAATCTACCTGTCCTCTCCTGATCTCTCCCCGTCCCTTTTGACTAGTGTCTCTGACTGCCTCTCTGCGGTTTCTAACTGGATGGCTGCCCACTTCCTTAAACTAAACTTGACCAAAACTGAAATTCTGGTCTGTACTCCCTCAAATGTTGTTACTCCTGTGTCTGTCTCCCTCCAAGTCAACGGTGCTACCAGCGTGTCAATTAAACTGTTAATAGCTCCTGACTGATTCCTCTTCTTCAACTGTCACTAGTCTAATACTATCCTTACCTTTTTGTGTCATTTTACCCCAGTCCCTCTAGCATGTAAGCTCATTGAGCAGGGCCCTCAATCCCTCTGTTCCTGTGTGTCCAACTTGTCTGGTTACAACTACATGTCTGTTCGTCCACCCATTGTAAAGCTCTGCGGAATTTGACGGCGCTCTATAAACATCATAATAATAATAATAATAATAAAAATAAATAAATAAATACATAAATATATATATATATATATATATATATATATATATATATATAATATGTAAATATCGATTTGTTTTTCTTTTACTGTTCCTTCTCTTTTTTCCTGTTATTTTTTTCTCACTTGTTCTGTGAATCAAATTGCATGAAAATGCTCCTATCAGTGTACTATTATTATATTATGTATACATTGTGCAGTGCACTGATTAGCCCATGTTCACACTCTTTTGGTTTGCCAGTTTCACCAATTCTGCAGAGCTGAACCATCATATGGCCAAAATTCAGGTGTCTTGGAAAATGTTCTAACTTCAGGTAATATATTTCGGAGGAACGATGCACAACTCTAGTTCTAACCAACCATGTTTAGAAATGTTGCAAAACTTGTTTCACCCATTCTGGAGGTATCAACAAGCTTTCCAACAATTACATATAACAATCACTTTGTTATAGACTTTAAAAATAATGTCATTGCAATAATTACAGGATAACAATTTGGTGCAAGTAATAACACTAAATTGGGCAGACTAGATGGGCCGAATGGTTCTTATCTGCCGTCACATTCTATGTTTCTATGTTTCTATATATGTCAAAATAATCTTTCCAGAAATGTTTCCGGGTCCACTTTTGATGGTGAAGTAAAATTCACTCCATATTCATCAACTGGATATTGCAAGGTCACATCACCTATAGTGTTTCACTATATATAAGATTTGTAATAATCATTTAAGAAAGGGAGGATCTCAAAAATTCTGTTAGTCCATAAAAACAAAAACCTTTTCATACGTGTAAACAGTGATTTAGGCTCACAAATTAGATTTACACTAATACAGACAATACTCTTAAATTAATGTTGCAGCCAACTATGTGTTGGCATATATATTTATTTATAACAGAATGGATGGGTGCAGATTCATGCTCCAGAGATCCATGAATGTCTGAGCGTTAAGTGATTACTAACGCCAACAACTGATTTGGCAGATGCCTGGAGCAGATGTGTGATTGAGTCACAAACTACACGGGCAAACAAAAGCAAACCAGTGTGATATCAGAATCAATTAGTGGATTAGGAATGCAGTCTTTTTTTTGCCTGGTGTACTTTGACTGCACTAATGAGTTGAGAAAAAATTAATGAGATAGGGCATCATACAGAGCAGACACAGGACACAAAGCCCTTTGTGTGTTTATGTTCCCATCACAGAGATTTGAGTCATAATTCTGGTATACAGGAAAGCATTGGTGAAATGATGGACTGTACTTTGCCAAGTGCATTTCCACCATTCACACGTACGTTCCTCTACCTAATGTACCTCACGTGATGGGAGGAGACTTGACTTGGAGATGAAGTTTTTATCATGTATGTAGGACCACCCAAATAAAAAAGCGTTAACCTCCTTCAAGTATACTGGGCCTATTATGTTTCTACCTACTCTACATGGCCGTGCATGCTGTTTGACGATGCATCAGGCTTTATACATCTTGTGCACACTTTTTGACTCCATGAAAATTCATCCATGCTTTTTCTGTGATGTCTGCATCAATTTTGTGAGAAATCCATGAAAAGCGCTCAAGCACAGCGCAATAGCAGTTGAAATTTTGAAACATACTCTGTCACATGTGTGATAAAGTGAAGGCAGAGAGGCCTTTAACATTTAACCCCAGGGGAAGTACGTGTTTTATGTGTGGTGTGCAACACAAAGCCACGTTTAGTTAAGGGCCCCTGGGGTGGAGCATTTGGAGAGCAGGGTGGGCCAATGCTCCACTCCTCAGTTTATACACAACCAGGAGAAATAAGGTCCAGGCCAGAGTTTTTTGGAACTGTCTCCAACCCACTGCTCAGCTGCAGACAATCAGCTGTAGCAGTGGGAATAAACCCATCCCTGCTAGGCAGGTAAAGGGGGATTGCTGGCTTCCTCCCTGAAAGCAGGTAGGAGAGAGGCTGTTCTCTCCAGTGAGAAAGTCAAGGAGACTGAGCACTGGGAGTGCAAAAGGAAAGCAGTCCAGGCTGGCTTGAAGCACTGGGAGTGCATAAAGGAAAGCAGTTAAGGCTGGCTTGGAGCACTGGGAGTGTAGAAAGGAAAGCAACAGGCTGACTAAGCAATGGAGTGCAGAGATCTGACAAAGACACTAGGCTGGTGAAACCAATATTGTTTTGGTCTAGTTTAACCCCTGATAGATAGAGAACCTGATGTTAGTAAGTGCTCAGACGAGCTAGGATTTTGTTTATAGGGATTTGTGTTATATTTATGTTTTCATTTGCTGCTGTCTCCTGTGTGGACTTACAAATAAAGTGCCTGGATTACATGAAAATAAAAGGACTGTGCCAGTTGTTTACCCTAGAGGACCGTGCTACCTGCAGACAAGGATCACAATATGGCGGAGAATGCGGGTACTGTAGCACATTAATGGTCTGTGGGTGTGCCAGTCATCTGTTGGTCTGCTTATTGAGAACTTTTATTTTAGCTGACCTGTTAAACAAATTAGTAGCACTGTACCTTTAAGACTGTTACCTACTTGGTGCTGGAGGACGTGCTGAAGGCTGTGGTACAGGCAACCACTAAACAACAAGACACCAACCGTTTACTGGCTGCACAGGTTAAGAACCTGAGGGACGTTCAGCAGAAGAATAGAGCTGCCCTTTCTGAGGTTTTGAAAGCGGAAGGAATGGGGGTAATGTGATCCAGCACTGGAGCACAGACTTTGAGATTAAACTGTTTGTGAATGGTTTAACCCCTAAAGGTAAGCCAGAGGCACATACCTCCTGGCACCATAACAACTTAATATCAATGAAGTTGTTATGGTGTCTATACTGTTCCTTTAAGGAAATATGGAAGCCAAAGAACAAATATAGGTAGGTTTCTAGTGCTTGTTGTATTGCGTGGAAGGCAACTTTAACAACTCAAAGAGTCTCACTTTTTTTGGAAATTTTCTTTTTGTATTGGTTTGTCAAAACATAGCAAGGTAGAATATTGAGACTCGCAGGTCTCTCATGAATTTCAAACAGTAAAAGTAGTATTGGAAGATGCATGGGTAGACTCGTAGCTCTATAAAAGTTGAACAGTTCAGGAAACTCTAAGATCTCAAACCACATATTAAGTAACTTTACTAATTGGGATTATCAAGCATATCTCGGGATCTAATGCAGTAATGGTATCACGACACACTGGTATATAGTATCCGGTTTGTCCATACAGTTATGGGGATTGTATGTATGGTGTGTCCCGGAGCTCGGATGTCAACATGACCGTTCTTTCTATATCCAATGAGCGTGTGCTCTGGCTCATTCCCGCAGCAAAGGTGGGAAGTAGGGATAGAGAGGCGAAGGCTGGGGGAGTGGGAAAAAAGGATGAGAAAGAGAGGTGGGGGGAGAGGAGATTGGGGAAGAGGGAAGGGGGGGGAAGGAAGTGCATTTTTTTTTCATGCCAGTATGTACCTAAATAAGCAATACCCAAGTCAACAATCAGTGCCCCAGACACAGTGTTAGAGATATAGTGACAAAGACCACATGACAAATACCTGCATGTTAAAGAATAGCACCTGCTATGGGAAGCTTGGTCATACAAAAAGAGTATGCAGAAGTTCCTGAGACATAAAACTAGGAAAGACAAGTTTCATGTCAAAGTGGGTAAACCACAAACGGTTTCTGATGAAGACATAACATTATACAAATTACAATTCTACAGACTTAAAAAGACAAATCCACGACTGCATGCAAAGGTTCATATAGATGGTAAATCTCTCACTCTAGAAATAGATACAGGAGCAGCAGTCTCTGTAATCACATTCACTGACTGGGACTAGAACACCAAAACGTTCCACCAGCTGTCACCATGCAAACATATTCAGATGAGATACTAAAACCTATTGGGTGCGTATCACCTACCATGACATTTAAGGGTATAACTAAAGCAGTATAACTGCATATTATTCTTACCTAAAGGAGTACCACCATTGCTTGGTAAATCTTGGATCAAACCTTCAATGTGCTAAAGTCCCGACACCAGTTACCTCTTAATCTGAATGGACCAAAATAAAAGTTCAAATTCTACTTGGTTTGAAGCACTAAACCAAAAATATAAGACTGCATTTTATGGCATGATAAGATAAGTCAAAAGCAAGGCAATTAGGCTTCAATTAAAAAGAAAATGCTATTCCATAATTTTCTAAACTAAGAGTTGCACCTATTTTATTCTGAAAACTAAAATATAAGCATAATTGAAACAAATACAACATTAAAGGACCACTAGGACCAGCTCAAATGAAGTGGTCTGGGTGCCAGGCCCCCAGGTTTTAACATTGCATTGTTTACATTGCAGGGTTAATCCAGCCTCTAGTGGCTGTCTTCCTGACTAGAGGCGCTTCCCCGATGCTCAATGCAAAAATAGCATTGAGCACCTAGAACGTCCGTAGGAAAGCATTGTGATCCTTTAAGGTATTAATATTATTATTATGGTTCCTAGCAGGGAACGTGCCTCCCCAATGAAAAAAATAAGGACATTCTTATTTTCAGAGATTTCAAAGTGGCATTTCACCCCCAATTACTTATTGATCAATATCCTTTCTCACATATTAAACTATGATTTAGTTCCCTTGCGGGTGCTGAAAAACATTAAAAAAATTGACTTACATTAAAGGACCACTATAGGCACCCAGGTCACTTCAGCTCAATGAAGTAGTCTTGGTGCCAGGTCCATCTAGGATTAACCCTGCCTGCTGTAAAAATAGCAGTTTCAGAGAAACTGCTATGTTTACAAATGGGTTAATCCAGCCTCTAGTAGCTGTCTCATTGACAGCCGCTAGAGGCGCTTCCGCGCTTCTCACTGTGATTTTCACAGTGAGACGACGCCAGCGTCCATAGGAAAGCATTGAGAATGCTTTCCTATGGACTGGCTGAATGTGCGCACGGCTCTTGCCGCGCATGCGCATTCAGCCGATGATGACCGAAGGAGGAGGAGAGTCCCCAGCGCCGAGGGAGCCTGGCGCTGGAGAAAGGTGAGTGTTTAACTCCCTTCCTCCCCCTTCAGCCCGGTGGGAGTGGGACTCTGAGGGTGGGGGCACCCTCAGGGCACTACAGTGCCAGGAAAACGAGTTTGTTTTCCTGGCACTATAGTGATCCTCTAACTGTACTTACAGTTGGAGGTACATCCAGACTGCAGATATCTGTTCACTATTAACATTCACAAATAACTTTTTCATTACACATGGATGGGTGATACTTGGAATTTCTCCAGCCTCTGCAGTGGGGCAACAAATAATAGTTGAGATCCTGGCAGGTACTCTACACGCCCAATGCATATTAGACTACATGCTTATCACTGGTAAAAATAATGCCGCTCATAAAACAAATATTGAAGCAGTTTTACAATCCCCACAGGAATGCAGACTGAAATTAAACACACAAAAGTGTGAGTTCTTCCGTGATAGTTTGAAGTAGTGTACATATATAGTGGACAAAAATGGTCTTTACACGACTGAGGGAAAGGTGAATTTGCTTGTTCATGCTCCCACTCGTGTCAATGTATCCCAGCTACGTTCTTATTTAGATTTGTTCAGTTATTATCGTAGATTCTTGATGAATTCGGCTCATGTACTATATCCACTACACCGTCTTTTAGATGATAAAACACTTCCACTGGAATCAAAATTCCATGTTCACTCGAACCTTAAGAAGTCTTTGGTTCATGCCGTAATGTTTCACCATATGGTTTTCCCACAGTGGCCGATGCCCAATGGTTATGAATGTCCTGTATCTTTTGCATCCAGATCTCTAATTCTAGTTGAGAGAAATTATGCCCAGATTGATCAGGAAGCTCTAACAATGATTAAATAAATGCCACATTACTCTATATATGCCACGGATCACAAACCACTATTATCCATTTTACACTTTCATAAGTATATCTATAACTCGGTTTCAGCGATATGCACTTCATTATGCAGATTTCAACTACTCTAGATATAAATATTATATATATATATATATATATACACACCACAGTGATCATAGTAATGGAGCTATGTTTTCAAGATTGTCATCATAAGACAGCATCTTCTCAAGTAGTAGAAACTCCTCCTCAGCCATTGAATCTAAATTTCAAAGTGATTGCTACTTATATACGCTCTGATTCTAGGTAACAGGAGATTAAGCCTTTTGTTTAACATGGTTGGCCTAAAGTAGCGCTCTCTGATCTTCAGCCATATTTAAAAAGGAGGAGGGAGCTTGTGCATGCCTCAGGCTGTCTTTTAATGTGGTTCTCGGGTAATACCGATTTTGCTGCAAACATCAGCACTGAAGTTACCACACAGCTCACAGCAAGATTTAGTAAAAAATTATGTAAAAACATGAGAACATATTTAGTAACTGCTTGCAATGCATGTGCACAAAATCAGCAGAACCTGGGATATCTCCAAAACTTGGCCATTGCTGAATGAACTTCGGACAAGAATCCATATTGATTTTGCAGGATCAGTAGATGGACGTATGCATTTAATAGCTGTGGATGCTCATACTAAGTGGCCAGAAGTGTTTTGTATGTTAAGTAATAGAGAAGAACAAACCATTGTCATACTCTCTAGCATATTTTCAAGATTTGTGCTACCGAAAAGATTATTCAGACATTGGTCCACAATTTGTTTCACAAGAATTTTAAATGTTTCTGGCTTTAAATAATATCCAATACTGTGAGATAGCCCCATACTTTCACAAAAATGAGGTACAAATATGAAAGCCTGCACGGCTCTGTGCTCCCTCATTTCATCGAGGGAGCATTGTCTTTTGTACAGTGCCAATATCAGGTACACACCACTTTAAGAGCGCTCTGATATAGGTACAGACAATGGAGCACCACCACTGGACCAAAATGGATCCTGCTCACCCTTCACTGGATCACCAGGGAAGTTAAGCGAGCGGGACAAAATATAACAATACAACACTTGCAACCAGGGCCGGTGCAAGGATTTTTGCCGCCCTAGGCAAAAGTAAAGTTTGCCGCCCCCCCTCCCCCGTGACATCACAATGCCCCACCCATATGACCTGCCATGTTAACTAACGCTAGTGCTGCAGTGCCGCTGTGTTTACATTAAAAGGCCTGCAGGGACAGGCTATAGACACCAGGACCACTACATTAAGCTGCGTGGTTCTGGGGACTATAGTGTTTCTTTAATGTGAGGTAAATTAGAGATTAGTGCCACGAATAATATACTAGATTACCTACTTACAAGCAGATGAGGAAGATGATGGGCTCTAGCTGCAGTCTGGCTCCACTGGTCTGGTGTATAACAGGATCTCTGGAGGCTGTTTGTAACTGTGGTCACAAAAATCAATGTTCTGTGAGAACGAGAAGCAGCTCCATTTTTTGGGGGCCCTCTACACAGCTCAAGGTCTGGGTCCCAGGGTCCACCTTCATGTTCCACCAATGAGTTTGTTCACAGGGGGTGGAGGGTGTAGGGGATGTCCTGATTTGTGTGTAAGGAATGCATTGTGTGAATCTGTGTTTGTATGTGTAAGGGCTGCAAGGTGTGTTTCTGTGTATGTAAGGGATGAAGTGTGTGTTGTGGGGTGTGGGGTGTTGTGTGTTTCTGTGTGTGTAGGGATGCATTGTGTGTAAGGGTTGCATTGCGTGTGTGTGTGTGTAATGCATTGTGTGTTTTTCTGTGTGCAAGGGGTTCATTGTCTTTGTGTGTAAGGGGTGCATTGTGTGTGATTGTGTGTGTGATGGATGTCAATCTCTCCCCCCTCCCTTGTCACTCTCTTCTCCCCCCCTCCCTTGTTACTCTCATTCCCCCTCCCTCCCCTGTCACTCCCCCTCCCTGTCAATTTCTCTCTCCCCGTCAATTCCCCTCCCTGTCAATGTCTCCCCCTCCCTGTTAGTTCCCCCTGTTAGTTTCTTCCCCCCACCTCCCTGTTAGTTTCTTTCCCCCCTCCCTGTTAGTTTCTTCCCCCTTTAGTTTCTTACCCCCACCTCCCTGTTAGTTTCTTTCCCCCCACCTCCCTGTTGTTTCTTTCTCCCCCCCTCCCTGTCAGTTTCTTTCTTCCCCTCCTGTTTCTTTCTTTCCCTCCTCCTGTTTCTTCTCCCCTCCTCCCTCCCTGTTTCTCCCTTCCCTCCCTCCCTCCTGTTTCTTTCTTCCCCTCCCCTCCTCTCCTCCTGTTTCTTTCTTTCCTCCCTCCTGTTTCCTTCTCCCTCCCTCCCTCTTTCTTCCCCCTCCCTCCCTCTTTCTTCCCCCTCCTCCCCCTACCTATGTTGTAGCGTGGCCGAGCCCAGTATAGTCCGAGGGTACAGTGAGCTTTTGTTTCCTGTACCCGGCCGGACTAAGAGGAAGTGAACACTCAGTGTGCACTTCCTGTTAGTCCGGCCGCGTACAGGAGACAGTTGCTCCCTGTACCCGCCGACTATACTGGGCTCGGCCACGCTACAACAGAGGGAGTGACAGGAGGGAGCGCTGAGCGCTCCCTCCTGTCAGCCCCTCTCCCCATACTGCGCCCGGGCGGTGCGGTCCGCCCTCATGGACGCACCGCCCGGGCAAAGCTGCAGCCGCCTGAGGCTCTTTACAGAGCGCTCGGGCGGCTGCAGCATGAGGGGCCGGCGCTCCTGGCAGCGCCCCTTCCCAGGGGGCGCCTAGGCGGCTGCCTAGTCCGCCTTACAGGTAGCGCCGGCCCTGCTTGTAACACTCAGACTCCCTTACAAACACAAAGAAAGAACTATCAGACACCACACACAACACTCAGCCCCATACAGCTCCAAGCCTCCTCCACACACACACATACACACACCACTCACAGAAACACAGACCAGGGTTGTAGGAGGGGCCCCAATCTTGCACCCTGCCTACGTCCCTGGGTTAATTCTCAGCCATTTAGGGGTTAAATCACTTTGTTTATGCAGCCCTAGCCATAAGTGATTGCATGTGACTTACACAGCTTTCCTAAACACTTGCTGGGAAGAGAGATCTAATGTTTAAACTTCCTTTATTGTATAGTATGTTTAATTTCAAATTTCTTGTCTCCTGTTCTGTCAATTGCCTGCTAGACCCGGCAGGAGCCTACTTTGTGTTAATAAATTTAAATTTACAAAGCAGGAGGTAAAAATGTTAAAAGTAAGTTAACATCTGATTGAAAACTTAAATGTTTTTCATGCATGCTGTGTCAGTCACAGTCAGGGAGGTATGACTAGGGCTGCATGGATAGAAACAAAAATGATTTAACTCCTAAATGGCAGAAAATTGAGTAGTGAGACTGCAGAATCATCATCTTTATACTAAAATGACTTCATTAGGCTAAAGTTGTTTTATGCTTATAATGTCCCTTTAATCTGGCTCTGGTTGAGCCTGAGTAAAAAGTGACTGCAATTCACGTTCCAGAATCTCAGTTTATATTTGGCGACAATTACTGACATAAGGTAATACGTTATAACACAGCACTGCATGTTATAATCGTGATCATACAGGGAACATAATCTATCTCAATCAATGAGGTAACTCTGAACTGTAGTGCTTAGTTTAGGGGAGCTAATGGAAGCACCTAAGCTGGAGTTTCCAGCTGTCTTTAAGGCAGAGAGGAGGAGTGGAGCAGAACCCAGCGAAACCCAGGTAAGAAGTCAAAATGTTACTTAACAGATTGATTCCTTACATTGGGGGGAACCAGGGCACTCTTGCCACCATAACCACTATTGTGCACAGTGGAGTCACACATTATTCCTGTTATAGTTTTGGCCAAATCATAGACTTGACAGTATAACTTTGTCTGGCATACCTACCTACGCCCCTGTGAGAGACATTTCCAGATGTTGGCATTAATAATGTTTAAAAATTATTTTACTAATAGGTTAGGTAATGGGATGGGGATAGTGCTGAACAGATGCAGTATGGTGGAAAGGAAGGACATTTTCTTATGGCATTTATACACCCCTGCTAGGAGAGTTCACGAGTAGCCAAGAAACTGAGATTTGATCTTTGTCAGACTCTTACAGTGATTAACTTTCATTAGGGACTGTCTAGTTTTACAAACATATGGACAATGTCTACAGCTGATGGGGTGGGCTAAGAATATTGATGTTCTCCAGTTTTTATCATACCAGTTGAAAATAGCTTCACAAAATCCTCATGGGATTTACTACTAACCTCTAAGCACTATACCGCTACACTAAGCAATTTTGGCTATAGCTCTCCAATTTTGGCTGTGGCTATTTAGAAATAAATAGTACTAAAATCACACAGAGAAATTGACCCCAATTGGCATCTGAGTCATAAATTGCACTTTGTTTAATATTTTCTTTTGTCAGTCTTTTAGCTTGTGTACACTCCCTGGGGAATATTATTTTATAACTACAATGTGCTCTTGGCAAGTTCACTAAATATATATTAGTCAATCTTTAACAGTTACAAACGGAATTTCCCAGGCACCTGCAAAATCTGTATACTAATCTGTCCGTTTTAAAGAAATTACTAATTTGCAGTTAAGATTTGGGATAATTTATTATCATTTTAAGCAAAGTGTAAAATGTGATCACAAATCAAGTGCCAATAACATGACGTGGTCTGGGTGCCTATAATGTCCCTTTAAATAAACCTTATTTGTATTACATAGTGTTATATCGTTACCATTTTAAAGTATAAAATGAGAATGAGACGTTCAAATTCATTCCTACTGTATTTCTTTTGGAAGAGTCTAATTATGCAGATTGTCACAATATATAATAATGTTGTAATAAATTTAGTGTCATCATCTCAATGCACTTTTTATAATGCTTGCAAGTCCTGGACACAGTCTTCCCCAGACATTTACAAATGGTATAACCCAAAGGAGGTCGAGATGGCACAGTCTCGCCAGGTCTCTCTGTCTTCTCCTCTGTCTACCCCAGACGAGGTGCAATTTATACTCTGAGAGCACCAGCTGACTCTCTCAGTCTATCATTCACTTAGCATTGAGAATCACTGGAAAGCTTGTCATTATAAACACTTGTTCCATAGCAAGGGCATTGGGACCATCCAAACAGAACTGTAACAGCTCTGCATGGTCCCCCACTAGTGTGTCCCTCAGTGTGAGTGGCAGTGGTCCGTCACTAATGGGCCACTCAGTGTGAATGACAGTCAAACTAAAATGTGTTCACATCGGCATGCCTATTTTTAGGATGGGTGGGTCTGCCCCTTATCCCATTGTGATGCAGACAGTGTCACTGGCCTCCCACCCTTTACGTTACAGGATGCTAATTCAGGGGTATGTTAATTTATACATCTTTTCCAGGGTATGTTCTCAACTCACATTTTCTAAATAGGTTGGTTAAATATAATACAAATAGTTAAAGTGAACACATTTCTTAAGGGAAATTATTTTTTTTTTTCAACTGAAGTGGTTGCACTTTCCCAACATGCAATTTTCTAATGCACAATGCATACAGACTAATTTATTTAAAATTTAAAGAAAGAAAAGTTACCTGTGCACTTCCCAAATCCCTATGCATATTTAAATAAATGGAAGTTATTTAGTAACTCCAATGGCCATTAGATGCAAGCCCCCTGCCACGTCAAGGCAAACCTCTTAGGTGGGTCCTACACTAACAATTTATTTTGCTTCCTGTATTTTTCTAAACCCCTACATACTTATTAACCCTTAATAGGGAACTCGTTGGGTGGGCAGCATTGTAACAAAGCTTTGTGATACAAAAGTATATCATAAATAATTTATTTAAAAAGCTCAGAAAACTTTAAATCTAATTTTTATGAATATATATGTATATATATATATATATTTTTTTTTTTATTTCCTTCTCATTTGCAATGTGTTCCCCGACTGTGCCTGTACTGAACTGGATTGTGATGTTAATTGCTAATTCTTTAATAAAAATTAAATTAAAAATAGCATTACAGGGGGACGGAGCTAACTCACGATCGGAGCGGTCGCAAAAAGCATAGCAAAACCTAAAAAAGGTACCTTTCTGGAGCCCAATTTGCCCTGGACATAGCTGACTGTGCCTGTAAGCAGATGGGGCAGAAGAATAAAAAACCGAGGTCGGACCGGCCCGGGAACATGGCTGACATCAGTGAACTCTTTAGAAGGCCGCACTGTGCAACCGGGCTGGAAATGGCAGACGTGCTGGACGATTTCTCCGACGTCTCGGAAGAGTTCACCCCGCATAACCCAGCAGCTCTGGGCTTCCAGGGACCCCCCAAGCCACCTCCGGAGGTGGACAGCAGCTCAATCCCACTAACCACAACCATCCTTACTAAACTTTTGGCTGACCTCCGACAAAGTCTTTCTGCAGATATATCCCAAGTATGGGAGGATGTCAGGGGATTCACAGCCCGTTTAACCACGGTGGAACAAGCAGTGGAGGAGCACACTCCCCAAATCGCAGACCTGCAGAAGCAGGTGAGGGACCTCACCACGGCTCAGGCTAACTTTGACAGCCAGCTAGCAATTCTGGAGGATAAGAGGAGGTGGAAACACCTGAAGATTAGAGGCCTATCGGAGTCCATCACTATGGCAGAGATGCCACACTTCCTACGTTGGCTGTTCATGGCATTACTACCCCCTAAAACAGCAAAGGGCATTCAGCTGGATGTAATGTTTCGTCTACCCAAGCCTCAGTCCAACACAGCCCCAACCACCGGTGACCTCCTGGTTAAGTTTCAAAACGGGCAAGACAGAGCAGCCATCTTACAAGCTACCAGAGGGAAGACCCCATACCACTTTGAAGAAATGGACCTCACGTTCTTTGCTGACCTCTCCCGCTCAACATTGCAGTGGCGGAGGTCGCTGAGACCCCTGGCATCCACGCTCACATCCCAAGGAATAAAGTATCAATGGGGCACACCTCATGCGCTGATTTTCCAACATAATGGTGTAGAACACAGAGTCACGGAGGCATCTGAAATGGACGCTATCCTGTCCTCCCTGAAACCGAGCCCTAACCCTCGACCCACTAACCCCTTTTTTTACTTATTTTTTCTTTTCTTTTTTTTCTGTTTATTATTTCTACAATTGAAAATGCATAGTTTAGCTACTAAACCTTTATCACAAAATACCGTGCTGTTTACTCGAGTAGAAACGTAACGTTATTGCTAACTACAACTGTTGTCATGTTCACTATTCCGTTGTGTATTTGATGTATGCCGGCAATTGCTGTCGTGGCATTGCGGGTTACCCTGTATACTTCTGCACGACCAAAAATAAAGAATAAAAAAAAAAAAAATAGCATTACAAGAAAAGTGTAGTTCAAGTTATAGGTGATTTTCAATGTTTTATTCAGTGGTGTACTTTCATAAGAAGTGATGGTTCCCCTTTAAATAAGCTTCTTCTTTAAAGCTAGTCTGGTGGGTTTGTTTGTGGTGTTTCAGTATTGCTAATGCCATCATATTCTCACATGACCTTCAATGTTAACACAAATATGTTTGTTTCTTCCTAAATCAATTTCAGTGCATGAACATTCGTAGCTCAACCACTTTCTTTGCCAGAGGGAAAATCACTGCATCTTAAAATGAACTGTATCTCAGGTTTAAAATGTAAAATCTATTATTTTTTTTGTCAATCTTTTAAATCATGAAACGTTTAACACTGTGTGTGTGTATGTGTGTGTGTGTGTATATATATATATATATATATATATATATATATATATATATACACACACAGTTATGTTCTCAAAAGTTTGCATAACTTCCCTTGGAGAATTGGTAAAATAAAATATGTACCAATTTAAAGAAAACATGAGTGAGCAGGCAAAGCACATTTCTTTTATTTCTTATGGGATTCATATTCAATTGTAGGTTATAACAGAACAGCAACAAAGAAAAAAATGAAATGACCCTTGTTCAGAAGTCTGCATACCCTTAGTTCTTAATACTGTGTATTGCCCCCTTTAGCATCAATGACAGCGTACAGTCTATAGTTGTATATGAGGCCCCTAATTCTTGCAGGTGGTATAGCTGCCCATTCATCATGGCAAAATGCTTCCAGGTCATGCAAAGTCTTTGGTCGTCTTACATGAACCGCACATTTGAGATCTCCTTAGAGTGGCTCGATGATATTAACGTCAGAAGACTGTGATGGCCACTCCAGAACCTTCACCTTTTTCTACTGTAACCAATGGATGGTCAACTCGGCCTTGTGCTTAGGTTCATTGTACTGCTGGAAAGTCCATACACGTCCCATGCGCAGCCTTAGTGCAGAAGAATGCAAATTGTCTGCCAGTATTTTCTGATAACATGCTGCATTCATCTTGGTATTAATTTCCACAACATTCATTTAGAGCTTCCCCTCCCCCTCCCCCCCAAAAAACCCATCAGTGAGCCACAAGCATGCTTCACAGAGGGGATTTTTTTTTTTTCACTATAGGCCTTTCCAAACATAGCACTTATGGTTGTGACCATAAAGCTCTATTTTGGTCTTGTCACTCCAAATTGCTTGTAATTTTTTTCCCCACACATTTCTACCAGCATTTAAAGTAACCAACAATTAGGTAAATTATCTTCCAACTGTTGGTAATTTACGTAATTGCCTCATGTAGAACATGACCAAAATTATAATACAATTTCCCCACCATCTGTATGGTGGGTGTTAAAGCACACAAACTCCCGTATCAGAAGTGATGGAGGTGGCTAAGAAAGGAGAATGTTAGAATGCTGAATATATCTACTAAGGTGGCAAACAGCCAACGGGATCTGTCCGCACACAAGCATGAGTACTCTGTGTGCATTGAGAAAATGCTTTTTTATAATAAATGGACAGACACACACTCATACACTGACAAACACACTCATCATACACTGACAGACACACTTATACACTCACATGCAGACACACTCATACAATCACTCACAGACACACACAGACGCACTCACACACACACACACACACACACACACACTCAGTCACTCACTCACACACACAGTCACTCACAGACACACACGCTCAGTCACTCACAGACACACACACTCTGTCACTCACAGACACACACACAGTCACTCACAGACACACACACACAGTCACTCACAGACACACGCTCAGTCACTCAGACACACACACTCACTCACAGACACAC
>OW240916.1:224579000-224661460 GCA_933207985.1 Pelobates cultripes
TCAGCTTAATTCTGAATTCGAGTGTATTAAAATACATTATTAAAAATCTACAAAATCTAGGCTAAAATCTCTGATCTGCAAAAATAAATTCTTCCACTCTGTTACAGTCACAATTCTAGCACCAATTTTGTCAGTCCCATTTAAATTTGTTACAATGCACAGTTTAGTGGATATCTCTGAAAGTGAATACCCCACCATTAACAATTCTGATTAAACCATTTCCACTAAACATTTCCCTGTTGTAGTTGTCCCAGAACATAATACAATGTTGCATTAAAGGCTCTAAGTAGAGGTTTCTTCCCCAGACATTCCCATCTGAGTCACTGTAGCTCTCTCCTCAGCTCCGCCCACCTCCTAGAACTATATTTTGTCACCTGCCAACTAGCAGCATTGATAGAGGGTCAGTTACTGGAGCCTGATGATGGGTTAGCTCAGTTACAAGAAGTCTTATTGACCATCAGCATGTATCTAGTGTGACAGCAATACTAGAGACTGGATACATTCTAGCAGAACTTCCAGACAACGGGCACTTTAAGACAAAGGGATACATTCAACGTGTACAGTAATCCATGAAGACAAGATAATGGCAGAAATGGATGTACACAGCGTTTTGGGACTCAACATGGACTCAGGGTCAATGGAAGACGCTATCTTGAACAATGTGACCATAGCTGATTCATGGAAAGGGGTGAGTGATTCCATAGCGTTACTTAGTAGTTCTGGCGATCAGTTATTTCCTGATGAATTGCTACCATTCTGAATATGGTTATCACCAGCAAATATGACGATCATAATGTATTTAAAGTGTTTTTCAGCAGTTTAGACAAGTGAATTATAGTCCTTTAACGCTGCAGTGTACCGTGTTACAGTTACTTCAACTGACTTGTTTATCACTGAGAACAATAACTTCACCTGTAAAGTCACAAGTTATACTTATGCTAATCGAATACAATGACTTTATCATACAGACATCTTTTGTTTATATACCAGGTTTAGGCAGGGCAGTAACCCTTGCTGAGTATGCTATAGTACTTTATTCTTGCTATATTATTATTATTATTATTATTATTATTATTATTGGTATTTATATAGTGCCAGCTTCTTCCGCAGCTTTACAATAAAAGGGGAATTTATGAAATGAGACAATAACAAAATGTAACAGGAACAATAAGTAGACGAGGACCTGCTCAAAGAGCTTACAGTCTAGAGGAGGTGGGGTATAAAAACACAATAGGAAGGGTACTGTTATCCAGTACATTATACTATGCAGTTATTCCCTGAATTTTCTTTTATATAGAATAGACTCGTGACCTGTAAAAAATGTACTTGGAATATGTCGGTAAAAAATAAAGGTATTCCAAATAATTCCCTACTGAACTGGTGGTATTTAAATTGTTCTCGAACAACCATAACTCACTGTTCAGACAATAGCCCCTTATGGCTCAGTATATTTTGTATATAACTTTACTAGGTTGTATTCACTAAACAGCGATCTGTGATGAAAAGTTTATAAACGACTTGCAACATTTTGTCTGATTTAGTTGTGTTATAGGGAATCTCTGTGTCAGCTGAGTTCTGTATTTTTTCCAATTTGGAATTTTTAGCTTTACATTTTCAAGTCAATTGTCATTTCATTGCAAATGACTTTTTAAGTTCTAGAGTAGACTCTTAGTTTTTTTAAACTTGACCATGTCACCTTTTAATATTTTACACAAATCAACTTTTATCTATATCTCCTCTGCATAATGTATGTAAATATTATGTATATTTCTTTAGAATATTTTCAGTACGTTTACCATACCCTTTCTGAATAATCAGTGGCAATAATCCACTTTAAACCCTTTCAAAACACTACAAATTTGGAATAATATTGTCAGAGAAAGTTAAAAGGAACATGTGTTAAAACAGCAAACATAAAATTAGTGTGTAAAACTATTTAAAGGAACACTGTAGTCACCTAAATTACTTTAGCTAAATAAAGCAGTTTTAGTGTATAGGTCATTCCCCTGCAATTTCACTGCTCAATTCACTGTCATTTAGGAATTAAATCACTTTGTTTCTGTTTATGCAGTCCTGCTATGTTAATAGCTTGCTAGACCCTGCAAGAGCCTCCTGTATGTGATTACAGTTCAATTTAGAGATTGTGATACAATTATTTAAGGTAAATTATATCTGTTTGAAAGTGAAACCAGTTTTTTTTTCATGCAGGCTCTGTCAATCATAGCCAGGGGAGGTGTGGCTAGGGCTGCATAAACAGAAACAAAGTGATTTAATTCCTAAATAACAGTGAATTGAGCAGTGAAATTGCAGGGGAATGATCTATACACTAAAACTGCTTTATTTAGCTAAAGTAATTAAGGTGACTATAGTGTTCCTTTAATAATAAAATACAAAACCATAACTCTCAATTGTCCCAGATTTGTAGGACAGTCCCTCTATCAGGATACTGACCAGCCCATCCCATGTTTGTACCTCGGTATCTCCAGACTTTTCAGACTTCTTGTCTGTTGTTATAGAATGATCTATCACTTCATCCGATTTACACAAACTATCTTGAGCAATGCTAGAGGTGAAATGAAAGGATTCGATCGCTGCTGCACATATGTTGGGAGTCTCTCACAGTATCTATGGGTTGCCGTTGGGGCATCAACGTTATTATACTTAACACAAACGTCTATTTCCAACCACAAACAGATGCTGACTAAACCTCTATTGAATACTGATCTTTGGCCCCGGGGCTGCAAATATGCACCCTATCCATTTAATCATGCCTGTTGCAGGTTGATGAATTATGAAAAAGGGGTGAACCTTCCACTTGTCTTTTGGCCAAGTTAAGTAATACATGACCACTTGGTTTCAGTACATCTCTTTCTGCAGGGCATATGGTGGAGGTGTGGGTGTAGCCCTACTCACCATTTCAAATACCTGAAAAATGTACTAGTAAAAATGTAACTAATAATCCTCCAAGCTTCCATGTACCTTTTGAATACCTTCATCTCTTCGCTTTTATACCTTTTTATTTTTTTCCAGCTTCCCTCTACAACTGTTCATCTTCCCACAATCTCCTGATTACGAAAGCCAGTGTTGTGCACACATATACGTTTTTGCCACTGGTTGCTTGTCTGTCAGCTTGTTAACAATTCTGTTTTCAATCACTCTTTGTATTATCCTTAGAATATGTAATGATGCAGCCAATACATACTTTTTCTCATTTCTTTTGTTATTGCTAAAAAATCTAAAATATGACATCACTAGTTATGTTCTTTCAAAAGCTTTATGTTTTGGCAAAGTCTGTATTAAATAAAAAGCACACATTAAGACACCATAGTGTGTGTGTTACGGTTTGCATTTTTGAGTGCCATTTCAGTTAGTAAGCAATATTTCCACCAATGCCACACTGAAGCATTAATGTTTGCTTAGCTGTTTTGGCTTAGATTTTGCCAACCAATTTATATTATTAAACAAAAGTAAATATATATATATGTAAAGGTGGGAGTCTGGAGTTGTTGGGGGGGGGGGGAGCTAGTTTGGCTATTTATATTAAGGAATGTGAATATTCCTTACTATATATATATATATATATATATATATATATATATAAAATTCCCTATGACATCTGCACTTTCTTAGGTTATCTACATATTTGTATCCATTCTATTATGCCAGGGTCTCAATTTTGGTTTTCAGTTTACTCATGCAAAGTTCTGTAATTCTAAACAGGTAAGTTACTACTCTTATTTCATACAAATCATTGCAATTCCTTAGATCCCTTAGTCAATATTAAATATACCTATTTTACCTACAACATACTATTTACTTAGGTTATCTACTATTCAATTTATTATATTAGGCCTGGGGCACAGTTGTTTGATCAGTTACTCACACAAGATTCAATCATTCAAAACATGTACATTTCCACTCCTACTCGTTCAAGCCATTTCTACTCTCTTACGTTGTATTTAAATTAAGGTACACACATTTCTGGCTATAGGATAAGCCCAATAATGTAGTTTCTCTATGCCTCCTATGCCTTAGATTAGAGGTCCCACAAGACCAACACCCATCCTCGTTCCTGGAGGTATTTTCACCCTTCGGCCCAACTCAGCTAGTGCTTCACAAGTTTACATATGTATGGCATCACCTGTCATTTCCATGTTATCTTATGCTGATACATGTTATTGAGAGACCAACACTCTGCCACAATGTTCAGTGGCCTCAGAACCCTCAGCCTAATGCGTAGTTAGAGCCTCACAAGCCGCTTGCCACCTAGCATGCCTCACCTGTCACCCTCCTAGCTAATTTTTTCTAAGCTTGGCTTTAGTCAGTAAGGCGGAAAAGAAAGGAATACATTTTCTAATTATGGTTCTCTTGTACCAAGTCTTAAAAACTCCTGACATTTAGGATGCTCTGGATCTTTTTGATGTTAAGGATTCAAGGCTTTTGCCATTGTAAGTAGATGTCTACGCAGTATCTTTCTAAATTCAGAAAAGGGGAGAGATGAACAGAGAAGGATTAAGAGATGTTAGTTTCTATGAGTCATCACAATCCCTTGTAGTATATTTTTTTAAAATTTGTATCCAATAGGACTTATATGTATTGGTCAGCTCTATGGAGTAAAGAACAGAGTGGAGGTTGCTATGGTAGTTCTCCCATAGTAAGTAAGAAGGGGTTAGCAAACTGTTTTTAGGGAATGCTTTAACTGGTTTTAGGATAAAGTGTCAGTCATGGTTGGGATGGAGTCTCACTTCCTATTTTATATGTCATAAGGCAGGACATTTTAAATAGTGTAAGTCTAGACCTGGAAAAATACATCCTTATAAGTGGACTTGTCACTTGGTCCTGAGACAGTTTTTTCCCCCATCAGTATTATTGACATTTTCATTCTTGCTCTGTTGCCAAGTGCACTGCAGTAATTTGCGTTGCCCATTATTTTCCTGTAGCTAGCTAGTAGCTAGCAGTCTTCTAGATGTCTTGCTGGGACATGCATCTCTGCTAGTTTTGTTCAAGCTCCATGGCCACTTTAGTGTTTTGAAGTGGTGATGGTGCTTCAGGTTCTGCATGTGCAGTGTTTCAGCGTCACCAAAAACATATTGAGCTGCAGTGAGGACTTGGCCTCAGCATAGAATCTCAGATAACTTTAATCTTTTTTTTAATCCTTTAAACCAGTGGTTCCTAACCCAGTCCTCAAGAACCCCTTAACGGTCCAGGATTTAGGGATTATACAGTTGTCTAAGGTGTTTTTATAAAAGAAATAAACACATTTTTGACACAACTGGGTAATCCCTAAATCTTGGACTGGTAGGGGGTGTTTGAGGACTCGGTTAGGAACCACTACTTTAAGCTAACTATCAAGACTAGAAGTCTGTTCAGTCCGTCCCCTTATAATTACATCTAAAAGAAATTGGTCTAGATCTAAAAGAAATTGGTCTAGATAATTATTCTTATTCTTGGGTAGAACATTGGTTTAAGGATAGAGTACAACGAGTTGTCATTAATGGTACATTTTCCGGCTGGACAAAAGTGGTAAGTGGTGTCCCTAAGGGTTCTGTTTTGGAACCGCTATATTTATAAATGATCTTGAAATAGGCATTGAAAGTTATGTTTCAGTGTTTGCAGATGACACAAAACTTTGTAAAGTAATAAAATGTGAGCAGGATATTGATTTGCTGCAGAGGGATTTGGATTGCTTGGGGACTGGGCACAAAAATGGCAGATGAAATTTAATGTAAAGAAATGCAAAGTCAAGAATGCACAAGCAGCTTACACCCTAAATCGTAGTGAATTAGGGATATTCACACACGTGAAGGATTTGTGGATTGTTATAGACAACAAATTAGGCAGCAATATGCAATGTCAATCTGCAGTTGCTAAGGCCAGTAAGGTTTTGTCATGTATAAATAGGGGCATAAATTCTCAGGATGAAAATATAATTTTGCCTCTTTATAAATCGCTGGTAAGACCAGGGGTGTGCTTACCCAGAGGCAAACAAGGCATTTGCCTTGGCCGGCACTTTCTGGGGGGGCAGCAAAAAAAGCCGCCCTCCAGTCGCCCTGGCAAATGCCTTGCCAGCCTCTTGTCCTGGGGGGCCCGGGAGCTGGCCAGGTGGCCACCTCAGGGCCTCCCAACCTGGCAGCGGTGGAACTTTCCGGAACTTTTCCTCCTGTTCAGCTCCCACTGCAGTGATGCCGGAGCCAGAATATGATGTCATTCCGGCTACGGCATCACTACGCGGCGCATGAGGGAGCTGATCAGGAGGATCAGTGCTCCCTCACCGACTGCAGTCACCGGCCGGCCACCCAGCAGCCCCACTGGTCCCCAGGGAAAGTGATAATCCACCCCACCACTACCAAAGGTAGGGAGTGTGTGTGTGTGTCTGTGAGTGTGTGTGTGTGTGTGGGTGTTAGTGAGTGTGTGTGTGTGTGTCTGTTAGTGAGTGTGTGTCTGTTAATGTGTGTGTCTGTTAGCGTGTGCGTGTCTTTTAGGGAGTGTTACTATGTGTGTATGTGTCTGTTAGGGAGTGTTACTATGTGTGTGTCTGATAGTTTGTGTGTGTTTGTCTGTTAGTGAGTGTGTTAGTGTGTGTGTCTGTTAGTGAGTGTGTATGCATGTCTGTTAGTAAGAGTGCATGCGCGTGTCTCTGTTAGTGAGTGTGTATGTCTGTTAGCTAGTGTATCAGTGAAAGTGTGTGTCTATTAGCTAGTGTATCAGTGAAAGTGTGTATCTGACACTGAGTGCATATGTGTCTGTCAGTGAGTGTGTATGTGTATTTAGAAGGCAGGGGGGAGGAGGGGTGCCTGAGTTTTGTCATGCCTAGGGCAGCACAAAACCAGAATACACCACTAGGTAAGACCACAGCTTGAATATGCTCTGCAATGCTGGGCACCTGTTCTAAAGAAGGATATCATGGCACTAGAAAAAGTGCAGAGACAAGCTACAAAATTAATAAAAGGAACGGAGCATTTTAGTTATGAAGAAAGGTTAAATAATTTAAAATAAATCTCTTTAGTTTGGAAAAACGGCGCCTCACGGGATATGATAACAAATATATTTCGGGCCAGTACAAAACATTATCTGGAAATCTATTCATAAACAGGGTTATACATAGACACGAGGTCACACATTTAGGCTGGAAGAAAGGAGGTTTCATCTAAGGCAAAGAAAAGTTTTTTTCACAGTAAGAGCAATAAGGATATGGAATTCTCTGCCTGAAGATGTGGTTATATTAGAGTCCATACAGATGTATGGTTATATTAGAGTCCATACAGAGGGAGCACTGATCCTCCTGTTCAGCTCCCTCATGCTCCGCGTAGTGATGCCATTTAAACTGCAATTGGATAAATACTTGTAAAAACATAACATACAGGGATATAATTTCTAATTAGTGGCTTAATAGCTGCTTGATCCAAGAAGACATCTGACTGCTATTTTGGGGTCAAGAAGGAAATTTTTCTTAGTTTTTTGCCTTGTTTTGGATCAACAGCAAAAACATATGTGAGGAAGGCTGAACTTGATGGACGCAAGTCTCTTTTCAGCTATGTACCTATGTAACATATTATTGGTGAAATACCTTAAAGGCAAATCATTAGGGCTTCAAAGTGAATTTGAAATTTTAGTTTAAAATGTCAATTCCCGAAAGTTCTCACATTAGTCAATAACCTTGCCTGTGAATAACTCTGGACTATTCTTCACTCAAGTACTTTCTTTTTTTTTTTTGTTTAATTCGAGTTTTATTGTTATTTCACAACGTATAACGGGGATACAGAAGGCAAGAAGGGAGGGTAAGGTATGCGGTTGTGATTCGTACATTTTATACAGCAATGTCGATATAGACAAATATAGACAAATATACATCAATCCCCATTGTTCTTTGCATATTGTTACCGCTGATATTGTCTCATCATTCTGTATTACACGAAACCTTGGTGCAGGGTTGGTGACTAGTGTCCCCAGAAAGGTTGGGGGTAGGGAATGGTGGGGAGAGCGGGGAAGTACTATATACATGGGAAGTGGGTGGGGGGGGGGGAGGTACAAGGTATCTTTTATTGTTATTACTGTTCCGTCTATTGTGGATTATTCTGTACTAGTGCCCAGTGTTTTAGCCATGGTTCCCATATGTTTAGGTATGTAGTGTATTTGCCTATTGTGGACCAATGTAGCATTTCCATTTCTCTCATGTGCTCTACCCTTTCTATCCATTGTTTGGCTGTGGGTGGTACATTTTGTTTCCAATGGACCGGTATAAGGTTGTTTGCTTCTCCCAGAAGGAGCCATAGTAGGCGCTGACTCTTCATACATTGAAAGGAGTGTGGCCATCCTAGTAGAATTTGGGAGGGGGTTAGGGAGTGTGGTAGTTTTAAGATCTCATCGATCTTGGAGGTCACTTCTGCCCAGTATGGTCTCATGAGTGGGCAAAACCACCACAGGTGTTCCACACTGCCCACCTCTCCCCCGCACCTCCAGCATTGTTCGCTAACTGTTTGCCAATATAGATGAAGTACCTCCGGGGTTCTATACCACCTAGTGATACGTTTATAGAATGACTCTTGCCTTGATAGGCTACTGGAGGTGTGCATGGGTTTTGTGAAGACATATGCCCAGTCCTGGTGTGACATATGTATGTGAAGTTCCTTCATCCATTTACGTTGGTATGCTAGGGTCTCTTGAGCCCTATCATTAGTTTGGATGAGTTTATAAATTTGTGATAGGGTGCGTTTTATTGGTTGTGCGATCGTGCATAATTGCTCAAAGGGGGTTGAACCTCTTGGGGTCCAATATGGTATTACCGCTTGAGTGATAGTGTGTCTTAGTTGTGCGCATCTCATTGCTTCCATGAGTGAATGGTGGCCTCTCGGAATTTGGGGTTGCTTGATTTTAGGGGGTGTATCTCCTGTCAGCAAGTCTCCTATTTGTGGGTTTTGTATTCCCCATAGTTTTAGTATAGTATCTGCCCCTCTGCCTCCTAATATATCCGGGTTATGGTTTAACGGGTATAATGGAGATATGCCTGGTGACAGTTTCCAGGTATTTTTGTGCAATCTCCACTTCTTTAGGATGTGGGGAATAAGTGGGTGTGTCATGGTGGTCAGCCGCTGAAGTTGGCATGTCTGCCAAGGGAGGGATGGTAAAGGAGCCTGTGCATGTATTTGTTCTATGTCGTACCACGATTTTTTGTGTTTTATATCTATCCATTCCCTGAGTCTAGTGAAAAGGACTGCTATGTAGTAGTTGTACATATGGGGTAGCCCGACACCTCCTTTCTTTTTATCCCGCGTGAGTATGTCATATGCCAGTCGGGATTTTTTATTTCCCCAAACAAACGTAAGGAAGATGTTTTTCAGTATGTGGAAGAACTGGCGTCCGAGTTCGATGGGGAGTGTTTGAAATGTATATAAAATTTTTGGTAGTATCATCATCTTAATGATGTTGACTCTTCCAAAAAGGGAAAAGTGGGGTTTGTCCCAGTGTTTGAGTTGTGATTTAATGTTATCCAATAGGGGAATGTAGTTCATTCTATAGAGGCTTGTCGTTGTGGGTGCGAGTTTGATGCCTAGATATGTTAGGCCTGTGTTTGCCCATCGATAAGGGTAGTTGTGGCTTATGTGTTTGTGTTGGGTCGGTTTTAGGTTGATGCCCATTAGTTCGCATTTATCAGCGTTTATTTTGAAATTTGAGTATGTACTGAAGTGTTCTATTTCGCTCTGAAGATGCGGGAGGGAGCACTCAGGGTGTGTGAGTGTTAGGAGTACGTCATCTGCGAAAGCAGATACTTTTACTTCCTGGTCTCCTGCCCTGATGCCTTTAATGTTGGCATTTGCCCTGATGGCGTTCAGAAATGGTTCCATCACCAGAACGAATAGTAGCGGCGACAGAGGGCACCCTTGTCTTGTGCCATTACCTATGGCAAAGGGGGGAGAGTCTTGCCCATTGACTCCAATCGTGGCTGATGGTCCTTTATATAGTGTTCTCACCCATCGTATGTAATTGGGGCCGATTCCTAGGGTTTCAAGGGTGGTGAATAGGAAGGTCCAGTCTACTCGGTCGAACGCCTTTTCAGCGTCCACCGAGAGGAGTATTGTCGGTACCCTGGTGGTAGAGGCACCATATATGAGGTTGAGTAGTCTTGTGGTATTGTCTCTCGCCTCCCTTCCAGGGATGAAACCCGCTTGGTCTGTATGGACCAAGTCTGGCAGTAGTGTCTTGAGTCGATTGGCAAGGATTTTTGCAAGTAATTTTACATCGAGGTTAATTAGGGAGATGGGTCTATAACTACCACACAGGCTCTGGTCCTTGCCGGGTTTTGGCAGGATTGTTATTGATGCTTTCAGCATTGGGGGTGGTAATTCGGTAGTGGTTAGTAAATTGTTAAGCACTTCTAGATAGTGGGGAGATAGGATGTGTTGAAAAGATTGGTAATATCTGGCCGTTAGGCCATCTGGTCCCGGGCTTTTACCCTTAGGAAGTGTTTTAATTGCTCGCTGCAATTCTTCCAGCTGGATGTGGGAGTCTAATATGGTTGACTGGTGTGAGTCTATTGTTTTTTGGATATGGGAGGAGATATATGTTTTAATGTCATGGGAAGGACCTCTATGGTGCTCTAGATTATATAGATTACTATAGTATTCCCGGAAAATTTTGGCTATGTCCTCGGTTTTATCTTTGCGTGTACCGTCTTGCGCCTTTATGTGGGATATGTATGTTTTTTGGTGCTTTTCTTTTAGGGCTCTGGCCAGGAACTTCCCACTCCTATTACCGTGTGCGTAATATGTTCCCCTGGTTAGGAGTACTGCTCTGTGTGCCTGCATCGTAAGGATATTGCGTAGATCCATTCTCAATGCCGTTAGCTTGTTATACGCCTCCACTGAGGAGTCGGTTTTATGTTCCATTTCTGCTCTAGCTATTGCTTCTGTGAGTGATTTGATCTTTGCTTGGCGTTCTTTTTTTATACGACTCAAGTACTTTCTGAAATATCATGAGGGTTCATTGCTTCTTCACTTTGTTTGTCTTTCCAAGACAGATAAGTGAAATATTTCTGTGTCATTTCTTACCTGTTTATAAATCCAAATCCATCACACACTCCCCTTGATGTCCTAGATGTTGATATGCCAATGAGTGAAGCCAGCAAAATGTCTTTTCTCAGACCTGTATATGTTTCATCTAGTTTACCCTAATTCCTCAATGGCAGTCATGTATGATATAGGAAACAATGAAAAACCTCCATTATAGCATAATGTGTACCTCGAAGGATAGTATGACTTCTTTTGGATCAACAAGGTTTGCACTTTGCATGTCAACTTTTCTTTCAAGGTTTACACTTTGCATGTCAACTTTTCAGGTATTTTTATTCTATGACCCATTCTGTCATTGTTTGTGTTTGACTGATGATAGGTAAGCATACCTGAGGACAGTAACCTTTTCACCTCTACAATCGCAGATGGAGAATTCATATTTTGAAGACATACACAGCCACCTAATGGTAGTGTTTACCACCAATTTATATTTATTTTCCAGACATCAGTCTCCACATTTCTGAATTGAGCCTGTTCCATGTGTAAATGAAAATTTGCCTGATTGTCCTTATATCCTCAACAAATGGATATGTGATCATTAACTGTTACTCCTGTAAATAACAGCTTATATATTTTGTTTTGGATTTCGTTTTAGCCCTTTTTCGTATGGTTTAGATGGGCTGAATGGTTCTTATCTGCTGTCACATTCTATGTTTCTTTTTTTTTTTTTAAGAATAATGGTATCTTTAATTTAACGACTAGAGAATTATCTACATCACAAACATCTTTACTTGAAAAAGGCTTGAAATTTGCTCCAACAAAAACACTCAATAAATTTGATACATATATTGATCTAAATAAATGTAAAAGAAAGATGCGCTTGAAATTTTTTTTTTTTTGTTTCCAGTAATTCGTGGGCATTCGTGATGCTTTGTATGAATGTATGTATTCTGACCCAGTACCGTTCAATGATAGGGCATTGCCACCAGATGTGTGAGTGATTAACTCCCTTCTGGTTACATCTCCAACATATATCTTTGGTTTCCGGGTACATCTTGCTTAGTTTCGATGGTGTGTAATGCCATCTTGTGATGTGCTTGTTGCTTTCTTGGGAATTTGTGGCTATGGAAGTTTTGTGTGTTGTAATAAAAATTTGTTTCCATTGATCTCCTGTTAATTTAAGTTGTAATTCATGTGCCCATTTCAAGGAGTAGTCTGGCATGTCTATCTTGTTTGGGGGGTTTTGTGTTCACAATCATCCTGTACATGGTAGAAAGCAGTTTGCGTTTTAAAGGATGAGTTGTGCATAGGTGTTAAAAAGCTGTAGGCTCCCTACTGCCCCCTGGTAGTAAGTATTGTCCCTTCGCAAAGTGTTGAATTTGGGCATAGTGCATTTTGTTGAGTTGTAGGGGGTTTCCCTAGTGTAAGGTTTCGTAGCGGGATGACGGAGTTATCTCTCATTACCTCCTGTAGTGTGACTGGATAGGTGTTCTGGCACATTTCGTATAAGTGTCTCGGGAAACCCATTGAGAGAAATGGGTTTTGTGTCAGGGGATATAGTAGTGAGGGGCATGGGGATATCGGTATGGTGTTGTTGAGTTGTTTCCAACTTTTTAGAGTGGCCGTTATTGTGGGATGTTGTTTCTGTTTTAGAAGATTGCTGTTTGTTCCATACCAGGGAAGGGAGGAGAGTGGTACAATGGAATTAGTTTGGTCTATCGCTACCCATTGTTGTGTCGTCTGTTTCTTTGTCTATTCATATATCCTAGTCATGTGTATGGCATCGTGGTATGCCTCTATGTCTGGGACGCCCAGTCCACCTCTTTCCCTTGGTTTTGTTAAGAGTTTGTGTGCTACTCGTGGCTTTGTTTGTGCCCAAATGAAGGTTTGGATGATGCTTTTGATTTTGGAGAAGAAATTTACATTCTATGTTTCTATGTTTTAGAATGTATTTATTGTTCATTATCAGTACCTGGCAAGTAGATTGTGCCACATCCTCATTTATCCGATAGTGGATAATTGCTATTTTTTTCCTACAAGCCAGATGATCTTCTTGCCCAGCTCTGCACCTCCTCGCTTCATCAAGAGAGCATCTCTGTTAGATGTAGATCACTTAAAGTGCTCCTTCTTAGTCCCATCAATTTTCATGCAGCCAGCTCTCTTAGCCATTGACCAAGTGTTAGGATCCAGAAGGAGCTCTGAATGTTTAAAGGGGAGCTGTCACTTCCCTGGAATTTACACTATTGAATAAAACATTGAAAATCATCAATAACTTGTGTTAAACATTATTTTATGATATGCACCATTTTGCTGAAAATATGTATTGAAGATTTAACAAATTACATTATAATCCAGTTCAGACAACTGAGAGGAATGTGACATGTTAACATGCACAATGGTTAGGCTATGACATTCCTACATATGAAATATGTTATGAAATAAAGATGCGTTGATTTCTACATTTAATTCTATTTTCCAAAACAATTCCACACCTCTGGATGCCTCTATTTTGGTTCTCTGTCAATCATTGTTTTATTCTCTGTTCCATATTGTGATGCAACTGGCTACATCTTGGAACAGCATTTAAAAATAAGAAAGATTGGAGAGACACTCCAAGCACCTAAAGCACTTTAGCTTGGAAAAGTGCTTTTTGTGTGTAGGAATTTGTCCTCTTATCCAAATTGTACAAAAAAGTGCAGATTTCAATAGAAAATGATGGGCCTAATTACAAAATCTTATTAACCAAAAACACTAAAAGAGCCCTATCTCCCATGCGTCATGTATCTGATGGAGATGGTGCTGGTGGGAAACTCATAGGATGCAGCTATGAGAAAACACATACCCTATGCTAATCTCACGCTTTCATCTTTCAAGTAAATCCATATCCCTTAACAGCAGTGTCCAGTAAAGCAGGAAGTCTATGGATGGGGTAAAAGGGTGGGCCACTGATGCAAATTACATAATCAGAACTGCCGAAAGGGACAAACATACCCAAAAAGGCGGCATGTCTGTGTCCCCGTGTTTATATTGGGATATTGAGATATTGGGGACACTGGAATGCCCCGTGTCTCCCAGGTTTCAAAGTTGCCCAGTGTCCCCATGTCTCTAAGTGTCCCCTAGTGTCTCAGTACCCATGTGTCTAAGTGTCCCCTAGTGTCTCAGTGTCCCCATGTTGCCCATTGCCCCCCTAGTGTTTGAATCCCCATATCTCCCAGTGACATTTAGAGGCATTGAGATACTGTGAGACATGGGGACGCTGAGACACTAGGGACACTGGGAGAGACATGGGGACACTGAGATACATGGAGACACTAAAGGGACTCTGGGAGACTAGGGACACAGACACTAGGGGCACTGGGAGACATGGGGACACTGAGCGACACCAAGGAGCACTGGGAGACATGGGGACACTGAGAGACTAGGGGCAACTGGGAGACATGGGGACACTGTGTCCGTAGTGTCTCAGGGTCCCCATGTTCCCCAGTGTCCCTATGTCTCCCATTGTCCCAATGCTTCAGTGTCCCCAAGTCTCTCACCATCCCCATGTCTCACAGTTTACCCTAGTGTCAGTGTCCCCAGGTCTCCAACTACACCAAGTGTTCCTATGTCTCTCTGTGTCCCCAAGTGTCTCATTGTCCCCATCTCTTCCAGTTTCCCCTAGTGGCTGTGCCCCCTAGTGTCTCAATGTTCCCAAGTGTCCCTATGTCTTCCAGTGTCCCCTAGTGTCTCAGTGCCCCCTAGTGACTCAGTGTTCCCATGTCTCACAGTGTCCCCTAGTGTCTCAGTGTCCCCTAGTGTCTCCCAATGTACCCTAGTGTCTCCCAATGTCCCCTAGTGTCTGTTTCCCCCATCCATCACTTACCTGAGGTTTGGCTGTCTTTGCAGACTCGGAGCTGCTGTCTGGATTCTCTGTCCAGAGCTGCTCCCCCGCAGATCAGTGAGTAGAGAGAGGCAGGGAGGGAGATGCTGTAACTTCTTATCCCTGCCTCTCTCCAAACAAACAGCGACCGCTACTGACCAACGCTGGTATTGCAGAATAATCTCTGTTTATACCGATACTGACATTTGTATTGCTGGTATTACTGCAATACCAGCACTGGCTAGGCAGCCTCAAATACCTGAGAAATACTTCTGAGAAATATCTGGCAACCCTAAGAAATACCTGGCAACCCTAAGAGTAGTGTGTAAAAAAAAAAAAAAAATTTTTTTTTTTTTTAAATCAATGGGCCTATTTCATGGGCTTGGGCCTGGAGCTGCAGCTCCATCAGCCCCTATGTTAATCCGGCCCTGGCTGCAGGCAAGAGATCTACTTTTTTGTAAACTGTATTTTTGATATATATATATCCACAATATAAAAAAAAATGCAAAATTAAATGCATACATATTTTCATTAGGGTATAGCTACTAAATAGTTGTTGTTTTTTTTATCAGAGAGGTCAATCTGTAGCTCTGCAGCTGCTGTTTGGCTGTAACTTACCTTAGCCAGCGCTAATCAGCATTAAGTTGGCTGGTGATCATGAATACTGTACATCAACAAAAAACTGAAAGTTACTGGTAGAAGGTCCTTGGACTTTTGAACGCTAAAGTATAGCTTTTACCTTTCACTCCACTTTAAACTGTTTTACGACACTGGTCAGACCGGTTTTTTGATGATCAGTGTATATTTAATTGTGCTATTTGAGGGGCACAGTCTAAGTGGCTTTCCAAGCATAAGTTGTGTATTTGTGCCTATAAACAACAAAATGGGCATATGAACAAATTATTATTAATAGGTTTATATAGCATGTTATTCATTAATGATGAACTAGCAGAGATTTGCTGCTCATTTATATAATGAAAGATTGTTTTTACTGTACTCAGCTTGATTTAAAGGACCACTATAGTGCCAGGAAAACATACTTGTTTTCCTAGCACTATAGTGCCCTGAGGGTGCCCCAACCCTCAGGGACCCCTCCCGCTGGGCTGGATGGAGAGGAAGGGGTTAAACTTACCTCTTTTTCCAGCACCGGGCGGGGAGCTCTCCTCCTCTTTTCCTCCTCGGCTGAATGCGTATGCGCGGCAAGAGCGGTGCGCACATTCAGCCAGTCTCATAGGAAAGCATTCACAATGCTTTCCTATGGACGCTGGCGTCTTCTCACTGTCAGGGCCGGTGCTAGGATTTTTGACTACACAGGCGAAGATGCATTTTGACGCCCCCCTCCCCCCCCAAAAAATAAAATACAATGCATCTTCACCTCTGTGTCTCGTAGCCCCCTTTTGAATTTCTTACCCCCATTAGTGTTGCATATCCACTCTCTTGAATGTCTTATCCCTTTGGCCCCTTTGTGCCTTACACCCCCCTTTAGTGTGTCTCCTACAACACCTCTTATGTATTTCTTACTTCCCCGCCAGCCCCTATCTATCTCTATTTTTCTTCCACATAGACATAGATACAGGCAAAAATACATACATGCACAAATACACAAACATACAGACACACAACCATACAAGCACACAGACATAATTTTTCAGGCACACAGTCATAAAAGGCACACAAACAAACACAGTCATACAATCTACACATACAGGTGCATTGTCATACAAACACAGACATACATTCATACAGACACAGGCCCTCACAGAAATACAGACAGACATAAAGAAACATAGAGATAGGCATACAGAAACATACATACACAGACAAACAAAGAACCCTGCACACTGATACCGTGTAAATGCTCCGGCCATCAACAGTGGTGGATGCTCCGTGTCAGGCAGACATCGCTGGATCCACCAGTAAAGTCTTCAATAGGAATAAACGCAGGCAACACTCCAATAGTAAGGATGGTATATTTATTGGTAGGTGAACCACCCCATAGAAAGTGTGATGTTTTAGCTCATGCAATAAGGCTCTGCTGAGCTGAAACAACGCACTTTCTTTGGGGTGGTTCACCTATCAATAAATATACCATCCGTACTATTGGAGTGTTGACTGCGTTTATTCCTTTTGAATACATACACACAGTCATACAGAGACATACATACTGTATGTCTCTGTATGACGGTCTGTGTATGTACACAGGATGGCTAAAAGATAGATCCCCATCTGTCGTGCAACTTCAACAATGCTTTGAAAGCTGGGGCTCTACCGATTCCCCATGCTTGCAGGATTGTATTTAGCATGGAGCAGTATATGTGTGTTTGACTGTAAGCATGTGTTTGTATGGAGTATGTTTGTATGATTGTAGCGGTGTGCTTGTATGTAGTGTTTGCATTTGAATGCAAGTATGCATTTATGTGTAGTGTTGGTTTTTGAACGTAGGTGTGTGTTTATATATAATTTTGGTGTCTCATACAGAGGTGTGTTTGTATGTAGTGTTGACATTTGAATGCAGGTGTGTGTTTGTATGTAGTGTTGTTGTTTGCATGCAGGTGTTTATTTGTGTGTAGTGTTGGTGTTTGAATGCTGAGATATATGCACATATACACATACACTGCCACACACGCACACACTGTGATACACATACACAAAGATACACACACTGACGCACATGCAGATATACATATACACAAACTGATACACATTCAGATAGACAGACACACATATACAGATACACACAAACACTGACAGACATACAGATAAACCTACACTGACATACAGACACGCTGACAGACATACAGATACACACACTGACAGACATTTAGATACACACAAACACACGGACAGAGACATATACATACACACACACTGACAGACATAGATACACACACACTGACAGACATATACAAACACACTGACAAACATACAGATACACACATACACAATGATAGACATACACAAAGACACACTAACAGACAGACATACACACACACTGACAGACATTTAGATACACACAAACACACGGACAGAGACATATACATACACACACACTGACAGACATATACAAACACACTGACAAACATACAGATACACACATACACAATGATAGACATACACAAAGACACACTAACAGACAGACATACACACACACTGACAGACATTTAGATACACACAAACACACGGACAGAGACATATACATACACACACACTGACAGACATAGATACACACACACTGACAGACATATACAAACACACTGACAAACATACAGATACACACATACACAATGATAGACATACACAAAGACACACACAGACATACACACACACTGACAGACATTTAGATACACACAAACACACGGACAGAGACATATACATACACACACACTGACAGACATGGATACACACACACACACTGACAGACATGGATACACACAGACACACTGACCAACAGGTTCAGGAGGGGGGCTCACCTGGGATCCAAAGTGCTGCCTGAGGTAGTTGGGAGTTGGAGGAGCTGGTCCTGCCCAGCCCCCCTCCTCTCTGCCTTCTGCTGCTCTAGTCTTCTTGGGAGGACTTCCTCCCATGCTGATTAGAAGGGGGCCGGTGGTAGCTCCGCCCCTGCTGGGCGCCAGCCGCGCTGTGTGCTACAGTGGGAGCCGGGATATGACGTTCATATCCCCGCCCCCTCCACACAGTCCGCGGCACTGCAGCTTGGCGCTCGGCCACGCTACAAGAAGTGACCGGCAGGAGAGGGGCGCTGTGCACTTCCCTCCTGCCGGTCAACCGGACATTTGCGCCCCCGGGCCAGTGCGCCCTAAGGCGGCCGCCTGTGCCGCCTTATGGACGCGCCGGCCCTGCTCACTGTGAAAATCACAGAGACAGCCACTAGAGGCTGGATTAACCCTAATATAAACATAGCAGTTTCTCTGAAACTGCTATGTTGATAGAAAAAAAGGGTTAATCCTAGCTGGACCAGGCACCCAGACCACTTCATTAAGCTGAAGTGGTCTGGGTGCCTATAGTGGTCCTTTAATTTGAGCAGAGTGATTTGTTGCAGTAGATGACTTTACAGTCATCTTACGTTAATCATTGGCCAGTTTAGACATTTGGGTCCAATTCAGTCACCAGGGTTTAAATAAGCTGGTGTCAATCTATCCCCTAGTTAGATATTTACCATATGTCCAAATGATCTATTAATTATAAATTATGAAACTGATCATAGCTTTATGTCCCAGTTTAATTTGCATGTAAACTTGAGTGTACAGGATTACAGTACACAGGATATGTTAAAGGAGATGTACACAGGAGATGTATTCCCAACACTAAAGGAACCCTCTGCAACCCCCTCCATCACCAGCTATATAAAGGGTTAACCCTTTAAACACTTACTAGATTCTAGTGCTGATGTCCCTTGGATTTTTTCCACTGTCATAAGTCTATCGGGGGAACTTAATGCGTGTACGCGGCTAGTGCCGCATGTGCATTAGGTCATCCCCATAGGAAAGCATTGATTCAATGTAATGTTTTTTAACATCCTGGACATGCTCATGCACTATGTGAGGATGTCCAGAGTTGTTTCATGGAGTCAAACTCTGTGAAACTGCAAGAAGCGCCTGTAGTAGTTGTCTGGTAGAGACAGCCTTGACCCTGCTATTTAAACAATGCAGTTTTTAACTAAAACTACAATTTTTTACACTGCAGGGTTAAGGGGACATGGTCACTGCATTTAAAGAGATGAAGTGGTTTTGGTGTCTATAGTCTCTTAGTAAAACACACTCTGTGTATCTTTTACAAACTGCATGAATCTATTTACTTTATGTGGCCATATCATGTTTAGTTTACAATGTTTTTGTTTAGTTTCATGTTAATGACAAGATGCACGTGGCATATTAAAGAAAGTAAAAGAAAAAAAGAGAATATAAAGGAATAAACAAAAAAACTTTGCAAAAAACTTTGAAACGTGCATACTATAATTACTATAGAAAAGAGCAGCTGAACATAATGAGGGCATGTGTGTTGCTGGTTGTAAAATATTCTATCTTCTCTGCTACTGTAAGACCCATCAATTTACTGTATGTAAACATTTAGCCTGTGTAGCCACATTTTATCAGGCAAAGTCACATTATGAAATCCTTGTATGAACCCACACTAGGTTTGCATTTCGGAAAATCTCAGCATTCAAGTTAAGTTAAAAGTGGGTTGTGGTGAACTGGATACCAGATTTGCTAACGTTACGCTAAAATATCCAAACTTGAAAACCACAAACTTGGATTTTTTCTTACATTTCCCACATTATTTTTGATTTCACCACAATTCCTTGTTGACTGAATAAACCTTAGTTAAAATATTAAAGTAACAGTATCATTTTTATTGTTACTATTTTATTTATTGATTTGTGCACAAATCCGTTTCAGCTGAGCCGAATGATTCCAATGCCTGTCAATCTATGAACAAACTAATCGATTAGTTTGGATTTGCCTGACAAATCAATTAATCCGTCCATAGATTAACAAGCATTCGATTTATTTGGCCACTGAAGGGGATTTATGCACAAGCCTACTACTTAATGTTATACAAAGCCTAAAATTCCATAACATAGATTTGAAATCAATATAGGTCCCAGGTGTTCTAACATCTTAATCCCTGTTTATTTACATATTTTATAAATCTTTCAATCTATTTCACCATATTCTCCAATCGCATTTGGCTATATTACATTTAAAAAAATCTCGTTGATGGTAATATGCAATATCAATCTGCAGTTGCTAAGGCCAGTAAGATTTTGTCATGTATAAATAGGGGCATCAATTCTCAGGATGAAAATATAATTTTGCCTCTTTATAAATCGCTGGTAAGACCAGGGGTGTGTTTACCCAGAGGCAAACAAAAAAGCCCCCCCCCAGTTGCCCTGGCAAATGCCTTGCCAGCCTCTTGTCCTGGGGGCCCAAGAGCTGGCCAGGGCCTCCCAGGCTGGCAGCGGTGGAACTTTCCGGAACTTTTCCTCCTGTTCAGCTCCCTCACTCGCACTGCAGTGATGCCGGAGCCAGAATATGATGTCATGCCGGCTACGGCATCACTACGCAGCGCATGAGGGAGCTGATCAGGAGGATCAGTGCTCCTTCACTGACTGCAGTCACCGGCCGGCCACCCAGCAGCCCTACTGGTCCCCAGGGAAAGTGATAATCCACGCCAGCACTGCCAAAGGCTGGGGTGATTGAATTTTTAAAAAAAGTTGAGTGTCTCTTTGTGAGTGTGTGTGTCTGTGAGTGTGTGTGTGTGTGGGTGTTAGTGAGTGTGTGTGTGGGTGTCTGTTAGTGAGTGTGTGTAAGACCACACCTTGAATACGCTGTGCAATGTTGGGCACCTGTTCTAAAGAAGGATATCATGGCACTAGAAAAAGTGCAGAGACAAGCTACAAAATTAATAAAAAGAACGGAGCATTTTAGTTATGAATAAAGATTAAATAATTCAAAATAAATCTAAAAACAGCGCATTAGAGGGCATATGATAACTTTATACAAACATATTTGGGGCCACTACAAACAATTATCTGGAAATCTATTCATAAACAGAGCTATACATAGACACAAGGTCACACATTTAGAAAAGGTTTTTTTACAGTAAGAGCAATAAGGATATGGAATTCTCTGCCTGAAGATGTGGTTATATTAGAGTCCATACAGATGTATGGTTATATTAGAGTCCATACAGAGGGAGCACTGATCCTCCTGTTCAGCTCCCTCATGCTCCGCGTAGTGATGCCGTTTAAACTGCAATTGGATAAATACTTCTAAAAACATAACATACAGGGATATAATTTCTAATTAGTGGCTTAATAGCTGCTTGATCCAAGAAGACATCTGACTGCTATTTTGGGGTCAAGAAGGAAATTTTTCTTAGTTTGTTGCAAAATTGGAAGCGCTTCAGACTGGGTTTTTTGCCTTGTTTTGGATCAACAGCAAAAACATATGTGAGGAAGGCTGAACTTGATGGACGCAAGTCTCTTTTCAGCTATGTACCTATGTAACATATTATTGGTGAAATACCTTAAAGGCAAATCATTAGGGCTTCAAAGTGAATTTGAAATTTTAGTTTAAAATGTCAATTCCCGAAAGTTCTCACATTAGTCAATAACCTTGCCTGTGAATAACTCTGGACTATTCTTCACTCAAGTACTTTCTGAAATATCATGAGGGTTCATTGCTTCTTCACTTTGTTTGTCTTTCCAAGACAGATAAGTGAAATATTTCTGTGTCATTTCTTACCTGTTTATAAATCCAAATCCATCACACACTCCCCTTGTTGTCCTAAATGTTGATATGCCAATGAGTGAAGCCAGCAAAATGTATATGTTTCATCTAGTTCACCCTAATTCCTCATTGCAATGGCAGTCATGTATGATATAGGAAACAATGAAAAACCTCCATTATAGCATAATGTGTACCTCGAAGGTTAGTATGACTTCTTTTTGATCAACAAGGTTTGCACTTTGCATGTCAACTTTGAACTTTGCATGTCAACTTTGCACTTTGTATGTCAACTTTTCTTTCAAGGTTTACACTCTGCGTGTCAACTTTGCACTTTGCATGTCAACTTTTCTTTCAAGGTTTACACTTTGCATGTCAACTTTTCAGGTATTTTTATTCTAGGACCCATTCTGTCATTGTTTGTGTTTGACTGATGATAGGTAAGCATACCTGAGGACAGTAACTTTTTCACCTCTACAATCGCTGATGGGGAATTCATATTTTGAAGACATACACAGCCACCTAATGGTAGTGTTTACCACCAATTTATATTTATTTTCCAGACATCAGTCTCCACATTTCTGAATTGAGCCTGTTCCATGTGTAAATGAAAATGTGCCTGATTGTCCTTATATCCTCGACAAATGGATATGTGATCATTAACTGTTACTCCTGTAAATAACAGCTTATATATTTTGTTTTGGATTTCGTTTTAGCCCTTTTTCGTATGTTTTAGATGGGCTGAATGATTCTTATCTGCTGTCACATTCTATGTTTCTTTTTTTTTTTTTTAAGAATAATGGTATCTTTAATTTAACGACTAGAGAATTATCTACATCACAAACATCTTTACTTGAAAAAGGCTTGAAATTTGCTCCAACAAAAACACTCAATAAATGATACATATATTGATCTAAATAAATGTAAAAGAAAGATGCGCTTGAAATTTTTTATTTTTTATTTTTTATAAAAACCCTATTTTGAGACCAGAAACTGGTCCCAACTCAGAGTTTGTACATATAAAACAAAAAATGTCCTCTCAATTCGTTAGGTAACGTAGTACTCTCCCATTCATCATAGTACTATATTACAGCTTGAATCAATTGTTATCTGCTGTAGACGATTTCACATTCTAATTACCGATTTTTCATCATTAAGTGGTATTGCCAGAGATAATACAACATTAAGTGTTAACGTAAATTCAAATCCCAGTTAGCCTATTGATGTGTGTCGTGATATTTGTGGTTTTCGTGGTTGCTTATCTTTGTATGGTCACAGTGGTTGTGCTTATTACAGTGTGTTCTTTCGTATAACTTCTCATTTTAATTTATTTTATTTTGGTTGTTTTGCCCCTTTCCATAAAGGAAATCCATGGGTGCCAGGTTCGTATGTATTTAGTGAGATTTTTTGACATGGCATGAGTGATCTCCTCCATTTGTCTAATGCCCTCAACCTTTTCAATCCATTCCCTGGTAGAGGGGGCTTTCGCCTGTTTCCAATATATTGGTATAATGAGGTTAGCTGCCATAATTATTTGTGCAATTAATTTATTCTCTTTATTATTTATATTTGGGGGTGGTAAGAGAAAAATCATATGTTCCGGTGTGAAAGGAATTTTGGCATTCGTGATGCTTTGTATGAGTGTATGTATTCTGACCCAGTACCGTTCAATGATAGGGCATTGCCACCATATGTGTGAGTGATTAGCTCCCTTCTGGTTACATCTCCAACATATATCTTTGGTTTCCGGGTACATCATGCTTAGTTTCGATGGTGTGTAATGCCATCTTGTGATGTGCTTGTTGCTTTCTTGGGAATTTGTGGCTATGGAAGTTTTGTGTGTTCTAATAAAAATTTGTTTCCATTGATCTCCTGTTAATTTAAGTTGTAATTCATGTGCCCATTTCAAGGAGTAGTCTGGCATGTCTATCTTGTTTGGGGGGTTTTGTGTTCACAATCATCCTGTACATGGTAGAAAGCAGTTTGCGTTTTAAAGGATGAGTTGTGCATAGGTGTTAAAAAGCTGTAGGCTCCATACAAGCGGACGTCGCAACGCTCCGGGCCGACATCCACGGTCTGACTGGCCGAATGGGGGCCCTGGAGACGGCATCGGGCGCCTGCAAAAGCCACATCACGACACTGCAGCAAGAGGTCAGGGACCTCAAACAACAGAATGAGGCGCACGACCGCCGTTTTGCAGCCCTGGAGGACGCCCGCCGGGCCAACAATATTAAGATCCGGGGCATTCCAGAAAACATCCCACCAGCAGAGATACCACACTTACTGAGACGCCTTTTCATGGCACTGCTAACACCGAAGCAAGCCAGAAACGTCAATCTGGATGGCTACTTCAGGACCCAGAAACCGGCCAAAGCACCGACCTCGGCACCCAGAGACCTCATCCTGTGCTTCCAACTGCACACAGACAAGATGGCGGTGATGGCAGCGGCCAGAGACTGTTCACCATATTCTTTTGAATCCATGGAGTTGTCCTTTTTCGCTGACCTCACTGGAGGCACGCTTGCCTGGCGGCGATCACTCCAGCCTTTTACCACACTCTTACAACGGAACAGAATACGCTACAGATGGCACCCAGCCCGAATGCTGCAAGTCACCCAAGGGGATAACAAACACGAGGTCCGAGACCTACGGGAAGCGGCAACCTTGCTGCCCATCCTAGGACTGCCGCTAGACTCCCTCCGAGGAACTGAAATTCAGGGACCAAGCAAACCACTCCACCAATGGAACCCGGAAAGGGTGACCTCCTTTGTCCCACGTGGAACCAAGGACACTCACAGCGCCACAGAGAAAACCTGAGTCAAGATCTCCAGTAGGCTGAAGAATACCGGGATACCCCGGCTGCATTGACTTTACTTCAACTTGATTTCATTTTAGTTCATTAACTTGTTTTAAAAAGTTTTAGCCTCTCTGAATATACTCTTGACGTAACCTTACCTTCCCTAACCATCCAGTTCTGCTCTCATAAAGTGCAGATCACACCACACTTATTAACCCCAGATGAGTAGTCCTGGGACCACAACATCTAATTGGCCCCCCCTCCGCCTGAATCCACCGGGTCTCACCCTGCACGTAGAACATGGCCATAGCCAGGGGCAAAAATTCACAGAGAGTTAAAGATCTCCCCCACACATTAGTCCAGTAACACTCAGCCCATACATACCTGACTTAAAGATAGCACCCAAACGGCAACCTGACTGGAGAGAACCCCACCAACGCTAGCTCGGAACAGGCGCTTTTAATCCTTGACAGTGAACATGGGCACGTTCCTCGGCTGCTCCAACTGCTGCCGGCTACTGCCGGCATACCCTGACACCTGTCAGGTTGGTAATCCTTGTACCACGGAAATCTCTTGTATCTGGCAAGGGGAGACTCTTGCCAGTGTTAAAGCGTTTTAGTTGGTACACAATCATTGTGACCTACGTTGTATTCACCCTCATTGCCTGTTTTATGCCCTACCCGAATGACTCACACACGGGTGCAATTACCCAGAGATGCGGCCTAACAGGGATGCACACAAGAGCCTACTAAAACTATAGAGAGCCTGGTCTAGGCATCCCTACTCACCACACAGTGGCTTACCTCTGTCACCCTAGGCAGGTCTCCTTAAGCGACACAAGACCGTAACTGTAGGAGATCATGGTGGTCCGTCTCCCTAGCAAGCCTCATTAAAGAACTAAGGACATCCCTTACGCTATGCAACCACCCCACTTGTACAAGCACAGATTCAATTTACCATATCTGTATACCATCTTGTACCGCTGTTTAACTGTTAAGCACTGCAGGAAACACCTTTGGGGCAGGCAAAGTTAAGCTACATGGATGCAAACATCTATTCTTACCTTACAGATGCATAGGTTTTAACTATTAGACTCTTTAGCATAAAATTATATCTATTCTCATGACATAACGTTACAGTTTTCATCTGTCTTTAATATAAAAAGTGCTGTCAAATTGTATGCCATACCAAGTTTAATGCTACTACCTAGCTTGCTATTGCTGTTGTGGCATTGTAAGAAAATGTTCATTGTCTTTTCGTGCACAAGAAAAATAAAGAATTTAAAAAAAAAAAAAGCTGTAGGCTCCCTATTGCCCTCTGGTAGTAAGTATTGTCCCTTCGCAAAGTGTTGAATTTGGGCATAGTGCATTTTGTTGAGTTGTAGGGGGTTTCCCTAGTGTAAGGTTTCGTAGCGGGATGACGGAGTTATCTCTCATTACCTCCTGTAGTGTGACTGGATAGGTGTTGTGTCTTCTGTTTCTTTGTCTATTCATATATCCTAGTCATGTGTATGGCATCGTGGTATGCCTCTATGTCTGGGACGCCCAGTCCACCTCTTTCCTTTGGTTTTGTTAAGAGTTTGTGTGCTACTCGTGGCTTTGTTTGTGCCCAAATGAAGGTTTGGATGATGCTTTTGATTTTGGAGAAAAAATTTACATTCTATGTTTCTATGTTTTAGAATGTATTTATTGTTCATTATCAGTACCTGGCAAGTAGATTGTGCCACATCCTCATTTATGCGATAGAGGATAATTGCTATTTTTTTCCTACAAGCCAGATGATCTTCTTGCCCAGCTCTGCACCTCCTCGCTTCATCAAGAGAGCATCTCTGTTAGATGTAGATCACTTAAAGTGCTCCTTCTTAGTCCCATCACTTTTCATGCAGCCAGCTCTCTTAGCCATTGACCAAGTGTTAGGATCCAGAAGGAGCTCTGAATGTTTAAAGGGGAGCTGTCACTTCCCTGGAATTTACACTATTGAATAAAACATTGAAAATCATCAATAACTTGTGTTAAACATTATTTTATGAGATGCACCATTTTGCTGAAAATATGTATTGAAGATTTAACAAATTACATTATAATCCAGTTCAGACAACTGAGAGGAATGTGACATGTTAACATGCACAATGGTTAGGCTATGACATTCCTACATATGAAATATGTTATGAAATAAAGATGCGTTGATTTCTACATTTAATTCTATTTTCCAAAACAATTCCACACCTCTGGATGCCTCTATTTTGGTCCTCTGTCAATCATTGTTTTAGGCTCTGTTCCATATTGTGATGCAACTGGATAAATCTTGGAACAGCATTTAAAAATAAGAAAGATTGGAGAGACACTCCAAGCACCTAAAGCACTTTAGCTTGGAAAAGTGCTTTTTGTGTGTAGGAATTTGTCCTCTTATCCAAGTTGTACAAAAAAGTGCAGATTTCAATAGAAAATGATGGGCCTAATTACAAAATCTTATTGACCAAAAACACTAAAAGAGCCCTATCTCCCAAGCATCATGTATCTGATGGAGATGGTGCTGGTGGGAAACTCATAGGATGCAGCTATGAGAAAACACATACCCTATGCTAATCTCACGCTTTCATCTTTCAAGTAAATCCATACCCCTTAACAGCAGTGTCCAGTAAAGCAGGAAGTCTATGGATGGGGTAAAAGGGTGGGCCACTGATGCAAATTACATAATCAGAACTGCCGAAAGGGATGAACATACCCAAAAAGGGGGCATGTCTGTGTCCCCATGTCTCCCAGTGTCCCCATGTCACTAGGACACATTGAGATAAATTGGGACACTGGGAGACATGGGGACATTGAGATATTGGGGACACTGGGTGACTTTGAGACATGAGGGGACACTGGGAGACATGTGGCACTGAGACACTGTGATACATAGGGGACACTGTGATATATAGAGGACCCTGGAGACTTGATAAAGACCTGGGTATAGGTCAAAATTTAGCAGAATTAAATAAACCTGCTTAAATCTATAACAGTTACTGCCTGGGATTTTTTTACTAGGGGACACTGAGACACTTGGGGCACTGTGAAACATGGGGGCACTTGGAGGCTAGGGGACTCTGGAAGACTAGGTGGGCACTGAGACACTAAGGATACTGAGAATCATGGGGCACTGAGTCACTCTGATACATAGGGGGCACTGGAGACTTGATAAAGACCTGGGTACAGCTTGAAACGTTGCGGTATCCAATAAACCTGCTATCACAGTGAGTGCCTGAGGTTTTTCTTTTATACTAGGGAACACTGAGATACTGGGAGACATTGGGACACTGAAACACTGGGAGACTAGGAAACACTAGGGACACTGGCACACTACGGACACTGAGAGACACCAGGAACACTTGGAGACATGGGGATACTGAGAAACTAGGGACACTGGATGGGAGACATTGGGACACTGGGAATGCCCCGTGTCTCCCAGGTTTCAAAGTTGCCCAGTGTCCCCATGTCTCTAAGTGTCCCCTAGTGTCTCAGTACCCATGTCTCTAAGTGTCCCCTAGTGTCTCAGTGTCCCCATGTTGCCCATTGCCCCCCTAGTGTTTGAATCCCCATATCTCCCAGTGACATTTAGAGGCATTGAGACACTGTGAGACATGGGGACGCTGAGACACTAGGGACACTGGGAGAGACATGGGGACACTGAGATACATGGAGACACTAAAGGGACTCTGGGAGATTAGGGACACAGACACTAGGGACACTGGGAGACATGGGGACACTGAGCGACACCAAGGAGCACTTGGAGACATGGGGACACTGAGAGACTAGGGGCAACTGGGAGACATGGGGACACTGTGTCCGTAGTGTCTCAGGGTCCCCTATGTCTCCCATTGTCCCAATGTCTCAGTGTCCCCAAGTCTCTCACCATCCCCATGTCTCACAGTTTACCCTAGTGTCAGTGTCCCCAGGTCTCCAACTACTCCATCAGTGTCACCAAGTGTTCCTATGTCTCTCTGTGTCCCCAAGTGTCTCACTGTCCCCATCTCTTACAGTTTCCCCTAGTGGCTGTGCCCCCTAGTGTCTCAGTGTTCCCAAGTGTCCCTGTGTCTTCCAGTGTCCCCTAGTGTCTCAGTGTTCCCATGTCTCACAGTGTCCCCTAGTGTCTCCCAATGTCCCCTAGTGTCTCCCAATGTCCCCTAGTGTCTGTTTCCCCCATCCATCACTTACCTGAGGTTTGGCTGTCTTTGCAGACTCGGAGCTGCTGTCTGGATTCTCTGTCCAGAGCTGCTCCCCCGCAGATCAGTGAGTAGAGAGAGGCAGGGAGGGAGATGCTGTAACTTCTTATCCCTGCCTCTCTCCAAACAAACAGCGACCGCTACTGACCAACGCTGGTATTGCAGAATAATCTCTGTTTATACCGATACTGACATTTGTATTGCTGGTATTACTGCAATACCAGCACTGGCTAGGCAGCCTCAAATACCTGAGAAATACTTCTGAGAAATACCTGGCAACCCTAAGAAATACCTGGCAACCCTAAGAGTAGTGTGTAAAAAAAAAAAATCAATGGGCCTATTTCATGGGCTGCAGCTCCATCAGCCCCTATGTTAATCCAGCCCTGGCTGCAGGCAAGAGATCTACTTTTTTGTAAACTGTATTTTTGATATATATCCACAATATAAAAAAAAAAAAAAATGCAAAATTAAATGCATACATATTTTCATTAGGGTATAGCTACTAAATAATTTTATTTTTTTTTATCAGAGAGGTCAATCTGTAGCTCTGCAGCTGCTGTTTGGCTGTAACTTACCTTAGCCAGCGCTAATCAGCATTAAGTTGGCTGGTGATCATGAATACTGTACATCAACAAAAAACTGAAAGTTACTGGTAGAAGGTGCTTGGACTTTTGAACGCTAAAGTATAGCTTTTACCTTTCACTCCACTTTAAACTGTTTTACGACACTGGTCAGACCGGTTTTTTGATGATCAGTGTATATTTAATTGTGCTATTTGAGGGACACAGTCTAAGTGGCTTTCCAAGCATAAGTTGTGTATTTGTGCCTATAAACAACAAAATGGGCATATGAACAAATTATTATTAATAGGTTTATATAGCATGTTATTCATTAATGATGAACTAGCAGAGATTTGCTGCTCATTTATATAATGAAAGATTGTTTTTACTGTACTCAGTTTGATTTAAAGGACCACTATAGTGCCAGGAAAACATACTCGTTTTCCTAGCACTATAGTGCCCTGAGGGTGCCCCTCCCGCCGGGCTGGATGGAGAGGCAGGGGTTAAACTTACCTCTTTTTCCAGCGCCGGGCAGGGAACTCTCCTCCTCCTTTCCTCCTCGGCTGAATGCGCATGCTCTGAAACTGCTATGTTTATAGAAAAAAAGGGTTAATCTTAGCTGGACCAGGCACCCAGACCACTTCATTAAGCTGAAGTGGTCTGGGTGCCTATAGTGGTCCTTTAATTTGAGCAGAGTGATTTGTTGCAGTAGATGACTTTACAGTCATCTTACTTTAATCAGTTTAGCCAGTTTAGATATTTGTGTCCAATTCAGTCACCAGAGTTTAAATAAGCTGGTGTCAATCTATCCCCTAGTTAGATATTTACCATATGTCCAAATGATCTATTAATTATAAATTATGAAACTGATCATAGCTTTCTGTCCCAGTTTAATTTGCATGTAAACTTGAGTGTACAGGATTACAGTACACAGGATATGTTAAAGGAGATGTATTCCCAACACTATAGGAACCCTCTGCAACCCTCCTCCATCACCAGCTATATAAAGGGTTAACCCTTTAAACACTTACTAGATTCCAGTGCTGATGTCCCTTGGATTTTTTCCACTGTCATAAGGCTATCGGGGGAACTTAATGCGTGTACGCGGCTAGTGCCGCATATGCATTAGGTCATCCCCATAGGAAAGCATTGATTCAAGGTAAGGTTTTTCAACTTCCTGGATGTGCTCATGCACTATGTGAGGATGTTCAGACTTGTTTCATGGCGTCAAACTCTGTGAAACTGCAAGAAGCGCCTGTAGTAGTTGTCTGGTAGAGACAGCACTAGGTTTGCATTTCGGAAAATCTCAGCATTCAAGTTAAGTTAAACGTTACGCTAAAATATCCAAACTTAAAAACCACAAACTTGGATTTTTTTTTTTACATTTCCCACATTCGTTTTGATTTCACCACAATTCCTTGTTACATAGTTACATAGTTACATAGCTGAAAAGAGACTTGCGTCCATCAAGTTCAGCCTTCCTCACAAATGTTGTTGCTGTTGATCCAAAAGAAGGCAAAAAACCTGGTCTGAAGCGCTTCCAATTTTGCCACAAACTAGGAAAAAATTCCTTCTTGACCCCAAAATAGTAGTCAGATGTCTCCTTGGATCAAGCAGCTATTACCCCACTAATTAGAAATTATAGCCCTGTATGTTATGTTTTTGTAAGTATTTATCCAATTTAAGTTTAAACATCTGTATGGACTCTGACAAAACCACCTCTTCAGGCAGAGAATTCCATATCCTTATTGTTCTTACTGTAAAAAAACCTTTTCTTTGCCTTAGATGAAATCTCCTTTCTTCCAGCCTAAATGTGTGACCTCGTGTCCTATGTATAGCCCTGCTTATGAATAGATTTCCAGATAAAGGTTTGTACTGGCCCCGAATATATTTGTATAAAGTTATCATATCCCCTCTCAGGCGCCGTTTTTCCAAACTAAACAGATTTCAATTTTTTAACCTTTCTTCATAACTGAAATGCTCAATTCCTTTTATCAATTTTGTAGCTCGTCTCTGGACCCTCTCCAGTGCCATGATATCCTTCTTTAGAACAGGCGCCCAAAATTGCACAGCATATTCAAGGTGTGGTCTTACCAGCGATTTATAAAGAGGCAGAATTATATTTTCATCCCGAGAATTTATGCCCCTATTTATACATGACAAAATCTTACTGGCCTTAGCAACTGTAGATTGACATTGCATATTGCTGCCTAATTTGTTGTCTATAACAATTCCCAAATCCTTCTCGTGTGTGGTTATCCCTAATTCACTACCATTTAGTGTGTAAGTTGCTTGTGCATTCTTAACCCCGAAGTGCATAACTTTGCATTTCTCTATGTTAAATTTCATCTGCCATTTTAATGCCCAATCCCCCAAGCTATCCAAATCTCTCTGCAGCAAAGCAATATCCTGCTCACATTTTATTACTTTACAAAGTTTTGTGTCATCTGCAAACACTGATACGTGGCTTTCAATGCCTATTTCAAGATCATTTATAAATATGTTAAATAGAAGTGGTCCCAAAACAGAACCCTCTAGGACACCACTTACCACTTTTGTCCAGCCTGAAAATGTACCATTAATTACAACTCATTGTACTCTATCCTTAAGCCAATGTTCTACCCAAGAACAAGAATATTCATCTAGACCAGTTTCTTTTAGTTTGAAGACTAACCTATTGTGAGGAACCGTATCAAATGCCTTGCCAAAATCCAAGTAGATCACATCCACTGCAACACATCTATACTTCTACTTACTTCTTCGTAGAATGCAATTAGGTTACTTTGACATGACCGATGTTTCATAAAACCATGCTGATTATTGCTAATAACAAAGTTCTTCACAATGAATTCCTGAATATTATCCCTTAATAGCCCTTCAAATATTTTCCCAGTTACAGAAGTTAAGCTCACAGGTCTAGAATTTCCAGGCAAGGATTTTGAACCCTTTTTAAATATAGGAACAACATCTGCCTTCCTCCAATCCTCCTGTACAACACCTGAAACAAAAAAATCTTGAAAAATTAAATACAGAGGTTCACTTATTTCCCCACTTAGTTCCTTAAGTACTCGTGGGTGAATACCGTCAGGCCCCGGATTTTTATTTACATTAATTTTCTTTAATAGCTGTAGCACCTTGTCTCGAGTTATCCAGTCACAAGTTATTTGCAAGTTTTTTGCAGCAATCATTTGCATATCTCTTGCCATATGATCCTCATTAATATATACTGAAGAAAAATAGTTATTTAACATTTCTGCTTTTTCCTGGTCTTCATTAGCTAATAAACCCAGTTCTGTTTCAAGTGTACCTGCACTTTCATTTTTTGTTTTTTTAGAATTGATGTACTTGAAAAACATTTGGGGGTTGGTTTTTCATTCTTTGGCTATCAATTTCTCATTTTCTAGTTTAGCCACTTTAATTGCCTTTTTGCAAGCATTATTGGCTTCCTTATATCTTAAATAGGATGCCTTTGATTTGTCTGATTTAAATGCTTTAAATGCCCTTTTCTTATTTTTAATCCCTTGTTTTACTTCTCTACTAAGCCACATTGGTTTTAATTTGTTTCTTTTATATTTATTACCCAATGGTACATACTGAGAAATGTACCTTTCTAATATTTGTTTGAATAGTTTCCATTTATTCTCAGTGTTTTTATCACTAAGGAGTTTATGCCAGTCGATATGTTGTAGAGCTGCCCTAACCTTATTGAAATTGGCTTTTTTTTGTTGATTTCAAAAAAGGCTTTATTCAAACATAAGCATTTCAGGGTATGCCCTGATCCGTGTACATTAGCAAGTATCAGTTGATTGAACAAGTAAATAACAAATAACGGACTCGCAGGTCCCAACATTAAGTGTGCAGACAACACTCAAACAATGTTACTTAGTATTTCTATATGACATTTGGTCACGTTTAACACGTTAAGACATACATATGAGTGATCGGAATGCAGCTTGAATAGAGGGATATTCATAAGTTTGTGCCTTGCGTCTGTTTTATGTGATCCTCTAGTATTACCTTATCACCCTTAAGCCTCATTCTCTTTGGGGTAGTGAGGTCTATTGGTCCGTCGTTATGTCAGATGTCGTTCAGGGACTTGTCTTACTCGTGTCGTATAGTTGCGTGATGAGGATGTTTGCGTACATTTTGACGTGCAAATGTGAGTGAGTGACACAATTGTGGGCAATCTCAGATTAAGGCGGGCTACGTTTATCATATAACTTATAATGAAGCTATTGTTGGGGAGTTTTAAAGAGAAGATGAGTGTTAATTGAGGAAGAAGTAAGAGAAAAGGAGGGGGGGAAGAGGAGGGGAGAGCTCGGTGAGGGGGGATAGGGGAGTATGAAGGGAGAGGTGGTCCCGTCATCCGTGACCACGGCGTAGTATGTATCGGACCAGGCATCAGTCCCCGTCTGTGGGTGGTCCCGGGGCTCCTTGGGGTTGCGAACGGCCGTTGCTATCTGTGTTTCGGTCTGCTATGTAGAGTAGCCACGGGCGCCACCTCTCCAAATGCTTGTCTTCTAATCCTCGTAGTGTAGCCTGTATTAATTCCGCTCTATATATTTCTTCCACCCGTTCCAACCATTGTCTTATCGTCGGGGTAATCGTTTGTTTCCAGTATAATGGAATTAGTGCCTTGGCTGCGTTGATTAGGTGTCTACGAATGTTTTTCCTGTATGTGCTTATGGGATCCGATGTTGAGTGTAGGAGGACTGCCTCTGCGTTGAGGTTTCCTTCCGTCCCTGTGAGATCCCTTATTTTCTGTAGAACTTCGTCCCAGAATGGCTTAATGAGCGAGCATTCCCACCATATGTGCAGTGGCGAACCACGTTCATCTCCGCATCTCCAGCATATGTCAGGTACATTCGGGAAGATCCTGTGTAGACTGTCGGGTGTTCTGTACCAGAATGAGAGAAGTTTATAGTTGGTTTCTTGATATTGGGAGCTCGATGAGCATTTATGGTGTAATATGAGGATCTTTTCCCATTGGGATGTGGTGAAAGATGTATTTAGCATGCGTTCCCAGCGTCTGCGGAATTGGTCGTTGTTAGTGAGGTGCCCCACGAGTACGTGTTGGTATAGCAGGGATATCGCTTTACCTAGAGTAGTCTTGTGATCGCAGAGCGTTTCGAACCATGTCAAGTCCCTGTGTAACTTTTCCTTGTCTGGAAGTGTCCGGTAATATGTTCTGAGTTGTATATAACGGAGGGTCTGTAGGCTAGTGGGTTGGTCACCCTCTATTAGGTCCCTCAGGGGGATCATATCTGCGTTAGTCAACACCTTATGTATGGGGTGTGATTCCCTCTCTCCCAGGAAGGACCATGCTGTCCGTGGTAGTCCTCCCCCTATCTGGGGGTTGTATTGTATCTGGATCATCGGGCTCGGTGCTGGAGAGACATGAGTAGCTTTTCTGATATAGTCCCACGTTTTCAGTGTCTGTGCCACGGTAGAGGATGGTTCCAAATTCGTCTGCGGCATCTTCTTCGTATTCCACACTGATGTCAAGAAGGAGGGGCCTATATGTTGTTTGTCCAATTCGATCCATTGTTTATGTTCCGGTTGGGTATGCCATTCAAGGACGCGTTGTAGTACTGTCGCGTGGTGGTATTTGCGGAGGTCAGGGAGTGCCAATCCCCCCCATGCTCGGGGTAGGCAGAGGACTTCCTGTCGTAGTCTTGCCTGTTTCCCATGCCAGATGAACTTCACCATCGCGGAACGTAGTGACGCGAAATATGCCGTCGGTAAAGCTTGTGGAATCGTCTGGTATAAATATAACAGCCGTGGTAGAATATTCATCTTAAGTATTGCGATCCAGCCTAACCAGGAGATGTGTGGATATGTCCACGTTTTCAAATCTTGTTGGATTCGTTGTAGTAGTGGTAGGAAGTTTGTACGATACATGTCGTCCAGGTCTCTGGTTATTGCGATACCTAGATACCGCATATGGTTTGCGCACCATCTAAACGGAAATTGGTTCTTCAGTGTGGATGTTTGGGCCGTTGGGGTGGTAATGTTAAGCACTTCACATTTATTCATGTTCAGTTTGAATCCTGAGACCTCCCCGTAATCCGTGATCATAGTGACTAAGTGTGGCATTGTTGCCTCCGGTTCCGTGATAAAAAATAAGAGGTCATCTGCGTATGCTGCTACTTTGTGTGTTGTGTCCCCGCTTTTGAAGCCTTTGATTGTATCCGATGTGCGCACCGCTTCCAGGAACGGTTCGAGAGCTAGGGCGAAGAGCATGGGGGAGAGTGGGCATCCCTGTCTTGTCCCATTGTGGATCTGGAAGGAGTCGGTAAGCGCTCCGTTCACTCTCACCTTCGCATTGGGGCAGTGGTAGATCGCATCAATCCATTTCATCATGTTCTCTCCGAAGCCCATTTCCCGTAGCGTGGTCATAAGGAATGTCCAGTCAACCCGGTCAAATGCTTTTTCCGCATCCGTTGACAATAGAAGGAGCTTATCTGTTGATTTCTTTGCCAGGTGATGGATGGCCTGCACTCTAAGAGTGCTGTCCCTGGCTTCTCTCCCTGGGATGAACCCCGTCTGGTCTGGGTGGACCAATCTCGGAAGCATTTTCCCTATTCTGGTGGATAGTATTTTAGTGAGGAGTTTCACGTCCACATTTAGCAGTGATATCGGTCTATAGCTACTGCAGAGTTCGGGATCCTTCCCAGGTTTCGGGAGAACCGTTATAGTTGCCGCTAATGATTCGGGTCCGAGTCGGGCGCCGTCTATCAAAGCGTTAAATGAGTTGGTGAGTCTCGGGAGCAGTAGGGTTCGGAACTTTTTATAGTAGTCCAAGGTAAAGCCATCAGGACCTGGGGCCCGTCCCGTTTTGGCGGTCTTGAGTGCCCCTGCAACTTCTGCCTCCGTAATCGGTATATCCAGGGACTCCGATTCCCCTTGCTGCAACCTCGTCTTCATGTGTGATTCGATATAACTCCTTATTCTATCCCGTCTGAGTGTTACCTCCTCCGGTAGTGTGGGTCCCGGGATGTTGTATAACGAGGCGTAAAATGTGCGAAACTCGGATGCTATTTTGTCCGGGAATTGTGTGATCGTGCCATCTGATGTCCGTAGTTTATGTACCTGGGTCATGCCTTGGGGGCCTCTAAGCATTCTGGCCAGCAGTCGCCCTCCTTTGTTGGCGTGTTGGTAAAAGAAGGCCTTCGATCGTTGTATGGAGCTATAGTGTCGTTTCGTCATGTGTGTATGTAGAGATCTTCGAGCTTCCAATAATTCTTTATACGTCCCCTCGAGTTGTGAACGTTTATGTTGCAGTTCAAGCGTAGTTATGCGCGTTAGCAGGTCTGTTATATGTTTCCGAGATTCTCTCTTCTTCTGAGAAGCTAGGCGCATCAGTGTCCCTCTGAGCACACTTTTGTGCGCTTCCCATATCGTGGTCGCGGGAAGATCACCTGTCTCATTCAGTGTGAAATAGGAGGTGAGTTCCTCGGAAACCTTTTCCTTCACTGATGGGTCCAAGAGTAATGAGTCCTGGAGTCGCCACGACCTAGTGGTTGGGCGTACCCTAGGGGAGTCCATTTGCAGGGTCACAGGACCATGATCCGACCAGCTTGCTGTTCCGATTTCTGCTGTTTGGATAGCGTCAAGATGTTCCTGTTGAAGGAAAATGTAGTCAATCCTTGCGTATCGCTTATGTATCACCGAGTAGTGAGTGTATTCCCTGTCTGCCGGGTGCATCGCTCGCCAGCAATCCACCAGCCTAAGGTTCTTTAGTGTTTTTTGAATGCTTCGGATGGCTCCTTGGGTGATGCTGCTATGTCCCGTGGATGAATCTATGAGAGGGATGAGGGGAACATTAATATCTCCTCCAACGATTAACGTGCCCTCCGTGAATGAGGAGAGGTTGGAGAGAGATTTACGTATGAAGTGTGATTGGTTGTTGTTTGGTGCGTATATCGTCACGAGGGTGTACCTACGGTTTTGTATGTCTCCCTTAATGAACAGGTATCTGCCATTAGGGTCAACCAGTCGCTCCACTTCCTGGAACTGTAGTTGAGCATGGGTGAGAACTGCTACACCAGCCTTACGTGCAGTCGGGTGGTTGCTGAGAGCCGCAGTGGGGTAGTGTTTGCTCTTCAACGGCGGAGCATGTCCTTCCTTAAAGTGTGTTTCCTGTAGGAAAGCAATCGATATGCGCTTAGAGGTAAGCTCTCGGAGAAGGTGCGATCTGCGCTCCGGGATATTTAGGCCCCTGCAGTTCATGGTTGTGATGCGTAGAGGGTCAGGTTCGTAGGCCATTTGCGATTGGTGGGGGTGGTTCGCCATGTCCTTTAACTTTTTGTTTACTCTTCTAGTCGGTGCCTGGTGTCGGGTGCTGCCCCGTCTCTTTTAGGAAATGCCATGGGCACGGAGGTGGCGGGGTGACGGTAGTGGAGAAGTTGGGGTGGGGGGTTGGATCAGAGTCGTATGGGGAGGGATGAGGTAGGGTGGAGTTTGAGAAAAGATGTAGAGAGTCCCCTAGGCGGGGGTATGAAGGTAGAGGTAGGTTAGCCATCCCCAGAGGGGGACAGTACGGCACCTAGAGGTAGGTGTCAGAAATCCCTCCTGTGAGGGTTGGTTCGCGTGACCACGGTAGCAGTCAGTAGTCGGGTCTGTCAGAGAATATCTAACGACCTCCAACTATCGACTCTCCGTGGTTCGAATTTGTTCACGCGGACTTGGCGGGGGTTAGTGGTCTAGTCTTCGCGCGTTCCCACCACGTACGGTGTATCTACTGTTTGTCGTTACAGGTATATAAGTCCGAGATTACCCAGTGGGTGTGCCACCAGTGTGGGAGCATTTGAGTGTCGTTAGCGTTAGTGTGAGTAATGGGTCTAGTCTGGTGGTATCAGCAGTTATTAGTATTGTCGCTTTTCGTATCCTTGGTTGATGTAGTGCTATCGAGTGGTGGAGTGTTTTTAGGCTGTATGGTCGGTGCCAGGGTCAGGGTCTATATCGGATCGGGGCAAATTCCTGTGTCTGGGGTAGGGCAGGGTCCTGGTGTGGCATGACTGTCACGTAATGTGCGGGATGTTTGGTTCGCTCTGGGGGTAAGTGGTGTCATCTCCCCCAATTTCAATGAGATAGCTGTCCCGGTCAATATTGTGGTGAACAATTCAAAATGTGCATCATATCTCACAGTACATTCCCTCCCCACCCAAACCGCAGAACAAAACATATATACATCAGTTGCAGCATTGGATCCCCTTCGTGTACCTCCTAATTCCCATCTTCCTCTTGCAGCACCCTCGTCTCATGTTGGTGTACCTGTGTGTGACCGTATCTAGGCCTGGGGGGGACGGGGTGATATCGTGTATAGCGGTTCCTACCTAGATCTGCTGTGGTCATGAGCTATCTGCATCAGGTGTCCTACGCTAAGGGATTCTAAATTCCACCCTCCCATTCTCCCGTATCCTCCCCCACTCCACCAGTTTGAACTGTTGGCCTAGGAATACAACAGTCAGTGTCTCGCTGGATCTAAACTACCCCCCATGCAGCCCAATACAGTCCCACAAATCCCTCCCCCCTGTCTGCACCCAGCGTAGGTCCGCAACATGCAGCCAGCCCAGCGTTCATCATTCCCCCCTGAACCTGTTAGCACGAGTCCTCCAGAGTGTCGTGTCTCTGCCAGTGCAGGTATCCAGTTCTGGATCATATTCTTTTGTCGGTTCCTTGTAGGTGCGGTGGCAAGTCCAGCCAAGGGATCCGACTCGTGATTCTTCAGCTTCCCTGGGTTCCCAATGTGGCTATCACAAGCCTTCCCCCCCTCCCAAGAGAGTCTCGTGATAGTGCCAACCCCGTGTGCCACAGGCTATGGAAAGGTGGGTATAAAGTGGGGAGTATCTTGGCCGGTGGGGCCTAGTAGAACTGGTACCAACAGTTCCATCTCCTGTGGTCAAGAGCCTGTTATGTCCCTCCTAGTCCCCATCTAGATTGTGTGGGTCGCTGGGTGTGCGCACACCAGAGGTAGCGTGCGGAGTTGGCTCCTTGGGTCAGTGGGTTGTGGGTAATGAGTTCTGTCTGCGGGGCGTCGGTTGCGTCTACATCTTTTCAGGTAACCTGATCATAGGTGTCACAGAGAGACGAGCCCGGTGCCATCGGTGCTTGGCTATTCTTCTGGGTTAGATGGGTGTGAAGGTGCTTCGTGTATGCGATTTTCCCTTGGGCCTCTCCGTGAGTGCCTTGGTTGTCTTTGTGGTCTGGGTTCTCGGTCCAGTGGTTCCAGGATCCAGTCTGGGATAGCTATGGGCGGGAGGTCCAGCCGTTGGAGAAAGCGTGGTATTTCGTCCGGCCAGCGCGCCGCGACCCATTCGTTTTGGTGTCTCACTTGGATGCTAAATGGGAAGCCCCATTTGTACGGGATATTGCGTTCCCTTAGTGCTGTAGTGATAGGTCTAAGAGCGCGTCTAGCCTCCAACGTGGTAGGGGAGAGGTCATTATAGAGGGAGACTTCCGTTTCTTGATAACGCCACGTGGGTCGAGCCCTAGCCCGTTGCATTATGCGATCTTTAAGGGGAAATGAGTGCAAGCAGCATATAATGTCTCTGGGGTCCCCATCTCTGATTCTGGGTCTCAGTGCCCTATGTGCACGCTCAAAGCGTATATTTGGTGGTGCGTCAGGTCCCAGGATTTGGAGGAAGAGCGCGGTGAGCAGCTCTTCTACATTTTCCTGCCCCTCACCCTCTGGAACCCCTCTTACCCGGATGTTTGAGCGGCGGCTCCGGTTATCTAGGTCCTCTATTTGCCTGCGCTGGGCCAGCAGCATGTTGCCCTGCCTTGTCAAGGCTGTGTCAGCAGCAGTTGCACGGCGTTGTGATTCTAGGGCCTGTGTTTCCAGCATTTGGATGCGTCCATCTTGTGCCTCCATATCTGTGCGCAGTGCTGAGACTGCTGACGTGAGGGAGGCCGTGAGGGTGGCTGTGAGGGACTGCAGGTCGGCTTTGGTTACCATATTGGCTGCCAGTCGTCTGATTTCAGCTCCTATGTCAGCCAGAGTAGGCTGGTCGGGTTCCGAGCAGGAGGAGGCTGGGGAGACGGGCGCCATCTTGGAGCCGTGTGCCTCGCGGCTCGGTCCCTGCGAGGTTTGCAGGAACCCGTCCATCGGTCCTGACGGCGGTGCCGGTGGAGCTGCCCTGGGGGTATGTTGGGGCTCTTGCCTTTTTGTGCGTCCCATTTAGGCAGGCTGGCGGTCGGTAAGTGGCTGATGGTAGCTAGGTGGCAGGGAGCTCGGGACTTACACGTCCATGTCTGTCGGACTTCAGGCCACGCCCCCGAAATTGGCTTTTTTTAAATTATATGTTTTAGTATACCCCACTTGCTTTTGCTTTTTTGAGTTTATTTCAAAATTTACCATATTGTGATCACTATTTCCCAAGTGCTCCCCTACTTGAATGTTGGTTAAAATATCAACATTGTTTTTATGACAAGATCCAGACAAGCATCCTTTCTAGTTGGTGCTTGTACCAGTTGTGACATAAAGGTGTCATTTAACACATTCAAAAACCTGATGCCCCTTGCTGAAGTACTAGTCCCTCATTCCCAATTTATGTCTGGATAATTAAAATCTCCAATAATTAACGTGTTACCTCGATTTGCAGCTTTCTCAATTTGCTCTAACAGCTGTTCTTCCTCAATAATATTTGCATTAGGTGGTTTATAACATATCCCAACCAATAATTGATTTCCCTTTGTTTGCCCCAAGCAGATATCTACCCATAAAGCCTCCACCTTTTCCTCGTCACACTCCACATGCCTAAGATTTGACTTTAACTCATGGTTGACATATAAACATACCCCACCACCTTTCTTGTTTTTCCTATCCTTCCTAAATAATGTGTACCCATTTAAATTAACTGCCCAGTCATGTGTCTCATCCCACCATGTTTCTGTTATGCCTATTATATCATATTGTTTAGTGTATGCTATTGCCTCTAGTTCCCCCATTTTATTATATAGGCTCCTTGCATTAGTAAGCATACATTTAATATTATCATGAGTCTTTTGTACTTTTTGTGAATTATCAATATTACATACCTCCTCTGTTCTGAGCTTTCCCCTCCCCCCATCTCCACCCCCTTTGTTCTGAGCTAAAGCCCATCTCCTTTCCATCCTATCTCCATTTTCTAGATTGCTTTGACCCTCCCCCCCCCCACCACTAGTTTAAAATCTCCTCCAACCTTCTAGCCATCCTATCCCCAGCACAGCAGACCCTCTTCCGTTTAGGTGCAATCCATCATGACTATACAGGTTGTACCCAAGCGCAAAATCTCGCCAGTGCTCTAAAAACTCAAAACCCTCTTTTCTGCACCAAGACTTTAGCCACGCATTGACCTCTCTAATCTCCCGCTGCCTTTCTGCTGTAGCTCGCGGCACAGGTAATATTTCTGAAAAAATTACCTTGGAGGTCCTTTTCTTTAGCTTACTTCCTAGTTCCCTGAACTCATTCTTTAGGCCCTTCCATTTTCCTCTGACTTTGTCATTGGTACCAATATGGACCATGACAGCTGGGTCATCTCCAGCCCCTCCCAATAATCCCTCCACTCTGTCGGCAACATGCCGGACCCGAGCACCCGGGAGACAGCAAACTGTCCAGTTGAGTCGATCAGAGTGGCAGATTATTATTAAGAGAGTAGATAGGGTAGAGTCCCCTACCACCACAACCTGTCTAGACTTCCTTACCCTCTCAACCCCACCCGTACTAGAGGGGCTGTTTCCACGGCTGTTAGCAGGAACAGCTTCCTGCAGTACAGCTACTCCTGAGCTGATGCTCCCAACATCTTCACTCAAACGGGCAAATCTGCTAGGCTGCATGAGATCAGGACTAGCTAAACCTTTTCTCTTCCCTCTCCCCCTGCTTCCTCGCCCCACTGTCACCCAGCTACGTGCCTGTTCCCCATCTGTCTTATCTCCTCCCTCTCCACTACCTGTCCCCACTAAACTCTGCTCAGTGAGCAGCAGACTCCTCTCAAGATTGTCAATCTCCCTCAGTGTTACAATTTGCCTCTCCAGATCTCTAATCTGAGCTTCCAGAAATGCCACTCGCTCACACCCACCACAGAGGTATGGACCCTGGTCAGAATCCTCCAGGCATGCATACATGCGGCATGATGTGCACTGAGGTAAACTTGCAACCTTGCTAGCACTCATCCCCAGTTACAAAAAACACAAGTGAGCAAAAACAATAATTACCCTCTTGGTTTAAACTCCCTTGTAGTTTCAACTCCTGTTGTTTTAACTCCTACTTAAAAAAGAGACTACTTTAAATAGCCTACTTTCAAGCAAACTCCAGTGAGCAAGTTGACTGAATAAACCTTAGTTAAAATATTAAAGTAAGAGTATAATTTTTTTTGTTACTATTTTATTTATTGATTTGTGCACAAATCCATTTCAGCTGAGACGAATGATTCCAATGCCTGTCAATCTATGAACAAACTAATCGATTAGTTTGGATTTGCCTGACAAATCAATTAATCCGTCCATAGATTAACAAGCATTCGATTTATTTGGCCACTGAAGGGGATTTATGCACAAGCCTACTACTTAATGTTATACAAAGCCTAAAATTCCATAATATAGATTTGAAATCAATAAAGGTCCCAGTCACAATGTTCTAATATCTTAATCCCTGTTTATTTACATATTTTATAAATCTTTCAATCTATTTCACCATATTCTCAAATCGCATTTGGCTATATTACATTAAAAAAAAAATCTGGTTGATGGTAATATGCAATGTCAATCTGCAGTTGCTAAGGCCAGTAAGGTTTTGTCATGTATAAATAGGGGTATAAATTCTCAGGATGAAAATATAATTTTGCCTCTTTATAAATCGCTAGTAAGACCAGGAGTGTGTTTACCCAGAGGCAAACAAGACATTTGCATTGGCCACCTCAGGGCCTCCCAGGCTGGCAGCGGTGGAACTTTCCGGATTTTTTCCTCCTGTTCAGCTCCCTCGCTTGCACTGCAGTGATGCCGGAGCCAGAATATGACGTCATTCCGGCTACGGCATCACTATGCGGCGCATGAGGGATCTGATCAGGAGGATCAGTGCTCCCTCACCGACTGCAGTCACCGGCCGGCCACCCAGCAGCCCCACTGGTCCCCAGGGAAAGTGATAATCCACCCCAGCACTACCAAAGGCTGGGGTGATTGAATTTTTTTTAAAAAATTGAGTGTCTCTTTGTGAGTGTGCGTGTCTGTGAGTGTGTGTGTGTGTGTGTGTGTGTGTCTGTTAGTGAGTGTGTGTAAGACCACACCTTGAATATGCTGTGCAATGTTGGGCACCTGTTCTAAAGAAGGATATCATGGCACTAGAAAAAATGCAGAGACAAGCTACAAAATTAATAAAAAGAACGGAGCATTTTAGTTATGAAGACAGGTTAAATAATTTAAAATAAATCTCATTAGTTTGGAAAAACGGCGCCTCAGAAGGCATATGATAACATTATACAAATATATTTGGGGCCAGTACAAACAATTATCTGGAAATCTATTCATAAACAGAGCTATACATAGACACAAGGTCACACATTTAGGCTGGAAGAAAGGAGATTTCATCTAAGGCAAAGAAAAGTTTTTTTTTACAGTAAGAGCAATAAGGATATGGAATTCTCTGCCTTAAGAGGTGGTTTTGTCAGAGTCCATACAGATGTTTAAACTGCAATTGCATAAATACTTGTAAAAACATAACATACAGGGATATAATTTCTAATTAGTGGCTTAATAGCTGCTGATCCAAGGAGACATCTGACTGCTATTTTGGGGTCAAGAAGGAATTTTTTCCTAGTTTGTTGCAAAATTGGAAGCGCTTCAGACTGGGTTTTTTGCCTTGTTTTGGATCAACAGCAAAAACATATGTGAGGAAGGCTGAACTTGATGGACGCAAGTCTCTTTTCAGCTATGTACCTATGTAACATATTATTGGTGAAATACCTTAAAGGCAAATCATTAGGGCTTCAAAGTGAATTTGAAATTTTAGTTTAAAATGTCAATTCCCGAAAGTTCTCACATTAGTCAATAACCTTGCCTGTGAATAACTCTGGACTATTCTTCACTCAAGTACTTTCTGAAATATCATGAGGGTTCATTGCTTCTTCACTTTGTTTGTCTTTCCAAGACAGATAAGTGAAATATTTCTGTGTCATTTCTTACCTGTTTATAAATCCAAATCCATCACACACTCCCCTTGTTGTCCTAGATGTTGATATGCCAATGAGTGAAGCCAGCAAAATGTATATGTTTCATCTAGTTCACCCTAATTCCTCATTGCAATGGCAGTCATGTATGATATAGGAAACAATGAAAAACCTCCATTACAGCATATTTTGTACCTCAAAGGGTAGTATGACTTCTTTTTGATCAACAAGGTTTGCACTTTGCATGTCAACTTTGAACTTTGCATGTCAACTTTTCTTTCAAGGTTTGCACTTTGCATGTAAACTTTGCACTTTGCACTTTGCATGTCAACTTTTCTTTCAAGGTTTACACTTTGCATGTCAACTTTTCAGGTATTTTTATTGTAGGACCCATTCTGTCATTGTTTGTGTTTGACTGATGATAGGTAAGCATACCTGAGGACAGTAACCTTTTCACCTCTACAATCGCTGATGGGGAATTCATATTTTGAAGACATACACAGCTACCTAATGGTAGTGTTTACCACCAATTTATATTTATTTTCCAGACATCAGTCTCCATGTTTCTGAATTGAGCCTGTTCCATGTGTAAATGAAAATTTGCCCGCTTGTCCTTATATCCTCGACAAGTGGATATGTGATCATTAACTGTTACTCCTGTAAAAAACAGCTTATATATTTTGTTTTGGATTTCGTTTAGCCCTTTCTCATATGTTTTAGATGGGCTGAATGGTTCTTATATGCCGTCACATTCTATGTTTCTATGTTTTAGAATGTATTTATTGTTCATTATCAGTACCTGGTAAGTAGATTGTGCCACATCCTCATTTATGCGATAGAGGATAATTGCTATTTTTTTCTACAAGCCAGATGATCTTCTTGCCCAGCTCTGCACCTCCTCGCTTCATCAAGAGAGCATCTCTGTTAGATGTAGATCACTTAAAGTGCTCCTTCTTAGTCCCATCACTTTTCATGCAGCCAGCTCTCTTAGCCATTGACCAAGTGTTAGGATCCATAAGGAGCTCTGAATGTTTAAAGGGGAGCTGTCACTTCCCTGGAATTTACACTATTGAATAAAACATTGAAAATCACCAATAACTTGCGTTAAACATTATTTTATGAGATGCGCCATTTTTCTGAAAATATGTATTAAAGATTTAACAAAGTAACCACATATACTCGAGTATAAGTCGACCCGAATATAAGTCGAGACCCCTACTTTACCCCCCAAAACTGGGAAAAACTTATTGACTCGAGTATAAGATTAGGGTGGGAAATGCAGCAGCTACTGGTAAATTTCTAAATAAAATTAGATCCCCAAAAAACTATATTAATTTAATATTTATTTACAGGGTGTGTATATAATGAATGCAGTGTGTGTGTGTATATAATGCAGTGTGTTTGTATGAATGCAGTGTGTGTGTGTGTGAATGCAGTGTGTGTGTGTGTATGAATGCAGTGTGTGTGTGATGCAGAGCCTTGGTGGTGGGGTGGGCATTTTTATTTTATTATTATTAATATTTTTTATTTTAATATTATTACATTTTTTATTTATATTTTTTTCGTCCCCCCTCCCTGCTTGTTAGCTGGCCAGGGAGGGGGGCTCTCATTCCCTGGTGGTCCAGTGGTGTGCACTGTGTTGGAGCAGGGGCTGGCACTTACCTTTCCTGCTGCTCCTGTCAGCTCCCTTCTCCTCCACTGTAAGTATCGCGGTCGCGCGGAGCGTTCCCCGCGGCTCTCGCGAGATTTACAGTGGAGCTGACAGGGGATCTGACCGGACTGGAGGAGAGACAGGACAGGAGCTGCTGGAAAGGGAAGTTACAGCTCTCAGCCAGCCCCCAACAGGACCGCCGGGCTTGCAATGTAAGTTGCCATAATACAGACATAATACAGACATTAACTCGAGTATAAGTCGAGTGGGGGTTTTTCAGCACAAAAAATGTGCTGAAAAACTCGACTTATACTCGAGTATATACAGTACATTATAATCCAGTTCAGACAACTGAGAGGAATGTTTTAACAAATTACATTATAATCCAGTTCAGACAACTGAGAGGAATGTGACATGTTAACATGCACAATGGTTAGGCTATGACATTCCTACATATGAAATAAAGATGCGTTGATTTCTACATTCAATTCTATTTTCCAAAACAATTCCACACTTCTGGATGCCTCTATTTTGGTTCTCTGTCAATCATTGTTTTAGGCTCTGTTCCATATTGTGATGCAATTGGCTAAATCTTGGAACAGCATATAAAAATAAGAAAGATTGGAGAGACACTCCAAGCACCTAAAGCATAGGCGTACGCAGCCAATTGCATTAGGGTGTGCACCCTAAAGCACAAGCACACGCCGCATATATGTATGTATGTGTATATATATATATATATATATATATGTGTATATATATATATATATATACACATATACACACACACACACACACACACTGCTGTGTGTGTGATGTGTGTGTGATGTGTGTGTGACGGTGCTGGTAGTGTGCTATGTGGGTGAGGGTGTTTGTGTGTGCGTGCTTGTGAGGGTGCTGTTAATGTACTGTGTGTGATGGTGCTGTTTGTGTGTGTGTGCGCTTGTGAGGGTGCTGTTTGTGTGTGAGGGTACTGGTAGTGTGCTGTGTGTGTGTTTGTTAGGGTCCTGTTTGTGTGGGTACTGTTAGTGTGCTGTGTGTGTGTGAGGGTGCTGTTTGTGTGCTGTGTGTGAGGGTGCTGTGTGTGTTTGTGAGGGTGCTGTATGTGTGTGTGGGTGTTGTATGTGTGTTGGTGCTGTGTATGTCTGTGGGTGCTGTGTATGTCTGTGGGTGCTGTGTATGTGTGTGGGTGCTGTGTATATCTGTGGGTGCTGTGTATGTGTGTGGGTGCTGTGTATGCCTGTGGGTGCTGTATGTGTATGTGCTGTATATGTGTGGGTGATTGTGGGGTGTGGAGGTGGGGGTACACTACTTGATATCCCCCCTCCCTTCTTACCTTTTCTAGGGAGGGGGGATCGTGCTGCTGATTCCATCCCTGGTGGTCGCTCATATCTATCAAGAGGAACCCGGCGGAGCTGCCGGCAAGAGCTCCGCCGGTCCTCTCCTGCCTCCCTTCCTGCATGTGGGTCGGTGGGGAGGGAGGCTGAGAGCAGAGCCGGCGCTCGGATAGCGCCGGCTCTGCATGAGCCGACAGGGGAGATCCTGAGATCTCCCCTGCCGGTCTCAATATACATAGGCGTGCCGCGGGGATTAAGGTGTGCCCAGGCACACCCGGCACACCTCGTGCGCACACCTATGACCTAAAGCAGTTTAGCTTGGAAAAGTGCTTTTTGTGTGTAGGAATTTGTCCTCTTATCCAAATTGTACAAAAAAAGTGCAGATTTCAATCAGGGAACCAGTCCTCATTGAGCTGCATTGGGAAGTCTGAAATTGGACAATCACAAAAAGTCTTGGCTGGAGAAAGGAGGGCTTGCAGTCAAGAGATCTACTTTTTTGCAAACTGTATTTTTTATATATATATATATATATATATATATATATATATCTCTACACAATATAAAAAAAAGCAAAATTAAATGCATACATATTTTCATTAGGGTATAACTACTAAATAGTGATTTTTGATAGTAATTTTATGTTTTGTATGTCACATATCAGAGAGGACAATCTGTAGCTCTGCAGCTGCTGTTTGGCTGTAACTTACCTTAGCCAGCACTAATCAGCATTAAGTTGGCTGGTGATCATGAATACTGTACATCAACAAAAAACTGAAAGTTACTGGTAGAAGGTGCTTGGACTTTTGAACGCTAAAGTATAGCTTTTACCTTTCACTCCACTTTAAACTGTTTTACGACACTGGTCAGACCGGTTTTTTGATGATCAGTGTATATTTAATTGTGCTATTTGAGGGACACAGTCTAAGTGGCTTTCCAAGCATAAGTTGTGTATTTGTGCCTATAAACAACAAAATGGGCATATGAACAAATTATTATTAATAGGTTTATATAGCATGTTATTCATTAATGATGAACTAGCAGAGATTTGCTGCTCATTTATATAATGAAAGATTGTTTTTACTGTACTCAGCTTGATTTAATTTGAGCAGAGTGATTTGTTGCAGTAGATGACTTTACAGTCATCTTACTTTAATCATTAGCCAGTTTCTACATTTGGGTCCAATTCAGTCACCAGAGTTTAAATAAGCTGGTGTCAATCTATCCCCTAGTTAGATATTTACCATATGTCCAAATGATCTATTAATTATAAATTATGAAACTGATCATAGCTTTCTGTCCCAGTTTAATTTGCATGTAAACTTGAGTGTACAGGATTACAGTACACAGGATATGTTAAAGGAGATGTACACAGGAGATTTATTCCCAACACTATAGGAACCCTCTGCCACCCCCTCCATCACCAGCTATATAAAGGGTTAACCCTTTAAACACTTACTAGATTCCAGTGCTGATGTCCCTTGGATTTTTTCCACTGTCATAAGGCTATCGGGGGAACTTAATGCGTGTACACGGCTAGTGCCGCATGTGCATTAGGTCATCCCCATAGGAAAGCATTGATTCAAGGTAAGGTTTTTCAACATCCTGGACATGCTCATGCATGTGAGGATGTCCAGAGTTGTTTCATGGTGTCAAACTCTGTGAAACTGCAAGAAGCGCCTGTAGTACTTGTCTGGTAGAGACAGCCTTGACCCTGCTATTTAAACAATGCAGTTTTTAACTAAAACTACAATTTTTTACACTGCAGGGTTAAGGGGACATGGTCACTGCATTTAAAGAGATGAAGTGGTTTTGGTGTCTATAGTCTCTTAGTAAAACACACTCTGTGTATCTTTTACAAACTGCATGAATCTATTTACTTTATGTGGCCATATCATGTTTAGTTTACAATGTTTTTGTTTAGTTTCATGTTAATGACAAGATGCACGTGGCATATTAAAGAAAGTAAAAGAAAAAAAAAGAATATAAAGGAATAAACAAAAAAACTTTGCAAAAAACTTTGAAACGTGCATACTATAATTACTATAGAAAAGAGCAGCTGAACATAATGAGGGCATGTGTGTTGCTGGTTGTAAAATATTCTATCTTCTCTGCTACTGTAAGACCCATCAATTTACTGTATGTAAACATTTAGCCTGTGTAGCCACATTTTATCAGGCAAAGTCGCATTATGAAATCCTTGTATGAACCCACACTAGGTTTGCATTTCGGAAAATCTCAGCATTCAAGTTAAGTTAAAAGTGGGTTGTGGTGAACTGGATACCAGATTTGCTAACGCTACGCTAAAATATCCAAAATTGAAAACCACAAACTTGGATTTTGTTTTTACATTTCCCACATTCTTTTTGATTTCACCACAATTCCTTGTTGACTGAATAAACCTAACTTAAAATATTAAAGTAACAGTATCATTTTTGGGGGGATTTATGCACAAGCCTACTATTTAATGTTATACAAACCCTAAAATTGCATAACATAGATTTGAAATCAATATAGGTCCTAGTCACAATGTTCTAACATCTTAATCCCTGTTTATTTACATATTTTATAAATCTTTCAATCGATTTCACCATATTTTCAAATCTCATTTGGCTATATTACATTTAAAAAAAATCTGGTTGATTGTAAAGCTCCAGTGGGTATCACATCATCATCTAATGTTGTGTTTTTATGTCTTAAATTTCAAAAATAGGATCAACTAAGCATAAATAAAAAAAAGTGAAACCTTTGCATGAAAAATAAATTTTAACAGGGGTGTACCTGGAGCATTTGGCAACCAGTATGGTTGCTCAGTGAAGAGGGGCCCAGGAGTCTCCACATTTGCTTCACATCCAGAAGCAACATGTCCTTTGTTCTCGTGACCCGCGAGTGCGTTGCCACGGGTTGCCATGGCAGTCCCCCGGCATCCATTGCGTGTGGAGCGTTGCCATAGCAACATTCTCACGGATCGCGAGAAACAGAGGACATGCTACTGTGGGATGTGACGCAAGCATGGAGACTCCTGCAAGTGGCACAAAAGGGCTCTAGTGAGTGGCACCCTGGGCGGACCGGTCCCCCCACCCCATTTAGTACGCTACTGCATTTTATAAATCTGTTGGATACACACTGTAATGATGTGCTCTGCTCACGTTTGCAGAGAAAAAAAAAAATACGTAAGAAATTTAGGTCAAGTTTTCGGCTTTACAATAGTGCAAACAGAGTCTTTGCAGTTTATTAACTATTAAGCAAGTACAAAAGGAGAATTCAATGTGATTTATTTTTTTTTAAATATATATTGAACTACTGTACACTTTTCTTTTCCTGGCATATTTTTCAAGAACATTTGAAATACAACTAATGAAGATAATCTCTTTTAAATGTCCACCTGTTAATCTCAGTTGAGGGTTCAATTTTATTTGTTATGGATTTTAGCCTATTTTTAGATATTTTTGCTTTGGCTATCCTATACATGTACCAGTAAAACTTATTATTATTATTATTATCGCATTTATATAGAGCCAACAGATTCCGTAGCGCTTTACAATATTATAAGAGGGGGGATTTAGCTATAAGTAGGACAATTACAAGAAAACTCAGAGGAACGATAGGTTGAAGAGAACCCTGCTCAAACGAGCTTACAGTCTATAGGAGGTGGGGTGTAAAACACAATAGGACAGGGAATAGCAATCAAAATAGGTGGGAGTGAAGCAGAGCTGGAGGAGAGAATAGAGTGCTGCCCTTCAGGAGATGGCAAGAGACAGGTATGTGAGGTAGAGGTAACTCTGGAAGGCCATAAGCTTTACTAAAAAGATGGATTTTAAGGTACTTCTTAAACGATTGAAGACTAAGGGAGAGTCTGATGGCGGTAGGCAGGCTGTTTCATAGGAAGGGAGAAGTCCTGCAAGCATGAGTTGGCTGTACGGGTGCGAGTAGTGGACGGGAGAAGGTCACGGGGAGAGCGGAGAGACCGAGAAGGGGCATACCTATGGATCTGTGAACAGATATAAGAGGGGTTAGAATTGGTCACTGCTTTATAGGTATGGGTTAGCATTTCGAATTGACTCCTGTAGGATACAGGGAGCCAATGTAAGGACTGACAAAGGGGTGAGGTGTGAGAGGACTGACTAGAGAGGAAAATCAGTCTGGCGGCAGCATTCATTACAGACTGTAGTGGGGCAATACGATTTTTGGGAAGACCAATAAAGAGAGGGTTACCGGAAATTACTAGAGTATGGACAAGCTCTTTGGAGCCATCTTGTGTAAGAAAGTGGCGGATGTGGGATATGTTTTTAAGACGGAATCTACAGGTTTTGGTAACATGCTGGATGTGCAGCTTAAATCAAATATGACACCAAGATAGCGCGCTTGCAAGGATGGACTGATGTGGATACCACTGACTTGAAGGGAGAGCGAAAGAAGAGAATCAGTATTAGGAGCAGGAAAAACAAGGAGTTCAGTTTTAGAGAGAATTCGTTTTAGAAAGCGGGAGGACATCCAATCAGAGATGGAGGAAAGGCAAGCAGTGACACGTTGCAGGACAGCAGGGGAGGTCTGGGGAGGAGAGATATAGCTGGGTGTCACCAGCGTACAGGTGGTAGTGGAATCCAAATGAGGCAATAAGTCTGCCAAGAGAGGCAGTATAAAGAGGAAAAAGAAGGGGACCAAGGGCAGAACCTTGGGGGACTCCAACGGAGACAGGATGAAGGAGGGATAATTAGAAAAGGAGACACTGAATGAGCACTGGGAGAGATAGGAGGAAAGCCAAGAGAGGACAGTGTCCCATAGACCGAGTGATTGAAGAGTTTGAAGAAGGAGAGCATGATCAACGGTGTCAAAGGCAGAAGAGAGGTCAAGAAGTATTAGTATGGAGTAGTGGCCTTTGGATTTAGCTGTGATTAGGTCATTAGTAACTTTGATAAGAGCAGTCTCAGTAAAGTGGAGAGGGTGGAAGCCAGATTGAAGAGGGTCAAGGAGAGAGATGGAATTGAGGAAGTGAGACACACGGGTAAAGACAAGTCTTTCCAGAAGCTTTGAGGAAAAAGGGAGCAGGAATATGGGACGATAGTTAGATGGGGAGGATGGGTCAAGAGATGTTTTTTTCAGGATAGGTACTACAGTGGCATGTTTAAGGTCAGCAGGGACAACGCCAGAAGAGAGAGAGCATATGTGTGTTAAGGAAAGCACAAGACAAGGGGAGAAATCTGATAAGGTAAGATGGGACAGGATCGAGCAGGCAAGTGGTGGGTCGAGAAGAAATAATATTGTGCATATATACCACTGCTCATTTAGTTAATATTTTATTATTTACCTCCTTTTTTTTTCTAGGTTTACCTTACAGTTAAGTGGATGCAAGTTGTCACAACATTGTTCAGGTACGAAATATATTGTCAACTTTAAACAAGAATTTAGTCTATAAAATAGCAGAAATATACAACCAGTTTACCTATACATCTACCTAGTATATACCTAGTATATCTTGATTACTAGACAATGACCACAAGTAATTTTATAATATATTTTTCCTCATTTTATGTCTTTACAGCTACTCAAATGAAACTATGTAGAAAAAAATAACCTGGAAAAAAAAATTAATTAAAAACTAAACTGGGGTTTACACATCAAATTAAAACTGCATTAACTGAATGTAGCTAAAGATGAATATAGAAAGTGCACAAAGTGTGGCTATTTTTGTCATGAACCAAGTGGTCGTGTTATACATTGTAACAGTAAAATAAGCATTAATGGAGGAATGTCAACCAGAGTGAAGGATGCATTGAGGGAGATGAATAGGAGGACTGAAATGATATGAAGAGGGAACATAACATGAAATTAATTGATTGGGTAGATGAGCCTGTTCTTTTAAACTAGTTCTCAGCACTATTATGTCACTCTTTAAAAAAAAAAAAAAAATTTGGTGCATTACTGATCTGCCTATTTGCAGAATATAATTTATTTTTGCATGAACATAGATACTTTCTTATTTATTAAAAATCACTGGTAGAGTAGCTTGTCTGCTTCAAGCATCACTATCTAGCAAATTTTCAAGTTTTGTTTGACCAAACTGTAATGGTACTCTGTAACCATTTTATGAATGGGAAGCTACTGAACGGCTTAGAGTGTCAGCTGACTGCCCCAGCCAATCAGAGGCCCCCCAGCCTGGCAACAGTCCGTGCTTCCTGAAACTCCATCTGAGAAGCCAGTTTAACCATCTGAAGTAAGGAAGGGCCAGGGGTTCATTTAAACGAAGTTATTATGGTGACCAAAGTTTTCCTTTCAATTCTTTGCCATTTAGGAGTTAAAACACTTTATTTATGCGGCCCTAGCCAAGCCTCCCTACATGTGACTTACACAGCCTTCCTAAACACTTCCTGTAAGAGATGTTTAATGTTTAAACTTTCTTTATTGCACAGTCTGTTTAATTTAGAAATCCTTATCTCCTGCTCTATTAATAGCCGCAGAAGTTTCCTGTGTGTGATTACAGCTCAATTAGCAGAGCAGGCGATAACTTCTAAAGTGAACACACTTTGCTATCACATCTGATTGAAAATTCAAGCTGTGTGAGTCACAGACTAGGGAGATGTGGCTAGGGCTGCATAAACAAAAACAAAAGTGAATTAAATCCTGAATGGCAAATAATTGAGCATTAAAACTGCAGGAGCATTATCTATTCCAGGTGTAAACAACATTGGCATGCCAAAGGTTGGCTACCCCGATCTTTTCAGTAAGCTGTTTTGCTGTTTAGAGTATTCCTGTAATAAATGTGAAAAAATAGATTTTTGTTTCACTGCTTCTCCTCTTTTTCCCTTTGTTGGTTACGTTTTCACACTTATCTATGAACCAAAAGGGAGGAAAATTACAATATTCATGTTATCATATATTATCATTTTATTATAATAATAATAAATAATATGATTATATGTACATATTTTGGAGTACATTGATTGGCCAAGCTTTGTAACCTTTTAGTTAGTTTGATTTGGTTCCCCAATCTCTTTTTCAGTACCAAATTTTCTACTGAGCCCAACTGAGAAATGGGCAAAATTCGTGTCTCACTAAATTTTTTCTATTTCATGGAAAAATTGGGTTGGCTGAGCCAAATTTTCTCATTTTGCAATTAGCTCTAAATAAACAGAATTTTAAGCTTACTGGAAATAAATGATTACATTGTTATATGTTAGAGCTGTTGAATTCATTTGGCACTATATAAATAATAATAAAATAATTTTATGAATATAAATTAATGTGCATATAGATGGATGGCTAGATATACAATATTAAGAAGTGGAGCGATACGAAGTTGATAAACCCCTTTCGCCATATTACTAAAAAAAATAATTATACTTATGCTTTTCGCTGGATGAGACCCTAATTCATATATGGTATATAGAAAAAGAAGAAATCAAGAAGATCATAGTACAGATCTGCATTAACCATTTATACTCCTATATAGATATATATAAGTAACCGTTTCACTCACCATCGTTTCTAGTAAGCAGTAATTTGTTTACACTGCTCTTTTAGCTGTGTCTTATTAATGAATTATTTTGGTTTTATATATTGTATACAAATAAATTGTTACTTTTATATCCAGCTGATTTAGTATATATATATATATAGGAGTATAAATAGTTCATGCAGATCTGTACTATGATCTTCTTGAGTTCTTCTTTTTCTAAATGCCATATATGAATTAGAGTCTCATCCAGCAAAAAGCAAAAGTATAATTATTATTATTATTTTTTTTTTTTTATATGGTGAAAGGGGTTTATCAACTTCATATCGCTCCACTTCTTAATATTGTATCAGATATCTTGTATTTGGTGAAGGGAACACTTTGAAGTGTGGTAGCTACAATTGACAAATTTACTTACAATTGCATATTTATTAATCTTATAGAAGCTCTCATTTTTTTTTGCCCCTATAGAGCTTTAGTGAATTTAGTGCTCCAGCAATATTCATTTATTTTGTATAATGGATGGATAGATATAACTTGATCCATTAGGTTACTCTTCGTAATCCACCATCAAAGTTTGCATTTCACTGGAGTCAAAGATTGGTATGAGGGGCGATTTCACAAAACTTATCTTTCACTATTATTTTAGTACCCGACAGCAGTGCATTTGGCTACTATATTAATGTGGTCCTACATGAACAAAGATAGTGATTCCCAACATTTCACTCTAGTAGAGGTCCTGTTGTAAAAATGAAAGTAATCTATAACAAAAATACATGTTAAAATAATATGACATTTTGTGATAGTTTAGTTTGGCAGCGGTAGGCTTGACATTGGACACGAAAAGATGAAATTAAAGATTAGTTAATGTAGAGTTAAATGCCATCCTGGCCCATACTGAGTAACCCACCGCACACATTTCTTGATTTGTTTGTATAGTGACAGCTACTCATACTGGAAAGCCCGCTATTGTGACATGTAACTTAGCATGGTTCACATACCTAAAAAGTTTTATTAAACAGTCATCCAATGAAAACGGACAGGCAAACTCTATGAACTGACCATTTTATATGAAACCTCCCTAGAGAGACAGCAGGATGTCTCCGATTGAACATGATGTGACATTAATTCTACAGTAGCTAGAGTAGTGTGGGCTGGATGTCCCATAATATTCTCCGTCATACCTGTATGTAACTTAGTGCAATTTATTACGTACTTTAAATGTGTTTTCCCAAACTGCACATCTTTTCTATTTTTTTATTCCAGTTTAACGCTCCCATTACTAAGCACTAGTGTGTAAACATTCTTATCTGTTATGTGTAGACAAACGTATAGTCTGACAAGACCATATCATAGTTAACCCCTTAAGGACACAACTTCTGAAATAAAAGGGAATCATGACGGAATATATCCGTCGTGTGTCCTTAAGGGGTTAATATGTTTATCTGAAATAGTATAGAGAAAACCTACATTAATGTTTCTAGGCTATAGCTCCTGTCATCCTCAGTCACCAAGGGAATGGAAAGGTAATACAGGAGTTGGGGATCAATGGACATATCTTTTTGCATTAGTCAACATAAATACATATATAACCTCAGCAAAGAGTATAACAATGCTTTTTAAAAATTTTTTTACAATGACCCACATTAAACACACTGTGCTAGAATAGTGGCCCATTCTACAATTGTAAAATTAGCACAGTGACCCATTTCTAAAATGCAGTATTATTAGGATATATGTAATTTTTAAATAGACCTATGTCACCCGCGGGAGGGTATTGAGGAAAGGATATACCACCACAGGTAAACAACTAATTATGGGCAGTTTCCTATTACCTGATGAGTATAGTCTATTTCTACTTAAAGGAATCACTAAAATAATAATAATAATAATAATATGCAGACTGCAATTTGTGTCGTGACTCAGTAGTTAAAATGTACTATGTATGAGTTGTTATAGATAGAGCTAAATATGTGCATGGTGTTTTACAGCATGATATACTTACATAGTTTTCCTCTTTTTAGCATTCTAGCTTCTGTGGCATTCATTGTTTATGCAGTGGTTCGACGTGTGGTGAAATCGGCCGAGGTAAGGATATCATCATGAATGGGTCACATAATTGCACTAAAAAATGAGGCACGGAAAACTTTGCAGACATGAATGGTAATCCATAGCTATGCGATCCACACATTCATTTTTAATCCTCTAAAACTTTTTCAGTCAGATGTTTGCTTACTTTAGAAGTTTCTATCTCTTGCTCTGTAAATTTAACTTAAATCACACATAGGAGGCTCCTGCAAAGTCTAGCAAGCCATTAGCAGTGCTGGAGGCAAACAAATTCTAAATTAAACTGACTGTGCAATAAAGGAACTGTAGACATCAGGACTGACTTTACAGGAAGTGTTTAGGAAGGCTGTGTAAGTCACATGCAGGGGGGTGTGACTAGGGCTATATAAATAAAGTGATTCAACTCCTAAATAGCAGAGAATTGCAGTGAGTCTGCTGGGGCATAATAGATACACCAAAACTTGCTCATTAAGCTAAAGTTGTTTTGATGACTACAGTGTCCCTTTAAGGGCTAACTGAGCGTCATAGGAAGTGTAGTTTAATTTTTTTTTTAGTGGAAACTGTATATTGCATGTGTTTTTTTTTATAAATTCCCAGTTATCACTCCCTGACCCTGCAGTTAGCTCTCCCTAGTGCTCTCCTCCAGTTATCCCTCCCTAGCCCATCCCCACTATAGTCCCCCCTCCCCCAGTGCATCCCCAGTAATACCCCCCAGGCCATCCACGGTAATCCCCTCCAACCCATCCCCTGTAATCCCTCCCCAAACATCCCCGGTAATCCCCATCAACCCATCCTCAGTAATCCCCCCCGACCCAGCCCCAGGAATCCAACCCAGCCCATCCCCAGTAATCCCCCAAAGCCCATCCCCAGTAATCCCCCCTTTATCTCTGCCTTGCCCAAACCCTATTATCTCAACCTAGCACCACCCCATCCCCTCCCCGCCCAGCTTCATTCTCAGCCAGAGGCTCAATCTGCATAAATAACGTTATTTAAACGGCACCTGTCACGTTCCAAAATTCATTAGCCATTTTTAAAGAGCGTGGAATTGCATTTATACATTGTGCTAGCAAACATATATATTAGAAGAAAAAAATATTTTCAAAAACTGTCCTGATAAAAGAGAGTAGAAGTAAACACCCACTGGGGGTCCTTCTTCTCCATGCGTAGCAACCACGGCGCATGCTGACAACAAAGCCAGCTTGTCAATATCATAGAGAATGTTTGCTCTGCTTGGGGAAGTATCCCATAAAGGGCAAATCAGTGAAGAGAGCAGGAGGAGAGAGGGCGAACCAGAGGTGTAACACCTATCCCTTTAACCCCTTAAGGACACATGACAGATATATTCCATCATGATTCCCTTTTATTACAGAAGTTGTGTCCTTAAGGGGTTAATGTGATCACAGTGGGGAGTGGAGGTACATATCAACAGGTTTTCTTCAACTCCTAAATAGCAGAGACTGCAAGGGCATGGTCTTTACACCAAAACCCCTTTTTAAAGTTATTTTTGGTGAATAGAGTATTTTGGTGCAACTAATTACCGGTGACTAACACTTAAAGTGGGACTGTCATGTCTTTTTCTTTCAGTTGTCCTTTCCTTATGACCCTTATATATTAATGATTATCTTCTCCTTGTTGTGCCAGATTTCTATATCTGGGTGCCTCCATTTTGTTCTCTTCTGTCCATGATTTCTGCAGTTTACCCTTCTGCGTGATTTATTTACTGATGGATCATGGGTAAATTAGCTTACCTTTACCTCTGTATACTACTGTAATCTTGTATTTAACCATACATTACGTGATGTTACCTTTTCAAACTTTAAAAGTGAAAATAAAGATTTTTTTTTTTTTTAAACTGAAATTAAACTTTGGCTATTTTTTGTCAATACAGGGAGTGCAGAATTATTAGGCAAGTTGTATTTTTGAGGATTAATTTTATTATTGAACAACAACCATGTTCTCAATGAACCCAAAAAACTCATTAATATCAAAGCTGAATATTTTTGGAAGTAGTTTTTAGTTTGTTTTTAGTTTTAGCTATGTTAGGGGGATATCTGTGTGTGCAGGTGACTATTACTGTGCATAATTATTAGGCAACTTAACAAAAAACAAATATATACCCATTTCAATTATTTATTATTACCAGTGAAACCAATATAACATCTCAACATTCACAAATATACATTTCTGACATTCAAAAACAAAACAAAAACAAATCAGTGACCAATATAGCCACCTTTCTTTGCAAGGACACTCAAAAGCCTGCCATCCATGGATTCTGTCAGTGTTTTGATCTGTTCACCATCAACATTGCGTGCAGCAGCAACCACAGCCTCCCAGACACTGTTCAGAGAGGTGTACTGTTTTCCCTCCTTGTAAATCTCACATTTGATGATGGACCACAGGTTCTCAATGGGGTTCAGATCAGGTGAACAAGGAGGCCATGTCATTAGATTTTCTTCTTTTATACCCTTTCTTGCCAGCCACGCTGTGGAGTACTTGGACGCGTGTGATGGAGCATTGTCCTGCATGAAAATCATGTTTTTCTTGAAGGATGCAGACTTCTTCCTGTACCACTGCTTGAAGAAGGTGTCTTCCAGGAACTGGCAGTAGGACTGGGAGTTGAGCTTGACTCCATCCTCAACCCGAAAAGGCCCCACAAGCTCATCTTTGATGATACCAGCCCAAACCAGTACTCCACCTCCACCTTGCTGGCGTCTGAGTCGGACTGGAGCTCTCTGCCCTTTACCAATCCAGCCACGGGCCCATCCATCTGGCCCATCAAGACTCACTCTCATTTCATCAGTCCATAAAACCTTAGAAAAATCAGTCTTGAGATATTTCTTGGCCCAGTCTTGACGTTTCAGCTTGTGTGTCTTGTTCAGTGGTGGTCGTCTTTCCTTACTTCCTTACTTATGCTTAAAAAAATATGTATTGTAAACAAATAAAAACAAGGAGAAATAGATGGACAAAGAAAGTGTCAAAGTGACAAAGCCACTTTAAGTTATGTACCATGAAAACAAGTTCACTTTAGTGACAGCCATTATAGTGATTAATGGCTTGTCAGTAACTGATTGTGACAAGCAAAAAAAAAAGAGTCCTTAGTGATTATTTCAGGTGATAATTTAACCTGTCAATGAGTCATTATTAGTCTACTCTAGCAAACACAACCTTAAAGTGTTACTCCTACCACCAATGATCGCTTCTGCTTTATATATCCTGATATATTTGCACTTTAGTGCCACGGGCTAACTGCACCCCCATGTGCAATGGCAAGTGATTTATGTGACTTTGGCTGTGTTATGACTATTGTGGCCAAACATGGGGAGGTTGTAGCATTTCAGAGACAGCAGATCAAACGGGGTTTTCGTGCAGCACAATCTCCAGTATATACAATAAATGGATCAATAAACAAAGGTCCACTGAGCAGAAGTTCTTTGGGCAAAAATACGATTGGGATGTTCAGGATCCCATCCACAGATACTCTTTGCAATAGGGTTGTCCAAAAGGCACCATGCATCGTATCTTTAAATAGATGGACTACAACAGTAAAGAAAAAACTGTTAAATGTAAGAAGATGATGACAGTACACGGTCACATAATTACCAAAACTGAGCACACACAATTGTTCATCTCTCATATGCCTGGTACTGCTTGAGAGCATCTGGAGGAATCACAGGTTGTCATTTTATAGACTTGAAACCCACATTGGTACTTAAACTACTGTCAGCATATGCTTTAATAGAAACGTTGTCTAACGCACAGGGTATCTTATGTTTATTGCTACATCATGATACTTTGTAAAAGTCTGATATTATAGCCACTGATAGTGTTATATTTGAATATGGTGAATGTGTATTTTGATTTTGACAAATTATGCGTCTGGACGAATTGTGATTTTTTTTTTAAAAACTGTGGAATGTATGGATCTGTATGTGTACAGTAAAAATCACAATTCGTCCAGCTGGAAAATTGTATGTCAAAACAAGGTACACATCCACCGTATTCAATTATAACACTCTCAGTGGCTAGAACAAAGTGTCAAGATGTAACAATACACATAAAATAACCCTTATCTAATGATATTGCACAGTAATATGTTTGTCCTTGGTAACTAACATTTGTATATTTGTATACTTTTTCCCTGAACAGGTTCGACCTTTCTTCTATCTCACTGTATCTGACTTACTCTTGGCCATTTGTTGGCTCATAGGCGCTGTTGTATACAGAAGATCAGCCTGCAGTCGGAATCCAACCTGTTACAATATACAAGCTGTGGCGCAGGTCAGTGTGTCCTACGCACATTTTTGATATAAGGAATAGGATTGTTTTATTTGTACCAGTAAACATGTTGCAGGTCTAATAGATGCTTTCTTTGTATCCGTATACATTCCCGAGGTGCCCCAGCCACATGCTGCTTTGGTTAGCTAATTATCTCCTGCAGGTTTTCTAACCTAAGATATGACAAACTTTGTACTTGTGGACGAGCATTATTTACTTGATGGCAGTATATATTGTTTATTTATAATTATGGGCCCTGCTGTGGTAACACAATAACATTTTGGACCCACCACTATTTGAAATAAGAGGACATGTTAATATCTCCAGAGGATGTAAGTTTGTAGTATTTTGATGGCTAGAAGAAGTAGATAGTAACAGTTTATAATTTTTATTGAGCAGGGATTGCCTAAGCCTTGGAAGTTGGATTCTCACAATGATTCTACTCTGTTATTATAGCACGAGGCTGAGTTTTACTCTTGATATCTACTGCTAATCGAACACCACATATCCCAGGGGTCCATCCATCTTGAACTCCATAATTTTTGTAAAAAGGGAACGGACAAGTGTCTTTTAAAAAAAAGCTTTGTTTTGATTGGATGGAGCACCTAGGGGAACAAACTAGTGTAGGACTTTTCTAGAATGTAAACCCGTAGACACTATGAATGCAAGGGAGCAAAATACACTTACAGAGTAACGGCCATAGGATTTAGGGTGATTGCTGTCAAATCTAACTCCTGGTGACAACACTAAGAACCAATAGCATAAATGTAATGAATATTGCTATTTTAATAATTATTTTAGCTGCCTTTCCATGAGAAACGGTTTAAACCAATGGCAGTCTTATAGTAACTAGAAATAAGATAATAGTTGATACATGAGGGCCTGGCTACATACCGTTCCTCCAAACTTCATGAAGCTGTGGAAAGTCTCTCACTGAGTCTAAACCGAAACATTATTTTTTCTGTCATCACATGTTCTTTTGATATGAGGCCAAGATGCTGATTTATAATATGTAGTGGTGGTTATATTGTTCCTGTGTGCTTGTAAATACATGAAGTAGCAGGGTTCCAAAATGAGGAATTCAGTCCTGTACTTAAATGTTAGTTTCAAGAAAATTACTATGATTTCAATGCTCTCTATATGAAGTTTCTAGACACACAGTAATTCAGACATAACTATTGTAAAATAGTGCTTTAGAAAAGATCAAATATAAATGTAAATGGTAATGGGTGCAATAGTAAAAGTGAGAAGAAAAATGTATGGGCCATTCCTACTTTTAATTTATTTATATATTTATTTAGCTTAGATTAAAAATACCTGTTATAGTCAGAAGTTATCCTCTTCATTAAAGTAACATTATATGGTCAGGAACACAAACATGTATCCCTGACCTTATAGTGTTGAAACCATAATCTAACCCCCATGGCCCCCCTTGCCTCCCTAAATATAGTAAAATGTTACTTGTATTCAAGTCTGAAGCTGCTGGCTCTGCCCCTGTCTGCCTCAGACCCGCCCCTGTCTGCTGACATCATCAGAAGTGGTGGTCTGAAGCAATCACAATGCTTCCCCATAGGATTGGCTGAGATTGTCAAGGAGGCAAATCAGGGGCAGAGACAGCATGATTCAAACACAGCCCTGGCCAATCAGCATCTCCTCATAGAGATGAATTGAATCAATGCATCTATATGAGGAAAGTTCAGTGTCTCCATGCAGAGGGTGGAGGCACTGAATGACAGTACTGCATAGTGTGCAGCACTGCCCCAGGAAGCACCTCTAGTAGCCATCTGAGGAGTGGCCAGTGGAGTTATCACTAGGCTGTAATGTAAACACTGCATTTTATCTGAAAAGACAGTGTTTACAGCAAAAAGCTTGAAGGGTATGATTTTACTCACCAGAACAAATGCAATAAGCTGTACTTGTTCTGGTGACGATAGTGTCCGTTTAATTACTGTGTGTGCCTTTTTTTTTTTTTATTGGATGACATGCTTTGAATGGTAGCTGTTTTCTAATTGGCCAAAGGCACCAATCAGTCAATCAGAATGCATATGATATTAACTGTGTCTTTTACATATTTGTGCAATTTTAAAAAAAAACTATTCAGAACTACTCTGATGTCAATAATAAATGTATAAACACTAAAAACAAGCCATTTGGCATTACTGGTTTTTTTTTTTAATCCTTTCCCTACTATTTTGTATAGATGAGAGCCAAACATGACATTTTAGTTACTCATTACAGTGTGCAGATCTGGCAAATGTCAGTATGCATTTCTGTAAGAAACCATGTTCATTGTTGATTAATGAACATGAGAAATGTATGTGTTTATCTGTAACTGGTACAGTAAGCTGTCTATGTTAATTATAACCTAGCTCTGAAATTGACCTTGACATGAGCTACCTTTCAAATGCACTCCAGGCCAAGGCATACTATCAGAAGGTGGTCCACCTGGGGGACAGCTGCAAGAAGAAAGCACCACTCCCCCAACCAGGCACATTCGCTCACCTCTCTTATTCGGCCTAAAACTAGGCCCTGAGGTCAGAGATCTCTAATTGCACTCTCTTGATTGCTGCTCACCGACCTGGAAATATTTTACTGACAGACTGTCTATTTTGTGGTGTTTGCTTGCAGCTACAAAATGAAACCGCCCCGCTGTCACTCGGCTCTGGTTTGTCAGATATACAATAACAGGCATGTCAGCTGAGACCAGTAAAAACAACATGCGCTTTTAGTGATGTAAATAAAGGCTGACATAGTTAATCTGTTAGGGATCAATGGCTGTTTATGTTGTCATAGCAACCTGTTCTTGGAGGCTCTTATTCGAAAATGGAGTGTCCCACTTGATTAATGACGGCAGGGCTACATGGAACTGCCAAAAGCAGGGTGTTCCATACTGGCATTAGGTATTTTGGTAACAGTATGGCATAAAGATAAAGTATAACATTTGTTTTTTGTTTATGAATAGTATAGTGTCAGCAATACAAACATGCATTCCTGACACTATAGTGTTTAACTATTTAGGTAAGTGGCCCCCCTTCGATTGCATGCAAAAGGTATTTTTACTCACCTTTTTTCCCATGCAATACTCATGTTTTTTTTCTAATACATTTATTAGTTGTCCTTACAATGCCAATAGATTTTGTTATTTTTTTTGCAACAACAAAAAGAAACGGGAGGGGTGGGAGGGGGGCACTTGCCGCTGTGGACCAGCCTTCTACTGGGAATAATACAAAAGGAGAATATGGGGTTAATTATATCAAACGCTTATTTTGCTCAGGGGTTAAGTAGGTCTAGGACTGGCCGTCATTGTCACCACCTGCAAATGCTGCGTTTCAAACTTCAGTTTTTCTCCACAGATGTTGTACATATCTACTTTTTTCTACACTTTAAACTTCATATGGGAGCTGGGCAAAAGCTTAAAGAGAAAACTGGACAATGATTTGCACAAGGTTAGTTTGATGGGAGCTGTATCATGATGATAACGTGATGGTATTACATTTCATTCCAGGAACTTTACACTGACAAATGAAAATGCTTTCTGTTTCTATGCTTCTATCCAGACTACTTTTGGATGAATACATTCTTCAAATTCATAAGCAATAGATTCATTTCTACCTTAATATTAAAAAATGTTTACTGTATACCACAGATAAGCTATGAGAGTCACTGTCTGCACAATTTCCTTAAATTAGGGAATAATATAACCAAACACTTTTAATAGAGGAAATATAGTTATTTCAGACTGTAAAAGTAACTGTGTGTCACAGACGTCATTTCCAGGGTTTCTTATTCGTTCTCAGACAGTTTAAGTTGATAATGTTGCTTAAAGGGTGACTCCAAGCCCGTAGTAATGGTCATGATGCCTGGAGCACCTTGTTAATGGGGCAAAATATTTAGTAACAGTTTGCCTCTTACCTTGATCACCACCGTGCTCTTAGGCTCCTCTCCTGCTAGTTGGACGCATTTCCAACTTCTGAAAAGCTGCAGAAGTCGATCTAATTGTCATTTAATAGCTGAGCTAATCAATGACACATTGAAATTAATCAATCAATGATCAAATTGAAATTAACCAGCCTGCATCTCTTGTTCAAGGTTGGCTAATGATGCCCCATGGTGAGTTACACCTCCGACAGCCAAGGGGTTACACTGTACAGACTTCAGGCACCATAATCACTTCAGATCACTGATATGGTTATGGTGCTTGGAGTAGCCTTTCAATGAATGAGACCACACAGAAGCAGCTGAAAGTGTTGAATAAAGGGAATCCTTTATAGGGAAGTGTCACCAGTCAAAAGTGGCTCCACTTCTACAAGATCCATAAAAAAGACCAGCAAAGAACTGGCTAAAATTCTAGGCAGATTTATCGAGACATCTATGCAATGCTTTAGCTACGTAGACCTTTTCTCAATCTGTAGTTTGAAATAGACTTCAAATCACTGAAATATTGCACTCTATATCTCAATAAACCAAACTGGGCTTTTATCCCATTTTTTGCACGGTCTTCGTCTGTTTCAGTGCAATATTATTTGTTGTCTGAGAAGGAATGAGAAGCTCCTTTAAATGAAATTTGGAACCAGGGCCAGCCTGTAACGGGTATTGGTGGGTGCTCTGGATTCACTTCAAGGATCCATGGTACCTAATTGCCCTCTAGCAGTGGGTAATTATATTTCCAGTTCTCTAAAACCATGGGTCATTAAAAGTAGTGTTTAGTCCTAAGGCATGAAGAACGGGTTAGTTACACTTTTCACATGTCCCTCTCTCATGGGATGCAGTCTTTTTTGTCTACACAAACCAACGTTCTGTGTTTGATGGAGATTATAGAGGGAAGATATCAGAATATATCATGACACTTAGAGTAATACAGCCAGGGGTGATAAAATGGGAGAATATGCTTGGAACCATGAAAATCCAAACAACTTGAAATACTTATTTTTTTATTACTGCTAAAGACATAGTGCCAAAATGACTTCACTTTTCAGTTCAGGAATGTTTTGGATTTGTCAGAGTAACAACAAATATAGAATTTATATTTTCATTACGTCAGAAATGTACATATACCTTACATTGCTGTGTCTCTAAACAAAGTGCAAATAAGTTCTGTTACATGTTGTTATCTTCCACGAACATCTTTTTTAGAAACAAAACACGTGAGAGAGTTTGTTGTTTTTTTAAAAAACAGAATTCAGAGAATTCTAGAATGTGTGCTTTGTGCAGGAGGGTGTAGTCTGTAGTTAACTCACCAGTGAACTGATGGCTGGTGTTAAAAATATATTCGTTTGTTGGAGTGTTTTCAGTAACCCACTATATAATTGCACGAGAACAAACATCTGATTAAAGAGAATAAAATAAATCGAATGCCTGTCAATGTTAAAGCAATAGCAAGATGCTGGAAGGAGAACACATGTAAATGCAGAGTCATTTACAAATGTTTACTGCTGTAATTTGCTGCCATAGTACATTCAGCTGTCCCCGTGTTTTGATGTGTTGTATATCTGTTGCTGTTACTTTGTGTTGATTTCCACCACTTGTACCCGTATTCTTAGCTCAGCCAAGCAAGAGATCACAGCTGGCTACTGCCATTTCAGAGAATTTAAAGGGACACGCCACTGGCAAAATACAAAAATCAGTGTTTAGTAGATATACGCCTAATGAAAATGTGCATGCATTTGTGCATGGGGTATATCTAAAAATATTGCTTGCAAAACCTGCAGTGCTTTTGTCTGCTGCCTTTGCAAGCTCTCCCCTTCTGACCTCGTCCAGACGTAATGTAGCTGCCTAATCACAGACTTCAGAATGCAGCTCAATGAGAAGTCTTTGCAAGGCAGGTGCTCTGTGCAATATCCTTATCCTTTAGTTCTTTGTCCTTTTTATGAAGACAGGATTCAATAATTATATTTCTATGATGACTTTGATTAGACTTATTCCTGTATGTTTCCTTTTTTTTTTTTTTTTATTCTTTTTTTTTGTTGTGCATGCCAAATGACATCAGATTGACAGTCATGCTAGTATAACAGAAAAGTGATCAAGTTGCAATATGCATGACAGGTGATCTACACAATTTTAATAATAATGACAAGCTTATATCAACAAGAGAGATCAGGATGGGTTCCCCTGGAGGCCCCAGGCTGGATGCATGTTAAGAAAAGCAGATAAAAGCAAGGTCAGAGACCAACCAAAAGATAGGAGGAGATGAGATAGGCAACATGAGATACCCAGGTTGCTGGAGAGATAAGTAGTGTATTAGGCAGGCCCACCTATGTACCATGGTGAGAGAATATGGTAAAGCCTTTTGCTGACACAGTCCCAGAGCTAAAACTAGTCCTCACCAAACAGGTGTAGATCAGAGTCCCACAGCCGAGGGGTGGAAGTTGGGCCATTGAGCCTCGGCAGAAGGGGAGACACTGCAATGGATCGCGTTGGAGCCTTCTTGTATGTCACTCCGAGTCGTAATGGGGCGCGTTTCTTTCCTCTCCGCCCTGTTGGGGCCTGGTGTGCTGCTGCAGCTGCAAGCTTCCTCTGTCGGCTTGGGGTCGGCACTTGCAGTGAGTGGTCACAGGGCTGGCTCCGAGCCAGTCGGTAAAATTTTTCCTCCACCTTGCGCCTGAAATTCTCGAAGCACCTATCCAGCCTGGAAATTATGTCAAGCTTACCCTCTGTGGCATCAGGGACCCAGGTGGCATCTGCCATTTTGGTGGATTCGCTGAGGTGTATAATAGCCATCGTGATGTAGCCTCGAGCCCCAAGTTGGTCAGGGCTGCCTACAGAGAAAGGACCGGGATGACCCCCACAGGTCAAGTGGTGGGGGGGGGTAACGGGGCAGGGGGCATCCATGTCGTGTTGAATGCTGTCGGGCACCCTCGGTCCAGGAGATCGGCCGCCTCCCCAGTCCGGTGCACACCAGGCTGCATAATCGAGGTTGAGCAGCAGGTGGGTTGTTCAAGCTTTAAAACCCCTACAGTGGGTTGCAGTTAGGTCTGAAATCAGATTTGTCCTTTAATCTTTCCCACTGGGGGTGAAATGAGCCCCAAAACTGTATGTTTTTGTAGTATAGGAGAGGAGCTCTAGTGAAGCATGTCTCTCGACCATGAAGGTCAGGCCCCACCCCCTCCCTTTTTTTTTTGATTGTGAGGACAGGATTTATTAATGTCTCCGATTTCCAAGATTAGATTAGAATTTTAGGAGTCCTCTTTTTAAAAAAAATTAAATTGCAGAGCATTTGCATGTTACTTGTTATATCATTTATTGGAAGTATCTGATACTATCAGTACATGTTGTTGTACATTTACTATACTTTGTTGTAATTTGAGTGCAGTATCTTTATTGAATTTTTGGTTGTATAAAATCTTCAAGGGTTTGGGATTACTCATTGTCACCAACACCACTGACTTTTAAATGCCATCTTAGGTATATATATATATATATATATATATATATTTGGAAGGCTGAGCCTGTAGTTGTGGGAGGGGCTTGATTTCCCTACTTAAGGATCGCCAGACCTCTCCTCATTACCGTTTTTTGTTTTTGGTCTGACGATTTGCATACCTGAACTTCCGTCCGCAGCAGATCACCAGCAGATCGCCTTTCCTTGTGGATACCTTTCCTGCTCTTAAAGTGGCTGCCCGTTCCTGGTTCAAATCTCTGAAGACGTCCAAGGCCTCCGGGATACTTCCCCTCTCCTCCGGTCTCTTCCGCTTACTGTCTTGAAGCTGCAGTAACAGTGAGTTGGTTGACCTTCGCGACCCTGTCACAGGCGCACAGCGTCATCATGGGCCAACTTTATTCTCAAACTTACCTCTATTTCGTGAAGTCTTTCATTAACTTCCATACGAACGTACAGTTCGGTAGTTTGTCTAATTATTCTACTGCTTATTGGTTCATATGAATTGGTTTTGTGAGTTTGGCCCTTTGTTTCATACGCACGAATGTTACTTACGATTCGTACAACATGTCTATCAAAGTGTTCGGTTAAACGTGGAGCGTTCGGTTGTTATGCGGCTCTTTGCTCCTCTTTGGGGCTGTTCGTATAATTACAACCAAAGGCCCTATTATAACATTTGAATAATTGTATGTATATGCTTAATAGGCTGCTGGCCCCTAGAGGCTATAGGGGAGTACTGCACAATTAAAAATTTCTGATCAAATGCTTTTATGTTTAAATTTAATTGAGCAGCGCATTGATGCTGATTTTGTTCTGTCTATTAGATATGTTGTAACAACATGTCTTTTATAGGTTCCCGGCTTGAACCTTTCTTTTGGCTGTGCCTCTGAAGGTTTTTTTCAAGTCTCATAGGTTCTGGTTGGCTCAGTTTCAATTGTCCCTCTTGCTTTAGGTGGGTCTTTTTTAGTTCTGTCAATTAGTAGTTAGTTATGCTTTTTTGGAGGTTCTGATGTTGATTGTATTGTATTACAGGTTGAAGTCGCTTTGCTAGTAACCCCTTAAGGACCAAACTTCTTCAATAAAATGGAATCATGACATGTCACACATGTCATGTGTCCTTAAGGGGTTAAACTATCATCTCCTCTTTTTCGATTTCTACAATTTCACATCGGTTAGTGGTTTTTAGATTTGTCCTGGGATCCACGATCTGACCCTCACTGCCTAGATAACCTAATTTGTTTATTTCTATGTTATTAGGTACTAGGCCCCACTTGTTCTACTACCACTTATGCTTTGCTGGTTCATTTTATACCTAGTCTATTGGCTGGTAGGTATCCCATATCATTTAGTTTTTCTGCTATTTAACAGTCAGGATCTGGGTACCGCAACATTGCTATTACTCTCACAGGTATTGCTCAGGTTCCAACTACTCTGTCCTACTCTATACCCATCAGATACGACAGGTATGTGAATCCAGTGGTCGTTACACCCCCCCCTCCCCATTCTGCAACTGGTACTAAGGTAAGAATTTGTCTACTGGCTGATAGGTTTCAGAGTCCGCTTATTTAGTTTTTCTGGCCTTCTTGCTCAGAGGTACTCACCCCCAACGGCCATCTCATAGTTAGTCGCCTCATATGGTGGTATAGAGAGGGCCTCCCCCTGTCACTCCCTTGCTATCTTTTGCTTTACTGGTCACCGAGAGGCCAACACCTCGCCACATTTTTCGGTGGCCACAAAATCCCCTCGGGCCAACACATAGCTAAAGCCTCTCATGCCACTTGGTAATTAGTAGGGCTCCCCTCTCTATTGTTAGATAATTTCTTCGCCACTTGGCATTAGGTAGCTAGCCAGTACGATATTATCACTTTTTGTCCTATCCTAGCATGTCTGAACTGCCAGAAGCTAGTGAGGATTTGTAAATTCCCAGCACTCCTGCAAGGTCCATCTCTCCATCTCATGGAGGGGACAACTCCAGCCTGTCTTCCCTCAGGTCTTGGACCATACCTAGGATCACAGCCGAATTAAGGCGTAGGAACATTTCCTACCCTGCCACTGCTAGGAAGGCTGAACTTTATAGACTGCTCAACACCAACACGGATAACACCGGGGCTGGCAAGTGCCCCAGTGGTGCCCAGTCATCCGACCTCCAGGCCGTCCTATCATCAGTCTTGTCCTCATTGGGATAGATTACCGATAGGCTGGACTGTTTGGATGCTAGTGATAAACCAGTGCCACCATCTGGATTACTTACTCCAGAACCTATTGGTCTCTCTGGTACCCTAACTGGTAAATTCATTGAATAGGAAGTTGTCAATTCCTGAGTTCATCCTGGCCTTTGGTATTTATAGGGATGTGGTGTGCTCAGTATATCCTGAGCGCAGAGAGGAATTTGATCTGTATTTACACAAGCTGGTGGACCTGGGGAATAAGTATGGCATAAGAGGTACATCATTTTACAATTACCATAGATTGTTCTCCGCAAAGGTGTCTGCAGCTCTGGCTCAATTCAATTTTCAGACGGACTGGAGTCAGGCCCCAGCTTGTGGTATTTGCTCTTCATCCTCACATGACACAAACCTATGTCCTAATACCCCGGAGCTGGGTGCTACCTTTCCTTTCCCGACCTCCTCAGCTAAACCTGAGAAGGTAATTAAGGACAAGCTTGGGCGTAATATTGTTTTTCTGGGTTTAAACCTAGATTTGCAACAACTTTAATGCAGGTTCCTGTGGATTTAGTGTTTGCCAATTTTTGCATGTGTGTTCTTTTTGTTTTAGGGCACATGCCAAGGCAATGTGTGCAAATAAATTGTTTCCCAAACCCTACATGGCCTATATCAATGTGACTTGTTTTGCCGACTTATTGCATAACCATCCCTCACCCCACTTGGCGTAGTTTTTGGTAACGGGTATCATTTACATCCGGTACAATGCAAGAACCTGCTGTCCACCATTACCAATCCAGTAGCTGTTAACACTCTGTTACAGATTGAATTGGACCAAGGTTACCTACTTGGACCGTTTAGTTCCCCACCTTTCTCAGTATGGAGAACTAACCCTATAGGTCTCTGGTAAAAGTTCAGCCAAGCAAAGGTTGATTTTCGACCTCTCTGCTCCCCACTCTTCCACGAACTCTAGTCTAAACTCTCTCATTCCTTCAGGGAAATTCTCCCTTCAGTATGCCACCATTGGTAACACTATTGATGCAATTCTGACTGCAGGGATGGGGGCATGGCTCAGTAAGACTGACATCATTAATGCCTTCAAGCTCCTCCCAATCCATCCTTCTTTGTGGCATCTACACAGTGTTAAGTGGCAGCACTGACTGCGCATGCGCACATGACTTCATGGTATGTTACAGTATGAGAACCAGGAAGTAAGATTCCCTGCTCTCATACTCAGAAGTTCTTGGAGGTGTGTCTTGATGCTGTGCACCCAAGCCATCTAGTTAGTGAACTAAAGGGTTTTGGGGAGTAAGGTGTGGAAGGGAGGTCTGCAAACAGTATAAGAACTTTAATAAACTTCCTGCGAGTTTTGCGCTGTGTAATACAGCTCATGGTGAAGTCTGATTGAACAGTCGCAAAAAGACTGTGTGTTACATATACCCCCAAAGAAAACATGCAAAACACGTTAAATGTAAAGTTTATTTGGGGTATATATACTAAATTGCCATTTCTTATTTTTAATGGAATGATTCTACACTTTAGGCAAAATAAATATAGCTAAGAAGATGATTTTTAAAATGTTCTGTTTTAACCTACAGTTTCCATTGTTTGATTCTCCAAAATTCCTGATTTACCAAATGAATCCCTCTATGTCTGCTCTGTCTGCACATGCTTTTACTGCCATGCCCTTAGAGTAACCTGTACTAAATGTTTTTATGTTCATTAATCTCAATTTCTGTCTATAATGTAGATAACAAGCACGGAACGCAACATTGGGAGAGCAGCGATCATATTGTCAAGGTAAAATGTTTCATTTTAAATTCTTGTACTGAGAAGTTTGAAATAATGGGAAATTGTTAGTGCCATGTAAAAATATGTGATGAAACTGAGTTTACAAATAAGTTACCAATAGATGTATGCATATTGAGTTATAATTTGATCTGGAGAAAATGTGTAATCAAAGTAAAACTGGACTAAATCAAAATGTTCAATATGGTGCAGTCACCATCGACAGTCTAATAGGTTCCCGCATGTATGCAAGACTGACAGACTTCCTCGAATCTAACTCTCTGCTTGATCCGTTTCAATCTGGATTCCGCGCTCGTCACTCTGTTGAAACAGCTGTAACCAAAGTATACAATGATCAAATCACTGCTAAATCCCATGGCGACTACTATATCCTAATTCTCCTCAACCTTTCTGCTGCTTTTGACACTGTTGATAATCAGCAGCTTCTTCTCAACCTCCATAATCTTGATACCGCTCTCTCCTGCTGCTCTTCCTACCTCTCCCTGCGTTCATTCAGTGTTTCTTTCTCTGGCTCTGCCTCTTCTCCCCAATCCCTCTCTGTTGATGTTCCCCAAGGGCTTCACCTCGGTCCCCTATTGTTCTCAATCTACACTGCCTTCCTTGGTAAACTCATCAGCTCCTTAGGCTTCCAGTATCATTTCTATGCAAATGACACGCAAATGTATCTGTCCTCCCCTGATTTCTCACCACCTCTCTTGACTCTTGTCTCTTAATGCCTCTCTGCTATTTCCAACTGGATGGCTGCTCATTTCCTTAAACTGAACTTGTCCAAAACAGAACTTCTGGTCCTCTCTACCTCAAATGTTGCTACTCCCTTGTCTGTCCCCCCAAGTCAATGGCGCTACCATCCACTCTACCTCTAAGGCTCGCTGCCTAGGTGTTCTCTTTGACTATGACCTCTCCTTCACCCCTCATGTCTAATCAATCGCCAAATCCTGCCGCTTCCATCTCAAAAACATTACGCACATCCGACCCTATTTAAAGGACCACTATAGGCACCCAGACCACTTCAGCTTAATGAAGTGGTCTGGGTGCCTGATCCAGCTAGGTTTAACCCTTTTTTCTATAAACATAGCAGTTTCAGAGAAACTGCTATGTTTACAAATGGGTTAATCCAGCCTCTAGTGGCTGTCTCATTGACAGCCGCTAGAGGCGCTTCCATTCTTCTCACTGTGATTGTCTGTGAATGCTCTCCTATGAGACTGGCTGAATGTGCGCGCGGCTCTTGCCGCGCATGCGCATTCAGCCGAGGAGAAGGAGAGATGGAGGAGAGTCCCCCGCCCGGTGCTGGAGAAAGAGGTAAGTTTAACCTCTTCCACCTCCTAGAGCCCGGCGGGAGGGGGGCCCTGAGGGTGGGGGCACCCTCAGGGCACCATAGTGCCAGGAAACAGTCTATAATGAATGCGGCAGCGAGGCTCATCTTTCTGCCCGCCTGCACCTCCCACTCCTCACCCCTCTGTCAGTCCCTTGATTAGCTTCCTGTAAGATATAGGGATCAATCCTGACACTTGCTTACAAATCTCTACACAGTGCTACTCCCACCTACTTATCCTCACTAATACTACGCGCTGCCGGAGACCTACTTCTAACCTCTGTTCATACTTTTACCTCTGATGCTCACCTTAAAGACTTCTCTAGGGCTGCACCGTTCCTGTGGAACGCACTTCCACTCTGTTAGACTTTCACACAATCTCCACTCCTTCACAAATTTCTTTGAAAACTTTCTTCTATAGGAAAACATATCAATTAAACTGTGAACAGCTTTCCCTCCCCGCACCCTGATTCCTCTCCTGAAACTGTCATCAAAACACTAAGCCCTCAATGAACACTATACTAGCAACCTACTTTTCTACTGTACCCTTACCTTTTGTGTCACTATACCCCACTCTAGCATGTAAACTCATTGAGCAGGGCCCTTAATCCCTCTGTTCCTGTGCGTCAAACTTGTCTGGTTACAAATATGTGTCTGTTAGTCCACCCATTGCACTTATTGGCACTCTATAAATAATAATAATATAATAATATATCTCAGAATAGCTTGTTGCATTGAAAAATATTTCAAAGGGAAACTGTCACTTTTGTTCTTCAGTTATGTACATCATTAATTATGTCTAACCAAGGGTTAGACAATGCCCATGATAGACAAAACCTTTGCTTATCGTCATAAGAATTCCAATCTTTTAATCTCTAGTCCTGGTGAAACATTTGTTTCCTATAATGTTTAGTCAGCTTGATAGCTGGTTGAACATCATGAAAATAAGGTAGTAACACATAAACATTATCTTAGTATATATAGTTTAACCCATTCTAGTCACTGGAGCTGTTTTTTTACTGTGTTTCACATAATCCTAATTCAGCGTATGGTTTTCTGAGTACCATGGGACACTTAGGAACCCTAAAGCACTTTAGCTTGCTGAAATTCCTTTAGTGTGAAGAGCATGTCTAAATTAAATTAAATTAAATTACAGTGAGCAGCTGTTGGCTTGTAGACATGCCTCCACCTGTGGAATAGCAGGGGAGGTTTAAAACCTCCCTTATACTAACGTGGGGGTCTTATTCACCACCATAGTTTTATTTTTTTTCATTTATTTTTTAATGTCATAACTTTTTTAATGAGGAGGCTGCCTAGCAAGCACATCCCAGCAGCCAAACGATTAACCATCACACTACCAAGGCTTTTAAAAACTATTTTCCCTTTGGCTGTTAGAGCTTCTGCGGGGCAAATAGTACTTCAAATTATCCTTTGCTTGCATAATAGCAAGTTAATATTAATTTGTGAATGTGCATTCTGCTGGATGCATTTGGTGAGTATTTAGTTTAAAATTGGTGCTATCTATATATTCCAGATTCTATGCGTTGTGCAGTGTTTGGATGCAAAAAGCACTAATTTGTAAACCAAAGACCAAATGCAGAAGGCCCATTGTTGGCAGGGCTGACCGAATTCCAACCGGAATAAGTTTTAGTAAATATGAAAGTTGATGGTCATTTTCACTGGATTTTGTGCATCTGGACAAAACCTGATATTTAATGAATAACCCAGTATATGTTAGGGTTTAGTGTTAGACATAAGGTGGGAGGAACATAAAATGTACCCTTGGTCTTTTTGTCACCTAACAACTCTCAACAATATATGTGACTCAAGTAATCACTACAAATGAGAAATAATTTTATTGACCTAAGGTTTCTATGAAGGCAGTGAGAAATAATAGAATGATAGGGCCTAAACTATAGTGTTTTAAAGAGTCCAATTTGGATCTTACCAGTGGAGGAATGGGATGGTGTAAAGCAAAGATTTTCTGATGGACAGTGTATCAACTTCACCAGGTTATATAAGACCTATTATATCAATATGGGATAGTAGACGATTATTCATCTGTCTAATAAATGCAGTTCTAGCTCTTATTCAGAGCATTTTAGCTAAGTGGTGATTGTTGTGGAGCTATTGTTTGGGTGTGTTACTTTTTAGATAAGCCTGAAAAAGGGCCAAGTGACGTTATCTAGTAAAAGATGTTTGCAGTTGCACAGCCAATATTTACCCTTGGTGACCTTTTCTACTGAAGCAATCCTCCACGTGAAGTTTGTTCCTTGTAAGACATACTCTCTCATAAAATATCAATTCACACGGTTTATGTCTCAGACTGTGATTGAACTTCTGTTTTAGTGATTCATGAGCACCACACAGGTTCAAAATATCAAAGTATTTATTATAGGGAGAGATCATATAATGAACACTCTAAAGATAACTCACAGTCCACTTTAACATAAATAGAACACTAGTAAACATAAAAAGTGTATGTATTGAATTATTTTTAGATGATCACTGACTACAAATTCTAGATAAAAGTCCATGGGCAGATGTCTCTACTTTGACATACCAGTATGTCTAGTTATTTATAAAATCAAGACCTGGAATACTAACTATCCATATATAAATGTACACTGATCAGCCACAACATTAAAACCAATAACAGGTTAAGTGAGTAACATTGATTATATTGTTACAATGGCAGCTATCAAGAGGCGGTATATATTAGGCAGCAAGTGAGCAATCAGTTCTTGAATTTCATGTGTTGGTAGCAAGGAAGTGGGCAAGCGAAAGGATCTGAGTGAATTTGACAAGGGCCAAATAGTCATGACTAGATGACTGGGTCAGAGCATCTCCAAAACAACAAATCTTGATCATGGGCACTGAAAAACTTAATGCTGGCCATGGTAGACACACAGTGTATAACAGTTTGCTGTGTATGGAGCTGCGTAGCAGCAGACCATTTAGAGTGCCCATGATGACCCCTGTCCAGAGCCAAAAGTGCCTTCAATAGGGACATGAACATCAGAACTGGATCATGGAGCAAGGGAAAAAGGTTGCCTGGTCTGACGAATCACGTTCTCTTTTAGATCATGTGGATGGTTAGGTGCGTATGCATCTTTTACCTGGGGAAGAGATGGCAGCAGAATGCACTATGGGAAGAAGCAGGTCGGCGGAGGCACTGTCATACTCTCTGGGCAATGATCTGCTTGGAAAACACGAGTATTGGCATTTATGTGGATGTTACATGGACACATACCACCTAGCTAGAAATTATAGCAGATCACATACACCACTTCATGGCAACTGTGTTTACTGATGGCAGTGGCCTCTTTCAGCAGGATACTGCACCTTTCTACACAGCAAGAATTATTCAGAAATGGCATGAGGAACATGAATTAAAGTTCAAGGTGTTGCCTTGGACTCCAATTTCCCCAGATCTCAATCGAGCATCCGTGGAATGTCCTGGAACAACAAATCCAATGAATAGAGACTCCACCTCGCAACTTTGAGATCTGCTGCTAATACAGGGCTTGACAAATCCCAAGTCTCCAGGGTGACTAGGAATTTTGTCTTGGTGCCTGGGTGTTTGGTAGCCCATTCAGTGGCTGCGGAATCAGCACCCCTGCAGAGACCAACTGAGGGAGAATGGAGGCGGCTACTTGAGTGAGAATGAAGCTGGGCATCAAGGGAACTTTCTGCTCTTCTTGTTCTGTTTCCTTTCATACCCTGCTGTGATGCTGGAAGCCGAGCTGCGATGTCACTCTGGCCCCGGCATCACTACACAGCGTACGAGGCAGCCGAGCAAGAAGAGCTTGAAGATAGGATCACATCTGCTGTACTGGACAGCAGAGAAAACATCTACTCCAGCTCTCCCAAAGGTAGAATGGCTGGGTGAACATAAATTAAAACAAAAGATACTAACAATAATTTGTAAATGAATTAAATAATGTGTGTGTGTGTCTGTATGTCTGTCAGTGTGTGTGTCTGTGAGTGTGTGTCAAACCAGTGAGTATATGTTTGTATGAGTCAATGCATCTCTATGGGGAACAATCAGCGCCTTCATGCAGAGCAAGGAGACGTTCAATGTGGGTGCTGCACACTGTGCAATCCTGGACTAAGAAGCCATCTGAGTAACTTTCACTAGAAGTGTTACCAAGCAACAATGTAAACATTGCCTTTATCTCTCTAGAAAGGCAGTGTTTACATTGAAATGCCTGCAGGGACAGACTGTAGACACCAGAATCACTAAATTAAGCTGAAGTGGTTCTGGTGACTATAGTTTACCTTTAAGAATTGTTTTTTTTATCATTAAAAATAAAGTGTATTAGTTAAACAAAAAGGGCTCCTAACTTTTTAAGCTGCTTCCTAGATTCCAAACAAAGTTGTGAAGCCGTGTTCAGAACAAGTTTTGGAGTTCATGCCACAACACATCAGCGCTGTTTTAGCAGCCAGAATGAGTCCTACATGATATTAGGCAGGTGGTTTTAATGTTGTGGCCTGCTCGGTGTATAAATTACGTATCCTTATTTTACAACATAATGGGGTAGAGCATGGTAGAGGGGGAAAAAAATCAAGTCTGCTATTGTGTGCTGGTCTGCCACACACCTACTACTTGTAGACCATGCTGTTTTCTCATACATACTTTTCCCATTTTCCCCCCAAAATAAAATATGGGTATATTTTATTCCCAAACTACTTTCCCTGGAAAGTTTATGAAGAGTTACTTTTTTGAGGGAACAATCTGAGTCATGGGATTTTCTGACTGGTTATTTATCTCTTTCTCTGTAATAATGCCAACAATTAATTATGTGGGATCTAAATATATTATAAATAGTATAAAAACTGTTTGATATGTTAATAAAGATATAATGTTTTTTTGTTTTCCAGTGTTGTTCCTGCCGTACTCACTGTCCCTACCCTTTACTTTGGGAATAAAATGGAATGTTATGGAAATTCAACACATCCCCACAGGTAATTAACTGCATAGCCCTGTTTCTGAGGCAGGCAGATAGAGCTGGACCCATATATACACACAAACATCTCTCACTGAATTGACCAGACCAACGTGGCTCAAGGCTCACCTCCCAGGGAGGTACATATCAGAGGGGGAACCTAAGATAAGGGGATAGGTGATGGAGCAGGACCATATGAAGTATGAAGTCATAAAACTCTACATATGAGTTTCCCTAAGAGCCACTGAAAATATGCACACTTGTATAAGTAATCAAAGCTTTATTAATGTTTTAGCATATATTCCAGTATATTTTTATTCTCTGATGGCCATATTTTCTTATTATCTTCAGCTGCTTGGTGGTAAATGCTGGATCACTTGTCACATTAGATCCACAGACCTATACCAATGGTACCTGCAAAATCATCCACCTTTACAGCACCTCTGTCTTCCTGTGTGTGTTCGTCCTCACTGCTACTTCCATGCTGGTATGTATTGTGACACTGGGCTCTTTATGTCAGCAAATGGGTTAGCTGTGGGTTTTGAGATTTGAAGATGCATGTGCTTTAAGGAGCACAGTCCAGTGGTAGAACTACCACCACTGCTGGCGGAGAGGCTGAACATGTGTCCTCAGGGGCCCAGTTCGGAGTTTCAGCGGTTTACCAACACAACTAAGCCCACCTAATTTCGGGAGCCAGTATTGGGAGGTAGTGAGAATCTGCACCAGTTTGTGTGTCTGTATATCTGCATGTGTGTCAATGTGTCTGTGCATCTGAAAGTGTGTTCTTGTGTGTGTGTGTGTGTCTGTCTGTTTGTGTATCTGCATGTGTGTATTGGTGTGTCTCTCTATCTGGATGTGTATCAGTGTGTGTATCTGTGTCTCTTTGTATCATCATGTGCAGGGGGTCGGGTGTCAGGTGTCATGGTGTGTGTGTGTGTCTGTCTCATGGTGTATGTGTCTGTTAAAGTGTGTGTGTGTCTGTCAACACATGTGTGTCTGTCAAGAAATGTATGTGTCTGTCATGGTATGTATGTGTCTGTCAAGGTGTTTCTGTGTCTGTCAAGATGTGTGTGTGTCTGTCAAGGTGTGTGTGTCTGTCAAGACGTGTGTGTTTGTCAAGACGTGTGTGTCTGTCAAGACATGTTTGTCTGTCATGGTGTGTGTGTCTGTCAAGACGTGTGTGTCTGTCAAGACGTGTGTGTCTGTCACGGTGTGTGTGCCTGTCACGGTGTGTGTGTGTCTGTCATCTGTCGTTGTATATGTGTGTGTCTGTGTCTGTCATGGTGTATGTTTGTGTCTATGTGTGTTTAAAAATAGGGTTTTTACTCACTTTTTTTCCCCATGCCGTGCTGCGAGGCTGGCATAGATTTTTTTTCCAGGCCTGCTTTGTATCCCCAGTCCGGCCCTGATCATGTGTGACATTGTATGTGTGCATGTGTATCTGCATGTGTGCTAGTGTGTGTTTCTGTGTGTCTGTGTTTCAGTATTTGTATCTATGTATCTGTGAAGTAAAAAGAAAGAAAGTTCCAATATGATGTACAACACATCAATCAATTGATATCAATTGTCCTGTAAGTAATGCATGCACGAGAAGCAAATTCTGTAACTGTAAGCTGATTTAAAGAAGAGGTATCATCAAAATAATCTACCATGAAATGTAGACTTTTAATACTTCCTTTTTGAGTCAGGGTTTTGATAACCAGTAATGCACTATTCATTGATTATTTCTTGTTCTATATTTCTAGGTATATGTGTGTGTTGCACTAAGGGGGTATTACACAAATGATAAGGGCTGGACGGCCATTAATGTGATGAAGATGAGCCTTCTGTTGTACTTGGCCATATTCTTCTTCAGTTCTGTGGCAGGTCAGTATCATTATATGAAAAACATACAAAAAATCAGAGTAAAAACCAAATATGAAGCAAGTTATTTTGATTTTCTCACCCATATGGGTTAGTGTTTTGCGTATTCCTTATTCTCATGTCTTCTACCTTTGACCTGAAAATCTATGGATTCTGTGCAGTCGTAGCTTTCTTTAGATGACCCAGTTTGGATATTCTTTAATATGGTTAGCTGTCCTTTTTCACTGCTTTAGTAATTTATTGTGTGCAAAAACAAACATCGTATCAGGCTGGCTGTCCAGTGATTCACCTCACCTTTTCCATAATCGGGACCTCTCAACATCTTGGGATTGTTAGTTTAATACAAGCCGACATTCACATTCACTGACTTAAAAAAGAACTGTCACTTTCGGGGTCTTTGCATGCAGTTTAGGTGTCGCGATAATACAAAAGCGGGTTCTATGGAATATCCCACAAAACCACCAAATCCTCCATAGAGGATCTTGTGCATGCACACTGAAATCTATTTCACAGTGCTGAAAAGTGAGAGTGCTGATTTAAGGACCTCCAAACCTCCAGATTCATCATTGTATTCAATTGAGCATTAACTAAGGATATTGTTAAATCAAGTGGGACAAAGTCATGGCTGTATTTTTGACTTTATTTACCACTTTATTTAAAGAGCATTTCAGGTCACAGATCCTGTTCAAAAAAAATAATACCACAATATAATCTAAAATGATTTATAAATTGGTATGTAATAACATACACAATCTGTTCCATAATTCAGAGTTAGTCAAACACTGCCTTACCTTTAGCTTATCTGATGGCCTGTGGAGGAGGAGTGAGATATAAACAGCACTCTACATAGCAAACAATAGTGTACAGGAAACACAGGAAACCGCCAAGCCCTTGTCCTGTCTCACAGCTCAACACTACAAACAGAAACTAAAAAAAGTACCATTTGGTTTTTTTAAATATGAAAGTTGAGACAAAGAAAATCTAAAACAAACAGCTACCATGTCATTTGTATATAATCAAAGCCTTTTGATGTGAAATGAAAAAAAAAAAAAAAGATAAAACAGCATATTTCTGATAGTTCATCTGATAAGGATGCAAAAAAAATAAAAAAGAAAAGGAATTTTGTTGGTAATTCTAGTTGTTAAAATGATTAATGAATTTTGGCCTGGTATTCCGCTATACCCCTTGCCTAGTGCTGGAAGATAACAGACACATCACTTAGTCATGACATCATCAGGCAGGTTCTCTGTTGAACTAAGACACATGTTTATTGGGTTAAATGTGGCAACATTAACTGAAAATATTACAAACCGTAACTAATGCTTTGACAAAAACATTGCGTTGTAAAGGTTATTTGTCATATTCTCTCTGCAAATTTTCTCACTAGTTAT
>OW240916.1:224661881-224809248 GCA_933207985.1 Pelobates cultripes
GGACTGCTTAAGGAGAAGCCCCATGAGGTTTGATGGAGCGAAGTGGGTAAGTATAGCGCTCGCGCTAGGGGTTAAATGCAGGTTAGGGTTAAATACAAGGCAGCTCGCGCTGGCAGTTAAGGCGGCAAGCTCGCGACCAGGGCATGAGCCCTGATTGGTAGATAGCAGCGCGAGGGCAATATTGGAGGGAAAATAGGGGATATAAATTGGAGGGCGCCAAATTAATTGCCTCAGATTGTGCCAGACAAATCCGAAGGTTAGCTATATATTAAAATATTTAAGCTGCTGTTTCTTACCTTTGGAGATGTCTGGCACAATTGAGGCATTATTAGAACAGCTTAAACAAAAGGCTTTAGGCTGCAGTGATACTGCATGGCTACAGGCTTGCTTAGAGTCCGCCCCCAGCACCTCTGGTCTAATTGAAGTAGAGGAAGAAGAAGGGGCTGAGCTACAGGAGGAGTTAATAATGGAGGAGGGAGCAGGATATTCCCCTCAAAAAATTAAAGGGCAAGTGCAAGAAAGAAAATCTGGTGATAGCGACCCCTGCAGGATTCGTGAGGCAAGAACGAAGAGGTCCAGGGAAACCTTCTCACCGTCTCCAATAAAGAATAGGAAGAGGATGTGGAAACAGGGCAGAAAATACGAACAAAAGAAGAAGAATAAAGAGGCTGAGGACAGACCTAGGCTATTCGAAGAGAGCGAAGCAGCTCAGGATATCCCAGGTTGCAGTCATGAGCTGGGTGAGTTACAAGCAAATGTGAATAATGCTGTTTTCGGGGAAGTGGTGTCTTCACTTGAGAAACTTACAAAATTATTGCGGACACCTAAATTAGCGAGAGTATGGGAGCCTGATACAGAAGTGGTCACAGTTAATCCAAAAGTGACACATTCTGTGAGGGAAGAAGTTAGAGTAAAAGAGACATGCATGAAAGAAGCTTTAGGTTGTGAAAGCTCCCCTCTGGGTTTTCATTTAAGTAAGTCTATAAAGGATAGGATATGGAAAGGGGAGTATATCGATATTCTATCATTATTGCCCACAGCCAGAGAATTTACTAAACCCGACAGGGAAAAGGGGGATGAGGAGAGGAAAAAGTTTATTCGAGGTCTTTCAATAATTGGCTGCAAGCTTTTTGCATTTATGCTAGCGTGTTAGGCGAAAAATATCCAGAATTGTGCTGTGGGCTATTTCAACATACAGAAGCTATTTTGGAGGCATATAAAAATTTTGGGGGTTTGTCATGGTTTTATTATGACGAACAATTCCGACAAAAACTAGCAGTACATAGCAACCTTAAATGGGGTATGAAGGATGTCGGACTATGGGTGAGCATGATGTTACCGCAGAGACAGCCTAATTTTGTTAATAGGCAGGTTACAAATGTTGCACAGAAAAAAGGTTTTTGCTGGGCTTATAACGAATCACAATGTAAGTGGCTGAATAATTGTAGATTCCGGCACGAATGCGCTTCCTGTTCAGGTGCGCATCCTAATTTTCGCTGCTATAAAAGAGGACAACAAAGTGGTACATTTCCAAAAAGCACAGACCCCAGTGAAAGTGGTAAGGTTACTAACTTATCTCGCAATCTATCCAAACCGGGAGAAAGCCAAATTAATTAAAGAAGGTTTTGAAAATGGTTTCAGGTTACCTGTATATAGTTCTGTTGAATTTTGTTGGGTTGAGAATTTAAAATCAGTTTTAGAGTTACCAAGTTTAGCCTGGGAAAAGATTTGCAAAGAGTTAGAGTTAGGGAGAGTTGAGGGCCCCTTTTAATGTTCCTCCATTTAAATGTTTTCGGTTATCCCCTCTGGGTTTGGTTCCAAAGAAAGAACCCGGGTCATATAGACTAATACATCACCTATCATACCCCAAGGGAGGATCTTTAAATGACATGATTTCTAGAGAAGAAAGTTCAGTGTCTTATTCAACTTTTGATAAGGCTTTAAATTTGGTAAGAAAATGTGGAAGGGGTGCTTTGATGGCGAAGGGGGATATAGAATCTGCCTTTCGACTCTTGCCGATTCATCCCGAATCCTTCAATTCACTAGGTTTTCAGTTCAAGGGCCAGTATTTTTCGATAAGTGCCTGCCTATGGGTTGTGCACTGTCATGTTCTTATTTTGAGACCTTTGCGACTTTCATGGAATGGATTATTCGGTATGAATCAGGTCAGCAGCAAGTAATGCATTACTTGGATGATTTTTTATTTGTGGGCACTAAGGATAGTGACAACTGTAAGAATTTACTAGAAACATTTAGAAGGGTGGCTGGTCATTTAGGAATCCCATTAGCAGAGGATAAAACGGTTTTACCCACATTTTCTTTGCAATTTCTGGTGAATAATGATTGATTCAACAAAAATGGAATTTAGGTTGCCGGAGGATAAGATACTGAAAATGAAGATGCTGATTCAGCAGGTAATGGGCTGTGAGAAGGTGACATTGAAAGTTTTACAATCTCTGTTAGGTCTGTTAACATTTGCTTCAAGGGTTATTCCAATGGGGAGAGCTTTCTCCAGGAAGTTGTGGATAGCAATGTCTAAGGTTAGGTCCCCATTTGCACACATTAGGGTAACAAAAGAATTGAAGCAAGACCTTAAAGTATGGCATAATTTCCTAACAGATTTTAATGGAAGATCAATGTGGCAACAAGAGTTTATAGATTCGGATAGTCTTGAGCTGTTTACAGATGCATCTGGTGCTATTGGTTTTGGCATATATTGGAATGGACAGTGGTGTGCACAAGAATGGCCGGTTCTTTGGGCACAGGAAGGCTTAACCAAAAACTTGACATTGTTGGAATTGTTTCCAATTGTAGCCGCAATATATCTATGGGGAGGAGCATGGAGAAATAGGCGGCTGATCGTCACTTGTGACAATCTAAGTGTAGTAATGGTAATTAATTCCTTACAGTCTAGGTGTAATAGAGTTATCAATTTACTTAGACACTTAGTGTTAAGGTGTTTTCAGCTGAACATATGGATAAAAGCTAGACATATACCAGGCAAAATCAATAGGCTGGCTGATGCTCTCTCACGATTGCAATTGCAGGAATTTCGAAAATTGGCACCAAGAGCAGCTGCGGAAGGAACCCAGTTCCCGTCAGACCTTTGGGATTTGATTGGGGACAGTTAAGTGTGATGCTGATGAATTCAGTAGCTGTTTCTACGTGGAGTACATATGTCAGAGCATGGAATGAGTGGTTCAAATTTAATCAGTCAAACAATAAAGATCCGTTTGGAGAGGACAAGGAGAGCGCAATACAATTTACATTGGTGTCAATGCAGAAAGGTTTCTCTAAGTCCAAGTTAGCTTGTAGTTTAGCCGGGGTGGATTTCTTTAGGAAGCTGTGTGAATGTAAACCAATTAAGCAGTATTTCATAGTTAATCAGTTAGTTCGAGGTTATAGAAGAGCCAGTAGAGTAAGGGATAACAGAAAACCAATATCGTTTAAGGTGCTATCACAGTTATTTGTAGTCCTGGAGGAAGTATGTTATTCTGAGTATGAGGTAGTTTTAATTAGATGTTCATTTATAATAGCTTTTTTCGCAGCGTTAAGAATTAGCGAGTTAGTGGCTAAGAGTAAGTTTTGTTTGTCAGGTTTACAATGGGAAGATATTATAGTTAATGATAGGAAAGTGATGGTATTCATTAGAAAATCTAAAACAGATCAGGAAGGCAAAGGAAGATGGTTAACATTGCTGGAGATTAAAGGTTCTTTTTTGTGTCCGGTTAAGGTGACAGAAAATTACTTGTCAATTAGACCAAGGGTTGAAGGTCCTTTTTTCATGCATAAGGACACCGTTCCGTTGACTAAGTTCCAATTTAAAAAGGTCTTCAAGTTGTGCATAGACAAGTTAAAGTTAGGCGATGAGCGTTATTCATCTCATTCTTTTAGAATTGGAGCGGCAACAGAAGCAGCAAGGTGTGGTTTAAGTGATGGAATGATTCAAAGGTTGGGGAGATGGGAGTCTAATAGATTTCAATTATACGTCAGGCCTCATTTGATATAAAAAAAAAAAAAAAAAAAAGTTAACGGTTCTTTGTTATTAAAGTTTATGGATGTATATGAACATTGGCGTATATATGTTAATAATCTTCTTTTGCTAGGTAATAAGAAGCCGGCGATTGCCTGGGTAATCGGTCATTCATTTATATTTTGGGCCCAGAAGAGGGCAAAAGAACGGTCATATGGCGAAAATCTTGGATTAGAAAGCAATGCTGTTAAAGTCTTTTGGAAAGGAATTCGTGGGGCTAAGTGGTCTCAATTATTTGAAATAATACAACAATGCATGTTAAGTTTTCCCTATCCAGAGGTAGTAATAGTTCATTTGGGAGGGAACGATATTGGCTCAACGAAATCGGTCAATTTGATAAAAGAGAATCAAAGTGATTTGGTATGCATAACGCAAATATTTCCAGATGTTCGGTTCATATGGTCGGAGATTATCCCAAGGCATTGCTGGTTAAAAGTAAGTTTTTTAAAACCATTGGAAAGGGTACGTAGGAAAGTAAATAGAGCGTTGGAAATTTTTTTACCAACCCTGGGAATGACCTCATATAGACACAGGGATATTGAGGGCAATTGCGCTGGCTTTTATAGGAGCGATGAAGTTCACTTGTCGGATATTGGTTTGGATATATTTAATTTGGAGATTCAATCCATGTTGGAGATGGCCGTGGGTGTGGGGGGCCACCGAGTTTGGTAGCCCAGAACCTCGGTGGCGTTGGGATATAAGTCGCCCTCCTGGTCATCACAGGCGGGTGGATTTGGTGGATTTGGTTGAAGAGATATTTATGGCTCCTGGCTTTGGAGGGGGGCGGAGCCTTGGAAAGTGGTTTAATATGTTGGTTTTAAAGCTATGGTTTATTATTATTCATATGGTTATGGTTTAATAGGAATTATGAAATCCATAATAAAGGTCCACGGCCATTCTCCAAGGTGTATCACTAAAGTTATTAAACATTTTGATTGAAAATTTCTGCTTGTGTTTATTTATTTATGTTTCACTTCGATTACAACATTCAAACCTCATGAAAAGTTTACAAATTGTAAAAAAAAGAAAGAAAACCTTTAACATTTTTTACAGGTTTTTTTTTTTGGGGTTGGGGGGGGGTGCCAAGCATAGGATCCGCCCCGGGTGCCAAATGCTCTAGGTACGCCCCTGTGGACGCATGTCTCTTTTTAGCCTATGTAACTATAAGTACTTGACTGTCTGTAGCCTTCAATCTGTGATGTAATAAAAATTTTTAAAAAACTTGAATACACCGATTTGGTTTGGTCTTTCTTGTTATTAAACTGTGTGATATTGGTCTATCAAACTCAACATTGGGAGCTAAGTGATGAAATTACAATTTAGGCCCAGTTTGAAAACAATAGTATTCTCTGGCTCTGAGAGAGTATCGGTATACAAAAAAATGTATTATAAGTGAACAGAAAGGAACACCCAAATAAATAGTAATTGGGATATACTGACTGTAAGGTGAAAGGAGTAGGAGAATGAATACTGAAAAAGGTCTGTGACAAACTCCCCTCTCCAAGTGAGTTTGCCACGAGCTCCTGGAGGAGTCTGCTTGCAAGCCTCCTGCCCATAGACTATGGGCCCTGCAGGGAAACCTGTAAAAGACTACCAAACTTGACCGACTGTTAACACTGATATCCCTGGATCTGTTTTGGGCATAGGACCATGTGCATAGTCGGTCAAAACTATGACTTCAAGGAAATTTCTGAATCCCTGTTCTGATTTGGGTGATTTTTGGATATGTTGTTCACCCAGATCAGGGATATCAGGGAATGTGACTTTATGGTGATATGTTGTGTTTTGGGGTACTTTTGGTACTTTTAGAAATGTGTTTTTTTCTGCCTGGAGATAATTGAATTGATACAGTAATTAACTCAATTATCTCCCAAGCAGAGGGGAGGGATTGTTTGCCTTGTGTGGGAGTGACTTACATTGTAAATGTGTTGTTATTGGTTTGGAAGTTTGTGTCCCTGTGCCCAACAAGGTCCACTTGGGTGTCGTTGTTGGGAAACTTGCATAAAAGGCCAGTGTGCCTCCATTAAATTGCTATTCCAGCTTACACTCCAAAACTGTGTGTCGTCCTGTTATTGGAGGGAAAGAAGAATTACTCCTGTGTCTGCTGTTCCAGCTTGCAGGGATTCAACAGGGAAAGCCCTTGTAAGGACTAGAGCTAATTCCCCATTCAGCTCCAGGAAGGAGCGGTTCCAGGGCCCCAGTCAAGCCACAGCGACTGGGCAGAATTGCTGCGGTTTGTCCCCTGTTCCTGCTACGCTCTCTTTACTAGGAGAGGTCTACCCACTGGAAGCTGGATCCTGGTCTTGGGTCCAGGGTGGGTGGAGGACGGTGAGACCCCAACCAAGCTGCGGTGGTTCGTGGGGTCTACGGTGGTTATGGTGTTCCAGTGCAGTGATTATGGTACTTGCAAGTACTAGGAAGCAGCGATAGACGGAGGTACCCGGTCAGGGTGCCCGGCGGTCCATTACAAGGTCAAAGCTGGATAATCAGTCACCAAACTCTATATTGATAATGCAGAAATATATACTTCCAATACTAAAATACCATGGAATAATCAGGAGCTAATATTCAGCCCAATATATGTGTATATATATATAAGTAAAAAACTAAGAGACCAAAGGGAGAGCCTAGAAGAATAGGGCAACGGTAGAAAGATTACAGAGGCATCCTATATAAGATATAAGGAAGCCAATAATGCTTGCAAAAGGGCAATTAAAGTTGCTAAACTAGAAAATTAGAAATTGATAGCCAAAGAAAGCAAAACCAACCTCAAATTTTTTTTTCAAGTACATCAATTCTACAAAAAAGCAAAAAATAAAAGTGTATGTACACTGGAAACAGAGATGGGTTTGTTAGCTAATGAAGACCAGGAACAAGCAGAAATTTTAAATAACTATTTTTCTTCAGTATATATTAATGAGGATCCTATGGCAAGATATATGCAAATGGACCGCTTTTATTTAACATATTTATAAATGATCTTGAAATAGGCATTGAAAGCCATGTATCAGTGTTTGCAGATGACACAAAACTTTGTAAAGTAATAAAATGTGAGCAGGATATTGCTTTGCTGCAGAGGGATTTGGATAGATTGGGGGACTGGGCACTAAAATGGCATATGAAATTTAACGTAGAGAAATGCAAAATTATGCACTTTGAGGTTAAGAATGCACAAGCAATTTATACCCTAAGTGGTAGTGAATTAGGGATGACCACACACGAGAAGGATTGTGTGTGTGTGTGTGTGTGACTGTCTGCCTGTGTGTGACTCCAATTGTGTGTGTCGCTGTAGCTGTGCCATTGTGTGTGCCTGTGCCTGTATGTGTGACTATCTGCCTTTAACTGAGTGTGTATGTGCCTATCATAGTGCGTGAGTGTCTGCATGCCTGTAACAGAGTGTGTATGACTGTCTGCTTGTAATGGAGTATGTGTGACTGTCTGCTTGTGACTGTGTGTGACTGTCTGCCTGTGACTGTATGCCTGTCTGCCTTTAACTGTGTGTTTGGCTCTGTGACTGTCTGCCTGTAACTGAGCATGTGTGACTGTCTGCCTGTAACTGTGTGTGTGTGTGTGTGTGTGTGTGTGTGTGTGTGACTGTCTGCCTGTAACTGAGCATGTCTGATTCTGCTTGTAACTGTTTGTGTGACTGTCTGCTTGTGCCTGTGTGTGTGACTGTATACAGGCATCTTGGTAGGGGGGTCCATGAAGACTTTTCGCACAGGGCGCTTAATGGCCTAAGGCCGGCCCTGGCTGTGCAATTTTGGGCACCTGTTCTAAAGAAAGATATCATGGCACTAGAAAAAGTGCAGAGACGAGCTACAAAATTGATCAAAAGGAATGGAGCATTTTAGTTACGAAGAAAGGTTAACAAATTTAAATCTGTTTAGTTCGGAAAAACAGCGCCTGAGAGGGGATATGATAACATTATACAAATATATTCGGGCCAGTAAAAAACCTTTATCTGGAAATCTATTCATAAACAGGGCTATACATAGGACACGAGGTCACACATTTAGGCTGGAAGAAAGGCAAAGAAAAGGTTTTTTTTACAGTAAGAGCAATAAGGATATGGAATTCTCTGCCTGAAGAGGTGGTTTTGTCAGTCTATACAGATGTTTAAACTGCAATTGGATAAATACTTGCAAAAACATAACATACAGGGATATAATTTCTAATTAGTGGGGTAATAGCTGCTTGATCCAAGGAGACATCTGACTGCTACTGTATTTTGGGGTCATGTAACTATGTAATTATTTAAAACCCATAATTATACACTAAAACAGTCTCAATTAAGATATAAAATATGCAACATGGATACTAAGGTAAGTAAATATATAAATATGCCAAAATGCAGATAAATTAATAAATAAATAAATAAATAAATATATATATATATATTTACACATATACACACACACACACACACATACACACACACACACACACACACAGGATATGGAAAGTAATAAGGAAACCCAGACTTCATAATAGGCCAAATACTAAAAGGTCCAGAATGGTAATAAAGTCCAACAATAAAGAGTAGTCAAGTCCAAAAAAGTAGTCCTAAATAAATAGATATATAAATATATATAGCAAGTTGGTCAATATGGTGCCACAAAGAGAAGTGACAAAATGACAATATTGATGGAAATACTGTATATGCCCATATAGACCTGCTGGCTAAGACAATATAGCGCTGAAGATGGCGCAATTACAATAATCCTGAAGTGGATTCAAATATGGTGAAAGTGACTGCTTTTAATAACTGTATGCAGTGATAAACAATTGCACTGGGTGGCCAAAGGTACCCAAATTTAAAAGGATATTCCAAAATGCTCACTGTATGGATTAAGCTTTATTAACAGAAAAACATTATAACACTCACATGAGATAAATGTAAAAGAGAGCCAAACAGGGGATTAAAGCCAGCATCAGGCTGAATCCTGCAGTCCCAGGGATGGATAACTCCGCTTGCTGCACTGGTCCAGTACTGCAGGCCAAGTCGGCGTGCGTTCCACTCTGCCGCTTGTGCCTGCGTTCCACCTGATTGTGTTGTTTGTGATCGTTGTGAATAGTTCTTGTGAGAGGCCATCCTTATATATATCTGCATCCAGTTTGTACTGCCTAGTATTGCCTCTGAAGAAGTAGGGCATTAACCCTAAGATTGCTCTCTCCTGGTGCTCCTCCTACCTCTCCCAACGCTCTTTCAGTGTTTCTTTCTCTGGCTCTGCTTCTTCTCCCCAACTCCTCTCTGTTTGTGTCCCCCAAGGTTCAGTCCTTGGTCCCCTATTGTTCTCCATCTATACTGCCTCCCTTGGTAAACTCATTAGCTCCTTTGGCTTCCAATATCATTTCTATGCAGATGACACAGAAATCTACCTGTCCTCTCCTCATCTCTCCCCGTCCCTCTTGACTAGTGTCTCTGACTGCCTCTCTGCTGTTTCTAACTGGATGGCTGCCCACTTCCTTAAACTAAACTTGACCAAAACTGAAATTCTGGTCTTTCCTCCCTCAAGTGTTGTTACTCCTGTGTCTGTCTCCCTCCAAGTCAATGGTGCTACCATCAGCTCCACCACGCAGGCTCGCTGCCTAGGTGTTCTCTTTAACGCCGACCTCTCCTTCAAGCCTCATGTTCAATCTATCGCCAAATCCTGTAATTTCCATCTCAAAAACATTGCGCGCATCTGCCCCTACTTAACGCCAGATGCGACTAAGGTGTATGTCCATTCCACTGTCCTTTCTCGCCTTGACTACTGTAATCCACTTCTCAGCGGTCTTAGGTGCTCCCAACTTGCGCCGTTACAGTCCATAATGAATGCGGCAGCGAGGCTCATCTTCTTGTCCGCCCGCACCTCCCATGCCTCACCCTTCTGTCAGTCCCTACATTGGCTTCCTATAAAATATAGAGCTCAATTTAAAATTCTGGTTCTTGCTTTCAAATCACTACATAATGCTGCTCCCACCTATCTATCCTCCCTTATACACAAGTATGTCCCGTCTAGGCCCTTACGATCTGCTGAAGACTTACGTCTATTTTCTGTCGGTACTCCCACCTCTGATGCTCGCCTTCAAGATTTCTTAAGGGCTGCACCGTTCCTGTGGAACTCGCTTCCCTCCTCCGTTAGATGCTCACCCAGTCTCAACTCCTTCAAAAAACTGTTAAAAACCCACTTCTTCATAAAAGTGTATCAATTAAACTGTTAATAGCTCCTGACTGATTCCTGTTCTGCAGCTGTCACTAGTCTAATACTATCCTTACCTTTTTGTGTCATTTTACCCCACTTCCTCTAGCATGTAAGCTCATTGAGCAGGGCTCTCAACCCCTCTGTTCCTGTGTGTCCAACTTGTCTGGTTACAACTACATGTCTGTTCGTCCACCCATTGTAAAGCGCTGCGGAATTTGATGGCGCTATATAAATACCATAATAATAATAATAATAAGAAACACGTAAGGCTGATAATTTCATTTGGCGGACCAAATACCAGCTCACAAGTCAAATGACACGACCAGGTGGCTGGCCCATGGATGAAAGACATGCCGAGTCAAGGGAAACAGAAAAACAGAGTAGTCAAGAGAAGCTGGGTCAATACCAAAATACAATATGACAAAGGAATTCATTATTGAGACACTAGAAAGTCTAGGAACCACAACAGGCCACGGGCTTGGGCTAACTGTGATTTATATGTTTGGGGTGTGGTTAGCGTAACCATGCCCGCAAAATGTGAGCATGTTGACCTCTAGTCCTTCTAGGTTGTAAGGAAACCTAGGATATCCAATCCTCATTCGGCAGTTTCCTCCTGAGCCGCCAGAGCATCAGTGATTATAGCTCTCCGTTCAGTAGATAAAATAAACGAAATCCATATGAATACAATAGCTTTACAAGATGATTCCCTTAATAAAGCATACGAATCCCCAAACATCAGCCGAAATCTAGAAGAAGGGTGCAGCAGAACTGGCTTTTAATGACCCCACACTGGCTTTTATGCAAGTTCCCATGCAAGGGGACATCCCACAGGGAGGGACACAGTACAACCAATCATTTACAGGAAAAACTTAAAACACTCCCCACACAAACATACAATTCCCTGCCCTAGTCTTGGAGATAATCAAGTCTGATAAACTAATAAGTTGCTTATCTCCAGGCAGAAAAATTAAAATGTTCCCCAATATTCAGAACACCCCTTTAGGCATATGGTATCCCCACAAACAATATGTCCCCTGATAGCCCCGATCTGAGTGACCAACATATTCACATTTCACCCAGATCGGTTCAGGGGTTCTCAAAAAGTATGGAAGTCTTTTGTGACCGGCTAACCGCGAGGTGACTTCCCAAAATAGTTCCAGGAGTTTGGATAGTTTTGCCGGTCTATTCAAAAACCAAATAATTCCACGAATGGATTCCCCTGGCTCTTAGCAGCGATTGTTCCCCTCATTCGAATGCACAAAAGTACCGAACGGCGCTCTTCTAGCTGTTAGGGAAATAAAGATCCAGCGTTCGCTTGATCAGACCGGTGTTCGGGAAGTCGAGTGTCCGATTTTAGTTCCAGACACTCGACGACCAAGTCCCGCTGCCTTTGTTCACATGAAAAAAGATGGCCGACGTTTTCTCAGCCACGTGGTGTTCTGTAGTACGGACGCTGGCTGCACAGATAGAGGGTTCAATTGAGGTACTCTTTGAAGTTTAACGAGCCAGTGGGTGGTCTCTGTTCGGTAGTTACATCTACCGAATGAATAGGGAAGAAATATTGCACTTAAAAGAGGGATTTCTTCACAGAGGTCTATTGACATCATGACACAGAAGCAGCAGGCTGTGTGGAAGCAGAGGTCCGCTGGGTCGGAGGAACAGCTAACCGGCAGGCCACCAAGGTAAGTACAGAGCTACTGACAACAGGGTCCTAATGCAATAAACATAGCAAAAGCGTGTCTAATGATGCACTAACTCTCTTCTTGTTGGGGACAGTTCCCTGGTATTCCCAAAAGAAGGACACTAGGGAACAAAGTCGAGGAAGCGTGATAGGACCTAAAAAAATAGGACAATCATGTTGATTGAGAAGACGTGAAAAAATCATGTCGATTAAGAAGACTGCCCAAAGTTTGGGAAGCTGATGAACTTGATGAAAGGATTATATATTAAAAAATTGTTTTGAGGTGATAGTTGTAGTTTAATATAGGCATCAGGTTCCATCACTTCCCTCTGGAACAGGTTTCCTAAGAGGAAAGAGAAAAATAGAGAGGCCATAGAAGCAAGGATTTCATTGAAAAGACACTCAGTTGCTTAAAGGGACACTATATTTACCAGCAGTGGTGTATTTTGGTTCCCTGCTGCCCTAGGCATGACTAACCTGGGGGACCCCCCAATCTAAATTTGCCCCTCTCCTTCCTGTCAAGGCCACACCTCTTCCTGTTGAGGATCAACAAACACTTTGACTGACAGACACATGCCCTCACTGATACTTACACCGACACACACACTCACAGACAAACAGACACACACACACACACAAATTCACTGACCAACAGACACACGCATTCACTGACAGACACACACTTTCTAACAGATACACACAGTTACTGACAGACACACACAGTGAGGGACAGACACACTGATACTGAAAGACACACTCACTGACAGACTAACACACACACAAATGTTATTCTTAATTTCCAGCCTCCCTACCTGTGGATTGTTCCCTAGGGTCCAAGTTGCTGAAATCTTCTTGCCTTGCTCCTGGCGCACAGTTTAGGGATACCTGGACCGAAGTGACGTCATATCCCAGCCTCACCACAAGGCTTGTGAGCAAGAAGATTACAGGTATCAGAGCTCCCTCGCCGCCTGCCCAGAATTAGCACTGCCGCCCTCCTGCTGAGGCGTTTGGGGGTGGCGTTTTTTGCCGCCCCCCCAGGAAAGTGCTGCCCTAGGCAAATGCCTTGTTGCCTTGCACTAAATACAGCGTTGGTCACCAGAACAATTACAGCTTAATGTACTTGTTCTGGTGTCTATACCGTGTCTCTGCAGGCTTTTTGTTGTAAACACTGCCTTTTCAGAGAAAATACATTGTTTACATTGCAGCTTAGGGACACCTCTGATGGCCACTCCTCAGACAGCCACTAGAGGTTCTTCCTGGATCAGTTCTGCATAGTGTGCAGTACCGATGTTCAGCGTCTCCACGCTCTGCATATAGAGAGGCTGTGATTCAATGCATCTCTATGAGGAGATGCTGAGTGGCCAGGATGGAGTTTGATCATCACTTCTGATGTCAGCCAAGAAGGTGGATCGGGGGTGGACCAGTGCCAGCGGATCCATGTGACGCTGGAAATAAGATAAAAATATACTATATTTAGGGGGGCAAGGGGAGCCAGGGGGCCTAGATAGTAATTTTAAGACTATAGGATCAGGAATGCATATTTGTGTTTCTAACCCTATAATGTTCATTTAAGGTATAATAATTTAATAATTACCTTTTTTTGATGGATTCAAAGAGCCTTTGTTGTAGAAGAAGCAATGCTCATAGCGAGATCAAGCATTGACTTGAAATATTCTATGCAACAATATTGTTACAGCTCTGTGTAATGATTATGCTGCCAGGAGTCTGATGTGTTTTCTAAAGATAAGCATTGTACTCTATTCTTCGACAAACCATTTTGAAGTAGTTTGTCAAAAATCAGAACTCTTCTCAGCATCCAGAGCCCAACCTCTCTCCAAGGGACTTGACGGTGTGAAATTAACAACCTACTCCCCCCCCGCCCCCCCCACCCCGCATCAGAGCTCTCAGCCTTTCACGTCATTCAGGTTTTACAGATTTAATCAAATGTAGCAGTTGCAGGAAAGTGTTCGTTTTGTCAAATTGTCTTTGACAGAAAATAAAAAAAGGGAATCGTACCCATAGACTTTTGGCAGTGCAGTAAGTACACTGACCTGTAATGATTACTTGGCTAAGAGTGACCTTATAATAAAGCTATATCCAGATGTCTCCTGGGTGACAATCCAAACAGCTGATAATAAATTCAATTTTAATAATCCTGGAACCTCAAGTCTTTTATGAATATATATATGTCCTTAAAGGGTTAAGTATGCATTTGCGTTCATAAAGCTCTGTCTTTCAGTGAAATTGCTATGAATAGTTAAAATACATAATAGTAAATAAAGAGTTATGGCACAGAGTAAAAAAGTTGCAATATTACATGTACTTTCAAATACTATTACATCTTTAGATCCACCAGCAATTGTATTTGTAGTGCTCTGACCATCTGCTGCTGTATTGTTACTTTAAATAAGATCACATATGGGTTGGGGCCCTCGGAGAAGCATTGGGTTTCTGTAACCTTCAGAATTTCTTTTGTCTCACATATCATCAGACTTCACAACAATGTGTCAAGACTAAAGACAAGGGAAAGGCTGGAGGTAACCTACCCTCCACTGCCAAAAGTGGGCATGAGTTTATTTATAACTGGTTTGGGGGGTATTTATTGTCTGGCCGAGCAGTGCCCTGGGATCTGGCCTTGGAATTTCACTGTCTTTAACATCACACAAAGCAACTCAACAATGGTAAGTAAAGCCTAGTGGGATTATTATATACTTTTTTTTTATATAATGCACCAATGTATCCCAGAGTTATTTACAATTCAGAAAAAAACAATATAAGCAAACAGGAATGAGAGATGTCAAGGTCTAACATTTAAAGTGTGTTAGAATAATTACAAAAGGAATATTAAAAATACAAGGGAGGGTGGATGCACAATTTAAGGAGGATGGATCACAATATACAGTGGTTCGATAAATGCATTATTATATTTTTATTCATGTAGCATATGGGATGGATAATAAAACTGATGTCTGAATGTTACAATGTTATTGTTCATAGTGGTTGGGATGGGTGTACATGCATTTCCCTTTTCAAATGACTGTTGCAATCATTGTAGACATATTAGCATTGTTTTATAAACCTTATATACTACCTATTTTATTAAGGAGAATTATACAAGGTGCATCCTGAAAGGCAGCAATGATTTTATTTTGTCCACGCAGCATTAATTTTCTGCATACAATCTCTGTATAAAATTAGCTATATGATGTTTATTTATTCTTGTAAACTCAACATAGTCCATAATGTAGTACAATTTGAGTTTGCAGTAGCTTGGGAATACAAGACAAAATACATTTTGACATATCAGTCTAATAGGAGACTATGTCCCAGTTCAAAGCTGAAATTCTGTTCTAATCCAGAAGTGCTTAACTCCACACCCCAGATTTTCTTGGACTACAAATCCCATGATTCTCTTCAAGACCCAGGCTGCAAGATGGGAGTTATAGTCCAACAAAAGCGAAAGCACCAGTTTTGATCTCTGTTATAGTCATTAGGAGAGATTCTTAAGTGCTGAAACTTTGTCAGAGACCTGAGGACCATGACTGAAACGATCAAAGTGCATGAATGACCTCCATTACACTCTGTATTCACCAAATTCATAACTCTACCTTTCAGTTGAAAGAATGAATGTACCCACTCTGTCAAAATGTCTGTTTAATGTGTGATGAGGGAAAATCTACTAACAGCTGTTCTATGAACCTAAAATCCAATTAGGATTGCATATGTGATAAAAATTTAATTTCAGGTGAAATGCTCTTATTTATTTATTTATTATTGCCATTTATATAGCGCCAACAGATTCCGTAGCGCTTTACAATATTATGAAAGGGGATTTAACTATAAATAGGACAATTACAAATAAACTTAGAGGAACAATAGGTTGAAGAGGACCCTGCTCAATCGAGCTTACATTCTATAGGAGGTGGGGTGTAAGACACATTAGGACAGGAATGTACAATCAAATAAGGTGGGCTGCCCTTTAGGAGAGGGCAAGAGATGGGTATGTGAGGTAGGGGTTAGTCTTGGAGGCCATAAGCTTTCCTAAAGAGATGGGTTTTAAGGCACTTCTTAAAAGATGCAAGACTAGGGGAGAGTCGGATGGCGGTAGGCAGGCTATTCCATAGGAAGGGAGCCGCTTGGGTATTTGCCATCCCTGTGCTGTGTATCATCATCATGTGGTAGTTGACTTCAATGTAAAAAAAACTCTTTAAAACAATGTAAAAAAAGACTGTATATGTTAGTAGTTGATTTTGCCCTCTATTTACTCTATCCTGCCCCGTGATTAACATCTATTACATGTCACCCTGACTATATCAAACTTATACATTATAAATGTTTTTTTTCTTGGAAATTATCATGGTTGATGAGGCAAGTTTGAATAAAAATGTTGTTTGGTCTCATTTTGTGTAAATATCTAAAGCTGCAATGTAATGTGTGACGCTTGGTTGTTTTACATAGGACGGAAAAGTTAATTTGTGGGCAAAATAACCAAAACTAGCTAGAAGGTTAGCCATCACTGCCTGCTATAGCTCAGCCTGAGAATATTAATTTCACTATTTGTAAGAAATATAGAGCATTTATTGATACAAATATACAGGTACTAATATTCGCCAGCATTTATGTACAAATGATATCTGAATATCTCAGCTACAGTTATGTTTTAGCATAATTCTTAAAGCAACTTAATCCAATTTAAAGTTGGTGACTAGTAACTGATTAATGATAAACTGGACCATTTAAAATTGTAATGGAAAACCTTCACGGTAGAGTTAGTAGAACACAGGTGATCACAGGTAAATACTCAGTTGTTATATAACTCCAACTCTGACAATGCTCTGCCATCAGCCCTGTAGAAGAACAGGACAAGCAGGGCCAGTGCAGGGATTTAAGGTCACACAGGTGGAGATGCATTTCCCCCCACCCCCTTAAAAAAATGCACCTCCACCTGTGTATTTGTTGTTGTTTTTTTTTTGTCAATCTTTGTTTTATTGAGGCAGAAGACAAACGGTGACATGCCAAAGAGAGTCATAGTAAATGAACATACATGTGTATAACCTAGCATTACATGTACGGGAGGTGAACATGAGTATTTCGGTAGCGATATGCGTGTGAGCTTAGAACTCTCGTTATGGTCTACCTCATTTATTTTTTGTAAATAATATATAGAAACCAAAGCAGTTGGTGCAAAAAGAGACAATGCCACAGCATTGCATACAGTGTAGATAAACATTAAAGATTGGAACTGTGACATTTATAGTGGTTACTAAGCATAGTAGAGTTGATTGTGACTTTTGCTTCTCATTGCTTAAGGACTTGGAGCACCATATGCCTCTTTGTACTACAGAGGGTAGAATTAGGTAGGGACTGCCGTGAGAGCTACAGAGGCTAAATAACCCTGGTAGTGTAAATGGCAGCTTAGAGGGTGAGGAGGGGGGATGTTTAGGGTTGATGGACTTAAGGTCAGTGGCCTGTCAATTAGACAGTAAGCTTAATGGGTGAAAAAAAAACGTGCCTGAGAGCACACAGATTAAACAATAAACTTGTGCAACATTAAAACCATGAGTATAGTGTAGGGTATGATCTGCGAGAGTCATGGCACTGGAGTTGCCAAGGCATCTCCCCGCCAGGCTGCACCTGTCTATTTTTTTTCACCCACAGGTTGAGGTTCTTACCCCCTTTTGTGTTTTTTATCACCTCTTTTGAACATCTTACCCCCTTTAGTGTATCATATTCCGCTTTTCTGTGTCCTACACCCCTTCTGTGTTTTTTTAACCCCCTGTGTCTCTTACTCTTTTCAGACTCTTTATGTATCTCTTATTTACTCTCATTCCCTTTCTGTGTCTCTTTCTTCCCCAGTCCATTTGTCTACCCCCACCCCCATCCCTTTGTGTGTCTCTTTCTCTCCCAGCCCCGTTGTCTCTTTCTGCCCACCATGCCACTTTGTGTATCTCTTACTCCCCCTAGCCACATTTGTGTGCTCCTTTCTTGGAAATCCTTGGCACTGTACTTTAATAACACCTAGAGATTCTGTTAAGAAAATGTATAAATCAAACCTATCTGGTTCAATCACTATACTTTGAATTATAACAAATTTAAATTCATATGGTAAAATTAAGAAAAAAACAGGTGATCTGGAAAAATGCTTTAACTCCCCAATAGTCACAGTTTGGATATTTTAGCCCAAATGTTTGGTTGTCTATTAGTTACAATCTGTTTAGTGAATAAACCCCTTAGTCAGACCTGTAAAACTGTAGGTCTGTGGTTAAAAAACGTATTTAAAGATAAATATAACTGACCCAACTGCATATAACATTTAATACAACAGGAGATATTTTGAAGTAGATTCATTCTGAAACAGTAAACTCAACACACAGTACCTATAGACCATTATTGACAAAATGCATAAATGAATGTATTTTATGGAAGAGAAACTTTTCTCAAAAAGATCTCTCCTGAGTAGATTGGTGTGCAGAGCATCATAGTTAAAGTAAAACACTCAAAGTATCCTTTTAACGAGTTAGATATATCCTTGTAGTCTTGAAGTGATTGTATACAGCGTTAGGTGAAACTGACCTAATTACCATTGAAATAACTGAACTGTTGATTTAGGAGTTTACATAGACTAAAGGCTAGTTTACAATCTCCAGCTAAACACTCACTGTTTAACTTTTAATGTTTGTTAAGCAAATACAATTTACATTGTATAGCAGACACACGCTCTCCTCCTCTTTCATGAACTCATGAACTGGTTCTCACATGGATTCTGGCCTTATCATAGCTTGCTGTAAATGAATTTGTGAGATCTAGTGATTCAATGAAAAATAATAATGTAATATCATCGCTTTTCTTGAAATATTAAAGAATGAAAGGTGAACAGAGCATGTATCCATTTATTTTCTTTAATGAATAAGATGTGAGTAATGACTGCTTGATGCATATGTCCTGTCTTTGGTTTGTATTTTTTATCTTTATGCAGGAATTCCTGCAATAGCAACATCCCATCAGTTTCCAATTGAGGATCAATCTCAACATCTTAGAATAGAATCTAGTGTAAAGTAGAATACACCTGATGAATGGACTCTGTAGAATAATACAGGTGTATTGTAATACTATATGTAAAAGAGACACTATCTTCCAGAATCAATGCATTTTCATTGTACCAAAGTATCGTACTATTACTGGTTATTAAAACAAATGTCCAACCCTTTCCATTTACAAACCTTTCAGTTTTATTAATTGCAGTTTTCTACCATAGCCTTAATTATTAGATTAACATTTGTCAGAGGTTGATTAAATGCATACTTGGCTTATTGAGATAGATATATAGACTGTAAGCTCGTTTGAGCAGGGTCCTCTTCAACCTATCGTTCCTGTAAGTTTTCTTGTAATTATACTATTTATAGTTAAATCCCCCCTCTTATAATATTGCAAAACGCTGTGGAATCTGTTGGCGCTATATAAATGGCAATAATAATAATATAAAGTAGTAGAAGATTTAGTAACACAGTAGAAGTAAGGTAATTGATTAAACAGTGAGATACAGTGAGCTGAAATACAAATTGCAAATTTAAGAGTAAAATAGCCAAGTTGTGACTATAGTTAGAAAATTTGAATTTATTGCGATGACCAAAATAATGACCAGATGTTAAAGCATGATAGTGAAAGAATGTTATGCAAATCAGAAATGATTTGTAGAATATGGTGTAACTGTAACTCTGTATTTTGTTCTGCTGGACTAATCAAATATTTTCCATTCTGAAGTCTCCCAAGAAAGCCAAGAAGAGAGCTGAAGGTGCAAATTCCAATGTATTCTCCATGTTTGAGCAAACCCAGATCCAGGAGTTCAAGGAGGTAAATAACCTATGCATAATGGGACCGAAAATGCTGTGGGTTAGAGTAACCATTATGCCACGAAGGTTAATAAAATACTATGCAACAGCCGTGTTACTATTGAGTTATACATTTATATTAAATTCTGCAGCACGTAAATTGCTTTAATATTAAGTACATTCTTGTTATCTTTTAAATATATAAAAAAGTATCAAATTATCATTTTCAAAACTATATATAACTGATAAATAGATATAATGAGAATTGTTGTAGGTAATAACCAACATTCAGGTAACTTACCTTTGTATTTTATACAGGCATTTACCATTATGGATCAGAACAGAGATGGATTCATTGACAAGAACGATCTTAGAGACACCTTTGCTGCATTAGGTGGGTTATTAAATTGCAAACACATTATTTTAGACTGTTAAAATGTGCATTTTAATTAATCAATGCAGATTATAAAATTAGAACCATTGGGATGGATAAAATGACATTGTATACAAATTACTTTCTACTAGCTAAAAAAAAAAGCAGCACAGGTTGTGTTAAATGACCACTATAGTACCAGGAAAACATACTTGTTTTCCTGGCTCTATAGGATCCTTGGGTCCCCCTCACCCTCAAGGCCCCCCTGCCGCCGGGCTCTGGGCGGAGGAAGAGGTTAATCCCTTACCTTTTTTCCAGCACCGGGCTCCCTCAGCACCGGGGACTCTCCTCCTCCATTCCCGTCATCTGCTGAATGCATTCTCAATGCTTTCCTATGGACGCTGGCATCTTCTTACTGTGAAAATCACAGTGAGAAGCTCGGAAGCGCCTCTAGCGGCTGTCAATGAGACAGCCACTAGAGGCAGGATTAACCCATTTGTAAACATAGCAGTTTCGCTGAAACTGCTTTGTTTACAGCAGGCAGGGTTAATCTTAGATGGACCTGGCACATGTGCATTGTGGTCATGTTAAAATATAGAAATGTATGTACGTAATGCAGATAAGAGATTCCTTATAAATTAGTTATTGGCTCAGGCAGCAAACGAAAGCAAAAAGAAGCCACACCAAAACTGGCTTCTCCAATTAGAAGGGCAGATTGTAACAAATAGAGATGGGACTGATCAAGGCAAAAACAGCTCTCTACAGACCCGGCACAGCTGTGGGGCATCTTACTATGATTGAGAAATATACAGGAGAGTAAGCGCCAAGAGAATGTGAGAGTTGGAAATGTGTGTATGTGGAGTGATGAGTATATGGCCATCTTTTTACAGGGAACGTGCCATTTTACTTTGGGTAAGTAAATGTAGACACTCACCAGAACAATGTGTGGACATTCTCAGAGTATAGTACAAGACTGACAATAAGCCAATGAATCAAAATCCATCTCCAGCTTCATAATCTCACGTATAAGCCTGTACCCAATATGTTTCTAGTGAAATAACAGAAGTAATGAAGGAAAATATCCTATTTTAAAATATTTTGGATGTGATATTTAAACATCATTTAAAATGATATCTGATATATGAAAAGGCTTCAAAAGAGTTATTTGACAGCTTAAACAAAGTTTAAATAATTTTCTGATTTCAGAGAACACACTTTTAGCTTTCACATAAGGCGACTGTATAGTGTTACAGTTAGAAGAAGGGTGGATTAATGTATGCTCATACAGAGATATCTCCACATCTCCACGTCTGGGAGACTGCATTCACAAGCCTATACGTAGAGCCATAGACATGATGGGAACAAATCATTCTCTGCTCATAGCAGGAATTCCACAGATGGCATGTCCTAAATGCCGAATGTCTATACATACATGAATTTGGTAACATGATCCGTGTGATCATTTTAGAGTAATTTACCATTATTATCATCAGAAGGAATACAGTTGTTCGATCCATTAAGAACAGATAAAAATAACTTCTTTATTACCCAGTCTTGCATTCAACATTGGAATGGATTTGTTTCTAGATTGAGCACTAAAAAAAGTCTGCATAGTGTGCATAAAGCTTTGAAATCTGCGCACAACCTTTATTTTAATGAAGATTTTATATGAGACTCTCTGCTCTTCCAGCCTCTTGTTTCATCCCCATTCCTACTTCCCTTTAAAACCTTATCCACGTAATCTCCTAATGCCTCTGCCTCTATACATACATACATATATATATATATATATATATAAACAAAGTGAAAATACCGGCACTCAAGGTTTTCCAGAAGATAACTTCTCCATTTATTGCGGAAAGAAATTCAACGTTTCAGCTCCACTGGGGATGAAAGCTCCCCAGTGGAGCTGAAACTTAGAATTTTTTCCGCAATAAATGGAGAAGTTATCTTCTGGAAAACCTTGAGTGCCGGTATTTTCACTTTGTTTATGATTAAGCCACCAGAGCACCAGGTACTATTTTTATTTCTCTAGTTGGAGTGCAGGGGTGTTTTGTATTTTATATATATATATATATATATATATATATTATGTACTATGTGTAGACCTATGCTTTCCCATACTCTTATGCATGTATGTAATAAAAAAGGTATTACAAGATACGGATTTTATCTGTTTTTTACATCTATATCACTGGACTAATACGGCTACAATCTCTACTTGAACACTATGTAGATATATATATATATTCCAGTCTCCTGTCCATCCCAGCGTTTGAATGTCCTTCTCTTTATGCTGTCAATCTGCATTCTGCTTGCCTTTGTCAGTCTTTACAGTGTTGTGTTAGTCAGTCTCCTCTCACTCAGTGTGGTAATTGGTTGAGCAGGTGTGAGTGACACGTATCTCCTAAACATGTATTTATATATTTATTTTAGTTTTACATTTTTGTAGTTCATCAACACAGATTCAGGCAAATATAAACATGTCACCATGGGACAAAGTCAAAATAGATTCAATGTTGGATAAGGTACACATGTCAAAAAACATTTTAGATAGTAAATAATCGATAGTATTAGGCCTGTGTTTGCTATACTTTTACTAAGATTAGGCCTGTGTTTGCTATACTTTTACTAAGAATCTGAAAGGCTATGTTGCATTTGGCCTAAAAATGGAATCACCAAGTAAACATAACAGAAACGTCAACAGTTCAACATGTACTAGACTTGTAAACTCAAACAATAACGCAAACAAAAGGAAAAATAACTGAAATACTGCTGTTTGAGTTAATTAGTAAAACAATTTGCATGAGATAGCAATATATCAGCCTAAGCCTAGGCAAGGGAAGGTGTATTGAATGCATCTTAAAAATTGGCAGACCCAAGTGAGATCAGTCAAACAGGCACATTTGCACTCTCAGATCCCCATCCCACAAAAGTACCAGTGAACCAGCAGGCACTGTCCAACCTTCCCACTACACTGTGTGCGCAGGGCAATGTCCCCAAAAATTCCTTATTCAGAGCTTCCCTAGGTTGTGGACTGCATCCTGGGATTGCACCCAGTTTGGTCCTTGCCTGGGAAGGGAACAAGGGACCAAAGCACCACTGGATTCTGGTCTGGTACCCGCTCCTTGAGTCTCCTCCAAGCAGCAGCAGAGATCTCATCAAATACTATGAGAAAAGGCTCTTTCCACCCTTTTAGTGTCTCCTTTGCCGATAGTTTTGATGCGTCATGGGTAGCTGCGATCTTGAGGCGCTGAGGATTTTGCACATTTTCAGCCTGCAGAGCACCCAAAGTAAAGATTCTAGTAGATAACTGAACATTTCAGTTGGTGAGGACCGGTATAACCCTGCGTACGTACGTACGTACAACACTGTCCAAAACAAGGGGATAGTGTTCTCAGAACAGAAGAGAAATGGGGATCTTGATTTAAGGCTGTAAGTATAAATTTTAAACGGTTTTGGTGGGTTTCTTTGAGGAGCCCCATGCAACATGCATCCTGCTCAGTCAACAGCCCTGCCCTGCCCCCCTTCTAAACAAATTGGAGATGGATGAAAAAGGTTTTATACCAGAACCATGACAACAATGTGAATAGGACTGCCAATAGGCTAGTACCAGCTGCAACATGGCCAATGTTTGCTTATTCAGCAGTTTTACTGATCCCAAGTGATGAGAGCATCTGCTACTGGAGGCTCAACCACATCCTCCATAAAACTCAACTGTACAGAATCAGATGAGACCAGAAACATTTTTTGTATTAGAGTTCTTTATACATATTGATACATGACAATACAGGACTGTTTAGCAATGATAGTGATGCACTTTAGGTGTAGAAAAAAAGAGAAACTGAAAAGCAGAATAATTATATTTGGTACATAGTATGGCAGTACAGTGAACAAAAGAGAAGAAAACTGAGAATATGCCATAACTGCTTACATGCCCTGTCGGTGTCAACAGTAAGTATTAGGATTTGGCCCTCCTACTTCCCCAGAGCTCACATGAGCCAAGGAATTCCAGTATCCCCAAATTTGCTTAAAGTGGCGCAGAGAGGTTTGCTGCCAATGGGACATTTGTTCCCGCACCCTATGTGCTAGTTAGATCTCAGACACCTGGACCATGGTGGCAATATTTGAGGAAAGCCTCTACCTTGTAATAGCTATTTTAGTGGCTATAAAGAGGTGGCAAAGCATATCCTAAAGCGATTTTGTGAAGGAATGCGGTAACCTGTTTTCTGGGTCAGGTTAAGTATGCAGATTGAAGTTAAAGTAAAGATGCCCCTCCAGAATGACTCTAGAAGAGGGCAAGCCTACCAAATATATAGATAATCCCCTCTACCATCACACACTCTCCAAAACGCTTCCCCTCTTGATTGGAATATGTGGGAAAGCTTTGTGGGTATACCACCTAATTATCAATTTGTATTGCAATGAGAGTGGGAGTGTGTGAACCCTTTCTACATGGTGGCAACCTCTTCCCAGTCCTCCTCCAATATAGCCCTCCCCAGTTCCAGAGCCCTTATAGTCTGATAGGTGCATGGCTCAGGATATTTATGGGGCAAAAATCTTATAACAGGCCGAGAGATCTTATAGCATGCCACTTCTGGCTAAGACATGTTTGGATGCTAATGGAGAGAGACTGGACACCATTGGGACTGGGTGAATTCCCTCTTGCATTTTGGTTGTTAAGGAAGTGAAGGATTTGTAATAAATTCGCAATTGAAAAGGTTATCTTTAGAGCATATGTCTGAGAAAGGAAACAGTGTACCTCTCCAAATAATTTCTCCCATATAATGTAGTCCCCCCCTTCCTCCATGATTGTAAGAGACAGCTTAGTAGTCGGCATCAGTTTATCACTCAGGTGTCTTTCAGTCAGTGGTGTTTTGAGCTCCTGGTTATTTTATAAAAGGAACAATGCAAGCACCATAGCCACTACAGCTTATAATAATTGTAAAGGTGTTTGGCGATTTCACACATAGCACAATAAGTTGTAGTTGTTATGATGCATGACGTGTCTTTTTAGAAGAATGGAAAATGTGGGCCAAAAGTGATTCAAGTGGGTGACCAAGTGTCATGGGAGCCATAGTTCTCTGTAAGCCAGAGGTCCATTCATTGAATGTTCTTGATTTAGTGACTAAAGTTAATTTCAGTTTATCATACTCGAGCACAGGAGTAGACAACTTTCAGCACTCCAGATGTTGAGGACTACATCTCTCATAATGCTTTTACAGTATTAATCCTGGTGAAACATCAGGGGAGATGTAGTCCACAACATCTGGAGTGCCAAATGTTGCTTACCCCTGGTCTAGGAGGATTTCAAAATATACAGAATGATAATTTCACAAAAAGTAAAAGAGTGCGGTCCGAACTAAGAATAACTCTTGACTCAATATTGTCTTTCCAAAGGTCGCTTGAATGTAAAAAATGAGGAACTGGACGAGATGCTAAATGAAGCTTCAGGACCAATTAACTTTACTGTATTTCTGACAATGTTTGGTGAGAAGTTGAAAGGTACGCCTTGGTGAAATGAACTGCTACAGAAATGTTTTTCTAACTATTCTTTACAATTTAGACTTAATGATTGTATTATTAGTTAACTCTGAACCATGGCACATTTGGTAGGAGAGGGATATGTTCACAAAATAACTTTATTCTTCCTACTTTGGACATACTGTAAACTCATCAAGGACCATAACCTTTTCCCATCTACAAAGGTAGTGCTCAGTACCTGAAGGTCACTCTATGATTGTGCATCATGTATACCATAATTTAACAACTGTGATATAAAATAATAGAGTCAACTTAAAAGCATGGCCAAAGCACCAATACCAGTACAAAGCCCTGTAATGTTTATAGTACCACTAGTCACCTGGACCTATCACTTAAGTAGTCAACATGGTTTCACTTTAAACATACCTGGGATCTCCTGACACCATCTCTTCATATACAGTGATTGGTGAAATACCCCTTTGACAATAGCTATATCAGTTTAATCCTTGTTTTGGACTGAATACATTGGTTGAGATAACATATTAAACCTAAAACTGATTTCATAACTGTGATATCATATAGTTTTTAAAACTGAATTAATTGGCTAAGATAAATTGTTTCTAAAACTGAATTAATTGGGTCATATGGCACATTATCTCTAAAACGTATCTTCCAATATTTATATAAAGCATGCATGACTGAATAAAAAGTACTAAAAAAATTGTAAGTTAACTACATAGTTACATAGCAATCTCGGTTGAAAAAAGATGCAAGTCAAGTGAGTTCAACCATTAAAACATATCTTATGTTGTAGATTCTCAAAAAGGCAAACAAAAACATTTTAAGCAATGGCCAATTAAACTGCATAAAGATAAAAAATAAATTCCTAAACTTTATAGTAGCAATACGATTTCTCCTTGGATTAACAACCTGTTAAAATAAATGTTAATTATATACTTGAATATTCTTTTTTTCCCAAAAAACATCCAAGCTTTTTTTTTTTTAGATCTACATAATCTGATAAGGCAACCTCTTTGGGTAGAGCATTCCATATCTTTATTGATCTTACTGTAAGGACGAATTTCCTCTGCAGTAAGCAAAAATGCATTCCTTCCAGTCTCAATGGGTGACGTCTTGTCTTTTGTGTATTCCTGCTAATGATCAGGTTAACACAACGGTTTGTACTAAAAGGGAAACTATAGTCGTCAAAAGTCACCAAAGGCCACGGAAGTCCCTCTAGTAGACAGCCACTAGAGGTGTATGTATGTATGGTAGACAGCCACTAGAGGTGGTTATCCCTCAAAGGTAATTATTGCAGTTTATTATTATAAACTGCAATAATTAACTGCAATAATTACCTTTGCAGGGTTCAGGGAACAGGGACTATGTACCCATTTTATTTTTTAAGGATCCCCAAACAGCAAATGTATCCTATGTATATATGTGTTCCATAATACTAAATAAATAAATTGGAGTTATTTTCTAATTCAGTGTAAAATGTACTTAAAAACACAATTCCCATAAAATGTTCTAACCATGACTCATGTATGTATTGTCTTTCAGGAGCTGATCCAGAAGAAACCATATTAAATGCTTTCAAAGTGTTTGATCCTGAAGGTAGTGGACTTCTAAAATCAGATTAGTAAGTTGTCTCATTGTAGATTGCATTCTTGTTAATATCTCTTCAGGCTAAATTTTAACTTTTAATTATTTTATTTTTGAATTATTTTTTTTAGCATTAGAGAAATGCTTATGACTCAAGCAGAAAGATTTACAAATGAAGAGGTAAGACTTAATTTACTCTACTTTGCTTAAAGGGTTAATATGGGCAAAAAGACAACTTTATCTTAATACATTTAGGAGTTGAATCACTTTGTTTATGCAGCTCTTGTCAAACCTCCCTGCATGTGACTTCCACAGTCTTCCTAAACACTTCCTGTAGAGACAGATCTGACATTTACACTTCATTTCACACATTAAGTTTAATTTACAATTTTTTATCCCCTGTTGATAGACTTCTAGACCCTGCAGGAGCTTTGTATGATAAAAGTCCAATTTACAGAGCAGAGGATACAAACTTGTACAGAAAGTTAACATCTGATTGACAATTAAACCATTTTGTCATGCAGGCTTTTTTTAATCACAGTCAGGGGAGGTATGGCTAGGGCTGCATAGACATAAATAAAAGTGATTTAACTCCTAAATGTCAGAAAATTGAACAGTGAAAATGCAGGGGCATTATCTATACACCAACACTGCTTCCTTAAGCTAAAGTTGTTTTGATGCCTATTGTGTCCCTTTAAGGTTGAAATAGCTAAGTTGGAAAATCGTATATGTCATATATGCTTCCAGTTTGGCTACTTTGGGTGATAAATTCTGAAATCACTTTCAGTTCACTTTTAATTCCCATTAAGTGAATAACACTGTGTGTAGATGTTTAAACAGTCATAAACAGTTTCATTAAAGGGAAACTATAGTGCCAGGAAAACAAACTCGTTTTCCTGGCACTATAGTTTCCCCTTCTGTCAAGACCCACCCCCCATGGTACAGAAGGGGTTAATAACCCCTTATGTCACTTACCTGGGTCCAGCACCGATGTCCCTTGGCGCTGGCTCAGCTCCACCCATGCTCCTCCCCCGCCGATGGGGGGAGACCTAATGCACATGCACAGTAATGTCCACGCTCGCATTAGGATCTCCCCATAGGAAAGCATTATTCAATGCTTTCCTATGGGGATTCCACAGATGCTGGAGGTCATCCAGCGTCGTTTAGACGACCAAAGGTCGTATAAGAAGCTGTAAGTCCCTCTAGTGGCTGTCTGGTAGACAGCCACTAGAGGAGGACTTAACACTGCAAGGTAATTATTGCAAATTATAAAAACTGCAATAAGTACACGTTCAGGGTTAAGTGTGATGGGAGTTGGCACCCAGACCACTTCAATGGGTTGAAGTGGTCTGGGTGTCTACAGTGTCCCTTTAAGCTAAAGTTGGCTTGAGGCCTATAGTATCAAGTATTAAGTCAAATGGCCATCTAGAAGAATTACTAAACAGCTTGAATAATGTATTATTTTAGTCCAAGATTTGATACAAATATTTAGACATCAGTATTTGTACTGTGGGCATCTTAACAATTTATTAGCATTAAATGAAACACTCTCCAATAAGCATTTCCTGAATGTAAATATGAAAAAGGAAAAATATGAAAAAGGAGATAAAGCAATGCGATCTCTACATTTTAAATTTTCCTTGACCTCTTACCTTTATTCCAGGCTTTTATATGTCTCTGCAGTGAGCGTTTTGTTTAGCACGTTGCCTACTTAATATTAATGACTTATGCTCCACGAGTAAGTCTTTTACAAGCATGACACCTACCCTGGTTTCTAGTGAAATGCCCTCATAATATTCTCCAATAGAGTTCCGTAGAAAATAGGCCTAACAAAGTAAAATTTCAAAATTCTAAGCCTTGAATTTGAAATTGTCACATTCCAATATATACTGTCTGTAAATAACTCTGTAAATTTGTCATGGTAGGGTAAACTTTAGCTATTAGAGCTCCTAAAGCAGTAAATCATATATTGCTTTGCTTTAGGAGCTATTATATATTTACCTCTTGCCCAGCATTTCAGTGACACCATTCCTAGATTTCCATGGATGTTACACTATTGTAGCACCGACGCTCTGATCCTGCCTAGCTCTGCCTCTCTGTAAAGTGACTGGCTGAGCTTGGGGACTCTTTATCAAGCAAGGGAATCCTTGTTTGTTTTGCTGGAATGCTGGCTTCACTGCAAACACATCAGCATCAGACTGGAGTGACCTCTACACTACACACAATACAGCACTGTGTTAGTCTTTCTAGAGATGTGGAAATGTAGACCTCTATATACATGTTCACATTTTCTTTTTCTTTTTTTCAATAGGTTGATCAGATGTTTACAGCTTTTCCACCCGATGTTACTGGAAATTTAAACTACAAAAATCTTGTGCACATCATCACCCATGGTGAAGAGAAAGAAGAATGAGGTCAACATAGCATCACTTTGGTCTTGACTTTGTTCTGGACAATAATTATCTCTCTGCCTTTTTTGTAGTCTTGTTTTCCCTGACTGGAGCAAGATACATCACAGCCGCTAATATTTGAAGGGACACTTTAAGCACCATAACTACTACAGGTTTATTGGAGTAGTTTTTTGTGCAAGAGTTTTGTCTTTGGCTACAGTCTCTCTAGTATATCTATACAATACTGAAAGGTACTAATAAAAGGCTGTGAGCTAAGCTGCATCCAACACTCACAGCCTCTCACTGCTATCCAAACCTGGGCAGATTATGCAAAAACTAATTTATGCATTAACTCAGGGGTGAGCTTTTGGTTAGAAATGAAATTCAAAGACAGTCTGACAAAAAATGGAGGGACTCAATCCAAAGCTGTCTTGTACCATACCTATATAAATGTACTTTAGTGCTAATTGTGCTTATAGTTCTCCTTTCATGTGATCACGTCATGTAAAATAAAACATTTTCTATATCTGATTGACGTTATTTGTGTTATTTTTAGCTCCATATTTCTTTAAATTATATTTAATTAGTAATGTTTATTTTTTATTAGTTCTCCCCCCATCATAGAATTTCTATTCCATCTTATTTCAAGTAGGTACATGACCTTCCTAATGGTTATCAATGGTTACCAGGAGATACTTAGAAGCTATTGAAAACTGAACATGCTTCCTGGTTAAATACATTGACACTAATTTTATATGGTGATTCAAAATGAGTGGCTCAGTTCAAATGTATCCAACTGACAGTCATTAGCCTCCAGAGATCAAAGAGACAACTATGAATTACCGATACTGGTTAGTTAACACTTGGTTATATCAACCTGCCATTTAATATTGCTGATTGCTTTGAAAATAGATATAAAAATCAGTGGTGGCTGGTGAAATTTCATGTTGGTTGGGAACAAGACTGGACACAGGGATTTGACTTGTCCCCTATTTTTCTTGCAATCATGAGTAGGAAAATACAGTAGAAAAGTAGGTGGGTATGACGCCTTAAATGCCCTTTGTGATATAAAAAATGACATAAAGGTAGAAAATAAGGGAAATGATAGTGTGATCTATCTTAAGTATTTCAAAGTGTTCGATTTGATATAACTTTGATATATATAATTACAGAGAGAGAGAAAAAAAAACATGCATTGAGATTTTTTTAGTTATAAAATATTCTCTCCTCACTGGCCAGGCTGATTTAGTGACAGGCATCTGCTTTTGGAGTCATGCCTGTCACTATGTAACTGGGGTGCTGGGCAGGGTGTGAGGGGTCTCTTACACTGAAGTAAGGCAGGCACCTCTTCTAACATTGGGTGCCTGCCTTACTTTGCTATACAAGGGGAGCTGGGGACGAGCTGTCTGTGTGATGCCTGTCCGTATAAAGCTCTGTTTTACTTTGCACTAATGGCGGCAGGCATGGCTGTAACATGAGGTGTCTCCCGCCGATCTGCCTCTCACTGCTCTCCCCAGCTAGTTCCAGAGCTAACTGACATAAGAGCTTATTAATGCAGGCACTGCTTCACACATCGGGTGTCTCAATAAGACCAGGCAGCAGGGACCCAGCAGAGGAGCACACAGCGCCCTCTCTGTCGCCTCACACAGCCCCATCTCTCATGCCTCACACAGCGCCCTCTGGTAACTGGGCTACATGGTGGATGCGGCAGCATTGAAAAGTCCAGGTGTTAATTGCATCTCTTGTTGCCATTGCAGACTTTCTTGAAAAAGGAACAATAAATTCTGAACGTTACATTGAAACTCTTACTGTATTAAAAAGAAGAATCAAACAGATTGGTATGGGAAATTAAACACAACAATGCCAGGCCTCACACAAGTGCAGCAACAAAAGATGCAATTTAATGCCTTGACTTTTCAGTGCTGCCGCATCCGACGTATAGCCCAGACCTGGCTCTTTGTGATTTCCATCTGTTCCCAAAACTAAAGGAACACTTGAAGGGCCAGCGCTTTAGCTGGGATGAAGAGGTGAAGTCTGCATTGAGGAAATGGTTTAAAAATCAAAACACAGATACCAATTTGAATGCACCGACAGACCCCGTTTCCTCTGAGCACTTGGATAAGGCAGGGATGTCCACTGTCTTCTCTGACACACTCAGAGGACATTATTGTCTTTCTTCAGGCCAACGTCATTGTATAACACCTCTTAATGCCTGGAACAATGGGTCCCTTTCAGTTTGAATTCTGAATTCCTCTAACTTGGGGTAACTGACAGGAAGACTGCTGTACACTGTAAGCACTTGAATGTCCATATCTTCACTGAGGCTCCTATCTTGGTCAGTTAGTGACTTTCTGGACAGTGTGTCTGCAACAGGACAGACTTTGCCTGGCCGATATTTGGCTTTCCAAACAAACTTACATGCTTCCTTCAGGAGCTGGCTCAGTGGTGCATTGATATCGGCAAGGCCGAGATTAAATTTGGAGACTTAACCGTGCCTAACACCGTCTCAAGTTCTATCTTAAGTTCAGGTGGGTCCATGTCCCTTACAGGCAGGGTCTGGCTTTATTCCATCAATAGTGAAGAGATTCCCCCAAAAAGTCACTTCTGTAGCACAGATGATGCTCTTTTCTGAATTGCACTTGACACCTCTCTCTGGAATGCTGTACCAGAATTGTGAGGTTTTTATCATGCTCAGCTTTGGTTTTCTCACAAATTAGAATGTCATCGACTATGGCTGTGACCCCATTCAAAACTTAATTCAAACCTTCAAATGTTGGTAAAAGCCTGCTCTATGTCTGAGCTCTGCCTGTCCTGTGTCACTGAACTGTCATCTTTCAACTGTGGTTTAAGTTCCCACATATTTTGCACACCTTTCCTTTTGCAGAACAGAGGGATCAATCGGCATGAGACTTGTTTCTAAAATAGCCGCATTTTTGAAAATGCTTTGAAGCAACATTACTAGATTGTGAATTTGTACTGTATCTCTGTGTGCATTTGGTATGCCTCAAAACTGTGCTTATTAATCTATGGTGGGAGATTACATGCACAGCATGCTCCCATACAGTACTCGAGTTTGAAAATATCTTGACCCTTCCCTGAGTGACACTGCTATGGGGGGCCCAGAAAGGGTCATACCTCCCCTTTGCGCCCCCCCAATTTAACATAAATTTATTAGGCTAAAGATAGGTAGCCAGCGTTGCTGTTTTTATTATCAGGGAAGTTTTGACAGCCGCGAGCAAGCAACGAGGTGGGAGTCTCACCTCTCTGTCAGAACCTCCCTGATGATTTTAGTGGTTTTGGGCAGCTCTGCCTTAGGTAGACCTCAGACCATAGAGAGGGAGAGTGAGGGATGGAGCGGAGTGGGAAGGCACTTTGCTGTGCATGAAAGCAGAGCGTAAGCAGAGAGCAAGCAAAGGGTGAGCAAGGCAAGCAAAGGGAAGCAGAGTGAGCAGAGCAAGAGCACTGAGGAGAAGAGCAAGAGGACAAAAGAGCATAGCAAGTAAGGGGGGGCCTGAGCATATAAGGGTGGGGTGAGCAAGTAAGGGGGGCTGAGCATGTAAGGGGGTACGCTGATCAAGTAAGGTGGGGTGAGCAAGTAAGGGGGTGAGCAAATAAGGGTGGGGTGAGCAAATAAATGAGCAAATAAGGGTGTGAGCAAGTAAGGTGGGGCTGAGCAAATAAGGGGTGAGCAGGTAATGGGGGCTGAACAAATAAGGGTGGGGTCAGCAAGCAACAGGGGCTGAGCAAGTAAGGTGGGCTGAGCAAAATAGGGGCTGAGCAAATAGGGGGCAGTGAGTATATAAGGGGGGCTAAGCAAATAAGGGGAGGTGAGCAAGTAAGAGAGGCTGAGCAAATAAGGGGGGCTGAGCAAGTAAGGCAGAGCAGAGCAAATAAGGGGGGCTGAGCAAATAAGGGGAGGTGAGCAAATAACGGGGGCTGAGCAAATAAGGGTGGGGTGAGCTAGTAAAGGAGGGGCTGAGCAAATAAGGGGGGCTGAGCAAGTAAGGCAGAGCAGAGCAAGTAAGGGGAGGGCTGAGCAAGTAAGAGGGGGCTGAGCAACTAACTTGAAGTAAGGCGGAACAGACAGCAGAGGAATAAGGGGAGACTGAGCAAGTAACTTGAAGTAAGGCAGAGCAGACAGCAGAGCAAGTAAGGGGGGGCCGAGCAAGTAACTTGAAGTAAGGCGGAGCAGACAGCAGAGCAAGTAAGGGGGGAATGAGCAAGTAAGGGGGAGTAGAGCAAGTAGGGGGGAGCAGAGCAAGTTACTTGAAGTAATGGGGAGCAGAGCAAGTAGAGGGGAGCAGAGCAAATAGGCAGAGAGGAGCCTGACTTACCGGAGACTGTAGACAGTTTACAGTGCAGCCACACGCAGGGCCGCCACCAGAAATTTTGGGGCCCCTGACAAAGCACAAGGTCTGGGCCCCCGCCCCCTGGCCGTGCAGTGAATGCAGAGTGTGTGTTTGTGTAGCGGATGCAGTGTGTATAGTGAACGCATAGTGTGTTTGAGTAGTAGATGTAGTGTGTGTTTGTGTGTACTAGATGCAATGTGTTTAGTGAATGCAGTGTCTGTAGTGGATGTAGTGTGTGTATTAGACGCAGTGTCTCTGTATAGTGAATGCAGAGTGTTTGAATGTGTGGTTGATGTAGTGTGTGTACTGTGAATACAGGATGTTTGTGTAGTGGATGCTGTGTGTATAGTTAATGCAGAGTGTGTGTCAGTGTAATGAATGCAGAGTGTGTGTCAGTGTATTGGATGCAGAGTGTGTGTCAGTGTAGTGGATGCAGAGTATGTGTCAGTGTAGTGAATGCAGAGTGTGTGTCAGTGTAGTGGATGCAGAGTGTGTGTCATTGCAGTGGATGCAGATTGTGTGTCAGTGTAGTGAATGCAGAGTGTGTGTCAGTGTAGTGGATGCAGAGTGTGTATCAGTGTAGTGGATGCAGAGTGTGTGTCATTGCAGTGGATGCAGAGTGTGTGTCAGTGTACTGAATGCAGAGTGTGTGTTAGTGTAATGAATGCAGAGTGTGTGTTAGTGTAGTGAATGCAGAGTGTGTGTTAGTGTAGTGAATGCAGAGTGTGTGTGTGTTTACTAGTATATGCATGTAATGTAATAATGTAAATGTAATAAATGTTTCTCCCCCCTCCCTGCTTCTTACCTGGTTCAGGGATGGGGGAGATTCCATCCCTGGTGGTCCGTTGGCATTGTGGGGCCCTCCCTGTATTTGCAGAGGGGGCCCAGCAGACTGCAGGAGCACATTACAGAATTTCCCTCTCTCTAACTCCTGCGAGCATGGTCTGCGTGCCACGCGGAGCGTTGCCATGATAATCCGAGGCAACGCTCCGACGGCCGCGGGTCCCTATTCAGAAATAATAATAGTGCAGTGCTATGGGCGGCCTTGCATAATGATGATTTAACGTGCAGTTTAAATTTGTAATTAAAATGGGCCCTGGCTTTGAAGCCACAGCACAGAAAAGACGAAAAAGCCCTGACAGCTGCTTATCTGGTCAACCTTGTCATCAATTTAAGAGGTATGAGGGGATGAAATTTAGAATAGTATTTTTAGTTTTATATGTTTTGTTTTTCTATTTGAAATTTAAATCTGGTTGCAGGGCCAAATCCTGTGGTTGCAGTTTGGTTTAGGTGCTCATGATCTTTAGATAATATATATATATATATATATATATATATATATATATTGTGATAAAGTGAAGGCAGATAGGCCTTTTAACCCCAGGGGAAGTACGTGTAGCTTGTGTGTTGCACAACACAAAGCATTGTTTAGTTATGGGCCCCTGGGGTGGAGCATTTGGAGAGAAGGGTGGGCCAATGCTCCACTCCACAGTTTAGTGGTTTTCTGGGGAGACATAGATCCAAGCCAGGGTTTTTTGGACCGTCTCCAACCCACTGCTCAGCTGCAGTTAATGAGCTGTTGCAGTGGGAATAAACCCCTCCCAGCTAGGCAGGAAAAGGAGAGGGATTGCTGGCTTCCTCCGAGGAAGCAGGTAGGAGAGAGGCTGTTCTCTCCAGATAGAGAGTCAAGGAGACTAGGCACTGGGAGTGCAGAAAGGAAGCAGTCAAGGCTGGCTTGGAGCACTGGGAGTGCAGGAGGAAGCAGGCAAGGCTGGCTTGGAGCACTAGGAGTGCAGAAAGGAAAGCAGTCAGGGCAAGGCTGGCTTGGAGCACTAGGAGTGCAGAAAGGAAAGCAGTCAGGGCAAGGCTGGCTTGGAGCACTAGAAGTGCAGAAAGGAAAGCAGTCAAGGCTGGCTTGGAGCACTGGGAGTGCAGAAAGGAAAGCAGTCAGGGCAAGGCTGGCTTGGAGCACTGGGAGTGCAGAAAGGAAAGCAACAGGCTAGCTAGCAGAGTGTTGCTATCTAATAAGGTTGGTGGAATATGTTTTTGTTAGTTTAACCCTGAGAGATAGGGATATACAAAGTGAGTCAGTGCTCAGACGAGCTAGGTTTTTGTTTAAAGGGAAACCTGTTATATTTATGTTTTCATTTGCTGCTGCCTCATTTGTAAACTTACAAATAAAGTGCCTGGAATGAAGTTGCATTTAAAGACTGTGCATGTTTTTGCCCTAGAGGACCGTGCTACCTGCAGACAAAGATCACAATATATATATATACACATACATATACACACACACACACGTTTTATAATTGCCCCCCAATTTTTGTCACTGGCCCCCAATGTGCCTCCCCTAAATATGAATGCTGGAGACACCACTGCCTTCCCTCCCACCACACTAGAAAATTACAAGGTAATGCACACTTTCGAAGTACTACAACAGAATATAAATGCGTGAAAAAAAAATGTCCTTGATAAAGGCGTTCCGCCGAAATGTTGGCGGTATTTTTCTATTACCTTAGATATTCCCCTTCTCTCATGATTCTATTGCTCTCTTGTTTACTTTCGTATGTATTTTGTGGTGGATTAGCTGTGTGAGAAAGGGAGAGAGAGGGATGTGAGGCAGAGACTGTGAGGCAGGGAGAGAGGAGTCTGTGAGGGAAGAAAAGGGGATGCTGTGAGGCTGGTAGGGAGCTGTAGGAGCAGGAAGGAGGGAACCAGAGCTACATACCTCAATGGCCAGCAGTCCTCTTCCTCAACTGCACCAGGGGAAGTGAAGTTCTGACAAGCTAACAGGCTGGCCTTTTTACGAAGGGATATTTTTGCCCCGCCTATTTGCCGCCCTAATGTGCTCCATTAGGAAACAACAGGGGGCTGTCAGGCTGCTAATGACGGTGAAGCAGGCAGCTTTCCATAGTTTAGACTTTTTTTTTCTACTCTACCTAATAACAGCAGAGATTTATAACAAGTCAAGTGGTACAGCAATAACTAATATCTAAAAGTACAAAACACATTTTTTTTCCAAACTGACACATATTAAAGGTGTCAGTTTACACAAAAAAGTTACAAATCTACCAGAAAAAAGGGTTATTTAATATCTTTTTTGTTATAGAAAGAAAACTGGTGGAGTGCTGCCCCAGTTGCTCATATGGACAAGCCTCCAATGATAAAAATGCAGATTGCATCATAATTGTACAATAATTTTAATAATGTGTGTTTGAAAATTCAGAGCATTGTAATGTAACACTAACCTCTAACCATAAGCCTATGCCTACAAATAATCAAACCCAACACTACATGAAACCCTAATCTGTATCCCTGCGTAATCCCTAACTTTAAATTAATGATATGAACAACCTAATTATAAATTAACAAGATGGAAATTACATTAATTTGATGTGAGCAATATTGTGGCTGAAATTGCAAACCCAAGATAATGCCACTGGCTGAAATTATAAACTCAAAATTAATAATCTAGTCAAAATGATATGTTGGAGTTTATAAAATTGTGGTATTTATTTCAATGACACCCATGTACAGAGAAGCCCTTCTTCTGCTAATAATTTTTCCACTTGAACATTTTATTTACATTTTCAATCAGAGTTACAGAGCATCAAATATACATTTCACAATGAAAAAAGTTTGTGCAGTTTCTGACAATGCACAGTATATCATGCTAGAGCAAGTTAGATATATAAAACATTTTTCTTAGAATAACTTTTACATCCATTTGTATAAAGAAAAAAATCATATAACCATAGTGGGTATGATAAACCAGGATAAGGGAAGATAGGTTTATTGGTTACAATTGCTTGTGATTGCAGGGATCGAGAATTACTTTAGCCAAACATCTCCATTGGACTCTGTCTCCTTATTGTGTTTGCACCTCAAGAAGATCAGTTTATCTAGTATACACAATAGTTACCTCACGGGCATCAATATTTGCCCTTGTCTCAAGACTCTTCCCACATCTAAAATGTCATTTGAGTTGCCCGCCCCACATGGAGTTGGTCCAAGGCCATCATCTCATATTTACAATTTAAGGTAACTTGCGAGATTCATTCTTGTATAGTTGGAACAGCACCATTTTTCCATTATATTCTATTTATCATTAGAATTGCCGCAGTCAGAATCTAACATATTATTTTAAGACTGGCTTAGAGAGATCGTCTGGCAGAATAATGATAAGAAATATTCCCATGTTCGGTTTTAATGAGATTCCTGACGTTGAATTAATAAATTTGGCCATTTTCGAACACTAGGCTGCCACTATCAGGCATGTCACTATACGTGAAACATTGTATGGCATCTTCAACATATGCTACTAGAGGTTGGACATGTGTGCCAGTTTTACTGGAACAAGGTACCCACTATTTTCCTAATGATTTCTATATGTGTGGCACATGCTGTAAGCCCTTTGTGGATTGTATATTATTATATGCCCAAGACCGTTTAGCTGGTTCAAGAGCATACCCCAGATCTTTTTGGCAGAACCCCAACTAGCATCAGGCGACCTTTGGTTTACAAGTGAGTAACACACTGATGTCAATTTTTGCTGGAGCAATCTGCATGCAAATTTTCTCCATGAGTGTGTTTGTCAGTCCTGGTGGCTCCAGGAATTTCTCGCACCTTGGAGAGTAAAGATTTTAGTTGAAGAAAGGAAAATATTACCCCTGATGGTAGATTAAAGGTGGATTGCAAGTTAGAGAACGATTTTACGACCCAGTCTTGAAACAATTGAGATAGAGGTGTCACCTCATATTATATCCATGGTTTATGATTAAAAGTAAGGTTTTGTATATAAAAAGAATATATAACTAGAGACTAGGGGGGAACCCACATGACATTTTTTGACTGATCTCAGATCGACAGCAGTTTTCGGGTTGTGGGAAATGGTTTTATTGGGATTAATTTTTATATACTATTTTTTATTATGAGTTTTGGGTGGTTAACTAAAACACCATAATTAGCTTTTTCAGATGATGTCCTCAGAATTAACCAACAGCACTATGCCACCGACATTATGCTATCAGTAAAAAATTCAGTACACATACCAAATATTAGATGTGACTCCAGACTAAGCCATAGGATTCTCACCAACTCTCCTTTTTAGAAAATTCATTTTGCACATCATACAGAGGTTTCTGTGCAGATACATTTAACTGTCGTGGTAAATTCTAAATGGTCACTGGGTCAATGCCAGAAAACACAGAAATTATTGTAGAAAATTATACATTTATGGAGAATTGTATTATGTAAGACAGTAATATACCAGTATCAGTGTTTTATTGTAAGCACGTGGTTCAAACTGGTTTTAAGACAAACACTGATGATCCATAATAATGCTAGGATTATTTTATGATTGTTCCAATGAACAATGACAATAATTTTTTTCAGATTTCACAGCAGTAATGTTGTTTATTAACCTTTCCCTTTCTTGCTAATCCATAACAAGATGGCAAGCAGGTCCTTTATATTCTAGAGATAATACATTAAAAATAATGAAAAAAAAAAAAAAGCAGTTACCTATAGACGTGCAGTTTAGTGAGACATCCTGGAGGCAGAGCTGCCCCGCCCCGACTCTGCTGCCCAAATGCCAACTCAATGAAAATTCCTTCATGAAGGACACCAGGTGTGTGCAAAACCTGCAGAAACAGGACAGAACAGGGGCGTACCTAGAGCATTTGGCAACCGGGGCGGATCCTGTGCGGCGCCACCCCCCAAAAACCCGAAAAACTGTTAAAGGTTTTCTTTCTTTGCAAAACCGCTGTCAGCCCTCCTACAAAACCCTTGTCCTGCCCCGCCCCTCCTACAAAACCTCTGTCCTGCCCCTTCTACAAATCCTGTACTGCCCCATCTACAAAACCCCCGCAACCCCCTTCCACAAATCCCCTGCTTATCCCCCCTTATAAAGACTCCTGTCCCAATACAAAACCCCCACCCCCTTCTACAAAATCCCTGCAGCCCCACACACACATTTACAGGCAGACAGTCACACACTCAGTTACAGGCAGTCACACACTTAGTTACACACGCACAGTCACAGGCAGACGGTCACACATACACATTTCCTCCGTGCGGCCAGTTTATCAGCTGTTTGCTTGAGTGAGCTGTACTGGCCGCACGGCACCCTAACTACCATGGGACACTGTGCGGCCACAGCTCACACAGCCTCCTCCAGCCAGGGCCGGTACAAGGATTTTTGCCGCCCTAGGCAAAAGTAAAGTTTGCCGCCCCCCATGTGACATCACAATGCCCCAGCCATATGATTTGCCATGTTAACTAGCGCCAGTGCTGCAGTGCCGCCAGTGCTGCAGTGCCGCCGTGTTTACATTAAAAGGCCTGCAGGGACAGGCTATAGACACCAGAACCACTACATTAAGCTGAAGTGGCTCTGGGGACTATAGTGTTTCTTTAATGTGAGGTAAATTAGAGCTTAGTGCCACGAATAATATACTAGATTGCCTACTTACAACCAGATGAGGATGATGATGGGCTCTAGCTGCAGTCTGGCTCCACTGGTCTGGTGCAGAACAGGCTCTCTGGAGGCGGTTTGTAACTGTGGTCACAAAAATCAATGTTCTGGGAGAACGGGAAGCAGCTCCATTTTTTGGGGGTCCTTTACACAGCTCAAGGTCTGGGTCCCAGGGTCCACCTTCATGTTCCACCAATGAGTTTGTTCACAGGGGGTGGAGTGTGTAGGGGATGTCCTGATATGTGTGTAAGGAATGCATTGTGTGAAATTGTGTTTGTATGTGTAAGGACTGCAAGGTGTGTTTCTGTGTATGTATGGGATGCATTGAATGTGTGTAAGGGGTGCATTGAGTGTGTGTAATGAATGCATTGTGTGTTTCTGTGTGTGTAAGGGATGCATTGTGTGTAACGGTTGCATTGCTTGTGTATGTGTGTCTGTGTGTTTTTCTGTGTGCAAGGGGTGCATTGTGTGTATGTGATGAATGTCAATCTCTCCTCCCGCTCCAATTTCCTTCTCCTCCTCCCAATTTCTCTTTCTCACCCACCTCCTAATTTCTCTCTCACCCCTGCTCCTATTTTCTCTCACCCCCCTCCTTTCTTTCTCATCCCCCCTTTATTTCTCTTTCTCACCCCCCCTTATTTCTCTTTCTCACCCCCTTATTCTCTTTCTCACCCCCTTATTTCTCTTTCTCACCCCCCTGTTTCTCTTTCTCTTGCTCCCCCCTTATTTCTCTTTCTCACCCCATATTTCTCTTTCTACCCCTTGTTCTCTTTCTCACCCCCCTTATCTCTCTTTCTCACCCACCTTGTTTCTTTTCTCACCCCTCTCTCACCCCCCTTGTTTCTTTTCTCACCCCTCACCCCTTATTTCTCTTTCTCACTTGTATTTTCCTCTCTCACCCCCTTATTTCTCTCTCACCCCTTATTTCTCTTTCTCACCCTTATCTCTCTTTCTCTTGCCCATTTGTTTTTCTCACCCTCTCTCTTGCCAATTTCTTTTCCTGCACCTCTCTCACCCCCATATTTCTCTCTCACCCATTTCTTTTCTCACCCCCTTATTTCTCTCTCACCCCCATTTCTCTCTCTCCCCCCCTTCTTTCTCCCCCTCCCCCCTACCCCTCCTCCTGTAGCGTGGCGAGGCCTGTATGGTCAGCGGGTACAGGGGCTTTTGTTTCCTGGCCGGAAGTGAACACTCAGTGTGCACTTCCTGTTAGTCCGGCCGGGTACAGGAGACAGCTGCTCCCTGTACCCGTCGGACCATGCTGCAGTGAGGGAGCTGACAGGAGCGCTCCTTCCTGTCAGCCTCTCCTCAGGCTGCGCCCGGGCGGTGCGGTCCGCCCTCATGGACGCACCGCCCGGGCAAAGCTGCAGCCGCCTGAGGCTCTTCACAGAGCGCTCGGGCGGCTGCAGCATGGGGGGAGGGGGGCGGGGGCTGGTCATGGCACCCCCCACCCTGGTGGCACCCGGGGCGGACCGCCCCCCCCTTAGTACGCCACTGGGACAGAACTTTATTAATACATAAATAACAGGATCTTCAAATTGCAGCCTTGTTTCACAGGGTTTCTGCAGTCGCCATTTCAAATCCCTCGAACATTCCACCAACTTCAACAGGAACAGGAAGTAAAGAGCCACAAGAAAGGAAGTGCATCACTCACAGGCAACGACAGCCCAACTGCCCATACATCACAATACATACACTCATACACTCACACACTCATACACAGCCCAACAGTCCATACATCACATCTCCTTCCTTTCTCAACAAAAAAAAGAAAACAAAACAAAATAGTAAAAAGTCAACAATAATAAATGAACAATTTAAAAATGTGTCCTTAATCTGCATCATTCTGTCCATCATCTTCAAGATCTACAATCTTTTTTTCAGGACAGCTTATTCTATTCCTACTAGGATACCATTTCTGCTTTCTCACTGTGGAGTTTCTCTGACAATAGTCCCTTAATGAATCTTCTGGTTGCCAGCAGTTTGTGGCCCTTCTCTCTCTTGTTGAATGGACAGTATTTTTATGACCACAGCATTTATGGTTACTTGAACTGTGGCTTGGCAGTTCTTGTTCCAGAGTTTCGTGGGGTATCTCCTCCAAATTATCCCTTATTACATCATGAGCCTCTGGACCAGGTGTATTGCAGACTTCAGACACATCATCATGCCAAACTCCATGCCAGATATCAGTGTCTGGTTGCATGAGTGGCCCTACCCACTTTGATAGGTTGTCTGTTATACGTGGTCGAAGTTGATTTGTATGTCTCTGTGTGTAATATCCGTCAGAGGTTAAAACTTTATAGTACGCCGGCCCCAGAACTTCCGTTATCACTGCTTCTTTCCAAGGATTCTCCTGATGATATACACACATCCAAATAGAATCCCCTGTCTGGTAACAATGGCCTGCTTTTCCGACTTGCATCTTCGATTGTTGCTGGATGACCTTTTGTTTAATCTCTGGTTTTAGCAGATCCAACTTTGTCCTGAGTTCACGGCCTAACATAAGGCATGCTGTAGGTTGTCCAGTGGTTGGATGGGGTGTATTTCGATACTGCAGAAGGAACTCAGACAAATGATGTTCAGGTCTCTTTCCTTCTGCTTTCAGACTTCTCAGAAAACCCTTTAACGTTTGAACAAAACGTTCTGCTTGACCATCAGCAGCAGGATAATATGGTCTGTACGATGATGCCGAATACCGTTTTCCTTGAGAAAAGCCTGAAATTTTCCAGAAACAAACTGCGGTCCATTATCTGAAACAAGCTCTCTGGGCAAACCAAATGTTGCAAATAGTTTCTGTAATGCTTTAACAGTAGCTTCTGCAGTGGTCTGCGTCATGAATAGAACTTCTGGCTATTTAGAATGTGCATCTACCACAATCAGATACATTTTATTTTCCACTGGTCCAGCAAAGTCTATGTTAATTCTCTGTCATGGTGACAGAGGCCAGGTCCAAGGTTGTACGGCACCATGTGGCAAGTCGTGCTGTGCTTGTGCACAACCAGTGCAACCTGAAACATAATGGGCAATATCCTCATCAATGGTTGTCCACCATACATGACCTTTTGCCTTCTGCTTCATGCGGACTATGCCAGGATGACCTGCATGTAAAGTTTCAAGAATCTGTTGTTGTAACACAAAAGGAATAACCACCCTTTCTCCCCAGATTAAGCAGCCATCTCGAATTATTAACTCCTGAGCCCTTGTTTGGAATGACTTGAGATGTACTGGAGTCTTTAGTGGCCAACCCTTGCGTACAAAAACAAGTATTTCCCTCAGCAAAGAGTCCTTGGCTGGCTCCTGTGCAATTTCTCTGGCTGTTATCACCTCACTAAAATATATTGTAGATCTTTCTGTGGTAGTTAATTGTGAATCCATTTTAAATGTAAGTCTAGAGAATGCATCTGCATTAGAATGCAGAGCGTTTGGACGATATTGTATCTGATACTGATAAGCCCCCAGAGTTAAGGCATACCTCTGAAGTCTTGCTGCTGTCGTGATTGAAATACCTTTCTCTGGGTTAAAAATTGTCAATAAAGGTTTATGGTCCGTAAGCAGTGTGAAGGGTCGGCCATATATATAAAGATGGAATTTCTTTACTGCCCATACTATTGCCAGAGCCTCTTTATCTATTTGAAAATAGTTTTTTTCTGCAGCTGTGAGCGATCTAGAGGCAAAAGCCACTGGCCTATCTGTCCCATCAGCCATGGAAAGAGACAGATACAAGTAGATAAAGGATCAGCATTGCATGATCTAATGGGAGCTAAAGACAGGTGGAAAGCTGCAACCTATAAATATGAGGTTCCCTCTAAAATCCTCAAAGAAGAAATGGCAAAACAAAAATAATAGGTCGCGCTACAGGAAAAATAATTGCAAATGGAAATAGATAAATATAATGTACTCACATACACTAAAAAACGTAAATGAAAAGGAGTATATAGATAATAGTCCAAATACTTGGTATGCTTCTTATGAGTTCCAATGGGTATGTGAAGACTTTGATGAATGGTAGTCTCAATACTTTGTATGTTTCTTATGAGTTCCAATGGGTATATGAAGATTTTGATGAATGGTATATCCAATAGGAGACTGGATCCTCTAATATTGGGAGAATCTTGACTCGGTGATAAACATAGAAATAGGAAAACAGAGACAATCCAATAGTGTAGACTGTATACTAATAAGTAGGAATAGGAAAAATAATAGGGAGGTAATTCACTCACCTATTCAAGAGCATAAACTCGCTCTAGTATAATTAGCATTCAGTGGTGTCTGTCCCCCACTGGTGGGATATAGGTGTTGATAATTCCTCGGTATAGAAAGGAGATAAGAGCAAAATATAGTGCTCACTGAATATAAATTAAAATAGAATAAAATAAAAGAAGAATAAAATGCTCACTGAATGCTCATTTTTATTCTTTTATTTTATTCTATTTTAATTTATATTCAGCGAGCACTATATTTTGCTCTTATCTCCTTTCTATACCGAGGAATTATCAACACCTATATCCCACCAGTGGGGGACAGACGCCACTGAATGCTAATTATACTAGAGCGAGTTTATGCTCTTGAATAGGTGAGTGAATTACCTCCCTATTATTTTTCCTATTCCTACTTATTAGTATACAGTCTACACTATTGGATTGTCTCTGATTTCCTATTTCTATGTTTATCACCGAGTCAAGACTCCCCCAATATTAGAGGATCCAGTCTCCTATTGGATATACCATTCATCAAAGTCTTCATATACCCATTGGAACTCATAAGAAACATACAAAGTATTGAGACTACCATTCATCAAAGTCTTCACATACCCATTGGAACTCATAAGAAGCATACCAAGTATTTGGACTATTATCTATATACTCCTTTTCATTTACGTTTTTTAGTGTATGTGAGTACATTATATTTATCTATTTTCATTTGCAATTATTTTTCCTGTAGCGCGACCTATTATTTTTGTTATGGAAAGAGACAGGACTGCTCCCAGTCCGTAAGGTGATGCATCACAAGCAATGGAAACAGGCTTTTCCAAGTCGTAGTGTACTAAAAGACGTGAACTACGAACTAGTTCTTTTGACTTAAGGAAAGCTGAAGCACATTCTACTGTCCAGCGCCATTGTCATTTACTCTCTAGAAGACGATGTAAAGGGTACAGGACATGAGCTAAATTTGGCAAAAAACGGTTGTAATAATTTAACAGACTAAGATAAGACCTTAGTTGTGTCACATTTTGTGGAGTTGGAGCATCCTGTAATGCCTTGACCTTCTCATCTGTTGTATGCAGCCCATGTTTGTCAATTACGTGAGCACAAAATTCAAGACGATCTTTCATGAATTGGCATTTATCCAAATTCACCTTTATTCCATATTCCATGAGTCTTTGCAAAACTGCCTCTGCATTCTGTCTATGTTCCTCCTCTGATTCACCCGTCACCAGCATGTCATCTAACAGGCACTGTGTTCCAGGAATTCCAGCTAACAGCTTGTCCATTGTTCGCTGCTAGACAGCTGGTGCAGGTGAAATGCCAAAAACCATATGGTTATACCTGAATAGCCCCCGATGGGTATTAATCGAAAGCAATGGTCGAGAATCTGGATGTACAGATAACTGTAGGTATGCATTTTTCAAGTCAATTTTGGTGAATTGCTGGCCACCTGCCAATGATGCAAAAAGATCATCTACCCTAGAGAGGGGATACTTATCTTTTTTAAGCTGTGTGTTAAGAGCCATGCGGAAATCCCCACAAATCCGTATCTCCCCATTTCGTTTTCTCACAGGAACAATGGGCAAAGCCCACTCACTATTGTGAACCCGGGAGATGATATTCAGCTCCTCTAATCTCCTCAATTCTGCCTCCACTCCAGCTCTTATAGCAAAAGGCACACTTCTTGCTTTAAAAAATTTCGGTGTTGCTCCTTCCTTTAATTCTAAGGAAACTTGTTGTCCCTTTACAGTCCCCAATTGGCCATCAAACACTGGTGCATACTTTTCCTGTAATTCCCTAATCCAGTCAAGTCTGGTCTGATTTTCATTCAACACATTACATGGATACTATTGCACTTGAGGCATCCCGAGAGCCTTTATCCACTCCCTACCAAAAAGTGTTGAATGTAACTGTGACTGCCACACAACCCACTGGTATTAACAGCTCTTTAGAATATGCTTGCAGTCTCGCTGTTGTCTGAATTATTGGCCTATGTATTTTAATGCGTTTCCAGTCTGTCAAAGAAATCACTGATATAGCTGCACCTGTGTCCAAACCATAGTCAGTTCCTTTCCATTTACAACAACCTGAACTATGAATGCAGCCAGATTAGAACCTATTTAATATATTTTTAAATTTCGTACAGGAAATTGTTCATCCGAATTCTCAGAAGACTCCTTCATTTGTACTCTATAGGCATTCTTTGCTCTGTCTCTCAAGCAATTACTGCCTCTATCTGCTGTGGATTTACACGCTCTTTGTACGTGGCCCATTTTACAACAAGCATGACATTTGGCACCCCTGAATCTGCATGCAGTTGCAACATGTGTAGTAGCTCCGCAGCGATAACATTTGTAATGTGAATGTTCCTGTTTTGAAAGTCTCTTTCCCTGTGGTTCACTCTGTGCTCTAGCGTCTAATTTTAAAACGTCTAGCTCTGCCTCCTGTGTGTTGTCCAGTCTGCTGTGTAATAGATTAGCATCCTTAGAAGCTTGTTCTATAATTCTTGCCATGTTCATTGCCTTTTCAAATGTTAAACCTTCTTCTGTCAGCACTGTATCACTTGCAATGCCCATTACAAACTGGTCTCGCAGAGCAGTGGGCAGGTAGTCCCCAAAACAGCAGGTGCTGGCGAGTTTCCGTAACGCAATGGCATATGCTGAAACTGATTCACCAGGCTCTTGTCTTCTTTTATAGAATTTAAATCTCTCTGCTATCTCTAGTAGGTTTGGCTGGAAATGGCCAGTTAACAGAGTAATCAGGCTTGCCAATGGCTTGCTGGCAGGTTTCTCCAGGTGTAAGAGACTCCTTAGTGTATCATACGTTCTGGCTCCTATAACTGTTATGAAAACAGAGACCTGTTTATTGTCAGGAATATCATTAGCTGTGAAATATTGTTCAAGCCTTTCAACCCAAGAGGCCCATAAATCCGAGTCAGGATCAAAGTCCTTTATAGTGCTAATGGCTGCCATGTCAGTTTGGGTTCTTCAGCCTCGTCGCCACTGTGATGTTTTGTACAAATCAGTCAATAATTCCTGTATAACGAAGTATTCACTTTATTAATACATATATAACAGGATCTTCATATTGCAGCCTTGTTACACAGGGTTTCTGCAGCCGCCATTTCAAATCCCTCGAACATTCCACCAACTGCCAACAGGAACAGGAAGTAAAGAGCCACAAGAAAGGAAGTGCATCATTCACAGCCAACAACAGCCCAACTGCCCATACATCACAATACATTCTCTCATACACAGCCCAACAGTCCATACATCAAAGTGCTGGATGATGTGTGTGTGTGTGTGTTGGATGATATGTGTGTGTGTGCTGGATGATGTGTGTGTGTGCTGGATGATGTGTGTGTGTGTGTGCTGGATGATGGTGTGTGTGTGCTGGATGATGTGTGTGTGTGCTGGATGATAGGGGGGGAAGCATTTTTTTTTTAAATTTATGTGTTTATATATTTTTTGTTTTATTCCCCCCTCCCTGGGGGGGGGGAGATTGCCTGGTGGTCCGGTGGTATGGTGGAGGGAGCCAGCCGCTGCACACAGGGGCCCAGCACACTCTGTGTTCCCTCTCCAGCTCTAACTCTCGCGAGACTTGTCTGCGTGCTGTGCAGAGCGTTGCCATGGTAACCCGTGGCAACGCTCTGACAGCCTTGGATCTCGCAAATGTGAGCTGCAGCTGGAGAGGGAACACAGCGTGTGCTGGGCCCCCGTGTGCAGGTAGCAGGGCAGGTCCTGCAGGACTGGTAACGGGAACAGTGTTCCTGCTTTGGAAAAAGTGCAGGAACGCCGTTCCCATGCGTTCCTACAGGACTCGAGCCCTGCACAGGTCTACAAATAAATCCTGTTGAGAAGTACTCAAACTTCTAAGGGTTAAATTTAGTAAGTAGATGTAATTAAAAGACTCGTTTGTGTAGGAAAATCCTGTGGCTATAATTAGTTGCAAAGCTGGTAGAGATAGAAAAAAACCCAACTGAAGTAAATTCCATCAATACCCACAGTACTGAGGTAGATTCTGTGGTTTATTCAGGAAAAGTCCTGAGGTTAACTCCAAACCCTATACTGGTGCTGAATGGGTAAAGTATAATCCTTAGGATGCCCTAGTTACTAGTAGCTCACAATTGATTGGTTTATGTATTACTTCACATAGAGCATTTATCTAAACTCAATGTTAGATGCAAGGGTAAAACAAAATGCTTAAACATAAAGTGATATAGTCCTAATGGGTAACTCCCAACAGCAGAGAGACAGTGCATAAAGGCAGTATCGGGGAAGGAAGGGGGAAAGTAATAACACAGCTAGAGTGTAGGTATATATTCCTATAAATTATACATGAAACTGGAGCAACATTGCAGAAAGTCCAAGAAGCTATCCTAATGGTGTAAGGACTTTAATCCGAATAGTTGTGTAAATAATTTTTTAACCTTGTGTTAACCCCTGATGGTTTTAAGAAAATACAATGAAGGAGCATATTAACTTAAAAATCTATTTGTATGAATACACTTCTATTAACCATCATCAATTATTCGACGAGTGCTCATAAGATAAGTTACCAAAGTTCCTAAAGATTATCCTATTATTCTAGGAACGTTAATACAAGCAGTTGTATAAACAGTATATTTGTCAAGTATAAAGTTAGAAGCATGGACCCAGAATAATTTATTTTATTTTATTTTTTTCATATATAATTTTTTTTTTTTTTATTGGTTTTACCGAGTATTCCGGTGCTGATACATAATCATGATACTGATGGTGATACAGACGATAATGATAACAGTAATAATAGTGATAATCATAATATTGTGCTGGCGCAGCAGCTCATTAACCAATTACAGCATACATTGTTACATTAGTTTCATCTTTTTTTGTTGACAACATTTTCAGCTTTATAAAATAGTCCTTCTGACATATGTGTATCACGTCTTAATGTCGCTCGTGTTGCGTTCGTTTCAGAGTTGTCGTCTGCGTGGGGGCTAGGTGGGAGCGATTATGGTTTAGAGCTTTGGTTTACTGTGCCCCTTGAGTTGTTGAGACTGTGACTTTAGGTGTTTCTGTCATATCATGCAACCGGGGATAGGGGGGGAGGTTGGGGGGGGGGGATAACCTTTAACTTTAACTGTACCTATAACTTGACTGTACCTTTGGCCCACCCGGCCTAGAAGTTGAATGCATGCAGTGTGTGTGACTTGGGTCCTTTGTAGTGCCGTCTATTCGTCAGTCGCCATGAGTTGCACTCTCTATGTGATGCAATCTCTCCCGATTCCAGCTGTCTTAGTTTTGGTATCTAGGTTGGTGATTGTCTACCTGTACCTTCTCTTTTCGGGCGTCCAGCCATCCCCCCCAGTAGGTGTTGTGTTTCTCAGGTGTTCCCTGCATTTTGTGTGCCATCTGTTCGTATAAGCATATACTATCCACTCTGTGTGTTACTTCCTCCTGAGTTGGGGGCACGTTGTGTTTCCATTTTGATGCTATCGCGACTTTGGCCGCGGTTAGTATAATTATGGCAATTGTGCTTGAAGGGTTTCCTGTTGGGTTTGTCGTAGGTAGTATGTGAAGTAGGTAGTGTGCTGGGTTTAGTGGAATTGACAGGTTAGTAGTTTCCCGTATGATTTTTTGGATAGTGATCCAAAATGGTTTTATGGCTGGGCAGTCCCAGAAAATATGCAGTAGAGACCCTTGCTGGTGTTCGCATCTCCAGCACAGTGGGGAGGTGTTGGGGAATATCTTTGCCAATCTGAGGGGGACTAGATACCAACGCATTGCTATTTTACTATATGCTTCCCACAGAGATAGGCTTTTTGATGCTCGTTTAGTGGCGTGGAAGGCTTCATACCATTGTTGTATAGTGATTGGTTCCCCTATGTCTTCCTCCCACTTTTCCATATAGGAGTGTTTATGCATGGATTTTCCCCTTTCTAGTGCGTTATAGCATAAGGCTAGCGGTTTGATTGAGCGGGATGTCAGTATATATCGGGCTGAGGGTACTTCTAAGTGTGGTGTGGGTGCTGCCGGCTTAACGCGTGTTTGTAGTATATTCTTAACCCTTAGGTATTTAAAGATGTCTCTTGGGTTGAGGGAGAATTCGCTTTGCAGAGTGGGGAATGTTTTCAGTTCGTTTTGGGTGTATAAATTTCTTACTTTATGTATTCCTAGGTTTGACCATGTGAGGAGGGAGAGGTCGGGTGAGCTGGTCTGCAGTACAGTTAGCGGTGCTTCCTTAAGTAGTGTCTGTGCGTCTATTACCTCTGGACCCCAACGTTCCCAAGTGTGTAGTGTTGTTTGCGTGCACCATAGTCCCTCTTTACCTACTGACTTAGGCTCGTGGGACCAGAGAACATTTGGGATAGTGGCTGGGTGTATGCAGGCATTTTCAGGGAGGGTCCAGTGGAGTTTGAGTCAGCAGTTAGCGGTGCTTCCTTAAGTAGTGTCTGTGCGTCTATTACCTCTGGATTCCCAAGTGTGTAGTGTTGTTTGCGTGCACCATAGTCCCTCTTTACCTACTGACTTAGGCTCGTGGGACCAGAGAACATTTGGGATAGTGGCTGGGTGTATGCAGGCATTTTCGAGGGTCAGCCATAGTGGAGTTTGGTCAGCGCCCGTGGTTCGGATTATACGCAGGCCTTGTGCAAGGAGGGATGCTCGGTAGTAGTTGCGGATGTCTGGCACTCCTAGGCCTCCTCTCGTGTATGAAAGGCTTAGTTTGGCAGCAGCCAGTCTGGGTGGTTTACGTTTCCATACGTGGGCGTTGATTATAGTTTGGAACCTTTTTAGCAGTTTGGCTGACAAAGGTATGGGAAGTGTGCGAAAGAGATAGAGCACATGTGGCAGGATCATCATTTTGATGGTGTTAATGCGCCCCAACCATGATACCTCCAATCCCTCCCACTTGTTAATTTGGGTCATTAGTTTATGAATCATAGGTGTGTGATTTTCCGTAGTTAGTGAGTGCACATTTATTGTCAGTTTTATCCCCAAGTATTGAATCGATTTTGTCCGCCAGTCGAATTTATGTGTTTCCTCCAGTGCTTTAATTATGTTACTTGGTAAGCCTATGGGGAGGGCTTGGGTTTTGGCTGCATTATTTTTGTAGTATGATACCGACCCATACGAGTTCAATGTTCTAGTGAGAGCCGGGATAGATTGTATCGGTTTTGTCATAAACACTATTATGTCGTCCGCAAAAAGGGCCAGTTTTTGCTCCCCTGTTGGGGTGTTAAGCCCTCGGATTGAGGGGTTGTTTTTTATGTTATAGATCAGGGGTTCCAAGCACAGGATAAAAATGAGTGGGGAGAGTGGACAACCCTGGCGTGTGCCATTGCGGATATTAAAGGCTTTTGAGAGGAATCCGGTGTTATATATTTTTGCCGAAGGGCAGCTATATAACGCCAGAATACTAGTTATGAAGGGTTGGGGGAATCCCATGATTTCGAGTGTCTTTGTCATGTATTCCCAGTTCAGGCGGTCGAACGCTTTTTCAGCGTCGAGAGCCAGGAGAATTCCCTGTTGGTTTGATTTATGTGCCCATTCTATTAAATTGATAAAGTGTCTTGTGTTGTCTCCTACCTGCCTTCCGGGGACAAACCCTGCTTGCTCTTTCGAGATTAGTTTGGGTAGGAATGGTTTTATTCTGTTAGCTAATAGTTTAGCGTAAAGTTTGATATCAGCATTTAGTAGAGAGATGGGTCGGAGATTGGCACATATAGTGCGGGGTTTGTTGGGTTTGGGAAGGGTCACGATATGGGCTTCCAGCATTTCTGGCGGGACAACTCCTACTCTTTTAATATGGTTGAAAAGCTTGGTGAGGTGTGGGGTCAGAGTGTCTCCAAATATGTGGTAGTAGTGATTTGTTAACCCATCCGGGCCTGGCGCTTTGCGTTTTGGTAAGGACTTTATTGTAGAGCGAATTTCCTCATCCGTGAATGACTTTTCCAAAGAGGTTTTCTGTTCTTGGGTAAGGGTCGGGAGGGTAATGTCATTAAAGAAGGCTTGTATGTCTCTCTTTGTGGGTTGGTGAGTATTCCGGTCATTATCTAGTTGGTAGAGCATGGCGTAGTAGGAGGCTAATTCCTCCACCATGTCTTGTGGGTTGAAGAGTTTGTCGCCTGTTGCGGACGTAATGTATGGCAGTTTGGAGGCTTGATATCTCTTTTTAAGTCTCCTAGCTAGCAATTTCCCTGCTTTATTGCCCTCGACATAGTGGGATTGTTTGAGATAGCGCATGTGCCTTTCGGTGTTGTTCAGGTCTATTGCATGTAGTTGGAGCCGTATTTGTTCTAATTGTTTCTGAGTATGTTTTTTGGGTTGTTGCTTGTGGGAGGCTTCTAAAGTTGTGAGTTTCGATATCAGGTATTTTTCTGCAAGCATGTTCGTCGTTTGTTTCTAGCTCCCATTTGAATGAGTGCCCCTCTTATTACCACCTTGTGTGTTACCCACTGGGTTGTAATGTCTGTTGTGCAGTTTGCGTGATTCTCAAAGAAGTCGGTGATTTGTTTGTTTAAGGTTTTGGAGTTGTCTGGGTTGTCCACCAAAGCTTCGTTCATGCGCCATGTGCCCCTTCCACGAGCCGGGTACGGGACGCGAAGCATAAGCGGCGCGTGGTCCCATGTTATTGGACCTATAGAGACGTCAACAAGGTGTATTAGGGTGCTCTTGTCAATGAGGCATAGGTCTATCCTAGAATATGTCATGTGGACCGGGGAATAGTACGTATAGTCCCTGTCTGCGGGGTGGAGGCATCTCCATGAGTCATAGAGGTCATGTAGCGTGATTAATTTGGTCATGTGATGTCCTAGTGAGATAGACGTGTTTTGGGGGCCTTTGTTCCCCGTTCGTTTTACGTCCGCAAATGGGTCAGTCGTGCAGTTAAAGTCACCACATAAGATTACATGGCCGCTCTTATATCTGTCTAGTTTTCTCATTGCTGAGGCGAGAAATGATTTTTGGCCCTCATTGGGTGCATATAGTGAGGCTATAGTAATTTCTATACCGTTTAAGGCTCCTACCAATATAAGTAGCCTACCGTCCCTATTGGTGTGCTGTTTGCTCATCGTGAATGCCCAATCATCATGGAAGAATATAGAGACCCCTCTGGATTTAGTTGGGGAGAAGGCGTGAAAGGCCTGTGCATACTGTTTCACTGAGAATTTCGGTGGGTTGCGTTTACAAAAATGGGTTTCCTGCAGACAGGCAATTGCTGCCTTGGATGAGCGCAGTTCCTGCGCAGCTAACCTCCGTCCGCTATTAAGGCCTTTAACGTTAAGAGAGAGTAGTTGTACTGTGTTAGCTATCAGGTTTGTGGTTCGGGGAATTGGGTGTAGTTAGTGCTAGGCATTCAACTGGGGGGGAACCACTGCACCTTGTTTTAGTGCTGCGTGTATCGGTTTGCGCCTCTAAGGATTGGCTCAGTGTACTCATGGTGCGGGAGTGTTTGCCTGGTTTCAGGTGGCTTAGCCGGGTATTGGACAGTGGTAGGTACATGAACATATGCATAAACATTAATAAAGACAAAAAAACATAAACAAAGTATATACATGATGCCCCTTGGGGTGCGGGCATTGTACTTGGTTGGTCTGCGGGCCGCTCCTGGACCGGGCCGCGAATCAACCTGGGAGGCGTGAACTGAGGTGTGCTGCCGTGTCAACGGCCCTTTAAACAAATGTGAGAAGTAAGGCGTCTCGTTGTGTAGAAGGTTGTTAATCTACTGTTTTTTTGTTTTTGTTTTGTTTTTTGTTTTTTGTTTTGTGTCGCCCTGCCAGAGCCTATGTGTGAACTCCTATGGAGTTGGTATCTGAAATGGGCAATGTTAGTATGTCAATCGTGTCAATACATACATACATACATATTGGTTTCTCTTCAGTTGAGGGATGTCACACATAGTCCTGGTCTTTCTTGTGCTTCTTACGCTTAGTCCCGTTACACATTTTGTTGTGGTTGCTGTGGCTTAGACGAGCCCGCCATGTGCCATTCCGTCGGTAATCGTTGGTGCACATAGGGTTTCTGTGAAGGAGGATCTTTGGTCCCAAATAGTCCCCATTTTCGTAGGAGTTGTAGGCCCTCATCAGGAGTGTCGATATTATGATGCGTGTTGTCCTTCCATAGTAGGAGTTTAGTTGGGTAGCCCCAGCGGTATTGTATGTTATGATTGCGTAGAGTCTTCGTGACTGTGATGAATTCCCGTCTTCTTTCCATGGTGAGCGCCGATAGATCTGCGTATACCTGGATGCCTTGGTATGGTGAGGGGAGCTGCTGTAGTTTGCGCGCCGCGGCCATCAGTGTTTCTTTTGACTTGAAATAGTGGAATCTGACCACCGTGTCTTTTGGTGTGTCATTTGCGAATCGCGGTGGCCGAGGAATGCGATGGGCCCTGTCCATAAGCCACCTGTCCTTCTCTATGGCCGGTGCCAGAGTGGTGCAGAGGCCTGTTATATAGTCAGGGAGTGCGTCATGGGGTACACTGTCGGGGATGCCTCTGAATCTTACGTTATTGCGCCTGGAGCGGTCTTCCAGATCTGCCGTTTTTCTTTTCAGTATTAGGTGTTCTTCCCTGAGCGCCTGCAGTTGTTCTGCAAGATCATTTTGTGTGGCGCACATTTCTTCTGTCCGTACCTCCAGGCGGTCTGTGCGGTCCCCAATGTCGGCCAGTTCCCGCTTAAATTCTGCAGTCATTTGTTTCATGTCCGCATTTAAGGTGGTTCTCAGTTCTTGCAGCATAATAAACAGCCTTTTTTCGCTGGCTGGTGCCTTTGTATATGAGGAGGGCGTTGTATCAGTATCTGAGAGCTGATCTGGTGTCGGATAACAGCCCATGCTGTCGTCGCCATCTTGCAGGGGCCTGCTTTTGTCTTTTCTGGCGGGTTTTATTTGGTCCGTCATTTTTAATTGTTTGGACGGTGCCGTGTTGCTGTATCCAGTGCCGGGTGAGTTTTTACCGGGTATTGACCTCCGGATTCGCCTAAAAGTTGCGTTTGGGTCCGTTGTAGCCGGGAGCTCCTACTCCATGCGACCGCACGCGCCGGCTGTCAGACACGCCCCCCGACCCAGAATAATTTTAATGTCCTTAGTTCAATCCCTCAGAAGGTGAGAGGGAAATCAGGGGACTATATGGAATCCACTCATGCGCTAACACATTATTAAATTACCTATGGTGTAATATGGTAGTATGATATATATGGGGAGCTTACTTTGGTTACTGGGTGAAAAAATGGGTGCAAAAATTAAAGTTAAAATATGGTATATATTTACATACTAATTTACCATCTAGATGATTAAGATCAGGATCTTGTAAATAAATACTATAAAAAAGGCAGGTTAGCTCAATGGCCAAGTTAAATAAAAGGTGAAAATGAGAAGCCCTCATTTAATCCTAGGGGTTGGAGGGTTTTTAAGTTGTGTATCCATCTACATAATAGTACTAATAGTTCAACCTATACCTCCATGGAAGCTTTAGGACATAGCGCTTCGTCATGGGTGACCCTTTAAAGGATTCTCCACTTAGCGACTTGGGAATTATGCTGCAGTGACTCTATAGGTAGCAGCTGAGGTGATAATTCCCTGATATGGGTACACCTTCCTGATTGTGGAGTCCAGGGGTATCTTGGCTTTCCCATCCATGTTAGCTATCCTGGACTATTGGCAGTCAGGTTCTGGTATCGTAAGGATAAGAATTTTCTTTAGCCTTTGTGGATACCATTTACCCCTAAAAGGGTCTGCTTGGGACCCCTTTCTTATATTCCCTTTATCTCTGTATATTTCTGGCTTTTCCTTCCTTTTCTTTCTCTGTCTGATGGCATTCTGGCTGTGGAATGCATGGTGGAATGCATGCCAACTTTGACACACTTCTGGTCTTTCCCATTCCCGGTTACGGCAGTTTTGGCCTTTTGCGGCTTTTGCTCTTGGCTATGGTATGCAAGTAGAATGCACAACAGAGTGGGCCTACAACATGGTTGCTTCTAGCCACATTGAATCTCCATTTATGTATTCAAAGGTTGGTTTTGGCTCATGAATGTCTTTGGTCTTTATAGTAAACTTGAATGTATTCTGGTTTACTGTCTTCCTGCAGTGGTTTGTCTCTTCTGTCCTTTGGCTGCAAGTAAGTACATTATTTTACTTTTAATTAATTTCCGTTCTTGCTAATAATATTTTATTCTTGTATTTTCCTCGAGGGACTCTTTCCTTAATTTTGAGTTTCTAAAGTTAAAGTTCTGGAATAAAACGGTAATAAATAGCATATAGCCTATGGATAAATATGATTAATTATTAAATTCTTTTTTCTGATTGGTGTTATTTTTTTGTGTTTTTTCCCTTTCTGGATATGGAAGCTAGAAATTATCCTTTCATTTTCTAGCTGCCCATTTTAAGATGGAGTCCCACGGCCATTCCTTAAAAAATATGTTGCAATCTGCGGTTCTAAATAAGTCACATGCAGATTATTTTTATTGGTTATATATTACAAAAAAAGTGATCCTAATACAAAAAGAAGGGTAAGACCCCTTTGTGTGAAGCCTGTGATGACAATGTGTTGCCTGAGAAGTGTCACAGCTCCCCGTTCTTTTGCCGGCGTGGCCGCACATAAACTAAGCAGCCATGCCGACACTGCTAATGTATTCTTATCTTGGTCGCGGCAAACCGCTGCCCGACCTCCTTCCGTTCCCCGGCGAGTACGACATTCCTAGAGACGCCAACTGCTGCGGCTCCGGTTTTAATAGGAAACTCACCTTCGCCCAAATCAAAGATGGTGCCAACGTGTGTGTGATGTCACGTCATAGACACGCGAGCACTCCCGTTTTGGGGTCAGAGGCCAGAGACAACCAATTACAGCCTCAAGAGGGTTATTTAAACCCAAATTAGCTTTTGGTCAGTGCCCTGTCGTTGTTTCCACTAGCTGGTTACCCGAGAGTGTGTTCCTGATCGTGGTTTTTGTGGTATTTGACTTTGGCTTTGTTTTGACTTCCCTGATTTCTGGTATTCTTGACTTCTGGCTTTCCTTATCGCTGTGTCACGTTCTGTGTCCCTGAACTCTGCAAGTATTTTGACTATTCTCCGGAACGTTAAGTCCGGCCATTCTAAGGTCCGGTAAACATTATCCTTAGTCCTAGGTGTGATACTATTCTGCGTGCTGGACCAATTATAATCCTGACAGGAAGAGACTTTGTATGTCCTGTCTGAAAGCAGCTGGTCCTGCAAAGCCTGATCCAGATGTACTCTTCTACAGGTCTCAAGCGGTTTTGGAGGGTTTAACAGGCATAAAAAGCAAGGAAATTTTGCAGATCTTTTACCCCTGAATGGAATCCAGAGAATAGCTCTGATAAAGCCTCTGGTTTTTGAAGAGGATGAATTTCCCACTCAAGATGAAGATCCTCTTTGCTCCTCTACTCTGCTTGATAACAAAAAATAAAAGCCTTGATTAAAGCAGTTCGTGACACCCTGGATCTCAGGGATAAAATGTAGAAAGTAAGCACTTTGCAAATTTACAGAATCACAATTCCATTTTCCCTCTTCATGAAGCCACTGAAGATTTAATTAAGGAGGAATATCTATAAAAAGTTCTCAGTTCAGAGTTGGCTGTCCAAGTTTTACCTTTTTAAGTTTGGTGACCGTGCCCCTTGGGATTTGGCTTACAAAGTGGATGCATCCATTGTGTGTCTGTCGAAAAAGACCACTCAGTGGATAATGCTGGGTCGTTACAAGATCCCATGGATAAACGCATGGACTCCAATCTGTCAAAAGCCTATATTGCCTCTGGGGTCCGTCCAGCTGTGGCCATGACATCAATATCCATGCCTTAAAACAGTGGTTGGATGACCTCCAGGAAGATATCTTGAGTGGGGTCAGCATATCCACACTTTTGGATTTCTTGAATAAATTCAGGTTGGCAATAGATATTTCATCTGATGCTTTATTGATCTGGTTCGCTTACTCTCAAGAAGCATGGTTTTCTCTGTAGCATCAAGAAGTGCTGTCTGGCTAAGCAATTGGGTGGCAGATTATTCATCGAAGATTAGCCCATGTGCTTTTCCATTTCAAAGGGATATGCTCTTTGGGAAACCTCTAGATCAGGGGTTTCCAATTCAGTCCTCAAGTACCCTCTAACAGTCCAGGATTTAGGGAGTATCCTGTTGTGTCTAAAGTTTTTAATTTTTTCCAATCTAAAAACATCTTAGTCACAGCTGGGTAATCCCTAAATCCTAGACTGTTTGGGGGTACCTGTCGATTGGGGTTGGAACCACTGATTGTATAAAGAGAGCAGTAGAAGGATGTAAAGCCTTTGTTCCTCAAGATAGACATCCCAAGTGGTCTTTTCCTCAGGATAGACGGTCCTCTTAAGACAAATATTACAGGTGTTAAAGACCTTGTAGAAAATTCTCCAGAGCACAGATATAGAAGGGAGGTATCTCCTCTAAAAGAGGTAATAATGGCAGAGAAGGATCATCCAGACAATCTAAACAATTCTGATGGTGCTACAGTGTAGTCCTTGGGGGTAGGAGCAAGGCTTCTAAATTTCCCCAAGGTCTGGGCTCAGTTCATCACAGACAAGTGGGTTTTGAAAATTCTTCAAAATGGATATGTTCTGGAATTTGCAACTATTCCTCATCTGCTATACCTTCCAACCCGGATTCCTCAAGACCCAGAGAAGGCAAGAGTTCTCCACCTATTTACTACCTCGCTCCTAGCAGAAAGAGTAATCTGCCTGGTTCCTACAGGAGAAAGAGGACAATGGTATTATTCAAGACTGTTTATGACTTCATAAACATCAGGAGCATGGAGGCCTATCTTAGATCTTTACAAGCGCGTATTTGTTCAAGATTCAAGATGGAGTCAATCAGTTATATGATAAAAGCCATCTCTCCAGGGTACTTCATGGTTTCCGTAGATCTCTGCAATGCTTACTTTCATGACTCTATTGTCCTCATGACTCGATTGTTTCTCAGGTTTTCAGTGCAACATCAGCGTTTCCAGTTCTGGGTTCTTCCCTTTGGCCTCAGCACTGCTCCCAGAATCTTTGAAAATCCTGATATCCCTTAATGCATACATTCAGCTGGAAGGCATTTCCATCTACCATTATCTGGACGATATTCTATTTCGGTGCATCATCAACTTCAAGAAGAGTCATCTTTCCTCATTTTTGGTGATGATCTAGCTAGGTGTGAAGTCTGATATGTACATATCTATAGTGTCCCTATCTCTGGGGTCAAAGAATCCAACAGAAAATGCTCTGTTTTATCTATCTCAAGTCAGTCCCAGTCAGAGAGTTCATGAGCATTCTGGGGAGTCTATATGGCTTACAAGATTGGTGCAGTGGCAAATGAGGATACCTAAAATGGAGTACCTGTCACATTTCACAAATGAAGATCTGAACCAAAAGATTATTATATCTTCCAAGATCAAGAAAGATCTATCTTGGTGGCTGGAAGATTTGAATCTCTTTTTGGGATTTCAACTGGGTATCATTCAATGGTTGACAATACCAAAGGATTCCTGTCAGTCCGGTTGGTGAGCACACCTGAGTTCTCATCACATCCAGGGCTGATGGAATCACAGACCACTTCATCATTCCTCCAATGTTCTCCCCTCTCTGAAAAATTAGTGGGTCAAAGTGAGAGTAGACAACACTTCAGTTGTTGCTTACCGCAACTATCAGGCGTAACAAGAAGCAAGCATCTGATTAATGTTCTTTCCCCTTCTCATAGGCAGAGAAGAACTTGGAAGGTTTGAAGGCAGTGTATCTTTTGGACAAAGTAAATGACCTGGCAGACTTTGTGAGCAGAGTGACTTTGGATCCAACAGAGTGGTCTCTCTCCTCTCAGGCATTCCAGCACATTGTCTGGCATTGGGGCCTTCCTCAAGTAGACCCCAATGCCAGACAATGTGGCAACATGCCAGAACAAGGTGGCAAGATTCTTCTTGTGCTTCTTTGTCCCTTTGGTAGAAGCCAGTGTCTTGCGAGTGGAGGTTAAATCTGGGGTGTGTGTCAGGTCTCCTGGCTCCGCACCGCTCGCGGCGACCTTGCTTACCTCATCACAGCAAGCGTCGTTGTCTGCTCCCTGTCACCAGACAGGCAGTGTGTCTGATGCTGCACGCTCCAGAGCAGCTTCCTTATATGTGTGCTGCACCCGGTCATGTGACCCGGCACACAGTGATGACCTCAGAGACCACAAGGGAGGGAAGAAACTTCTCCCATGTGTTGTGAATAACACTAATTGGAGATTAGCCAATCAGACACATCCTGTGTGTATATAAGCTAACCTCTCCTGTGCCTCAGTGCCCTGTTGTGGTCTTTGGTTTACCATTGAGCATTGCACTTGTTATTTGGATTTTCTGGTTACTGATATTTGGCTTTGTCTCTCGTTATTCCATCTCTCTGTTTCCCTTGACCTCGGCTCATGTTTTGACTATCCCTTTTTGCATGACCCAACCATTCTAAGGATCGGTAGTGCAATTCTCTGTACTCTGTCCTGTCTGCGTGTTAGGGTTCCCTAGTGAACGTTACATTTCTTCCCGTAACCTTTTTCATTTTCTCTCAGTTGAAGAGGATTCAGCAAGAACAAGTTGTCATCCTAGCAGGTATTCCACATAGGCCCAGATGCCTATGGTTTCCCCTATGGCAGAAACTATCTCGGGAACCTCCATTAGTTCTCTCAAGCTATAACCTATTATTACATCAATGTTTCAGTGTTTCATCCTGCACCGCAGTTCTTGAGATTGATGGCATGGAGATTAAGATGCAGCGTCTCTTAGACAAAGGTTTTTCTGTCTCAGTCACTACTTTGCTTAGAGCAAGAAAGAAATCTACCTGTTCAGCCTACTATTGTATATGGGGTATTTTCTGACTGATGTGTCCTTCATGATGTTGCTCCTCAATCCCGAGCATTAGCAACCTTCTTCAGTTTGCCCAGGATGCATTTGACAAGGGACTAAGTCTTAGTTCTCTAGGAGTCCAGATATTTGCTCTCTCCATTCTGTTGTGTAGAAAACTTGTCTTTGATCCCAACATTACCAGGTTTAGCAGGATTGAAACTTGCTCTCCTCCCTGGAACTTACCCATAGTGCTTCAGGCCTTATCTGGCTCTCTCAAAAACCCTTGGCAGACATTCCATTGACTGCTTTAACTTTGAAATCTGTTATTTTGGTGGTCCTTACTTCAGGTAGAAGTATTTGCCAACTTTAAGCTCTTTCTTGTGAATCTCCATTTTTGAACTTGCAAGAAGACAGGGCCATATTACTAACTGTACCAGCGTTCCATCCTAAAGTGTAATCTTTATTCCATGTCAATTAAGACATTATTCTACCGACATTTTTTCCCCATAGTTCATCGGAAGAAAATGAAAAGTGGCATTGTCTTGATCTGGTTCACTGTTTATCAACCTTCTTGGACCAAGCCTCTTAAATAAAATAAAAAAACATCCTGTCTTTTTTCGTGATTCTATCCAGACACAAGTCAGGTAAGGTTGCTTCTACATCTTCAATTGGTCGATGAATTGTCACAGCCATTTCCCAGGCTTATCAGTCTTGTGGAGTTCCAGTCCCATGGGGTCTCCGTGCTAACTCCACAGGATATTTGGCTTCTTCATGGACATCTGCAGCCAATGTCTTTTCTGACTGCATCTGTCTGCAGCAACTTAAATATCCCTTAACACCTTTATACATCATTACAGGTTGGATGTAGCCAGATCTGCTCAGTAGTGCTGCCATGAAAACAGAAAATGTATTCTATACTCGCCCCTAACTTTGTTTTCATGTTTGTGGTTTTGGACTAAGACTGAGGATGTAGGGGATGGAGTATTTATTATTGTTTAATTAGGAGGTGTTCCTGTCCAATTTAGGTGTGGGAGGAGCTATACCTGTGTAGTGCCGCCATGGCCTGTATCCGGGAATAGTTGATATCGGTAAGTATGGAATAAAATTTCTGTTTTATAACGTAGCTATAAAAATAGTCAAATTATTATAGTAAATTGAGGTAATTGTAACCAGTATTGCAAAATTCAGACTAAAATAGCCAGGTGGTGATTATAGCTTGTAGAATTGTTCATTTCATTACAATTCTCAATGCAATTCAGATAATTTTTTCAAGTAACCAAATAAACACAGATTCTGCCTCATGATTTAGAAGTTAGTGAACAGTGTCTAGTTACAGTGCTTTGTGGTTTTAATTTTTTTGCTAAGGAAACACAATGAAGAATTTGTGCTATTATGGAAACAGCATGCTACTAAGTATAGCTATATAGTGAGCTATATTACAGGAATATGTGGCATTTTCTGATCGTTTACAAGCACAGCCTCCTACATTAAAATATATATATATATATATATATATATATATATATATATATATATATATATATATATATATATATATATATATATATATATATATATATATACAGCTCTTTATACTTTAAGTGTTAATAAAGTTTGTAAAAAAAAAAAAAATAAGAATTCCCTGTCTGCCCATACCTATCATGGCTGCCTCTTCCCACTAACAGTAAGCGATTGGGTCTCTGAAAGCCCACTGCGAATAGCACTCTCCGGGGTCCTCTCAGCCTAGTCGCTCGCATTACGCTGCCCCAATATATGCCCGTTTCTTTCCCCTGACAGCATGTATTCACTCTACACGTACCCTTTAATTTATTTACAATACAATACGTTTGTAGAACTCGTACACCAGCACAGCGCTGATCCCTGGGGCGTGGCTTCTTATCGGGGTTGCAGTCTGTATCAGGCATCGCTATAGCCACCTATCAGAGGAGGTGCTGTGACTGTAGTTGGAGGAGGCCTTTTCACACCCCGGTCTCAGCCAGCCCGGCTGTCTATAGGTCCTTAGTCTCCCTTGTACTGCGCTGGATGGGAGAGCCGGCCGGTGGCCTCATGTTTGGCTTTTACCTCTGACCCTGTGCAGTTCCCTGGAGGCTGGATACGGAGGGATGTCTCAGACTAACGCCGTGGACAAGATGGATAAGACCATCAAGGTAGGGGATGGCCGGGACCTGGGTTTATAGCTGTCCGGCCATGGTGCGGCTGTGTGACACCCAGGGAGACTGCTGGTTACCGGCCATTCTTTGACACGTTGTATTGTGTCAACAAAAGACATGTCTGCTGTGTGTGTGAGACAACGCATTACATTATAGCTGGGCTGGCCGACAGAAAGACAGCTAGACACTCAGCTATTGTAGTATTGCAGATCCCACAGGTATAGCTGGCAAAGCATCACGGTAGCTGTAGTTCTACAGTAAGTGGAGATCTACCATTTGGTCATTAAGACAGGTCACTGTCCAACAAATAGAAGTGTCCTAACTGCACAGTGTAAAGACACATTACTGTGAGTATTATTGCTGTGGAGCTCTGTCTTAGGCAGACTAGATGGGCCAAATGGTTCTTATCTGCCATCACATTCTATGTTTTTATGTTATACACTCAGACACATCGACAATATGGAGCTACTAGAAAAAAAGGGACAAAGGGATTTGGATCCAAAGTAGGGACTGTCCCTCTGAAATAGGGATAGTTGGGAGATATGTTCTGGCAGTTAAATCCCATGTCTGCCAGTGATGGGCACCCTTTAGCAGCTGTTGTGGGATGCTTTCCATTTAACTTCTATAGGGATAACCGAGTAGTCAACCTCCGGCACTCCAGATGTTGTGGACTACATCTCTCATGATGTTCTTACAGACCTAATGCTTGAGAAGCATCATGGGAAGTGCGGACCAAAACATCTGGAATGCCGAAAAGTTGTCTACCCCTATCTGAGGCGCTAAAGATGAGCCACTAATGCTTATCAGGCATTGTTCATGGGATAGACGAGTCACTTTAAAGGTTGCTGTCAGGTTGAGACACTTCAGGGAAGCTAAATGTTACGGCTGTTAGTGGGAGGTTGCTCAAGAGGAGCTGATTGTGCAGCAATGTGAACTGTGTTGGTTTGGTGCAGCAAGGGATGCAGGGAATGTCGATGGTCATTGTTAGTTGTGTTGTAGACTGCCTGGTGAATCTTATTGTATGCGCCTGTAAAGGCTGCTCATTAATGCTTGCTGGAGTTTATTCACGATCTGGGAAAATAATTGTTAAAGGACCACTATAGTGCCAGGAAAACATACTTGTTTTCCTGGCACTATAGTGCCCTGAGGGTGCCCCCACACTCAGGGTCCCCCTCCCGCTGGGCTGGATGGCGAGGAACGGGGATAAACTTACCTTTTTTCCAGCGCCGGGTGGGGAGCTCTCCTCCTCCGCCTCCGATCCTCCTCTTCGGCTGAATGCGCATGCGTGGCAGGAGCTGCGCGCGCATTCAGCCAGTCTCATAGGAAAGCATTTACAATGCTTTCCTATGGACGCTGGCATCTTCTCACTGTGATTTTCACAATGAGAAGCACGCAAACGCCTCTAGCGGCTGTCCATGAGACAGCCACTAGAGGCTTTAGAGGCTGGATTAACCCATTAATAAACATAGCAGTTTCTCTGAAACTATGTTTATTTAAAAAAAAGGGTTAATCCTAGAGGGACCTGGCACCCAGACCACTTCATTAAGCTGAAGTAGTCTGGGTGCCTAGAGTGGTCCTTTAAGCCACATTTAAAATATTTATCAAGTTCGTGTTTTTCCTATGTACCTACTTTGTTGTTGTAAAATTTTGCACAATCCCCAATTTAGTGAATAAACCTTTCTTAGGTGTCACTGTAGGAGTCGTGCGTTAGTAATCACTGGTTACCAATTACTGGTGAGGCAAGCTTTATTAGTGTCATCAGACAAAGCTCGTGAAGTGTTTGAAATGGTATACCGTAGTATTATGAGACTTTGAAATACATAGATTGCCACATGATTATTTTAGATCTAAGCTTTTGTTACTCTTCTCCACTGAGCACATTGAATACTGCTAAGATTCAAGATACCTGCTCCCTTATTTTTCCTTTCCTTTTCTTACAAATAAATTAATTGTAGCTTTATGTTATCTGTGATGTTTCTATTTGTGCATTTCACCTCACAGACAATTTCTTATAAATGACACTACACTTTCACTATTTACTTTCTTTTATCCTGACCAAACCCAAATGATGTGGCTTCTCCTTGACTTACAAGTTTAAACCCTTATTGTGTATTAGTTGATAACCTCTCTAGGAACCTGGGGCTCTAATTTAAATATGAGTTTTTGAGGATTGAGCATATTGCCTTTTCTGGTGAATTGTATGGAAAATCCTTGAGCATTTAAATATTGTAACATGTTTGTTTTCCTGTGTGTGTTTATTAGAACCTGCTATGACCTGTGTTTACACACGGTAGGGTTTCAGTTCTCACCTTTTTTGAGGATATGTCTTTTGCCAAGGGTATATACCTATTGTGCAAAATGTACATAGGATAACAATGAACAATAATTTACTTAACATTGAGGTGGTTTTTCTTATTTTATTGTAGTACTTAAAAATACTATGTTAATTGTTATGTGTGTTTGTACTACAGCATTAGGTTATTTTGTCTGCAAATTGATTCACTATATGGTGTTTTTTGTTCAGCTAATGATCTATAAACTGTCTTTAAAGGGTTTCTACAACTCTTTGTCACATAAAGTATTTCTAACCTCATACTGCTCTGTTGGGCACTTAAGCAATTATCCACTTTTTTGGTCGCCTTTCCATGCCTTTTTATATAATGTCACGACACACGCTTTAGGTTCAATCCATGCAAGCCTGTGATTGGACTGTTTTTGTCAGCTCAGAGTGCATGTACGCAGTCTAAGCCAGAGAGGGGAGGTAGGGAAGGAGAATAAAAAAAAAAAAAAACATTCTACAAAAAAAACCTTTTTGTAGTGGCGGGAGAGAGCTCACCGCAGATGCGAGGGAGAGGAGAATGCTCTTCATCTTGCAGGTACTCTGCTTACAAGGGAGAATATTATCATATCTGCTGCCAACTTGTTTTGCTCACTGTCAACAAATGTAAAATATGCATAGAATTGACAGAGTTCCAGGCTGCCTAAGCCATGTGCGTGCCCTGTTGTAACCGGCCCCTGGTACAAAAGTGCACATTACTCAGTTTGAAACACTGTGTATTCATACTCCTCCACCATTACCACTTCAAATCACTGAAGTGGTCATGGTGGTTGGAGTAACCCTTTAACAACCTCCCATTCTCTGACTTTATTTTTGTATTCCTCTTGTTAAAATCACCACGGTGATTCATATTTTCAGTGTATTTGCCTATATGTACACATATCCCTAAATGGCCCAGATATATCTAATTTTGACATTAAAGGGACACTCCAAGCACCTAAACAGCATACATTGCCTACATGACATCTGCTTATAAGACTGAGCATGAGATTCTAGCTATATACTTGAAAACTAGAGAAATCTTGATGTATCCTTCCTGGTAAAATATTTTATAAATAAAATATATTGTACTAGCAAATTTATAGATTAGGAAAAAAACTCTTTAAATTAGGTTTTTCTCCCAGCTGTGAGTCAATGCCTCAGCGTGCCAATGGAGAGCAGAAAACACCTCCCACATAACGCTGCGGTTGCTATGGAAACTCCCTAGCGGACACTTTTAGCACTGGCCAGGGAGTATAGGAACTCTGTTTCGATGCAAGCACACTGGCACTGCGGCTAGCATGTCGATGCCACTGACAAGATTAATCCTGCTTGGGGGAAGCGTCCCAAGCAGGGCAAAGAACAGAGGTGGAGTACAGGACGGGCCTGAGGTGGGTGTTGCACAAAGAGTAACACCCTCAAAGCATTACAGCACTGGAACAGAGGAAAAGTGAGTAAAACTTTATATTTTACATTAAATCCATCATGCATCTTTGTGATATATGGTTTATTCAAAGTTCAAGTCCTCTCAGAATGGGTTAAAATTCACCTTATTTTCAGCTCTCCACGGGTCTGCCGGCGCTGGCCCCACAACATTGGTGACATCCTCAAAATTGCCGATTTTAAGCCAATCCAATGCTTTCCCATGGGGAGACCATTGAATTGGCTAAAATCAACAAGGGGCGGGGTCAAACACTGTTTTGGCGAATCAACACCTCCTCATAGAGATGCGTTGAATCAGTGCATCTCTATGAGGAAAATTCAGCGTCTCCATGCAGAGCATGGAGCGCTGAACGGCAGGGCTGCTTAATGTGCAGCCCTGAATCAGGAAGCCACTCCAGTGGCCATCTGAGGAGTGGCCACTTGGAGGTGTCCTTAGGGGCAATGTAAACACTGCCTTTTCTCTGAAAAGGCAATGTTTACATAAAAATGGCTGAAGGGAGCTATTATATTCACCAGAACAACTACATTAAGCTGTAGCTGTTCTTGTGACTATAGTGTCCCTTTAAGTCTAGTTTTGCTTTAAAGATACACATCTTATTGAAGTTGTCATAGTGCCTTAAATATTTCCCCCCTTGTCTTGTTCTTCAGCTAAAAGTATTTTAATAGATTGAAGTCTTGAAAGCGTGGCTTCAAGCCCACTGAATAAAAGAGCCAAGACTGTTACTTCCTAGCCATATTTTGACGTCACACGCATGCGCAGTGTCAAGGCTTGTCATAGAGAATCATTGCATTCTATGATTTTCTATGACAAGTGTTTGGTGGATCGCGGCGAGTGCAGCACCTGCGCCTATGTTTCCCAATGCTCCTCTGTAAGGTGCAGTACGTATTTCTAAGATGAAATTGCACTAGAAGGAGCATGCAGTAGTGCTAAGGGAGACTCGGCACCTGAGACAAACTGATTAAAATACTTTTTTAATATTTTACACTGCAAATAGAATGAGGGCCTAAATGAGGACAGAAAGACTATATAGCCTTAGGTATACAGGATTGTATACCTAACACTATTGTGTTCCGTTAAAATATTTCCTTACAAATCTCTGAGGTGCTCTGTCTCTTCTTGTCATTGCTCTTCTGGAAAAATCTGGCCATTTTCTACTCAGATGAATCTCCTGAGCATCAGTTTTTTTTTTTTTTTTCTGTAATTATGGATATAACCTGGATAATAATGGAAAACAAAAAGCCGTGGAAAATCAGGAGTGGCATAACTTAATATTTATATATTTGAAAATTAAAATGGTCTTGTCAACTAAAACTAAACACCTTAAACTTTATTTAATCTGAATCAGGTTGTTTTTTTTTTTTGTTTTTTTTGAGTTCTCTACTTTTCATGAAATATACAAGGATAATAATAAAAAAAAAAAAAACCTCAGGAAAAGCATCAAACTCAACATCAGGTATTCCATCATTTAAGCCACAACTTTTGCAAAGGTTGAGTTTATAACCTGGGAAACCGCTATAATGATATAGGAGCAGGGATGTATTTACCACAAGGCAAACACGGCATTTGCCTAGGACGGCACTCGGGGGTTTAGCATGGCCAGCAATATCAATTAGATCTAAGGCTCTTCTCACACCAAAATAAATCTTCAAAAGTGACTTCTTTCAGATGTCTAGAGTGGAGTGGTGATGCAATCATTTAGGTGAGATTAGAATTTAAAAAACTCATTCACGATCAGGTATGTTACTGTTCTCAAACAATGTCTGCCCTTTTCAGCTGTAGATGAGTCAGGATTTTTAACTGAGATTAGAGTAGTATCTTTGAGAGCTGGAGAATGAAGAACTCTTTTTTATGCTCAACGGAGCAGAGTCTGATGATCAGTAATTTTTCTTTCTCTAGATTTGCTTTTTGATGTTTAGAAGATATTTCCTTTAGGACACCCGTAATATAAACTTTAAACATTGTTTATTCTGTCACCTTTGGTATTCGTATTATTGCTGATATGATCTATATAGGGATATGGCTCCTACCATAAAATATATAAAAGATCATATTGATTTGCCATGGGGGTTGGCAACCCGTTATGAGCTTTTATTTCTATCGAAAATCCTTTTGTTTACCTGTGAAGTTGATAACATTTGAGCGCTCATCCATACACTCAAATACCAACTGAAGAGGCGTTCAATTCCTTTTTGTATTGAGTTAATTTACCTATAGTCTCACAAGACTAGCTTGAGTTCTTGGAACAGCCCTTAACCAAGGATGAATTGGCCTGAAACGTTCTGAAATCCCCCAGACCATTAAATAAATGCCAAAACACAAGGCACTGGGCCCCGACTGGTTTTCCAATGTAATAATAGTTGGAACACCAGTCTGGGCTCAGTGCCTTGTTTTTTGGTATATCTTTAATGGTTTTGGGGATTTCAGACTATTAGGCTGTCAAGTTAGAACCGTATTTTGCTTGCAAATACCTACTTTTGGATTGAGCAAATTTGGGGTTTCAATTTAGATGCCAGCATGTGTCCTACATCTTTTTTAAATTATGCATCTTATAGCTCAGATTTGTCCAAATAATTTAGAACATTTATCACTCCAGTTATAAATTGATATTTTATTTTAAAAAATTGGTGACCTGCCCACTTTAAAGGGACACCGCTACTAAATATAGAGCAATCCCCACGGAAACAATCAGAATGTCCCTCAATATTAGCACTGTGCCCCAATAAATACAATTTCCTTCACTGTAGGTGGGGGGGGGGGGGAATAATAGAGAATGATGAATTGTTTGCTACAGATCATGGGAAATGGTTCTGGTAATGAACTTTTACTAAACTAGGTGACTTGTAATCAGCATGCTTCAAAAGCTTTCTGAGGGAGAGATGAGCATATGACACAAACACAGGAGTTTATATTTTAGCTGGCAACCTAGTGCTAGAAGCATAGTGCCTAGTGCCAGCACCTAGAGCTATTCATATTTACTCATGAAAACCCTGAAGCTATAACAGAAGCCTGATATAAAAAAAGATTTCTTGATGGGTGTGTGTGTGTATAATGAAAGCTGGTGCAATGTCTTAGAATAGTTAACATAATATATTCTTACTTACAGCTATGTTACATCATGAATGTGGAGGAAAGGTAACCCTTTTAGTAATGGAGGGAAATAGGGAATATCATTTTTTAATATTTGAAGTGGGGTCCGTGTGACCCAGTTTCACTTGACGAGCCACACCAGTAATAACATCATCTCCATGCTGATCCATTCCTCTGTTCCATTCCAGGTATTCCCCCTTGATAAAGATACAGAAGGGAAACATTTACGGAACGACGGACTGCAGGTACCCCAGACTATAATGTATACACTCCAGCCATTCTCGACTTTTATTTCTTTTCCCCCAAACTGTCTGTCACCTGGCATTGCCAAGAGGTTGGGCCTTATCCTGGACGGGGACTTGAAATTGTATTCTTCTGCGTACTCTTTTCATTACAAATCCTATCTACGGATTTTCTCCGACCATGTCAACCTTTTTATCATTGGGTCTTTGGAGTCTATCTGGGACTACACATACTTTTTTTTCCCCTCGCTTTATTCCAAAGCACTTAACTCCTTTATTCTCCTCTTCCACAAACTCACCTAATCAAATTGCCATCAGGGTTTTCTGCTAAACAGAGAATTGAGAAGTTAATTGCAAACTATATCCCAAAAGAGCTGACATTTTCAGATTCAGCTATTTTGACCTACAGATTGTAACTCCTTTGTCAATTCCTGATTATAAAAACCCATAGCCTCTCTCTATTGTCGTTGCCTTCTTTACTGACTTGGCACTCAGCTGCATACACAATGGATATGAAAAAAAATAAAATAAAAAAACACCTCACGTTTGCATGATAAGGCTATAAAAATTCCAAATGAGTACAGATGGTCCGCTATCTCATGATCTGATTCAATGTGATTCGCCATGACTTGTGCAAGAATTCTGATTCTTCCTCTCGTCCACACTCTGCTGTTCTTCCAGAGGACTACCAACTGCTAAAGTTAAAAATCCAAGCTGTAAATGTTCTTAATGAAACTGTATTTGGCCTCATCTACTCTTTGTAGACTATTTGGATGAACGTGGTATTTGTCTTGGAGGCTCTAGGCAATATTATACGCAGTTGTGCACGGTACATAGGCTACTAATCAGATTCTGAAGAAAAATCTTTTGTCTGGGTATGAAGAAAATTTCTATGGTACAATATGTTTTTAATTCTCGCTCTCCGTTTCTGTGGGCAGTCCACTCTCTACACTCTTTGCTACGGTGGTTGTAGACACTAATGCTTCTTATTCTTAAGGATTTTTCCTAACATAATGTTATCCTTCATTTCTCTTACTACAAGCCCTTCACCCATTAGATCAGGCATTTAACCACTATTATCGGTATCAGAGCACACCTTTACCTATTGAGCTTATTCACGTGTCACATCTTTTAATTGGTATCTTTCCTTTGGTGTCTATCCCTAATCTTCACTCTCTGCTTTCCAAGTTCAAAAAGTTTTCTGAAATGTGTTAAACTTGTTGTGGAGAGACCTGGGGTGCCTAATTTCTCTCCAATATAAAAATAAAATGAAAAACATTCAGGCTCCTGGCATGTCTGTTTGTTTGAAGCCATTTGTTAAGCAGCAGTGCAGAAGTCAGGATGATTTTTTTTTTATTTTTTTTTATTTTTTTTCAGGGTCTGAAGAATTTAGACCCTAAATGTTTTCTCTGTTTTGTATACAGGTCATTTTGAGGGTATTCTAAAATCTCTGACTAGTGCTTCCATACTATCTAACTTCCACACTATCTAACTTGCTCTGAGAGCATGAATGGGATCTGGTCAGGATTATGCTTTGGGGTGGGAGGCTAGGTTTTTGGGTTAAAATTTTGCTTTGTGCCAGTTGGGAGTTCTAAAGTGAGGTGGAAGGATATAGGTGTGCGTCTCATTGAACTGTTAAATATGTATAGGGGGTGCGTTATGAGAGGTGTGTTTTTGCAGGACTGAAGTTCAACGACTTCATAGAGATCGATTGAGTCAATGCATCACTATAAGGAAATGATGATAGATGCAAAGTGGCAGTTGCTGTGCATGCGCACTGGCCTCTGTAATGATAACTCCAGCAAGGGAAGGAGCCGTGGGGATGAATAAAATGCTTTATTGAATGAAGGGCAGGGAGGGGGCATGAATCTAAATATTTATGAAAATACTATAATGTTAGAAATACCCTTGCTTCTATAATGCTCTCAGAATGCCTTAAAAAGTGCAAAACCAGTACTCTCAGTGGCTGACCATTTATTTATTGCTTACAAAATCTGTTCTAAATAAGCAAGTATAATATGCATTAGAAATATGAAATAAAATAGTGATCCCATCTTAAATTTGCCTTTGTGTCTGTAGAATTTGCTTTGGGATTTGGAAATGTTTGATTTGAATATTTAAAAAAAAAATACAATATTTGAAAAAATATGCAAAATACCAAATTGTTCTATAGATTGTAGTCAAACCAAGAAACATTTTAAAGTGGATCTGAAACTGTCTGGGGACTTTGCATCATTTTCAAAGACACCTTTGGAGGGGGAGAGGCAAGCAAATCTGATTTAAAATAAAAATTTTTTACTTACCTGAACCATTCCCTCGAGGGAGCTGCCATCCTCTTCCTGTCGCTCCTCTTATGCTCCTTGCGCTTCAGCTGCCCGGAGCCATTGTCACTGCTGTACTCTTGAGTATGCATGTGAGTACAGTGCTAAGGTCTATGGAGAATTCCGCGAGACAGCAGGAAGAGAGCTTAATTTCTCTAGTAGTCACTGGTGATGGCTGTCGGAAATGACAACCTTGATGAAGGTAGCCACGCCCAGTGTCAGGTGGAGGAAAAATACTGAGGTAAAGTAGTTCAACTTTGTCTCATTATAGCTTATGACTGAGTAGAAATCCCAACACAGTCAATTCTATCTGTATGAAATACTCATTTAGGGATGGGGGATACAGGGCCCCTTTAATTTAATTCCTTTTAGATATGTGCTGAAGGATCAAAAGCACAACGAGGGGTGTAAATGCAAGGAATAGAGGAGGTAACAACTATATAAATCAATCTTTAATATGTCTGAGGATAGAGGCACTGCTGTCCTTGGCAATAAACAAAATCAAGAATAAAACTGATGTTTATTTAGGTTCAGCGATTTTTATATATATATATATATATATATATATATTGTGGTTAAGTGAATTTTCTCCTACGATATATATTTTCCCCTAACAGGAGTTGGCTGGGATTGGCAGGAAGAATCTTGGCACAGACTATTACTGCTTATTAGATTTTGAAAGGTATTCAACTGATAGGGTAATTATCACTGTTGGCCAAATTGCACAGGAAAGGGTTAAGGGTTAATTTGAGTAGTAGGGTGTATTAGACATGCAAGGTCAGATCAATTGCCATAGCAGAATCTGTCACTGATTTACACCATCCCATAACTTCTTACCTCATGGTCTGTGCTTTCCAGCCAAACAATCTAGAGTCACTCACATATGCAGTGGCATGAGCTTCGATATCACTTTTAGCAATATGTAATGCTGTGCAGACTTTGAACTCTGAACTCCTGCATGCTATATACAAGGCCACTTAAGAAACGCGTGTGTGTGTGTGTTTGTATATGAACTTGTTTTTATTTTTCTCTGTTTCTGCAGCTGAAGATGGTTTTTAAAAAAAAATAAAAATCTAATTTTCAGACTCAGACTGGGTACCACTGACACTCTCCGTTAACTTTCTAGCTACTAGCTCCCCACTGAAAAAAGTGAGTGGAAAAGGGATGTATCTTCACTCTCTTTTCTCAATGGTGATAGCCTCAGGATGCCTAAGACCTGCACAGGAAGTCGAGGCGCAGAGCGATTAGGCGCTGTTTTGCAGTCTTTGACTTTCATGAACGCTTTATCTCTCACACCAAAACCTCCCGGCAGTATATCATGTTCAATACAACAATGTTATGTTGTCCAGAAAGCATACAGGCACACATCGAATTCTTCTGCTCGTGTATCCTCAGTGCCTGCACTAAGATTGAGAGGGGATCAGAAAATGCAGTATTACAGGGAGTGCAGAATTATTAGGCAAGTTGTATTTTTGAGGATTAATTTTATTATTGAACAACAACCATGTTCTCAATGAACCCAAAAAACTCATTAATATCAAAGCTGAATATTTTTGGAAGTAGTTTTTAGTTTGTTTTTAGTTTTAGCTATGTTAGGGGATATCTGTGTGTGCAGGTGACTATTACTGTGCATAATTATTAGGCAACTTAACAAAAACAAATATATACCCATTTCAATTATTTATTATTACCAGTGAAACCAATATAACATCTCAACATTCACAAATATACATTTCTGACATTCAAAAACAAAACAAAAACAAATCAGTGACCAATATAGCCACCTTTCTTTGCAAGGACACTCAAAAGCCTGCCATCCATGGATTCTGTCAGTGTTTTGATCTGTTCACCATCAACATTGCGTGCAGCAGCAACCACAGCCTCCCAGACACTGTTCAGAGAGGTGTACTGTTTTCCCTCCTTGTAAATCTCACATTTGATGATGGACCACAGGTTCTCAATGGGGTTCAGATCAGGTGAACAAGGAGGCCATGTCATTAGATTTTCTTCTTTTATACCCTTTCTTGCCAGCCACGCTGTGGAGTACTTGGACGCGTGTGATGGAGCATTGTCCTGCATGAAAATCATGTTTTTCTTGAAGGATGCAGACTTCTTCCTGTACCACTGCTTGAAGAAGGTGTCTTCCAGGAACTGGCAGTAGGACTGGGAGTTGAGCTTGACTCCATCCTCAACCCGAAAAGGCCCCACAAGCTCATCTTTGATGATACCAGCCCAAACCAGTACTCCACCTCCACCTTGCTGGCGCCTGAGTCGGACTGGAGCTCTCTGCCCTTTACCAATCCAGCCACGGGCCCATCCATCTGGCCCATCAAGACTCACTCTCATTTCATCAGTCCATAAAACCTTAGAAAAATCAGTCTTGAGATATTTCTTGGCCCAGTCTTGACATTTCAGCTTGTGTGTCTTGTTCAGTGGTGGTCGTCTTTCAGCCTTTCTTACCTTGGCCATGTCTCTGAGTATTGCACACCTTGTGCTTTTGGGCACTCCAGTGATGTTGCAGCTCTGAAATATGGCCAAACTGGTGGCAAGTGGCATCGTGGCAGCTGCACGCTTGACTTTTCTCAGTTCATGGGCAGTTATTTTGCGCCTTGGTTTTTCCACACGCTTCTTGCGACCCTGTTGACTATTTTGAATGAAACGCTTGATTGTTCGATGATCACGCTTCAGAAGCTTTGCAATTTTAAGAGTGCTGCATCCCTCTGCAAGATATCTCACTATTTTTGACTTTTCTGAGCCTGTCAAGTCCTTCTTTTGACCCATTTTGCCAAAGGAAAGGAAGTTGCCTAATAATTATGCACACCTGATATAGGGTGTTGATGTCATTAGACCACACCCCTTCTCATTACAGAGATGCACATCACCTAATATGCTTAATTGGTAGTAGGCTTTCGAGCCTATACAGCTTGGAGTAAGACAACATGCATAAAGAGGATGATGTGGTCAAAATACTCATTTGCCTAATAATTCTGCACTCCCTGTATGCTAAAGAGAAGTAGTAGGTTTTAATAGAAAGCATGACACAAAATTCCTATGATTAGGGACTGAAAAGGCAAAAACAAGTTTGGAGTTCATAATTTTAATTATTTTTGCTTGGTGCCTTGTAGAAAGAGGGCTGTCTCAGAGTTCCGCAATGGCAGAATCATTATAGGCTCTGTGACGTCCTATAAAGTAAATCAATAATTGAGTACTCGATAAGATCGTGTTTGTTTTCTTACTTTACTTTTTTCTTTCTTCTTTTAATGTAGGAATCGTCCATATTGGAAGATTACCAAATTAATTGGTCTCAGAAGCTTGGTGCTGGTATCAGTGGTCCTGTAAGGTAAAGTTATTTTAGTTTTGGCTGGAAACCTGGACTTATAGGAGAATTGTTTTATTTATATTTTTGTTGTGTTTTCATTGAGGACTTTTTTTTTTTCTTTATAATTATGCCAGACTTTTTACACCAGCTTTATTCTGTAATAACCTGTGCTTATGGAAAATGAATAGTAGGATAAAGGATTAGTGATGAGCTTCACTCCCAAAATAAGGTAGAAGGCATTTTAAGACACCAGTTTTACTACTGCTAACGTAAAATCTGTAACCTGTTTAGTGGATCCAGTAAATCCACTAGTTCGCTTTTATTATGTATTAATATAGAATAATTGAGACGGCGTCCATTCTGGCCCACTATTGGCAAGTTTATCGATATGTTGTACAGCAAATTGGATTTGCTAGTTTGAATACATTTGCACTGTTTGCCCAAATATTTAAGTAGCTCACCTCAAATGGTTGTTGACTATATGGAAGACCCCATATATAGTAATTTAATTAGTTAAATTTTTTACACAAAATTCTCCTGACCATACTACAACTATCTGGGGGAAATCAAGCTGGGCACCTGACATATCCAAATAGCTCAATATTTTTGTATATGTTTAAAAAAAAAAAAAAAAAAAGTTTCTCGTCTGCTTTTATATACCATTATTTGGGTGGGGTTAAACATGATGCACCTGTGTTATTGAGTTTAGCTAGAAAGCAGTGACAAGTGAAGATGTAAGGTATCAGAAGAGTGTATGGCTTAGGTATAAGCATTTTATTTCCTGAAGGCACAATTAACATAATTATGTGTAACTATCAACATTTATCCATCTTGCATGTGGAGCGGAAGAGCTGTTTCTTGGTATAGGGAGAAATATCACTAATGCAGCTTAGTTACTGACAATATTTAAAGGATTTTAAAGTTTTTTTAAAAAAGTAACATTTGATTCATTATCGATAATGCTTTTGAATATGAGATGTGAGTGTGGCATGCAAACAAACTTGAAATAAGGCAAACTTCAAGGTTTCCCACTTTCTGATTTAGCACCCTCGTGGGTTGTATTACAGAGGCAGGAATCTTTATAAGCAGCTACAAGAAATGACAGTGGGATTAAGGGTGTTCTAAGCACCTGTTCTTTTTATGATCAGCTTCTACTGTACCTTTAAGCAAATATATCCTGTGCTCTGAATCTACTGTTACACTGTCCCAGATCATCTATTTATACCAAGAGCAAACTACTTCCTTTTCTGATACTACCCTTGATTTTGAGTGGGCCAACAATAGCACCTTGGCTGTATAATGGCCGTGTTATGGCTTTGTATCTATAATAAGATAGAAATAGAATACCATGCCATTCTCTCCGATATACACTGTATATTGGATCTGTTTGAAATTTCTACACATTTAAATGTAGTCCTTTTCCTGCTCAAGATGTAAAACTTGATTGTGTTATGGCCCACTGCAAGCTAGCAACCCAAAGTAAGAGCAATTTTTAACCCCTTAAAGACACATGACGGAAATATTCAGTCATGATTCCCTTTTATTCCAGAAGTTGTGTCCTTAAGGGGTTAAAATGTAAGATCTTAGAACTACAATAGGAGCAATATGTACAAATACATAATTAATTTTACAGTATTCACATAATGCCAGAATTGGCAATATGCACCTGGAGAGCAAAATAACAAATAATTAATCTTGAGAAAAGAGGAAAAACTTAAAGGACCACTATAGGCACCCAGACCACTTCAGCTCAATGAAGTGGTCTGGGTGCCAGGTCCTTCTAGGATTAACACTGCCTCCTGTAAACATAGCAGTTTCAGAGAAACTGCTATGTTTACCTATGGGTTAATCCAGCCTCTAGTGGCTGTCTCATTGACAGCCGCTAGAGGCGCATCCGCGCTTCTCACTGTGATTTTCAGTGAGAGAACGCCAGCGTCCATAGGAAAGCATTGAGAATGCTTTCCTATGGACTGGCTGAATATGTGCACGGCTCTTGCCGCGCATGCGCATTCAGCCGATTGACGACCGAGGGAGCCCGGCGCTGGAGAAAGGTGAGTGTTTAACCCCTTTCCTCTCCCTTCAGCCCGGCGGGAGTGGGACCTGAGGGTGGGGGCACCCTCAGGGCACTATAGTGCCAGAAAAACGAGTTTGTTTTCCTGGCACTATAGTGGTCCTTTAAGAAGAAAACCTACGTAACCAACACAGAAAAGGGATACAAAAGCCACTGTTGCACCTTTTTTTTCCCCAAAATTCACAAGAAGTCCTCAAGGGTCATTTGTGAATGCATTTTTTTTTTTTATTAAATCTTTATTTTTGTGGGTGCAGCATGATGATAACATTACCACATGTGTTCGTCATTACAACGTAAGAATAACATAGATCAAAGTAACAATTTTAACACATGGGAGCTACCCAATTTTAATTTTTGAAAACCTATTCAGCCCTCTCGCGCCCAGTCTAAGGGTAGGGGTGTCAATAATGTGTTGGGTGGCACATACATATAGTAGTAAGTGCTCGTAGGCTTAGTAGCAAGATGCTGCGTCTAGAATAGACAAAGGCACATCTGGGTGGGTAATTATCTGATACGGGACTTTCGGTATTGTGAATGCATTTTAAGGTGGAAGAGGTCTGGTAAAACCGTGTGCCATCAGTTTTGGCTCTTTTTCACTGTCTCATTAATATTGCTACTAATGACCATTCTTCACCCAGAGTCTGTATGAAAAAGACAACGCAAGAACGTTTTGCATTGAAAGTTCTTCTTGATCGTCCAAAAGCAAGAAATGAAGTGAGTATAACTGGTTGCCTGGAGTGAAATCTAACTAGGTCTAAACTATTGTGGGTGTCTTAGCTTATTTATGTTAACATTGATAATCATTTCTTCCCCAATATGCATTTCTCTCTGTGCACATCAAACAGAACTGTTTGTTGGTGATCACTCCCAGCTGAAAGAATTAATCTTATTTGTATATAAGAGATTATACAAATGGGATAATGCACTGTTAAATGAAAAATAAAACATATTATGAAAAACAGTAGGTGTGTGCACAAGTATATATTCTGTTTGTTAAAACCCTTCAGCACCTTTTTTTTTTTAAAGTTGATCTGTTATTAGCATGATGTACTTAAAGGACCACTCTAGGCACCCAGACCACTTCAGCTCAATGAAGTGGTCTGGGTGCCAGGTCCATCTAGGGTTAACCCCTGCCTCCTGTAAACATAGCAGTTTCAGAGAGAAACTGCTATGTTTACATTAGGGTTAACTCAGCCTCTAGTGGCTGTCTCTGTGAGAAGACGCTAACGTCCATAGGAAAGCATTGAGAAATTCTTTCCTATGGACTGATTGAACGCGCGCGTTCGGCGGAAGACTGAGGAGAGTCCCCGGCGCTGGAGAAAAGTAAGAATTTAACCCCTTCCTCCCCCTTCAGCCCGGCGTGAGTGGGACCCAGAGTTTGTTTTCCTGGCACTATAGTGGTCCTTTAATGCAATATTCCTTGCAGATATTTTTATTTTAAGAAGTTGTTGCATCTTTTGCAGTAATTTCCATTTCATGACCTGTCTGTTTTCAGGGTGGAGTTGGTCATCTTGGAACTGGCATGTCAGTTATGAGCATAGAGAGAAACGAGAATTGTGCCTCTAGAACCAAGCATTAGCCAAACGCCTTTATTTCATAAAACACCTATGTTTTTGGTTATTGAAAAATTCCAGCTTAATTGTAATCTTTTGTATTTTGTTTTTAGTCTATATTATTGTGCATAGACACTTTCTCCTGAGAGGGTCATGTTATCACCCAATGTACTAATGACAAAATGAATATGTTTAATTCAAATATTATTTACTTGCAACTTAAGAAAAATCTTTACAGTGGTAAAAGTATGAATAACGGTTCTAAGAGACAACTCTCTTGGTGCAGCAATCACACAAAATGTTGCTGGAGATGCTTCCATTTATAGACTTTTTGGCCAGATTTTCTTTTTATACAGAACATTCCCCCCCATGTCAGTGTTGCAGCTCTCATTCAAGCTGTAAGCTTGTGACATGGTTCCATTGGGCCAGAGTTTAGAAGCCTGAATTCCTTCAGCTCTGTTGGATTGAGATAGCGTTGTCATCCAAAAATATATATACTCTCATTTTATACCCACACTGGACATTTTAGTTGATCTCTGAGTTTGTGAGTCTTAGGGCTGCGTACACACATATAAAACCATATACTTTGTTCATGGCAGACAAGACAGGGGGACCCAGAGCAGTTGAGGAATAGGCGGAGGGAATCGATGGCGGACTGGGGGGAGGGCATCTACTCTGACCTGTGCCAACGTTCCCTATCCTGTCTGCTTTATCTAACTTCTCTCTTCTCCCTTTTATCTAACCTCTTTCTCTTACTTTCTGACTTGCACTCATTTTAAAATTCTATAGACTTTTTCCCAGGTTATAACTGGGGAGAATGTATCAATTATAAACTCTCTTGGTTGGGGTATTGCTTTTAATCTAGAGCTAGCACTTTGTAATATGTTATGTTTTTGCAATGGAGACCTGTGAGTCTTGCAATATTCTTCTTTTCTTTTATACTCTTTGACAATCTCTCTCATAAAAAAAAATATATCTAATAAACACAGATTTAAAAACAAAAAACCCATATGCTTTTGCACTGGGTCACATTTAGCACATATATCAATGATCTTGTTGTGTCTGATGGTTTTGGTTGCACATCTCACAGCCCTACTGTTTTCTGTAAGTCTGTTTATATTGTCATTTTCTGGGTTTTGTTGAAATGTAAACTACATATTTTCTAATGGGGACTTCTTGTGCTAATTTACCTGTCCTCTATCCTGTACTCTCTTTAATCACACTGATTGCTTTATCTTCAAGGTTCGACTACATATGCTGTGTTCTGCACATTCGAACATTGTGCAAATTGCAGAGGTTTATGCAAACAGTGTGCAGTTCCCCCATGAATCTACCCCAAGGTAAGGAAGGCCAGCCAAATCTACATTTGGCTATCTTGTACACTTTTATTCTTTTTTTTTTTTTGTGTGTGCCCATTTTAGAGACCGAAGAGATGTGATAGGACATTTCCCTTTTTAGGTTTGTTTGTCTTTTTAGCTTGAGAATTGGGACTGGCTGACAGTTTACACAATGTCAGTCACCAGCTACGATTAATTAGCTGAATGATGTAGTTGATCCCATAGAGATTCATTGTTTTTCATTGTTTTTTTCTGCCAATTAGTGCAAGGTGAGATTTCCAAGATCTTAATTGCATTTAAACAGCCATCTTCTGAATCCGATAATGGAAATTCTTTTTGTAATACCTCCTGTTTAGAATCTCCAGTAATTGTTGTTCTTTCTCTCAAGGCGTCTTATTGGATCCTCTTCCTAATTTTTCTCTCCAACGTATATTATAAGAATGCAGGTGTCAAAAGTGATTGATTGAACAGCCACAATGATTAGATGGATTAAAACACAATGCAAGTATAAAGGATGGAAGCACCTAAATCAATATACCTAATTTCAATCTTTTACATTTAAAGTACAATTAGCTCTATAATTTGTCATAACAGTGGACTTCACCTATGTTTGCAGCTTGTCACGAATGCCCAGTTTGGACTGGAAAGCCAGTTAGCATTTGTTATAACCTTAAGCATGCAATTGTTCCAGATTAGTACCTTATCAGACAATTTTTCCTATCTACTTTTTAAGATGGGTTTTATACATTACCAATATGAAGTAGATTATTGGATTATAATTTATTTACATAAACTAATTTGTAAACACACATTTTCAGTAGAAAAAAAAACACATATGGCTGAATAGTATTTGGGGTTGAATGCTTCATAACTGGTTATTCTATAGATCAGTGATTGTGAACGTGTATCTTACCTGTACACATCAGTCACAGCGTTACGTCTGGGAGTTATAATACAAAGTTATTTGTCAGAACTGCACATTTTCATTCATTTTTAGTTTTTTCCCATTTCTCTTTTTTTAACATTAAAATGAACTTTATCATCCCATGTTCCAAGGAAGTATATTTTAACGAAGATTTATTGATTTCCTTAACCCCTTAAGGACACGACATGTGTGACATGTCATGATTCCCTTTTATTCCAGAAGTTTGGTCATTAAGGGGTTAAAGGGAAATTATTGCTGAAAATTAATATTGCGGTGCAAATATTTCTTTAATTTGCTCTGCAGCTTTGGATAGAAAATGTGTACACATGTTGCCTGGTTAAGCGACTCTTAGCAGTTTTCTGTTATCGGTTCCTGGTCACAGTATATTTGTGCCATACCACATGCAGCTTTATTAGTTAATTAAAAGAGCAGCTGATCTCATTCCTCCTGTCAATGACCTCTGCAGACTACAGATATTTGTATGTGTGGGAGCTGGAGGGGGGTGGAGATCTGTTGGCTAGCTTCAAAATTATATCTAATCTGTGGGGTAACTAGTGCTGCAAACCATGTTTAACTAGTTAACATCTGGTGCCTAATCTTTGACTAAATATTAACCTGGCTCTGTTTCAGCAAGAGTTTCCCTTTTTGCACAATAACAGTCATGTCAATGTATATAATGTATATTGGTCTTTCAAAGCTGATCAGAATGTTTACACACTTCATTTAGCATAACATGTTACTCTATTAGATTTCAGCTATGCTCTAGTCTAGGTTATTATTGTAAGCCAAAAGCCAGTGTCATTTTACTGTGGGTGATAACCAAGTCTTTGCAGTACAGGCAGAAATCATAAGTACCAGACACAGACGTCTTATGAGTTACCATCTTTTCAGCATTACAGCACACCACTTTTGGTGGTTATGATGCTTTCTTACAGTTTGTGGTGGTTATGGTGCCTTGACGCTTCTGATGCTATCCCACTGTTACAAGTCAAACCATTTTCAAACTGTTTGGCAATTGTTCCACTGCACAGATAACACTATAGGGCAGTGGTAGGCACCGTTTGGCACTTTAGATGTTGTGGACCCATCAGGGGAGATGGAGTCCAAAACATCTGGAGGACCGAAGGTTGCATACCCCTGATATAAGGGACAATCCACTTTCACATTATCAATTTCAATACTGTCTTCATTGGCTGAGAGTACTATCTTGCACTCCTCAGCCAATTAATTCCTTCCGAACTTTTTAAAAATAGTTATATTTTATATGAATTTACGGTAATCTACTTGAAGACAAAAAGCAAAATGGGGGGAAGGAGAGTAGGGGCAGCAGGCCACTGGGAGCCACTTTTTTTCATTTTCAAACTGTTTGAATTTTAATAGTGAGATGGTGCCAGGGGTGTTTTAGTGCATTGTCACTACACTTGGCTATAGTTCCCCTTTAATTGTGAATAAGAACCTAGCTCCTTTTTTAATTTTTAATTTTTTTTTAATATTAAAAACTCCAATTTCTGTTGGATCATTGGATGTTGCTGATGTTCCAAATAGCTCTGTATCTATGCCAGTGTGCAGTAAATTGATACCCGCTGGTCATAATGTCACCTGATAAACTGATATTAGAAGAGCCGTACCTGTCCGGAAGGCAGCAAGGTGGATGCTACCACTGCTGGCGGAGAAGTGCCAGTGCTGTCAGTCTGGGCCATGACCTTCATCAAAACTGAACTAAAACGTATCCAGATCGTAAAATAATATACAAGGTCGCTCCTTGCAACGGCCAGTGTCAGCATTCACTGCATATTCACTGATATTTGACCCACTCTTTAAATTAACACTTTTGAACAGGGCACGGCTGCTAATTGTTATGGAGATGATGGAGGGGGGCGAGCTGTTTCACAGAATCAGCCAGCACCGGCACTTCACTGAGAAGCAAGCCAGCCAAGTAACAAAGCAGGCAAGTTACAGAAACACCACCAGCAGTCTTGCATTGAACAACTAAGGGTTAAAGGCATTTTAAAGGGACCTAGATTCACTTGACCTTATTGCCTGCTTTGTTATAATCTGAATATCTAGTGCACGCCACAACTCGCATAAGGTTTTTTTTTTTTTTTTTTTATGTTTGTTCCAACCATATTGCGCAACTGCATTTACCGGGGTTTCCATAACCTTGATCACTGCATGAAGGGCTTGCAATATGTTGCAGGTCGTTCTCTGGCGTGAAGGGTTTAAATCAAATTTGATTGAATACAAAAATCATTTGCAGTTAATGCTTTCCTTTCTGGTTGTTGATTTGTTTAAATGCTCATGTGATTGGATAGGTTGATTCACCTCTAAACTTAAAAATACACATTGATTTTTGAATGAACTGCTCAGACTGTTCCTGCCTCTTTTAGCGCAGATGTACAAGATTATTCAAACTGATACGATACAATGCCTGCTTCTTTAAGAAGCTAGATAATATGTATTTCATTGCCTATATTTATATCCCTGTGGTACACTAACCCACTGATGGCTTGTGCTTTGGTGTTGCAAATCCGTATGGAATTGAAAGATTAAGTATATCTGAGAAATTATATTATCAACATTAAATAGTGAGTGACAGTCATTGACAAGCAGATAAATTCATGCACTTGGCAATCACTTTATTGTTGGGAAGCAGTCAGATCTCCCATGATCCTCCCTGACAATAGAGGATGACATGTATGGCTGATAAAACTGTTTTTCTGACTTGTGTTCACTCTTGACAGATCGCCTTGGCCTTACAACATTGTCACTCACTAAATATTGCACACAGAGATCTCAAGCCAGAGAACCTGCTGTTTAAGGATAACTCATTGGTAAGGCCATTTGGAATGCTTTTAAGTGAAGGTGGTTGTTAAATGGTAATTAACTGTTTCACTGTATGTTCTGGTGTCCAGGCTTGCTTATATAGACTTCTAGACTGCTCTATTGTTGCATAGTTATCCTTGTTTAATACAATGCATTGTGTTTAGTTTATACCTATTGACATCAAGGCGTAATTTGTTTGTTTATTCTCAATTTCAGGATGCACCAGTTAAATTATGTGACTTTGGCTTTGCCAAAATAGATCAAGGTGACCTAATGACACCACAGTTTACTCCATACTATGTAGCTCCTCAGGTACGTAAACATTTAGTGAATGTCATTGTTTTGATATCTTTTGTCTGTTAAACAGATACTCCAGGCTAGTTCTAACCAATGTTTTTACACTATATAGATAATGCATTAAAGGGACAACATTGGCATGAAAACCACTCTATATATTATTGAAGTAGTTGTGTGGCATACAGCCTGTGCCTGCAGTCTGGTAATATAAAATATTGCCGATTCAGAAAAATAGCAGTTACATTTGGCCATAAACATGCCTCTAGTGGCTCTCAGACTGGCTTCATATTTTGCATTATCATCCAAAGGATGCCAAACGCTGTGAATGCTTCTTTATGTGAAGCATCTGATTGGCAGAGCACCGCAATTGCTGAGCATGTGCAGTTTGCCATCAATGTTTCTCTGAGAAGCATTGCATGGAACCGCAAATTATACACATGGTCTCAGTAGAGGAGGAGTGGCTGCTGGGAGTTATCTTTTTAATGTAGAAAGTTAATGCCTGAAATATTGCTTCCAGAAAACTTTGCATGAAAATATATTATTGGAGCAAAAAATCAACACTGCACAGTTAATAAGGAGGAGCAGAGAACACAGATTTAAAGCAAAATAATAATCAGAGCTAACTGTAACTCAACACACATATTGTTACTAGCAAGTGAGTGCCTGGAGTGCCCCTTTAAATTGATTTTTGTTATTATTGGCATTTCTATAAAGATGACATTCTGCAACGCTTTAAAATATCAGTGTTTGAGTAATACAGCATATAAGAAAATATTAAAAGTATAAACAATGTGTTATTGACAACCTTGCTTAAAAGAGCTTACAATATGGTGAATTTGTAGGCCCTCACTCTGATTAAAAGCCTGCTAACGATTTTTTTCATAAAACGAAGTGATATCTACAAAACATATGTTTACCAATTCCATAGTTTTAGTGTGCATTTTATTTTTAGATTTAAGTTTATTAGGCAGTTCAGTTAGTACTTTTGTTGGGGTGAAGAGGGTTTATTTAAAAATATATTTTAGAGGAAAGCTAGCTATTGAAGACCATAAAATACACAAAGTCTGTGTTACTAGATAAGGATATAAAAATTGCATTTTTTTAAAATTTCTTTTTAGGAATGGTGGCTAAATAGGTGAAAGGTTTTAGAGGGCCTTGAGTGACATTTTTGCAAATTCGAGGAACCAAAGTGAAAAAAGTAATGCATCATATGTCACGGGTAGAGATGTTGCGAACTTCCCGCGAACAGCTCGCCGCGGTTCGCCCCGAACCGTTCGTGGCGAGCTCCGGTCAGCTGACACATCCCGGCCAATCTCCAGCAGACCCTCCCTCCCTCCCGGGAAGTTTGCGAACGGTTTGTGACATCTCTAGTCACGGGGTGAAATGATTTATAATAAATATTATTTTTTTTTAACAATTAGAAACAATATTTTAAAAATGGTTGCAAAAAGTTAGTGTTGTGGAAATAAGGTATACACATATTTCCTAGTTAGTAAAAAAAAATGTCTATTTACTCATTTCACGATATATTACATAAGAATTATGCACATATGTTCTAATCAAGATGGCTGCTAGAAGCTTCTAACCCCTCCTCCCCCTCCCCTTAACACCGACTAACTACCTCGTGCAGCAAAATGGCGCCGAGAAAACGGGGGAGACCCTCATGGTCCCGGTGACATCACCCTTAGTAGGCAGAGCATTAGGAAGACCACTTAACACCTAACCAATTATTGATGTATTATTCCATGTTATCTCTGACAATGCTTATGATGTAATTTTGCTTTAAAAAGGGACCTGCCGTCCCCTCTGAATAAACTTTCCTCAAGTTATTCAACAACCTGGAACCTGTGTCTGGTGTGAATTACTTCAGGGAGCGTGCACGCATTGTTTCATCAATTTGGCCAGGGGCAGATACACAAAGAAATAATCAATTCATTGATTGATTTTTCCATTTCAGTTAGAAGTGACAGATATGGTTTATGGTGCCCAACTTCATTATTCACCTTCATTTAAAGGTTAAATTGAAAAGCCTTCTACTTGAAATTTCTCTTTACTGACCATCGATAATACAATTGGATAGTGTTACTTGGCTTGTATTGATGGTAGTAAATCTGTCATACAGAGATCTTTGGGGATTAATGATGTAGACCAGTCCTGGTGATCTTCAGTGCCATTGAGAAAGAAGTGTTAATCTCTAAACCTTTTTACAGGGACAGACAGTACACTTTTTTTTTCTGTCTAACTTTTTGCAAGCATTCAGTTCTGATTTAACATCTATGTATGTGGTGTGATATTTTAATTAGTTTTACTAAATGTGTATTTTCGGCTCTGGATTGCTCTCCTCCAGCGACGTCCCGCTAATGGAGCTTCTCAGTAGGAAAACATTGCATCAATGGGGAAATGTGACGACTGTGTACATCCTCTTTTCAAACTTCGTTTCAGAGTTAAACTCTCTGGAAAGTCAGAAAGAGCCTCCAGTAGCTGTTTCTAAGCATTGCAGTTTCTTTAAAAAGTTTAGAGGACAGGGGCACTTCTTCCAGGCCTGTGTTACTAGATAAGATGAAGTAGTCTGGGTACCTGTTGTATCCCTTTAAATGAACACTATAGGCAACAAAACCTGTTTTTCTTAATGAAGCAGTTTTGATGTATAAATCATGCCCTTGCAGTCTCACTGTTTACTTCTGTCATTTAGGCTTAAATCACTTTGTTTATACAGCCTTCCTAAGCACTTCCTGAAAAGTAAGCGAGATGTTTTAGGTTCCTGTATTGCACAGTCTTTTTAATGTCAAAAGTATCTACTGCTCTATTAATAGCCTCCTGTGTGTGTGTGATTAAAGTGCAATGTATAGAGAAGGAGATAAAAAAAACATCTAAAGCAAGTTCCTTTCTGACTGAAAACTTCTTACGCAAGTACCCCCTCTGATTAAAAATGAAACCATTTTTTTTCCATGCAGGCCAGGGCATGCGTGACTTTTGATTCATAAACCGTAAAAGTGATTTACGTCCTAAATGACAGAGAATTGAGCAGTGAGAAAGCACTAATACTGCTTCATTAAGCGAAGGTTGTTCTGATGCCTATAGTATCCCTTTAAGGAAAAATAACTAAGGTGAAAAATTGTCTAAGTCATATATGCTTCTAGTTTGATTCATTTGGGCTTTACATTCTGAAATCACTTTTAATTCCCACTTAAGTAAACAACGCTGTGTGTGAATGTTTAAACGGTCATAAAATCACAAATGCATGCAATTTCTCACATAAACTAATCTGAAAGACATTCACTAACTATCTTTAAAGGGAAATAAGTTTAAATTGGATGTCCTAAATTATGGTCTTGAAGAAGAAAACCATGAATAAATAGTAATTAACATATGAAGGCTTGTAATCCTGGTTATGGGTCCTCAATGTGCATGCTACTTATGGAAGCCTTCCAGGTCATAAGCACATGTACGGGATTTGATGCCAAAGACCCATTGCGCAGAGATGGCTATATGTGTTACTGCAGATAATGTTTTAAATTTCTGAAAAATCCAGCCTTTCAATATTCTATTTTGTCCACAAACTCCTGGGGTATCTGTGCTGGTTGTCACAAATTAAATATTTTATTTTTCACCTGTAATACTTTAACTTTTCTGCATAGAGCACATAAGGAATATTTTATTCTTCAAAAAGTATCCCTCCCCTCTAAGATTTTTGTACAGTTCTGTTGTTCACTGAAAGTGGTCAACAAAAGTGTTCTTTATTTCAACTTAGAACGCTTCCCCTTTGGTGACACGCTATCTAAACTGATGCTGCTATTTGTAAAGATGCATTGAAGATCACATTCCAGTACCGCAGTATAATATGTATTTGTATAGCAATTGGCATTATGTGAACCCAGATCTGGAACCTATGGAAGTAAAGTAATTTTATTTTATTTTTATTTTTTTTGTTACTGGAGTCCAGACATATACTAAATAAAGGAAAAAAGAATCAACAAAGATTCACTAAGATGCAAAAAGCAGTTTGGGTGAGACATAGAACAAAAAAAAAAAAAAAATCGACCTCCAGAACCCCCCTCAAACGCATTTTGTGCCCTTACAGCTTTTACTCAAATGACCACATATTTATCGCATGTGCCCACCTATGCTGACCTCCAGTTAATTTTCCCATGCACATGAAGAAAACAGAAAAGCAGATAACAAATTATCAAAACCTAGACCAATTTTGTTTTTTAGATTTGTGATTCTCTATCATTTGATGTAATGCAATTCACATACAAACATGCCTTTCTAATACTGATCATTCTCAAATAGTTGTTTGTTCAATGCAGTTAATGTATGCATTTTTCCGGACAGGTTTTGGAAGCACAGAGAAGACACCAAAAAGAAAAATCTGGAATTATTCCTACCTCACCGACTCCATACACTTACAACAAGGTAAACCCATGATCGCTCTGCAATTAAAGCCAGCAACTCATAAAGTGTTTGCATAATGACTCTGTAATATCAAGGTCACTAAATCATATTCCTGCATTGTGGGCAGAATGAATGTTATTACCTTTATTGGTGTTCTAATAAAATATAAAAATCTTCACCAATATCTGAAACTCTTTTCAACTTGTTCTTGGTGTAGTTGAAAATGATCCCTGCGAAGCAGCTCTTCTGTTTAACAAGGAAGGTTATGGCACTCCATGTGCCATAACCACTGCTATACTGTTGTGGTTATGATACTTAGTGTTCCTTTAAAGCAATCAGGCCTTTGTGTTGGGCATATTGACTATATCAGACGAGAACTACAAATCATTAATATTTAGAGTTGTAATGCAACATGGATACCATCCTGTAAAGTGGAGCTGAAAAAAGTTAATTTTAAACACCAATTCTCAAACCATAAATTGGGGAAGATTTCAGTCTGACACAGGAGGATGTCTCAACTGATACAAAGAATTATTTTTCTTCCCTAGATGATTTTTTTTTTTTTAAATTTAACCAGAAAACTCTGTCGAAAATAGCGTGGTAGAATTATATTACCTAGCATTTAAGGTATAAGGTTTTATATAAGAATTATACTAAAGATTCAGTTATTGAAGAATAAATTGTATTGATATGATTTTGCTTTATCAAATATCTTTTGTTTTCATCATAATTCAATATTTCCTATATCATGCGCATGATAGCCAGTATGACATTTTTTATATATATTGAATTGATTGCATCTGTATAATCTTGAGCATGTGTGTTCCCAGCATGAAAGGGTTAAATTAACATTTGCTATTTTACTGCAGATTCCAATAATACATCCATCCTGCAATAATGAATGAGGTGTCTAAAAGGAACAGAGTGTAGAAAGTATAATAATGAAGGGAATTGCTAAAGGAGAGCCCAAAATTATGAAATAGAACAGACTAAAACCAATTCTGGTGCCACTGTACTTTCAAGGTTAAGCTGATTTTGGTGTGATTAAGATCTGAAAAATAATTACACAATTTAAAATCGGGCATGGCCTGTTATCTTTCCCTTTTCATTTTAAAATGATATTTTTCATTTTACTGTCAAAGTTGCGTGTGTGTTTTTTCCATATATGTGAAATTAGAATACCCCTACCATAGTAGATAACATTTTGTGTGTATATCTGTGATTTGACACACTATAGCTAAATATAAAAAAAAATACTCTTCCGACTGATTACCTGGGCAACAACCCAGTACAAGTTTTTTTTAAATGAGACTCTGTACTTCTGAAACCATACAGTAATTGTAATATTTTTCTGTCAAGTAAATAGCATGTTTGTAACCAATAAAAATTGGTATTTGTAACCAATAAAAATTGTGTGTTTCACATGTTGCTTAGATGTTCGTGGAACCTGCGAGTTCCACAATTTCTCATTTAACTGATACAGACCTGCATACTACTCTCTTATGGATTGTGTCCTATACAAAAAAAAAACGCAGGAGGGTTCTCTTGCCGAAGTAAAGATACAACAAAAAAATACACACATCAGTTTGTAACATGGCTTTTACGTAAAGCGAGACTCTGGACAGTTTAACCACTTCATCTCATTGAAGTTGTTATGGTTCCTTCAGTCCCATGGTGCTGTTACATTGTTCTGTGTTAAACCATTTTCCAATGATATGACGCAGAATGCGAGTCCTCAAGAACCCGCAGCCCAGCCCCTCTCTGCTGCTAAGGCTGATGCTTCTGTATTAGCCTGAACACTGACTAATAGTATCAGGGGATCGTTCTTGTCAGTCGCTGCGCTCTGGTATGAATTGTTATTGCTAATCTGGAGTTATACTCCACATCAGACATACATTCTTGAGGGTGCAGAGCCGTGGTCACCTAGGAAACTCATTCAGCGTCAAACTGAGACGGCGCCAGATGACTCCAGGCACCATAACCACTTTAATTATGGTGTCTAGAAGTGCCTCTTTAAATGCCCTCTTATCTCTTCTGTCTATTGCTGCAGACTCCTTATTAAAATTATATTCTCTTAAAATTTCTAGGGGTTTTTATTTTGTACACGCAAATTCATGTCAAGTGTGTGTTTTGCAAACTAGCCATATAATTACTTCTGCTGATCTCTAGTCATGTTGATCCCCAATATGTTCATTAAGCTGTGGTTTTCCTCTCTGTCAGAGCTGTGACTTGTGGTCGCTGGGTGTAATTATCTACGTGATGCTCTGTGGTTATCCACCTTTTTACTCTAAGCACCACAGCCGAACAATCCCAAAAGATATGCGGAAGAAAATCATGACTGGAAGCTTTGAGTTTCCAGAGGAAGAATGGAGTCAGATCTCTGAAATGGCAAAAGACATTGTCAGGAAGTGAGTAAAGCTATTACTTGACTATTTTTATTTATTTAAAGGAAATTGTCCTCCATATCAACAATGAATCTAGATGTGTAGGCTGCTGAACATGAACATGGAAACATTTAGGATTCCTCTTTACAGATACGGGCAAACAGAAGCAAAGTATTGCATGTTCGAATACCAGTTCCATGCCTTACTATATGGATTGCAGTTTTATTTTGGAGCTTTTTAACAAGTTAATGACCAAACATTTTCTATAATAAACTAACGGCAGTTCCATGTCATTTATTTCTTTATAAAATATTTAAACTGGATGGATACATTGAGATTTCTCGTTTTCAAGGTCTTTGTCCACTATACATTGCATTGTTAGTGGACAATATAAATTTAATAATTTAACAGGTAATAAATATATTTAACCATGACAGGTGCATTCTGTGCTCAGGTATATTGCCATAGATCTCTTAAAAGATTTTAGATTGAATGAAGATCTGACTGAGGTTATTCTATAATTGCGGTGCTCTGTAGGAAAATGAGGATCGAGCCACTTTAATTTTGTATTGCGGTATGTTAAATATCGTGCTAGTACTGGATTGGAGGTTATAGGAGGTGGGAACAGCTGGGGAGAGCATTCTAATTAGGTAGGGTGGGTGCTTCCCAGAAATGCTCTTAAGGACAAGGCTGGAAAGATGAAGAGTGCTTTGGGATTCCAGCGACAGCCAGTTTAGCTCTTTTAACATGTTACAGTGGAGGGTAAAGTAATTACATTCTAGTATAAAGCGGCAAAACAAATTATAAAACGTATTACGTTTATTAAGGTGGGTTTGCTGTGTGGGTGCATACACTACATCTCCATAACCAATGACCGGCATTAGCATTTGTTTCTGTACAGGGCACCTAGTTTTGGGTAAAGTTTTGAAGAGTTTTTTTTCAATCTGAAGGCCAAAGGATAGATTGGGGTCTAACAACATACCTAGATATTTGAAAGCGCAAACTGCTGTCAGTGTGCTATTTGAATTTTTTCTGATACACAATTGTTGATTTTGTAGTTTACATAATTTAGGTATAGTTCCAAAGATCATTGTAACGGTTTTGTCAGTGTTTAGGAAGAGTTTGTTTTCCGCTATCCACTTTTCTACCTCTGTGAATTGGTTTTGGAGCACAGCCTCAAGCTGCGGTAGCTTGGGTTTACTAGCGTAGATTAGTGTCGTCTGCATACATGTATTGTGTTGGGGAAATCACACATTTACAACTTTTTTGTCTTCTAGTTAGAGTGCAAGTTTTGCTTTAAAATGTAGCTTTTGCAACTAACACCTGACCTGTATACCAATCTATATCTGATGGATTTATTTAGCCAATCTATATTAACTGGTTTGCACCTGCTAATTTTATCTTTGTCGTGGAATTCACATTGATTTAAGAATATGTAGATCATTTCTCAATGCCTTGACATTTTGTCAATGTTTAGCTGATTTTGTAAAAGCTGAGTTGCAAAAAAATGCATGATTAAAAAGGAGTCTTTGATTTTAGCTTGTGCTACATTTACCACTATGCAGCTTTGTGTGTGCTAACCGCTCCATTGGAATTTGTATGTGAAGCTTTTTAACCATTCTAGACTATACATTCCAGAACAAAGTGCTCTTTATGGAGGAATTAATATAGATTATTCTGGTTACCATGCTGGATACACATAATTCAGAACTTTGCTCCAGTTAATGTCTTCATAAATAAGGCCAACTGTGTTTACGTACCACTTAGAAATATAGGGAATGATGATGTCTCTCCCTCCTCTACATTACTTACGTAGTTTGAAAAGAGACATGTGCCCATAGAGTTAAGCATTTCTCACATCTGTTTTTGTTATTGATCCAAAAGAAGGCAAAAAAAAAAAAAAACCTGTTTGAAGCGCTTCCAATTTTGCAACAAACTAGGAAAAAGTTCCTTGTTGACCCCAGAATGGCAGTCAGATCTCTCCTTGGGTCAAGAAGCTGTTACCCCACAAATTAAAAAGTATATCCCTGAATATTATATTTTTGCAAGTATTCATCCAATTGCTGTTTAAAAATCTGTACAGACTCTGGGGGGAAAAAAAACACACTATTAAAAATGTTTAATGAGTGTTATGCCACCTGCATTAAAGAAATGTTTTACCGGCTAGATTTAGTCCATATCAAATTGATTGGACTTCTTTAAGGGATGCTATCTTTTTAAAGAAGCCCTAGATCTGTGAGCCTTACTATACTTATTGGCATAGGAGTAATTTGTACATGTTTGGAAGTTCTACCTTTTCTCTGGATACTATATACCTGTTTTATTTCTCGTACAGACTGCTGAAGGTGAAGCCAGAGGAGCGACTCACTATTGAAGGAGTTCTAGAACACCCTTGGCTGAACTCTACCGAAGCTCTGGATAATATCTTACCATCTGCACAGATGATGATGGACAAGGTTTTAACACGTTTTAATCTACGATCTGTGACACTACCAAGATAATAGTGAAATATACTTGCATTTCTAATTTGACTTTGATGTTTTCAGAGAGCACACATCATTTTTTATTTATTTATTTGAAACTCTGTTTTATTGGTGTCACACATTGTTCATCATTGGCGCCTGCTTGCCGGGGTACAGAATAGAAGGGTTGTGCAGGAACATTTTGTTACATATTGGGGATATACACAGTTTATGTTGTACGTTCCTTTTACTTCTTTACAGTTACTCTCTTTGCTCTCTTAACCCCCCTTAACTATGCTCCTTGCCTGTCTGTCCCTTTCCCTGTATCTGTGGTGGATCTGGTGTTTCTGCTTGTTTAGCGTGTGCTCGTTCAGCCCTTACGGGTTTCTTTCCCCGTTTTTTTTCCTCTCCCGCGTTTAGTGAGCTGTTGTTGCCTTCCCTGCCTAACTGTTATGTGTTTGCTTTTCCATATATTTGTACCAGCTCTCTCCCGCTTTCTTTGTGTTTCCTCGTCATTATGTGTTTGTCTGCCATCAACTCATATTTCCAGTTTAGGGTGATTTGGTCCAGTAGGGCCCTCCCTCTTGGGTGCCTGTGGTGTTTTCCATGCTCTAGCTATGAGCGTCCCTGCAGCTCTTAATAGGTGGAAGAGCAGTCCCTTTTCTGTTTTATGTAGTGTGGTAGGTAGCATGAATAGGATGCATTGTTTGATATTGCGTGGCCAAGGCCTGTCCAGCAAATCTCCTGCTATTGTTTCCACTTCTTTCCAGAATGGTCAGATTTTAGGACATGCCCACCATATGTGCCCCATTGAGCCCCCCTCTTGCCCACATCTCCAACATATGTTGTTTGACCCTGGATACATTGTGGCTAGTTTCTCTGGAACTAAGTACCACCTGTATTGCTGCTTTCGTAAGATCTCTCGGTGAGTGGTACATAGCGTGTTCCCTAAATGCCTCTTGCTACTCGTCTGTCTCTAGCTCGGGCCCCAGTTCTTTGTGCCATGCCTTTTGAAATGTCATGGTTGGTTCTGTTTCTAGGTCTAGGAGGGCCGTGTATATTTTAGAAAGTATTTTCTTAGGAGGTTTGCCTGATAGGCAGAGGTTTTCAACCATATGTGTGTAAGGGGTCTCTTGGTTTTGTATATTTACTCCTGTCAGTAGCGACCTTATTTGCAGATGAGAGAATATTGCCCTATTTGGTATTTTGTACATTTTTTGGAAGTCTGGAAAGGGTATCAACCCCCTGTTTTTGTATAGGTGGTTAATTGTTAGGCATCCTGCCTCCTTCCAGGGTTGGGATACCCATCGCTAAGCATGATAGCGGAGCGTCCTTATGTATTTCCAATGGGTCCCTTCCTCTCTCCCTCATGCCGTCCCAGTGTTTCAGTGTTAGGGCTGTGGTTGGTAGTGGGTGTAAGGTTTGCGAGTGTAGCGGTCTGGGAAGCCAGAACAGATCATCCAGCCTCCGTCTGCCCATCCAGTGGGCTTCTATCTGTGTCCACTGTAACGTCTCCCCATCCGCCGTGGCGGCCTTGACCACTGCCAATTGTGCTGCTTTGTAGTAGGCTCTTGTGCTTGGGAGTCTCAGTCCTCCCCTCGCCACTGGTTGTTGCAAGATTGTGGCTGCCACCCTTGGATTTTTGTTTGCCTATATAAAATGAGTGAACAGTCTCTGTAATGAGTCTAGGTAGGTTTTGGGTAATGTTATGGGTAGGGTAAGTAGCAGGTATTGGAATTTTGGGAGCAGCATCATTGTTATCACTGTTATCCTTCCCACCACAGATGGGTATTTCCCCTCCCAGGTGGTTAGTGTGGTGGCAATCTCTTTCATTAGTGTGATGTAATTTTTGTCTATTAGTTTGCCTAGGTTAGGTGGTATTTTAATTCCTAGGAATCTCAGGTGGTCGGTCCTCCAGTCAAAGGAGAATGCTGCTCTAAGTCTGTCTAATGTTTCTGTTTGTATCCCAATTCCTATAGCCTGTGTTTTCAATATGTTTAGCTTGTAGTAAGAATGTTTCCCATACTCTAGGATGGTGGTCATCAGGTTGGGCAGAGATATGTGTGGTTATGTCAACGTTAGCAGGATATCATCAGCGAAAAGGTTCGCTTTGTACTCTGTCGCCCAGCCGCAACCCATGAATTGATGTGTGTTGCCTAATGGCTGCTGCTAGTGGCTCTAGGGCCATTACGTATAACAGGGGCGATAGGGGGCATCCCTGTCTGGATCCGTTAGTGATGGTAAAGGGATCTGAGACAAATCCTGCATTTACCACTAAAGCTGATGGCGTGTTATATAAAGTGCCCTGACCGCCGAGAGGAAGCCTTACGGAGCCCCAAACTTGATGAGGACCTGTTCCAGGAACTCGCATCCCAGCCAGTCGAAGGCCTTCTCCGCTTCGAGGGATACCATCACGCATCCCATTTTCATGCGTTGGGTGCTATATATAATGTCCAATACCTTCCTAGTGTTGTCTCCTCCCTTTATAAATTTATAAATCCTGCCTGATCTGTGTGGATGATGGGAGGATGTTTCCAAGGCGTGTTGCATTGATTTTTGCATATAGCTTGGCGTCCGTGTTTAACAAGGAGATGGGGCGGAAGTTTTGTGGGCAGGTGGGTGGCTTTCCCGGTTTCGGGAGCGTGATGATGTGGGCCATTAAGGTTTCAGATGGCAGTCGCTGCAGGATCGTGGCTTTGTTAAAGGCCTTGGTTAGGTGTGGTGCTAAAATGGTATGAAACTTTTTGTAGTAGCAATTGGTGATGCTGTCTGGGCCTGGCGATTTGCCTGGTGGTAAGTTTTGGATGGCTGTCATCACCTCCTCTTGGGTGATGGTGGCAGTCAGACTTTGTTGTTGCAGTGGCGTAAGGGTGGGGAGCGGGATCGCGCGTAAGTATCGTCGTATGGCTTGTGGTTGGTGTGTTTTGAGCGTCCTTTGCAAGGTTATATAGGGAGGTGTAATAGAGCACTTTTAATACATTTTACATGTAGCCATGTAAAAAGCTGATTCTTCAGTTGGCCCTATAATAAACTAGACAGTGTTGCATTATTAAAGGACCACTATAGGCACCCAGACCACTTCAGCTTAATGAAGTGGTCTGGGTGCCAGGTCCAGCTAGGATTAACCCTTTTTTCTGTAAATTTAGCAGTTTCAGAGAAACTGCTATGTTTACAAATGGGTTAATCCAGCCTCTAGTGGCTGTCATTGGCCGACATTGACAGCCGCTGACAGCCGCTAGTGGACTTCCGTGATTCTCACTGTGATTTTCACAGTGAGAAGACGCCAGCGTCCATAGGAAAGCATTGATAATGCTTTCCTATGGACTGGCTGAATGCGCGCACGGCTCTTGCTGTGCATGCGCATTCAGCCGGTGACAGAAGAGGGAGGAGGAGGAGAGCTCCCCGCCCGGCGCTGGAGAAAAAGGTAAGTTTAACTCCTTCCACCCCCTAGAGCTTGTCGGGAGTGGGACCCTGAGGGTGGGGACACCCTCAGGGCACTATAGTGCCAGGAAAACGAATATGTTTTCCTGGCACTATAGTGGTCCTTTAATACAGGTAATGCTTTATCAATGCACATGTGGTTGAGAGTGCTACAAAACTGACTTCTATTTAATGTCTTAATCATACCTATATTCTTTTATGACAACTTTTCTTTTATTTTTATTTTTTTATGAGCATGCTTTATAAAATAACAGCAGGTTTCATTATTTAGTTGTAGTGTAATACAGTTTCTATTGCTTCATCCAGGTCATTTATTTTTCTATTCTTAGAAATAGGCCTCCTCAGTGAGGTTCAACTGTATTCCTCCTCAGCACAACAAGCAAGGGATCCATGTATATTTTTGTGTACATGTTATCAAATCAGCCCAGTTTTATCTCTGTCCAGACATGGATCCCCTGCCTACAGTTCCTAGAGAATTTTGCCTGTGCCTCACTGATGAGATCTCTGATAATCTGAAACCGATGTTTGGTGTTGCTGTATCCCTCAACCCAGCATTTGAGGTTATGGAATCACCCATGTGGAATATGCCTCTGTTAATTTCTGTGCTGTAAGAGTACTAGTTTAGCAAAAAAAAAAAATTCCTGTAGTGGTGATGATGCCCCCCTAGGCCTATCCGTGAAGCTGTCTATGCTGTGAGATTTTGTCACTATTTACACTGATGTTTAATATTGTTCTACCCCTTTCATTTCCCCTTCAAGTACACTATGTACAGAAGTGAACATTGCATACTTTGCATATACAGCTGCAGTGAGCAATAGGTTCTTATGAGATCTGGATTTGAGGTTTCTAAGTGGATTATTGACTAAACCGTCCACCTGTCTATGTTCCACGCTTTACTTTACCTGATTTTATTTTTCTCTATTTTATGCCCGCTGGCATAGAGATTTATAGCTGACATAACTTTAAATCAGGGGTGGAATTTCTATTGTCCGTGGGGCTCTGGGTAATGGGCAGGCAGATGCTTTTAGCCATGCTACAGCAGGACGTCTGCAAGGGCTGCCCAGAAGAGGTCAGGGCTAGTACAGGCCACTGTAATTGCTCCCTCACACTCCAGGCTCTTACTAATAAGTTGGGAGTGCAGGCTGGGGCTCCTAGCAGCTGCGCTCAGACTCGCTGAGCAAGAGGGAGTGATTTCTGTGGTCTGCACCTACCAGAGGTACTGACCACACTTGACCAACAGAGAATATAACCAGCAGTGGTGAACTAGAGACCATAGACCCTGTACCTGCAGAAAGCTAAGTAGAAGGGGGCTAAAACACCACACCCACTAGGGGAAGACCACAGAAGGATAGACTATGGCGGGCAGAGGGTGAGACACTGTGGGTTATTCACTAGAATCCTATACTCTCTAAATGTAGCAAATGTATTCCAAAAGAAAAAAAAAACTGAGGCAAAACATTGATTATAAATGATTGGAAAATTCTTCCAGATCAGATTTTTTTTTTTTTTTTATTCCATTTTTTCATTCATAATTAATTTGTGAAAATCGGAGCTTAGGGAATAATGATGTTAATGTCCCAGATTCAGGCATGTGCCCTAATCTGAAATTATTTTGTGTGTCAGAACAAGTAGATTGGACTTTAGTAACTTAGACAAGTAGATTTTTAAAAAAAAAATAGTTAATATAATTTAGTGCGTTCAATCTATAAGTGGGGCACTATGTATGAAGGAATTGTGTAAAAATGTCATTCCAAACTCAGTAGCTACTTTCATTTTTGTTGTATATTAAAGGACCAAATAAACGGTTATTTCTCGTTTTAGGCAGTGGTTGCTGGCATTCAACAGGCCCATGCGGAACAGCTTGCCAACATGAGAATACAAGATCTTAAAGTCAACCTGAAACCTTTGAATGTTGTCAACAATCCCATTCTGCGCAAGAGAAAACTACTAGGGTAACTTTTCCTGAGCTGGTCTTTCTTTGTTTCCAAGTGGTCTTCTTTTGCATGTGTTAGAATTTAGCATTTTTATTATATGAAATGGTAAGAAGCCGTTAGATCCATTCCATTTACAGTCATATATTCTATAGTCAGACATACTCAAAAAAATTCCCCTATTAGCTAGTATTCTCAAAGGCTTTACTCGTTCTTCAGGTGAACATGGGCTTTCAGCACGATACTGTAATACCTCTGCACCAATACTATTGGTTTCTACTATCCGCTGATCTAAACCGTTCACAATCTCTGCAAGGTTTGAGCTGCCTAGTTTAGCACACAGTGCACAGTAATGAATAACTATTTTTGTATGACCGTTGATAGTCTGTTCCAGTAGAGACCTCAGCTTTTCCTTTACAATATCACAGAATTATATTGGATTACTAATGATTAGGTAAGTACTATTTTCGTACTATTAGCGTACTTTGGATTTGTTTTGTATTTCTTAGGTCTATTGGTATTGTGCATTTACAACATTGTAATTTTATATCCACACCATTGGGACCTCCAATAGCACCAAAGCACCTTCCATAGCTGCTAGATTTAAACGGTTTAATCAAGGAACTAGTACTCGATGGGCTAAACATTGCCTATCCGATGTACTGACATGAAGGGTTTGTCTATCGTGCTGTATTGGATCCTCCTCTTCTCCTGATATTACTTATTGACTTGGGCTGAATATCATCTTGATAAGTAAGGTTATTTTTTGAGTTGGATTGTGTTCCTTAACTTTTTGGTTACAATCAATATGGAATTCCTAAAATGTTGACGTAATAAATTTTGAAGTGCAATTTATAGAGGAGTACATATTATTCTACTTATGGTGTGTACCTCCAAGCTTAAATCAGGGTTTTTTGATTTATCAAAATAAATATCTGTAAGCTGGTCCATACGGATGTATGTTTCATATAAATCAATCACAGATGTCAAAAATCATTGAACAGTCTGTGCACATGTGCAAATTTCTGTATTCACTCAGAAAAATGCACGTGTATGCTTGCTAAGAAATGAAAGCTGCCATTGTTTGTCCTTTAAACATTTCAATGGTAGTCGTGACCAAATTGTACATTTCTGCTCTTCTCCAGTCACTGGAGGTTATTTTGATTGGTTAAAATGCTGGGTATTTATAGGTTATAGGTTTTTTTTTGTAATTTAAAATAGACCTTGATTTTTCCTTTTCCTACTCGAATATCATAGGTGAATGGGAGGAACTAAAATGAGCAGACTATTATATTCCTGGAAGCTTACCTCTAGAGATCAGATAGCAGGTTTTATATATGGTGAAATTGATTAATCTAACTTTTATAGTCTAGAAGTGGAGAGGAATTTTACTATAAGATTGTAGGACACCATAAATTAACATAGAGAAAGATGAAGAATTACAATAGGAGACATTAAGATAGAGTACATCTCAGAGCTAGAGGGTAGTGCTTTTTATCCGACATTAAAGGGACACTGTACGCACCCAGACCACTTCAGCTAATTGAAATTGTCGGGGTGCTGTGACCCTTTTGCACTTAGTGCCGCAATGTTTACATTGCAGCTTGAAGTCTGTCCTCTGTGACTGTCTAACAGACAGCCACTAGAGGGCTTCCAGAATCCAAACAGACTTTTGGTCCGTTATCTGATGCTGGACGTCCTCACGGAACTCCAGCGTCAGATTTTCCCCACAGGAAAGTATTGATAAATGCTTTCCTATGGGGGTAGTCTAATGCACGTGCTCCCATTGTCGCGCATGCACATTAGGTCACTCCCGCCGGCTGTTGTCGGCGAGGGAGGAGCCTGACCCGGCATGGAGGGACATTGGTGCTGGATTCAGGTAAGTGGCTTAAGGCATTTTTTAACCCCTTAAGCCCCGAGGGAGGGGGGCACTCCGGGAGCCTATAGTTCCAGGAAAACAGGTTTGTTTTCCTGACTCTGTAGGATCCCTTTAAGAAAGCATACATTTATTTAGAAATAGTTGGGATTAAATCTGCATGTCTGTGTCTTAAATGGGTCTTCAGGATGCATAAGTGGGATAGCGGCATTGGCTACCGTACCTTCTACTTACTCAGTTATAGCTGCAAGAAATAGAAATGACTCTCAAAGACAAACTTTTAAGTAGAATATTTTAAAATAATTGGGAAATTGTAACTTTAATAATGTTGGACATAGTGATAAGATATTGCCAGGTTTTTTTTTTTGTTTTTTTTTGTAATTTTTCTTTTTTTTTGTTAAAGTGGTCTCTTATGAAGTACTTTTTTTTAACTTTTTTTTTTAACAATTTTTTTTTCTCAGAATAGATTTTTGTTGCGAAAACCTCTATAATGGCTTCCTCTCTCAATCAATCAGCCAATCAATCAAAACAACAAAAACAATAAATAAAATTCCCCATCCCAAAATGAACGGATAATTTGAATGGTTTGTTCATTAAACAGAGAGTTGTGATGAGTTGGCATCCAACATGCACATTCTAGGCTGAAATAGCATTTTTATTTTCCCATCTCTATTTTGGCTTGAATCTTGCACGTCAGGTATCAACTCCGCACAAATCACTGCTTAGTGACTAAACCCCCAAGTTTCACAAAACCTCCTCCATTTCCGAAATGCATTGAATTTTTCCCTTTGATTGCAGTACAAAGCCGAGGGATAGTGTTTACATCCAGGATCCTGAGAACGGTACTGACGACGCTAATATCGCTTTGGAAAAGCTTCGAGATGTGATTGCACAGTGTATACTACCGCAGGCCGGTAAATTCAGAGGAAGCTATCTATTGCTTGTATAGCAAAAAATTAAATAGTTTAAGAATACAGCTGCTGGTGTAGTCACATGATCACTTTCATTCACGCCAAGAGTGAAAGTCAAATTCCACTAGGTGCTCCTGTGCCACAAAAGTGAATTTTCATTAATCTACTACTGGTTGCTTTACCTATTATCACATTTGCCTTTTCAGTGTTTTATTGTATTGGTGTTTTAAAGAAATATCTGGTAATTGCTTGGGTGATTTTTGGCTGGCAGATGCTAGCGATTTCAATCCCAGCAGTGGCACTAGTCGCCTCAAGGTGAACTCTGAATTTATTTATATTAAAACAAGTATTCTTTTATATTGCTGAGAATATATTGAAGCAAATATTTAATTCATTTTTTTTCAGGCACACTGCTTATTACAACGTTTTGGTCAGTTTTTTATTTATTTATTTTTTTAATGTATAACACTATACCTTTCTTTCCTCTGCAGCAAGCTATTGAGTGGCATGAGCATAAATTTCACACAGTCACAATAGTAATCTATAATGTTTTTGTTAAACTGAAAGTACAGTTAGTTATGGAAATAGATCTGGTTCCATGTGCCATTTGGAGAAACAATTTACAGGGAATGCAGAGCTGGTTTCTCTGGAAATCAAATTTGAAAACATTTTATATTCGCTGCAGAGAGTGGTTTTGTATGTTTAATCCCAGCCAATAAGATCCCCCAGGTCACCCACTGGAAAGACACAGTAGAGTTCTGTCTTCTGAGCTCTCAGGGTTCTCTATAAAGAGGTGAGATTACATTGGTTTACATATTTTGTGCACCCCATTCAGTCGTTTACTCCATAGATGTACTTTACCATATAGAGTAATCCCATGGAACTCTTTGTTCAAGGAACACCTCTCCTGATCAACAAGTGTTTCGTTATTTATCTTGTCCAAGTCCTAATGGACGAATGTGAACTCTTTTGTTTAACAATATATGAACCAGGAATCACTGTTAGCCTTCTAATTGGTTTGAATGCATTAGGGAATAAAATCTATATATCCTCATATCTCTCTCTGTTTAACAGAAGAAAATGAAGATGAGAAGTTAAATGAGGTAATGCTTGAAGCATGGGAATTTAATAAAGACTGCAAATTATTGAGAGACGTGCTTCAAAGTTTCAGCTGGAATGGTAAGAAATAGGTCAATATACTTGTCTAATGAAATGAATAAAATCTGAAACTCCATACCATTAGGGCTCCACAAAACACATCAGTTTTAAGAAGCAGTGTAGGTACCATTAACACTAAATTCCAATATAATGGCACCATTAACACCAAGTGCCATTCCCCAATTCTTGCTCAACCTAGTTTTAAAAGATTTGACTGAACCTTATGGTTCCTGAGACACTCGCAACCTGACACCACTTGTTAGAATTCATAGGATTTAACCCACGTAGCCAATGAATGGTGTTAAAATATTGAGGAAATTCCTGCAGACCCTTGATTTAACCCCTTAAGGACCAAACTTCTGGAATAAAAGAGAATAAAGACATGTCACACGTCATGTGTCCTTAAGGGGTTAAAGGAACACTATTGGGTCAGAAACACACGTGTTTTCCTGATCCTATAGTGTTAAACTAGCTATTTACCCCCACTGGCCCCTTCTTACCCCCCCTTTAACACTAGTAAAAACTCACCTTATTTTCATCCATCCGACCCACCTCCTTGGCAGACATCAGAATTGATGATCTCGCGCAATCAAAATGTTTTCCCATAGGAAAGCATTGGATTGGCTGAGATTGTCAATTATGATGATTTCAGACAAGGAGGCAGCTTGGGGCTGAGCTAAACGACACCCTGGCCAATCAGCATCTCCTCATAGAGATTTATTTATTTATCAAATATTTTACCAGGAAGGATACATTGAGATTTCTCTAATTTTCAAGTATGCCCTGGGCCCATTGAAACAATGCATCTCTGTAGGAAAAGTGAACGTGGGCAGCACTGACAAAGGAAGGACCTTTAGTGGCTGTCTTGAGGAGTGCCCACTGGAGATGTCCCTAGGCTCTAATGTAAACACTGGCTTATTTGTGAAAAGGCAGTGTTTATATAAAAAAGCCTGGAGGGACTGACTTTACTCACAAGAACTACATGAAGCTGTAGTTGTTTTGGTGATTGTGTCCCTTTTCATTTCAACTGCTCAAAAATGGCTTGACAAAAAACTAAAGGACTGCGCCCACAGCTTACTTACATCAGAAGCATTGAAAGAGTTTGTGGTATCTAGAGATTTCCTTTAAAGTGGAATTCTTACATCTGAGATTCACGTGGATAATCTGATAACAAATACAAATGTTGGCTTTGGGAGGGGGCTGTAATCCTCCGATATCACCAAGTTCCCCTTCTGCATTAGATATATCAAGTTTGCCTGTGTTTGAATGTACTATTTTTGGTTGAGTAGTATCACTCGACTTTTTGGGTCGGACTGAGGCAGACTGCATGAGGGGATTCCAGGCAACATAACCACTGCAGTGGACTATAGTGGTTATGAAACATGGAGTGCAACTTTAACCCTACAGTGTTTAACATATGATCATGCCACTATTGAAGAAATGCCTGAGCATGCCCTCACTCATACCACATTTCTCTAATGCCTGAGTGCAGGTGTCACCCTGCTGCAGAAGTAAGTTTTTGTTGGGGTGTTTACATTTTTATTTTATCTACCTCCCCTAAGTATTGGCACGATTAGTGTTTTTAAGTCATCAGCACATACCAGAACTATTTACATTTATACAATGGGAATATGTACCAGCAAGTTATCAAAAGACAAAATAATGTCTACGCATACAAGAGATTCCTGCTTAAATGAGCTTACAATCTAGGAAATTGATGTGCAGGTTGAAATTATTTGGGTAATTTTTGAAACCAACAAAAATGCCAAAATGTTTACTGTCCACTTTCTAATAACTTTGAGCCTTATTTATTTATTTATTTATTTATTTTAGGTCGAGGATTTACTGACAAAGTTGATCGCCTCAAACTTGCAGAAATTGTAAAGCAAATTATTGAAGAACAAACAAACTCTCAAGAGGACTCTCAGTAGCTAGAGTGGTTTGCAGCCGCCCCCACTTTTTTTTTATTATTCTTTTTTTTTTTTTTTTTTAATCTTTTAAGATAAACTTATATGGTCTTAAGTGTAAAATATTTTTATGTAAATTAGCACTGAATTTCAACACTGATTGAACATACAATACAATTGTTGATATAAGTTCAAAAAAGGAAAAAAATATTGATCATTGGTACTGTAATTTTATTTAAAAACTGATTTGAAGAATTTAATATTATTTTTTTTAATTCACACTACTGTACTGTTAGCATGTACAAGCCTGGCAGGGAATACACCATAGCGTATGGTTTTGTAGAGGCCTAAAATGTGGGGTGTCTCTCTCTTTTGCCCTTACATAGCCTGGAGACTGTGTTACACATATCGGCAAATGTAAGGAAGCTGCATTACACATATCTGCAGATGTTAGCAGTCTATTTGATGCTTTCACTGGCCATTGGGGCCTGTGATGCATTGCTGAGCACCTGCTGCAGGCTCTGCTGACTGTCAAAAAAAAAGTTAATATACTTGAAAATAGGCTATGTAGAATGTAACTGATTGGTTACACTGGCAACTATTTCCTCAGGAATATTTGGAAAGAGCACACGCCTTTGATCTTGTTCACCAGCTGCTCTGATTATGTGCCAGTATTATTCTGAAGGAAATAAGACTCTGAATATTATTAATTTAAAAACCCATCTCTTTTAACCTTTTTTGTGTTTTATTTTTTTTATTATTATTATAATATAACCAGTGTTCTAAAGATCTTTACCAACCTAGTACTTGGAATTAAGGCAATTTTTAAACCAGAAAGTGTCGCTGTTTACTACTTGCGGCTGAAGACACATCTACAGCAATGCATTGCAGGCCTGTTTGTAATGTTACTTTATTTTTAAATCATTTCCTTCTTACTTTCTGCTGCAAAATCTGAGCTTTAATATTTTTTTATGCATTCTAGTTTTCTATTATCCTTTCTTTTACTCTAAACATGCATACGTGGTGTGGGTTAGTGTGCCTGAATATGCAGTTGCATACTGCAGACTAAAGTGCCAATTTTCTACAAACTATTATAGTCTTGTCAGTATGTTATGATTTCATTACACATGATGCAGTAGTTCAGGATGCCCTGCATTTTGCATAGCTGTTTTTCTGCAAGGTGTGATGCCTGTCATTCAGTATACCCCTTGGTGCAGAAAGGTATGAGTGAACTCACATTGCAGCTGTAACTCTGCTCCAACGTTTCAGTAAGTAATTCCTTGTTTGCCAATATATCAGGCTCCTCTTGCAAAGGAAGAGTTAATATCTGCTGCTTCAACATATCGCTGCTAAATCATCTTTAAAACTGTGAACTGTATGGTCATGTACAGAGTGCAGTGATTTAGTAATTTGCTGGAGTGTTCTCACTCTAAAACATAAGAGGAGATTTATAAAATGTGACTGTGGATCAAGGTGCAGAGCAGTTGCTACAGAGTCTGTTAACTACCCTGTTTTCAGAAATGTCGCCGACAATGGAACAATTTTTGTGTTAATACTTGTTTTATGTATGTATCTCTACCGTAATGTTAGATTAATTCCTTAGAGGTTTGCAATGGATTACAGTGGTTGCTTGCTCTGTAATTTCTTGTTTTACCACTATATGAGGCTATAATTGTTTAGCTGATCCCTGCTGTCACGGTGGCCTGCTCATACTGTACACAATGACGGCTGTAATGTATTTGAAAATAAGCAAAAACAGATGAGATTGAGGTCAATCAGGACTTTAAGTTACAATTCTTTAACCCATTAAGGACACATCATGATTCCCTTCTATTCCAGAAGTTTGGTCCTTAAGAGGTTAAAAATTTTGCTAACTTAATTTGTGCCAAATAACTTGAGTACCTAGTTCAGTGCGCTAGACATTAAACAATTCCCAAATAAAAGTGTACATCAAAACAGCAGCGAACCAGCAGAGCTGATGCACGGTATCTGTGTATTTCAATCTGTCATTTCATCATCATTATGTAACGACTGGTTTTTGGAATGCAAAATATTGATTTACGGTACAGCGCACACAAAAATAGGTTTTTTTTTTTTTTGTTTTGTTTTTGGGTTTTTTCCTCTCTATGGTTTTGAAGTTCAGCCATGGCTCTGTTTTTTTTGTTTTTTTTTCATTAATGGAAGGAAAATGCTTAATGAAATTAAGTGACTTATAACGAACCATCGAATGTACGATTTGCTGGCCAATCGAGCTCAGAGTCTAGCTCAGTATAGTTGACCTATGAGGAGCATCTGGCTCTATGCCACAGAAGGAGAAAAGCTAGTGTGTGGCACCCAATGGACCACAGGTAAGAAGTCAAACTGCTGCCAAACCGTTTGATTACTTACATAGAAGTACTCAAGTACACTTATGGCACTATAACTACTACATCACATTCTATTGAATTGTTCTTTTAAGCATATGTCACACGTAATGAACCTGGAATAGAAATTCTGCAAACTCCTTGGTAGCTGTGGACTCGTGCTCAGCAGTCACAATTTGACATTGGGTTTTCTGCAAGCTAGTAAAGGACTTGGATATAGTTTTTAACCCTGGTGCTCACAGCATTTGACTTTGTATTATATTGCTGCCTGACTACAAATATCACTCCTAGCAGTGACATAAAGCTGTGATTGGTTAAATCAAGGCTTAAGGAAAATTTTGTGCTAATGTATAGAATATCACCAGCACTCCGGGTTAATGCTGCACATATATGACAAATGCTCACAGCAGGGCGTTATTAGTTGTGGCTTGGTCCCAGTACAGCATTGACGACTTATAAGAAGCCAGGTTTCATAGGGAGTGTCCACACCTGATATGTAGATTACATCCGTACATTAATGATCAGATATAAAATGCTGCCTTTATTTCACTTAAAGACTCACAGGGCAAGGCTAGAAGGCCTGCATACTGGGCATCCTAGCCATGCATATCGTGCATGTTTGTTTGTATAATTGTAATGTGTAATTTCAGTTACAATTTTCACCTTCACATAGAAAGCTGTTAGTATAGTAAAATAGATGTTTCAATGCTGGTTGTTTTTTGAACAGCTTTCAATATCTGATAAACAATACATCATCCATTAGAGGACATGAGATACCTCTTTACAAAATGTGTTAAAAACAAAATAGGTACAGAGTGCACCAGAACATGCACATTTCTTAATAGTATTCATTGTCAAAATGTTTTTGTTTTGCCGTTTTTGCGTTGTCTAGTTTTCTTCTGTATTTGTTGAACTATTCTAAGCAGGTGATATCTGCCTCTGCTTTGCAGGCCTTTACCAGTACATAGGAAGTACATGCTTTTAGTTTGAATTACTGCTAATTCTGAGTTACTTCTTAGACATGACAATTATCCTAACGTTTAAAGCGATATTGAACTGAAAACCTATTAATGTGTACCTTGCAAGAGGAGCCAGAAACACACTACAAAGCTGGAAATTATATGAGCTGTTTGTGTGCTTGTTTTTCTTCACCCATACAAACTATGCCTTTTGAGGAATTTATTCTCCCATAGTGGAGTAGCATAATAAATTGCTAATTTACCTTGGACATTGCTGCCGAAGTTTGTCACTCAGATTTCCTTTTGTGTAATGCTTTTGATTTATAGTTCCTTAAGCCCACAGTATGTCTACAAGCATTAACAAGATATTTTTTAAGGTTATGTCATATTGAACTAAATTGGGGAAGTCTAACACGGAGCCTTTAGCCACTGGATGGCTATCACATTTATTATTGGAAAATAAAATTCAACAGCTGGAGCACCGATGTTGGACACCCCTAACGCTAATATACCGCTCGCCCTTTAAACATTGGACTTAACAGCATTAGTGATTGTATAAACTGTACAGTCAGAACTATGGACTAACGAAGGGTAATGTAAAATAAAAAATGTCAGACATGTAGCCTTGCATTTTATGACCGAAATAAATTTTAAAACCGGAAGATCTCCAGCTTTTGGTCGAACTACAACTCCCATATGCCTTTGCTTCTGGTTGCCTCTAGTAGTAATTTTCTGATCAAAGGGGATTCTTCCAGCTGGCTGAAATATAGTGCAATTCCATCTTTCTAGAATCCACTAAAAACATGCATGTTTTTTTTACACATTTTTAAATATACAAAGATGTTTTTTTATAGGAGAAATGCTTGTTAAAGCTAAAGCATCTCTTTAATGATTTTAATAGAAATGAGATAAGAAGCTACATAATTGAACCATCACATTTTAAAATTTAAGTTCCAAACATACCCCTGTGTAGGTTTTAGCCAATGTAAATGAGGTTCCCTGTGATACAATTTGAATAAATGAATCACATTGACTTTGAGCGGATAATGTGCAGAAGATTGTGGGTTATTGGATTCTTCCAGAGCCAACTTATGTCAGAATTTTAAAGTATACTATTTCTCTATCAATCTTATTGATCTCTTCATCTCTCTCTCTCTCTCTCTCTCTCTCTCTCTCTCTCTCTCTCGTCCTAGTAGTCGTTATGAGTGTTAAAGTATGAAAAGACTGTATAGAATGTTATTTTGTGGTAACTAAAGGTCAAATGATATATTTATGAACTAACTTAGTCTTAAATGGATATGCAGCTTACTGCATAGCAATGTTTAGTTCAAACTCCGCTAGGCTCTAGAATGCTTAAAATGTTAAAAAACAAAACAAAATTCCATTCATATCAAAATGCAATATTTCTTGAAGCTGTTATAACACCTGTTAACACCTATTCATCAAAAGTCTGTTTTAAGTATTTGTTTGACAATGAAAATTTGAAGAAGTTCATAATGGGTGAGTGCACTCAAAAACATAACATTTTTCAGACTAACAAGTTTGCTCATTTATTTAATAGTTGTGTACAAATGAAAACAATTTTTAGTGTTTTTTTTTAATCATTTTTTTTCCCCCCCCCTCAATAATTCATATTGGTGTAGTCAGTAGTGATTTCCTCCAATATAACCCTGCCCATCATCATACCTTTTTGCCATTGTTATTTCTTCAAGATCTATACACTTTGGTGACACAAATTCCGTGGAAGATTTATTCTCCCCATTTTTAATGTGCGAATTACAAATGTTTTTGAATCGTGTTTTTGTTTTCACAACTTCAGTTTTATCCACTAATGCACATGCAGGGAACCCGCCTTGTGATTAATTTGAAGAGCTGTGCAGGTCTGGACTCAAATAAAAGGGTAGTTATGATTCCCAAATAAGAAATCACTTAAAACACGAGAGTTATATGTGTGCGTTGAGAAGATTTGCTTATGTCTGCTCAAATACAAAGCAGTGCCTCTTATAGCAAACCATGCCTTTGAAATAAATTTCTGACCTTATATTAAAAATACTATAAACTTGTACATTCCGGCTTTGTCTTTTGATGAAGTTGCATTTATTTCATTGTTTTATATATCGTTTGACCTTTAGTGAATCTACTTGAACTACTTGCTGTGTGTTTTGGTGAGTTTTCTTTTTGATTATAGAATTTCAGGGGAGTTTTCGTTATGCCATCTTTGATCTTTCACATCTATCTGTACTGTACTAATCAAATTTTATTTGACTTTCAATGTTTATTGTATTATGTCCTGAACGTTTTCTGACCAGTATTATAATGTAAATATGCATCTGTGTATATAAAATGATTTTACTTATCTCGCTAATTGTGTATTCATTTATTCTTACGGCCTCGTATTTATTTAATACCACAAAAGATCTAATTCAACTTACGTTTTTTAATCTTGTGTGATCTTTTTGATATTGAGAAGGATTCAAATGGCTTTTTATTTTTTTTTATTCTTTATTTATTCGAAGACATGACATCACATCCAATATAAATGTGACAAGAAACGATTGTCACAAACAGACCATTGTACATTCACAGTAACATTAGGTATGAACAGAAAGCCAGTAGAAACAAAACCATATGAATTTCAAATATTGTAAACATTAATTGCAGTCATGACTGGAGTGTAAAGAAATCTTGTATCTATACTGGAATAGGTATCCATCTTGGTGTTTTTTATAAGAAGATAAAATATGAACTAATAATACAATTTCTAAAATGGATAGGAAAATCTCGTGGTCCATGATTGTGTCTCGTATGGGATACACATAGAACCAATTTGTAAATACATTTTCTCCCTCTTCCTATTTTAATTACGTTTGCCTTCCCAAATTATAAAGTTATGTAATGTAAACAAGAAAGAGAAAAGTAAAAGTAGAGTGGGAATAATCCCTCATAAAACGGAGAAAGTGGAAACGGTGGGGGGTGAGACAGGGGGAGCCATCTAGAGCGCCACTTTCCGAAGGTGGATAGGCTTAAAGCCTGCATCGGATTCATCCCTGGGGCAGTCTATTTGTGGACATCTCCTAGGGGGATCCTTAAAGTCCACCCATACGGGGATAGTGATGTTACTCAGCTGCTTACTGTTATCATAAGTAGGATGAGCGGTATGTGTGAGGGACTGAACCCACACTGCCTATCTCCTAATCACTCGCTGCGCTGGCCGTCCAGGGGCCCAAAGTCTTTTCAAACTTCTTGATTGTCCCTCGGACCTGGGCTGTTAATTTGTCCATAAGAAACGTATCTTTAATTTTTTTGTATCCCCACAGAGAGAGTGGGAGTCTCCCCCTGTAGCTAAGCCTGTGATAGAGCTCTTCTGGCAGCTAGATTCACTTTGTGTATGAGGTTTTGTTCAGTTTTTGCCCAATCATCATAGATCTGGCCAATAGAAACACCCACGGGTCTAGTTTGACCTCCTTTTCAAAAACGTCTTGCAGTAATGCCAAGATCCGTTTCCAATAAGTTTGCACCACTGGGCACGCCCACCACATGTGGACATAAGTACCCTTCTGGCTGCATCCTCTCCAGCATAAGACTGTTGGAATTTTATTCATCTGGCATAGTTTCACTGGCATGGTGTACCACATAAGCAAGGTCTTGTATGATTGTTCCTGCGAAGAGACACACAAAGGACGTTGCGGCAGCCTCCCATATTTCCTGCCATTCTATGCCCTCCAGTACCTCATTCAGATCCGCCTCCCATTGATCGATGTACGTGATCTCTCCCCATTATAGTGTGTTGGTGCTCAAGTGGGTGTAAAAACATGAAATCGGGCCGCTCGGGAATTGTTCTTTTATGCACATCCTTTCAAAAAAACTTAAGCTGTGTTAGTACGACTTTCTTGATCTTAGGATCTTGGGCGTAATCCCTGAGCTGAATATACCAAAAATAGGACTCTGGTTTTTAATTCCTCAAATGTTATAAATGAACAGTCTTCAAACAGATGACATAATCGCTATATTCCCGTGTTTTCAAAACCCCTAAAATGCAGAGCTTTCATTCCGGGGAAAACTGCTTTATAAAAATGCTTTATTCCTCAGGAATGGGGTCATCAGAGAAGGGGAAGATGCCAGGCTATATTTTGTAGCGGCGGCATCCCATATTTTAAGTGAATTTAGTATCACTGGGCAATCTACCTGAATATTTGGTCTGTATTCTTTAGGGATTCACATGAAAAACTGGGGCATGTCTAAACCTAAAAGAGAGGATTTTAAATCTACCCACCTTCTCTCTTCCAGGGGAGAGTGCCATAGCGCTATTTAGGCTAGTTGAGCCGCCTCATGATAAAAAAAATAAAGATTTGAAGACCCAAGCCCCCTCTGTTTTTTGCCCTGTAAAGGACATTGCGTGAAATCTTATGTTTCTTGTTCTTCCAAATGAATTTGCTGATAGCCTGTTGGAGTGCCCCCAAATTAGATTTAGTCAATCGGACCGGTAGGGCTTGGAAAAGAAACAATATCCTAGGAAGCCCCTTCATTTTCACTGAGTGGATTCTTCCTATCCAGGAAATCGGCTTATCCGCCCACTTCTCAAAGTCATTCATTAAGATTCGAATCAATGGAACATAGTTTTGTTGAAATAATTGAGGGTTCAGTCGTATGCCTAAATATATAATGTGGTCCCTCGCTAAATCGCTATAGTTTGTCAAAATGTCTCAGTGCTGCCATAGATTTCTTTGGGTCCGTTAATGTCAGCAGGATATCAGCAAAACCTGATATTACGTATTGCTGTCCTCCCACTGCAATACCCTTAATATCTGGGGCCGCGCGTATCGTTTGTAAGAGGGTCTCCAAAGAGAGATCGAACAGTAGAGGCAAAAGAGCGTATCCCTGCCTTATGCCGTTACTCAGGTAGAATGGGGTAACCTTCGCTCCCGAAATCCGAATTTGTGCGGTTATAAACTGGGCCGGTATGCAAAAGTGTTCTAGGACTTTGAATATATAAAGTCATTTGACTCTGTCGAATGCCTTCTCTGTATCCAGTGACCGTATCAAAGTCGGTGTGCCCCTGGTGGCCTGTCTCCAGCTAAGATCTATATCGATAAGATCTGTATCGTGTTCGAACAGTTGCCTATCCGTCACAAACCCCACTTGGTCTGGGTGGACCAATTGTGCAAGAATCGGGTTTAATCTACCCGCCAGGATTTTCACAAAAATTTTGGAATCGTGGTTTATTAAAAACTGAAGTTTTCAGGGGTTGAGTCATCTCGACCGGGTTTTAGCAATAGAACAATGTCTGCTAGTGACATTTCTCTATCTGGTGTCCCCTCTTCCATGAGATCGTCGAACCAAGATTCCAGGTGAGGCACAAGTTTGTCTCGAAAAATCTTATAATAGCTTTCGTCAAAGCAATCTGTACCCGGTGCTTTGTTACTTTTTAAAGTGGAAATTGCCACATCTATTTCTTTGGCCGAGATCCGTTTTGTCAAGACATTAGAGTCCGCCCCGAGAAGTTTAGGGAGAGCTAACTGGGAGAGAAATGGACGTATCCTATATAGTTCGCGTTGCGGATCTGAAGCATCACCGCTAGAGTGATTGTAGAGTTTAGTGAAGTATTCTGTGAAGACTTTAGCTATATCTGTGGGGTTCGTTTGGTACTTACCTAAAGCATTTTAAATTTTTTGAAATGTGCGTGTCCCACGGTCGAAGTGATCTCGCTAAAAGAGTATCTATTTTATTAGCTTTTTCGTAATAGGTCCATTTAGACCATACAATAGCTCTTGCGGTATCCTCTAGTAGCGTTCCTCATGTTCTGTACCATCATTAAATTTGTAGGTGTAGAATGAGATTTATGTTTTTCCTCCTTCCTTAAGGAATCCGAGAGATGACAATAGGAGAGATTTGCTTTTCTTTTTTTAGTGTAGCTTCACAAATCAATATACCCCTGATGACCGCTTTATGGGCCGCCCACACCATAGCCATCGGCAGGCCCGACTCAGTGTCTCTAGCAAAGTACTCATTCAGTTGTTTTTGAATCGTTTCGCCGGATCTTGGAGCAAAGAGGTATTCAATCTCCAAGACCAAGGGGACACCATGCATAGTTTATCCAGAGTCAGTGAAATGTCTGCATGATCTGACCATGTTATGGAACCCACCTTTGGTGGTTATTATTATTGCCATTTATATAGGGCCAACAGATTCCGTAGCGCTTTACAATATTATCAGAGGGGGGATTTAACTATAAATAGGACAATTACAAGAAAACTTACAGGAACGGTAGGTTGAAGAGGACCCTGCTCAAACGAGCTTACAGTCTATAGGAGGTGGGGTATAAGACACGTTAAGACAGGAGATATCAATCAAGTAGGGTGGGAGTGAAGCAGAGCTGGAGGAGAGGGTAAAGTGGTGCCCTATAGGAGAGAGCAAGAGACAGGTATGTAAGGTAGAGGTTACTCTGGGAGGCCATAAGCTTTCCTGAAGAGATGGGTTTTAAGGCTCTTCTTAAATGATTGAAGACTAGGGAAGTGTCTGATGGCGGTAGGCAGGCTATTCCATAGGAAAGGAGCCACCCGCGAGAGGTCCTGCAAGCGCGAGTTGGCTGTACGGGTGCGAGCAGCGGTCAGGAGGTGGTCACGGGCAGAGCGGAGGGAACGAGGAGGGGCATACCTATGGATCATTGAAGAGATATGAGGGGCTAGAATTGTTCAGTGCTTTAAATGTATGGGTTAGCACTTTGAATTGACTCCTATAGGATACAAAGAGCCAATGTAGGGACTGGCAGAGGGGTGATGTGTGAGAGGACCGACTAGAGAGGAAAATCCGTCTAACTGCAGCATTCATTACAGACTGTAGCGGGGCAATACGGCTTTTGGGGAGACCAATCAGGAGAGGGTTACAGTAATCCATGCGGGAAATTACTAGAGCATGGACAAGCTCTTTGGTCGCATCTTGCGTAAGAAAGGGGCGGATGCGCGCTATGTTTTTGAGTTGGAACCTACAGGATTTGGCAACAAACTGGATGTGAGACTCAAAGGTGAGACCAGAGTAAAGTATGACGCCAAGACAGCGTGCTTGCAGGGATGGACTTATGTGGATATCACTGACTTGAAGGGAGAGCGAGAGAAGAGGATCAGTATTAGGAGGAGGAAAGACAAGGAGTTCAGTTTTAGAGAGGTTAAGTTTCAGAAAGCGTGAGGACATCCAGTCAGAGATGGAAGAAAAGCAAATTAATGAAGTGGTCTGGGTGCCAGGTCCAGCTAGGGTTAACCCATTTTTTCATAAACATAGTAGTTTCAGAGAAACTGCTATGTTTATAAATGGGTTAAGCCTTCCCCTATTTGCTCTACTGGCTGTCTCATTGACAGCCACTAGAGGCGCTTGCGTGCTTCTCGCTGTGATTTTCACAGTGAGAGCACGCCAGCGTCCATAGGAAAGCATTCATAATGCTTTCCTATGTGACCGGCTGAATGCGCGCGCAGCCAGCCGCATGGGAGGAGAAGAGGAGGATCGGAGGAGGAGAGCTCTCCGCCCAGCGCTGGAAAAAGGTAAGTTTTAACCCCTTTCCAGAGCTGGGCGGGAGGGGGTCCCTGAGGGTGGGGGCACCCTCAGGGCACTATAGTGCCAGGAAAACGAGTATATTTTCCTGGCACTATTGTGGTCCTTTAAGGGTTAAAGAGGTATTGTGTGAGTTTAGCTATTTTAGGTGTGGAGGGTTTGGTGGACATAATTGGTTTAACAGGAAAGCTAGGTAATTTGAGCTATCTATAAATGTAGTGATGATGTGGGGGAGGGTGGGTGGGAAGCGATCATCCAGAAATGCTACCTCTGCTTATAGCAAGTCCTGCAGGGATGTGTGCTGTGAGTCCTGGGTGTAGCTGTTTCAATATTGTAAGGGGCCCAGGCTAAAAGGAGAGAATCTGGGGTTAGATAAAGCAGATTGTGGGTGGAGAATCATTGGGGTGTTAAAAACAAAATCAAGGAAAAGGCAGATGAAAGGGAATTTAAATTTAAGGATATGAGGGAATGGCAGAGAAAAGATAGGTAAAAGTCATAAATAGGGAACATCATAAATTAATGAGGCTTAGAGTGCAATAACTAACACTAGCAAAACAAACATTTAACTAAACGAGTTAAGGATGGAGGGAGCAATAGGCATCAACAAAGCAGTAATACTGTGGGGGGTGGAGAAAGAAAGAAATACAATTTAAAACAAGAAGTAGAAAAATAAGTCCAGGTATTCAAGGCGATCATCCAGAAATCCTACCTCTGCTTATTGCAAGTCCTGCAGGGATGTGTGCTGTGAGTCCTGGGTGCAACTGTTTCAATATTGTTCTGATACTTTAGGTACGGTCGGGGAATTTACTCGAATAGGTGCCATGGGAATTTATCCTCGAATAGGTGTCATGGGGAGACGAATAAAAAGTATAGTCGCTATCATCTGGATGGTGCGTTCTCCAAATATCTATAAGGCCTGTGTGTTGTATAAAGGTGTGTAATAACATATCCTGTCCGCCCCACCTATGGGACTGCAGAAGACCACTACTAGACCCCCTATCCGTCACCGGACACGGTGCCGCATTAAAGTCTCCCCCCACTATTACCATGCCATGTGGTAAAGTATTAACTATATGAGTCAACTCTGTCCAGAAATCTTTGGATGGGTCGTTAGGGGCATATAGATTGAGAATGTGAATAGTATGTGAGTACAAAGTCGTCAATACAAGTATAAAGCTCTCGCCTGGGTCTGCATGAACCTTACTAACCCTGATCGGGCATCTATGATGTATAAGGGTAGCTACTCCATTCCTCTTATTGAGGGCCCTAGATTCGTATGTAGTACTGAAGGTATGATCTTTGAGGGCAAATTTTGCCAATGCCTAAACAGAAGGCTTTTTTTGGGAGCGTTAAGGCCTTACGTTTAAAGACAATAATTTCACAGGCATTTTATGTCTAATGGGGGTATCCCGATATATAAGCGTGCTGCTATGCCTACGCTCAGACCAATCGCTCTGTCTTTTTTGTACAGGGAAAGGACATATTAGTTTCAAAGGCATCTTATTACAAATGGGGTATAGCATTCCAGATATATTCTCCCATCTCTAAGCTCATACCATTGTCTCGCTCGTGTCTGTATAGCTACAGGTCGTACATCCAATTTCCTGTGGCTGCCGACTGGGGGCTCCGTGCTCCTAGTTTCCCCCGCTCCTCCTCCCCGGAGAACATAGGTATGAGTTGAGGGAGGGGAAAAGAAGGGGACAATGAGAGTGAAAAGAAGTGAAAAAACAAAACATGTGCAACAATCGCCTGGTCTTACCGATAGCCAGGCTTAAACTGGGTGTATGCCCCAGCCGCTCCAGAACGTGTAAGAGGCTCCGGAGAAGCAGGGACCTAGACCAACATAGAAATGCACCACTCAGGTGCCAACAGAAACATCTTATGAAACATAGTATTGATTATGAGATATCCTACTAATTTTCATTACTAGGGATTATCCATCGGGATCTGCCACCAAGCCTCAGTAACCACCCATCGAACGCGCGCCCACCACCCCACCCACCCCCGCAGAGAAACACCCCTGGTCAGCGACAGCCCTACAGAGGACAAGGGCTTTGAATACACATAGGGACATATACATAGGCCCCAACCCACAGGGTAAGGTAACAATCGACCGGAGTAATCCCCAAATCTATAAGCGCTAATGCACGGAAAGGGGGGTCCCAGGGGAAGTAATCAAGGAGACTGAAACCCAAAACGGTGGGAACCCCCAAGCCCTTATCCCTCGCAGAATTCCGGCTACTCAAAGGAAGGCTACCGCATCTGCTCCGTGGGACGGGCATAAAAGGGGGCCAGGAAGAGCAGGGAGTGAGTGTAAGGGGACAGCCAATAGTGAGCAGCCCGAAGGGGCAATACGGAGGGGGGGGGGGGCCGAAGTCACCTATGTACATTTGAGTTTTACCTCGCCATGTATTGTCCCTGCTTTCGGTCGCTGAAAGTTTGAACACGGAGCATTGAAAACATATATAGCAAAACAATCTTAATAGCAGCATCCGCTGCCGCCTCCCGCATCAAATGGCTTTTTACAAGGACTATTTGTGGTTGTAGAGTAGTGATCTGTTTCAAAGTCTTGTAGACCACATTCTCTACAAATAGGATTCAAGATATCTGTTACTTTCTGTTCTCTGCAGATGCTGAAGATATAGGGGCGTGTAGAATTTTTTTGGACATTCAGAGGTAGTACATATTTTTCAGTTTGTATTTTTGACATCTCTGTAATGCCTTGCCTAAAAGAGGAGCATTTCTGAAACTGGGATTGTTCCCAGCTCTTAGTTTCTGTGAACAGTTCCAGTAAGTGGACTTTTTTATTTATTTTTTTAGCTGTTTAACTTTACACTAATTCTCTGTTACAGTAAACTGTTAATTCTGAAAACTACCTTTAAACTCAGAAGTAAGAGATGTTTAAAGAATTCTCAAAGCACCAAAACAGCTATAGCAGTTTGAATCCGTTTTGGTGTATGGGTCATGCCCGTGCAGTGTCACTGCTCAATTCTCTGCCATTTTGACGTTAAATTGCCATTATAGGCTCCATTTAATTTTGCAGCACAGTGTGTTTACTATAGACGTTTTTATCTCTGTTAATTGTTTTGGTGTCCATTTAAACCACTGCAATTTGAGCTTGAGTGGAAAACTGCACACATCCTCCACGAGTTGCTGTTTTAACAATATATCTTCCATTCATGCTCGCATCCCAGAGTTTGCCTATGTAATGTTTTCTACCATTATCTTATAAGTGTATTTCACTAAAATAAATGCAGAGGATATATATTTCTAACATATCTTTCTTGTGAAGTAAAATTTAAGTATTTTTATCATGTGTGTTTGTGGTATTAATTATAAACGATTGTAATCTTGTGGTAAGAAGAATTTTTACTTACATCATTATTAATGTCTTCACTATCGGGTTAAAAAGAATACCTTCGTTATCTAGCTAACCCATAGAATAAAACAAGCAGATACCTTTTTTGCTGCCCATGAAAAAATCCTCCAGTGTATTGTATGCTTTGATACTCTTTCCATTGCTGCTAGAATGCAACCATGAAGTTTGACATACAAAAGTTGCTGTAAAATGAGCGAGGATGAATGCCATTTGCAACCACTCAAGTGACGGGGGATGAAAACAACACTGGAGTAAAGGGAAAGGCATTATTTAGTACATTTTGTTTTTCATTTTAAATATACACATTCATGAGAGAAAGGGGTAGGAACTGTATTGTTTTTGTAATTATAGATTTTAATAGAATAAATGCTGCATTTAGAACCCATGCATTATATGTGTGCCTTAAAGTTCAAGGTGCATAAAGGAATGTGGCAGTGTATTTTAGTATATGCATATATGTAATCAATTAATTTTATTTATTTCATATTTTACTTTGAACAGCCGATAAAGGGACATTATAGTCACCTGAACAACTTCAGCTTAATGGGGTTGATCAGGTTAGTACTATAGCTCCCTGCAGGCATTTTCATGTAAACACTGTATTTTCATAGAAAAATTGTGTTTACATTAGAACTTAGGAACACCTCCAGTGGCAGTCACTCAGATGGCCACCAGAGGGACTTCCGAGTCAAGTCCTGCCTGATGCGCAGGACTCACGTTTGATGTCTTCACGCTTAACTGAAGACATCAAACGTGCTATCAGGACCCAGGAGGCACCGTGAACGCGCCTCCTGTGTCCTGTAGTAACCCAGGGCCTGTCAGCAGTTAGAGCCGATAGTGTGGAAGATAAAGATCTCCTGCACACAGTCAGCTCGAAGGCAGTAGACGGGAGACACAGCAGAAGGATCCAAACCGTAAGGCCACTTGTTTTAAAAATGAGAGACAGAGTATGTGTGTGAGTGAGTGAGAGTGAAAGTGAGTGTGTGTATGTGGGGGGAGAGTGTGTGTTATGTATGGACTGTTAGGCTGTGTGAATGATCCACTTCCTTTCTGTTGGTTCCCCACTTCCTGTTCCTGTTGGCAGTTGGTGGAATGTTCGAGGGATTTGAAACCCTGTATAACAAGGCTGCAATATGAGTAACCTGTCATATATGCAGTGGCATACATACCAGGGTCGCAGGGGTCGCGGCTGCGACCGGGCCCGGCCCACCAGGGGGCCCGGCCGCCCCTGCGACCCGGTATGTACCCACAGGGCCAGCCTCTTCTCCTGGGGGGGGCCAGGAGGCGGCCACTTCAGGCCCCCCGAGGCTGGCCCTGCTGACCCCAGCCGGTCGGGCAGGCGGGCGCACGAGGGAGCACTCAGTGCTTCCTCTTCAGCTCCCTCGCGCACCGCAGTGATGCCAGAGCCGGAAGATGACGTCATCTTCCGGCGCCGCCATCCCTATGCGGCGCGCGAGGGAGCTGAAGAGGAAGCGCTCAGGGGAAAGTGCTCCCTCGCGCGCCGGCCGCCCAGACAGCCCGCCCACCCAGTGACCTGCCGCCCAGGAGCCCAGCAGCACCACCACTGGACCCCAGGGAATCCCCCCAGCACTCCAGAAGGTAAGGAGGCTGGGGGGATTAAATAAAAAAATAAAAAAATGTGTGTTTGTGTGTTAGTGTGTGTGTGTTAGTGTTTGTTTGTGTTAGTGCGTGTGTTAGTGTGTGTGTCAGTGAGTGTGTCTGTTATTCGGTGTGTGTCTGCTAGTGAGTGTGTTACTGTGTGTCTGTTACTGAGTGTGTTTGATGTCTGTTAGTAAGTGTGTGTTTGTCAGTGAAAGTGTATGTTTTGTAAGTGAGTGTGTATGTATGTCTGTCGCTGAGTGTGTCTCTGTCAGTAAATGTGTGTGTCTGTTAGCTAGTGTGTATGCGTCTGTTCGTGAGAGTGTGTGTCTTCAGCATTTACCTTTCTCCAGCGTCGGACTCCCCAGTGTCTGCCACTCAGCTCCGAAATGCACATGCGCGGCAAGAGGCGCGCGCGCATTTAAACCGCCCATAGGAAAGCATTACTCAATGCTTTCCTATGGACGTTCAGTGTCTTCTCACTGTGATTTTCACAGTGAGAATCGCGGAAGCTCCTCTAGCAGCTGTGAATGAGACAGCCACCAGAGGCTGGATTAACCCTCAGTGAAACATAGTCGTTGCAGCTGCAGGGTTAAAACTAGAGGGACCTGGCACCCAGACCACTTCATTGAGCTGATGTGATCTGGGTGTCTGTAGTGGTCCTTTAAGTGTGTGTGCATACCGCGGTCGCGGGGTCGCAGCCCTGCAACCCCTGCGACCAGGTGCCCGCCGCCATGTGTTGCGGCCCCCGACCCGCGTGGGGGGGGGGGCCACGGATCAATTTTTGCACCGGGGCCCCATGGGTCATGTGTACGCCACTGCATATATGTATTAATAAAGTGAGTACTTCATTATACAGGAATTATTGACTGATTTGTACAAAACATCACAGAGAGTGTGTGTGTAGAACACTGCTTCCCTTAATACGATCAGTATAAGGGGTCCAAGTAGTGCTACTTTCAATGACTTTGAATTAGCACACGGACTTGCTACCGCACATATATTCTTCTTATTTGTTCACCTATTCACTTAGTAATCATACTATATCCCTGTCGGGATCAGGTCTTAATAGCCTAGCGGGACTAGCAGTAGGTGCCCTCGAAGGCACAGGAGGGAAGCTGCAAAGCACAGGGAAGCCATTAGTGGGAGTTTTTCTTCAGTACAGATCGTATTAAGGGAAGCAGTGTTCTATTTACCCGTCATCCAGTGAGCCTAGTTCTATCTACTATGACAACAGACTAGGATTTCATATCGATAGCCACAAAAGCTTCCAAGCTTGGTCATTACTTATTCAATACGGGTATACCACTCCCCTACACTAGACCTCGGGAGTGTTAACAGGGACTAATGCATGATTAGCCATGGCAAGTTCTTTCCTTTTCTACTATAATAGAAACCAACATGATTTGAGCATCTAGCATTCTGGTCTAACAGCATTACTCCCACCTTTATTTATTTATTGGCATTATAAGTCTACAGGATCAGATTGAGATACAATATTTTTAGTCCCATTGGGGATTGGCCCACTATTATTTTGCCTCTTATTTAATTTTCTTTTTTTCCTTTATCTCCCCTTCCCCCATCTTATAGTTTTTACTGTTAAACCACCTTCCTACTCTAATTAGACAGAGCCTTTTATCATGGCACAGATGTGTGCAGGATAATACATATATTGGGTTTGCTCCATAGCTGACAATGTTATTAAACCCTTACTAGTCCACGAAAAATTAATCTATTGCTACTATTTTTATTTACCAGGTGAGGCAGCCTATTTTATATATACATAGGCTAGTTACATTTTGAGATCAATTTTAGTAGCAACAGGGACATTTATGTTAATGTAACTGGTTTAATTTCTAAATACGGATTACTTTGTACATGAGTACTTATATATAGTTTCTTATTTTTATTATATTTAATACAATTAAGTTTATCATTTATTTCTAAGTTCCTAGTCTGGTAGATATTCTGCAGCTATTTGGCACTTGCATTAGAGTATACTCTATTTATCCCAGTCCCTACCGGTACACATTCTTTGATTGTTAGTTTCCTATTTGGGGCTAACCCCCCACCCCACCCCCCACCCCCCTGTCCCTCAGTGTACCAGGTATTGGCTCTACTCCAGTTCCTCTTCTTGTGTGTGTGTGTTTTTATATACCCACCCAGAATCATTTGCAGTAGTAACATCACTGCAAATTTGTGATTTCTGTGGGAAAAGCAAGTCTTATGGCTTGACCGGTGTGCAGATTTTTGTTTAACATTGTATTAACTAACTAATATATATATATATAGAGAGAGAGAGAGATAGATTGATTGATTTATTGTACACAAACTTTGGGCTGGATGGTTGCCGTATGAGGGGGTGGGCATAGACAGAGAACTGAGCTGTCAGTCAGCTCGCGAATGTGTGGTAGAGCGCTCAGTTCATTCCTAGAGCGGCATTCAATTTTTTTGTTAAATTTTTTTTTTTTTAATGGGAAACTAATATAAAAGCAAGAAATAAGGCTAGGGTCTCTGTCTTTTTTTTGCTTTTATAGTTTTGACTATAGTGCTCCTTTAATCTAGAATTTCACCACTTGGTGGTAGTGTTGGTGTAGTTATTCAATAAAGTGTAAATTGGACGTTGAAAAAAAAAGTCTTACTGTTATTTATTAAATTGAAAATTGTCTGGAATTTAAAGTAAATTTCATATTTTAGTCCAAAAGTGCTGAACTGAAGACAAAAATAGCTAGCCAACATTTCATACTTTAGTGAATAACTACCAGTAACATTGCGTAAAGCTTATTTTAGTATCACTTTGCCTACTTTTTTTTTTTTTTTAAAGTACAGAAAGAAAACCCCTATGGGGAAAAGACCTATGAGGATTGGGTTTAAGACTGCAGTAAAGATCACTATAACATGAAGAAAGATTGGTTCAAACAAGGGGATATTTGACATTAAAACTAAATGTTTAAATATGAGGCTTTGGAATTGGGCTTACCTCATTCAGTAGGGCCCAAGGGTGAAACAATGTTTTTCTTTATTTTCTTCTCAATCTGGTGATTTTTTCTGTCCTGTGAACTAGAAAAGGGAAGGTGATCATATGCCTACTCATGGAGTCCTGGCTGGAGCAACTCAATGCACATACAACAGCTCAAAGCACTCTAAGCAGACCTTATTGCCCAGCATTTCATCTGCAGCTTCCCCTAATCATGCCACACCCTCGGCAGCTCTTTGGCAGGAGGGCAAGACCTCCAGCAAAATTTAACCCCAGTCCCATTTGGAGAAGAATAAGGAATAAAATCAAACCATAATTTTCTTTTCCTAGCTATTATTCATGGCAGCATCACTTATGGTTAGCTCCACCCTCAGACCAATCAGGACAGGAAAATAAATTCTAATGAAGAGACTGCATGCATAAAAGGTCTTTCCTCCTATACAGTAGAATATTACTGTAAGTATGATTTAGAATTTTCCCTATCATGGTAGCACCATTTATAGGTAATACCAAAGCAAAAGGTCTCAATGATGGGGGCGGGAGAGAAGTAATTGTCTGCAATAGTACGTTATGTCAAATAAAAAAAACTTTACTAATTAAGGTGAACAGAAGATAAGACTCTTTTGCCAAACGAGGTAGGTGAAGAAGATGCTAAAGTCAAGTCCAGCTTGTAGTGCTTGATGAAGATCACCAAAGATAGCAAAGAGACTGCCCTACAGATGCCATATGAAGGAACCTTAGTCCAAGTAACTGATAAAAATCTTGTAGAATGAGCCTTGATCTTATTTGGAGGAGAAGGTAGTTTTTTTTTTTGTGTGTGTGTGGTTTTTTTTTTATATGTCAGTATGAGTTAATTACTGCAATCCAGCATCTTAAATAAGGAGGCTGCTTCACCTTTCTAGGTGCCTGGAGGAAGGATGAATAATCTCTCTGACTTTTGAAAGTCTTTTGATACTGACAGATAAAGCATACTCTCTTTGGTTTAACTCAAGGAGTTTACATTCTTTGTCATGCTTTGGTCTTAGGATTACTTTGTCTTGAAGCACTTGTGTGAGAGTCCACAGGTGAAGTCCTATATCTCAAACATGTTTGGCTGTGGAGATAGCAATGAGAAATAGTTTTGTAAGTTAGAAATTGAGTACTGATGTTCAATAGAGGAGCAAATGAGGTTCCATCAATGCTTCTTAAACCAAAGGTAAATCCCAGGGAGAAGAATTTCTTGATGGATGTATTATTTGCATTGCTGCTTTAAAGAACCTGGAAATAATCGGATCTGAAGCCCTTGAAGTGTTGCATAGTGCTGAGGCTTTTGTCTAGTCCATCATGTAGGAATTCTAGGATATGAAGCAGGCAAGCCTTGGTCTAAGAGAGACCTTCTTTCAAGAGCCATGCGCCTAATTTCCATTGTCAAGGATTGGGAGGAACAGCTGGACCTTGCACTAGGAGATCTTTTCTATGTTGCAATTTCCAGGGAGGGGCTAGATACATCTTGGCGATGAGTGGGTATCAAGTTCTACCATATACTATAGATCGAAGTTACAAGTTTGGGAAAGAGCAGGGGCGTATTAGCCGCGAGGCAAACAAGGCATTTGCCTTGGGCGGCATTTTTCAGGGGGCGGCAAAAAACGGCCGCCGAGGGAGCTCTTCCCCTGAGCGCTCTGCTCAGCTCCCTCGCGCGCCGCCAGCAGAGTGAGACTGGGAGCCGGAATATGACGTCATCAACCCGGCTCCCAGCCTCACTCTGCTGGCGGCGCGCGAGGGAGCTGAGCAGAGCGCTCACGGGAAGAGCTCCCTCGGCGGCCGCCCGCCCGCCCTGCAGCCACTGGACTCCAGGGAGAGGAAGAACCCCCCCCAGCATTACCAAAGGTAAGGAGGCTGGGGGGGGTTAAATAAAAAAATTAAAAAAAAACACTAGTGAGTGTGTGTATGTCTGCTAGTGTGTTTGTGGATGTCTATTAGTGTGTATGTTAGTGTGTGTATGTATGTTAGTGTGTGTGTGTGTTAGTGTGTGTATGTTAGTGTGTGTGTGTGGATGTTAGTGTGTCTGTTAGTGTGTGTATGTTAGTGTTAGTGTGTGTGTATGTTAATGTTAGTGTACGTATGTTAGTGTTAGTGTGTGGATGTCTGTTAGTGTGGATGTCTGTTAGTGTGTGTGTTTGCCTGTGAGTGTGTGTGTCTGTTAGTGAGTGTGTGTTTCTGTTAGCTAGTGAATGTGTATCTGTCAGTGAATGTGTGTGTGTGTATTTAGAAGGCGCGAAGGGGGGTGGGTGGCGGTTGCGCATGGTGGGGGGGGGTTGCCTGAGTTTTGTCCTGCCTAGGGCAGCACAAAGGATACACCACTGGGAAAGAGTGTTCTGACCTGCTGACTTAGGATCTTGATTCAGAGAGAAGAACTTATAGAGAGAAGATATTGACTCAATTTTGAAAGACTGCTTTTGTAGAAGAAGGTTTATATCTCAAAAGTCTATGATCAGTCTCCATCTTCCTTGAGCATCTGGAGCCAGGAAAATTGTGAAATAGAAGCCTCTGTATTGTTCTGCGTAAGGAACTTCTTCTACGACACGTTGTTGTTTGAGATTTAAAATGCTGTTCCATATTGCATGTCTTTTTGTACTTGAAACCCTTGATATTTTGAAATCATTTTTTGATGGGAAGGATATAAATTCCATCTTGTTTCCTTACGTGATGATTTTTAGAACTCATGCGTCTGTAATACTTCTGGTCAAGGAATGGTAAAATAGTTGAAGTCTTCCATCTGTCGTATTTGACTGGACCTGCACACCTTCAGAAGTTCTTGGAAACTCTTCCTCTCCGAGCTTTTGATAAAGAATTGGTAGAAGGTTAATAGCTTCTCCAGTTCGAAGGTCTAGTACAGAGATAGGTAACCTTCGGCATTCCAGATGTTGTGGATTACATCCTCCATAATGCTCTTACGCCCACAATGCTGGCAAAGCATCATGGGCGGTGTTGTCCAAAGACCTGGAGTGCCGAAGGTTGCCTATGAATGATCTAGTATATTCTCTTCCTGGTTTATACATCTTGCTATCATGAAAGGACCAATTCAGATATCTCTTGTCCTTCCATGATAAGGAGATAGATCTTCATATCTTTTGAGGGAGAAAGACCTTCTTACCAGCTGCAGCTTTTTGGATAGCTTCATGCAGAACTTTCTCAAAAAGCAAATCCCCTAGAAAAGGGAACACCCACATGGATGTTTTCAAGGAGTAATCTGCATCTAAAGAATAATGCCACAAAGCCCTTCTGGATTCTATGGTGGGTGAAGGGCCAAGCGCAAGGAGAGATATGCTTGAGTTAGCAGCTAATCTCTTTTGCATGGGCTCATGAGGATAATCCATGAAGTCAATAGGTAGAGTGGTACTTTTAGCCATTCTAATAACTGCAGCATTGTCACAAAATATAGAAAATCTATAAAACAGATATATTCTAGCAGCTTTAATGTTTTACTGTGACCTTTTTCTCCATCTTCTTTCATTCTTCATTAATTATTTCTTTTATAGTAGGGTGGACTGGGAAGGTGGTTCTTATGGATACTCATATATTCAAAATATTTGTTTGATTCCAGAGTATCAGAATGTCGGTATATGTAAGGTATTTCAAATATGAAAAATCAGCTTATCAACAGATTTCATTAGGGTTTTAGGATAATATTCTGATTCCTCTTGTCTTCTCTGTTTGTAAATCTGAAGAGTAAGTATGTGCCTTTTGACGTTTGGATGGGTCAGAGATTAGACTGTTGCTTTAAAGCCTTCTGCAATAGCTTGGGTTATCCAAGATTTAAATTTAATCCCTCTACCTCTCCCTCTCCCATTTAGGCTCACCTAGTTTCTGTATGTGTGGAGGTAGAGGGTATGGAATGTCTCTTTAATAAAGTCCTGATTTCCATGCAGATAGTTCAAAAGGGCTCCAGCATATTAGCACATGCTCTCTGAGCAGACATCAGAAAAGGCCAAATTCCCCTGGCACCGAGAGAGCAAACACATCCGAGAGATTCCAGTGCTGAAAATGATAAGAGAAAGGACCAATATTGAAACTTTAATTAGTAAAAACAGCCCTATGCTAGTCCTCAGAGAGGAAAAAAAAGTCCCTACAAGTGGGGACCACAAAAAAGGAGAACCCCTGTGGATATGATCTAAATAGATAATTGTTCCAAACTTAGGTGGTTAGAAGTAGAAGATCACCTTTGTTAAATAAACCATAATATTAAACCTTGTGCAGACATATACAGGGAGAGTCCTTATTATAAAATATATATATTACCACCTACAAGATCCCAATGAAGTTTGTTTATTTATTATTAACCATAATAAACTGCATTGGGAGCTTGTAGGTGGTAATATATATACTTGGAGAATCCATCTTTTCATGAGACCCATTTTTTTTATTTTCCTTTGTTCACTATGTTAGTTCTCACCTGCACTTTACAATCGGAAATATAAATCCCACAATGTTGTTTAATGTTAACTTGAACCTAAACTAATTAGTCCTGCTCACACAGGCTTCTTCCTTGGTTCTTCAGGTGAAGAGAGGCTAAACGTCATCTGGGAAACCCATGGTACACATGGGAAGGTGGCCAAAAAAATCTAATTTATCAGGACAAATTCCTGTCTGTCAGGCTAAGGGCAATAAAAAAAAAAAGACTGCTGTATAGGAGGAAGGAAGAAGAAGGACCTTATATGCATGTAGTCTCTTAATTAGACTTTAATTTCCTGTCCTAATTGATTTAAGGGTGGAGCTACCTATAAGTGATGCTGCCATGATTAGCCAGGAAAAGAGCCTTACTGCTAATTTAAGCTGGTTTGTTTGTTCTCCTGAAGACTCATCAATCCTTACATGTATCTGTGGACTCTAATAGATATGTCCAAGGGAAGAATGTTGGTTCAAAATGTATCGGTTTTCGGTTTGGCCAAAATTCAATAAAAGATTTTGTTTGGTTTCAGAAGTTCAGTGAGCACATCATTTTGAGAGGCCTTTCCTGATGATGCCTTCCAAGATGGCACCCAAGGCTCAACACAGCTCAGAGATATCGGAGGAAGAGTAGCCTAGTCATTTACTTGATACTGGCAGTGCTTACCACAGTCAGAAGGTGACTCCTCTCCTTCCAAGAAGGGCAACTTCAGAAGGCTGCTAGTCGACCTGAGGCAGGTGTGGAACGCAGATCTCCAGAAGACTCAGGCCGAACTAGCTGACGTCCAAAAACAAGTCCAGGCAGTGGAGGGAAACCTCTAGAGATGCCCAACTACAGGAGATTAAGAGTCAGCTAGAAGACCTCAAAGGCCAGGTCCAACAACTGAACCAGGTGGTGAACCCAATGGAGACCTGGCTCCAACGGCGAAATGTGCACATAAAGGGAATACCCGAGGAGATGGAAGGGGAGGAATTGCTCCTGTTTGTGCGGAGGTTGATCGCATCTATGGGCCTCAAAGAAAATGCTGATCTGCCATGTATCACAGCAGCGTTCCACATTAGCAAGCCCGCTACCGCTCCTGCAGGAGCAGCCAGAGACATAATAGCGGTTATTAGAGACATAATGGCAAAATCTGCCATAATAAATCACTCCAGAGAAATGGGCACAGTTCAATGTGAGCGGCATTTTGCAACGCATTACAGTGACCTTCTATTCACCGTTCTCAGAGAAAAAAGAAAGTTGGCTCCAGTTGCCAAGAGTCTTCGTGACCATTCCACTCTTACTTCCACTGGCAACGCAGGAGCACTCTTACGCACTTTGGGCCTGACGACCCTACCAAGAAAGGGAAAAGTACCACTGGAGGCACTGCCACCAAGGGTTGATAACCCTGTAAAAGGCAGTTCAAGACCTGTTAAGGGACTGGGTGGGGGTACCATATGCAGGCTTTCCACAAGGCCTTAGACAGCCAATAACGTCCAGGCGACTATAGATAGTTTATAACCTGTATTCTGACATCTCTATGTGCAGATATTATTTTACCCATCATCTTACCACAGGCAATGTTAGCTATCTCCTTTAGTCTCAATCGGCGTATAATGTTTATATTCTATACTCCCATAACATGTTTTATATTGTGATATTAACACTTTCAGATATTGGCAAAGCTGTATATTAAGTGTAGAAACACTAATATAATACAAATTGAAGAAAAAAATAAATAAAAAACACTGACGCAATAAAAAACATCCATCTACCAGTGCAGACTCAGATTGCATAGCAAGGTAAGACCTTTTAAGTCTCTAGATTTACCTGTCAGAGCACTTTGGTTGGCTTCTAAGCCAACCAATCAGAGGGTTCTAACTGAAATTACATAGCGTGGAAATGACTTTACCTGCTATGCAAGCTCCATGTGCGCCGAGCCCTCACAGGATGAAGATGGATTATTTTTATTTTATATTATTTTTTTTACACAATCGGTCCTTTTTAAAATTTTAATAGTTGCAACGTTACCTTATGAATTATCATTTGGCCTTCTTTGGGGCTGAAGAAAGATGATTACATCTAATAGTAAGTATGACATTTATTTAACAGTAATTTAGTGTATTGGTTCCCTTCACTATTAATGGGGTAAGTGAGGTAGGTAGGGGATTTATTGCTGGGGGAAGAAGGGAACCCTAGCAACCATTTATATTTTATTAGCCTCACCCACTGGCAATGGGTGTGGCTGGGGTGGGACAATATGTCCACCCTGTTTGTTATTTAGAGCCCACACCTGCCGCTCATGGGTAGGGTCAAAAGAGACACTAAGTTCTCCCATTCATTTTAATTTCTCCCACATGCTGGCCACAGGTTGGGGCACAAGGGGACATTATGTTCCACCCACTTTATTATTTTATTAGATGCCTCATCTTGCTTTTTAGTAGACATGGCTGTACCCCAGCGTGGCAGATAGGGTCATGAGGGAGGATTTTACCTCCCTTATACTAACATTTACCCCATAGGCTTTATTTATTTAATCCCCCTCACCTGCAGCAGTGGGTGATGGGAGGATTTAGAAATCAGAGCTTCTGATCGCTCCTTCCTTGTAATAAAAAAAACTAATTTTGGGCAATTCTTTTAAAAAAGAATGGAAGAATTGTTAAAAATTTGGACGAATATGTATTGGTCAGAAAACGAATGCCCAAGTCAACCTAGGCTCCAGTGGGGCACTGAGTGAGGCTGACCAAGCAGACTGGTGTGTATATATGACATACAGCTAAATCCCTTGTTTTCTACCGCTTTTAAGGCAGATCCACTCTTCATTGCATAATGTCACCCACGTTTTTGAGCCTACACCCTTTGTTCCTTCATCATATCACCCACTGCTGGTAGATATGTGAATAGGCCAGGTGATATAAAATGGGTTCAAGGATCCTTTACCTTATAGGATTCAACATGGATTTGTATTCTGTTATCTAGGTCAACTTTGTTTTCTTTAAAAAAAATAAAAAATGTCTTTGTTCTAACATTCACATGTAAACATCACTTCAAAGACTGAAACATACAAAATACTTGTAACCTTAACAGGATCCTACAGTGCCAGGAAAACAAACCCATTTTCCTGGCACTATAGGCACTATAGAGGCCCCCCTTCTGAGGGGTTGAAGGGGTTAAAACCTCTTCAGCCACTACTCCTTCAGCCACTTACCTGAATCCAGCGCAGAGGAAATCCAGTGTCCCTCTGTGCTGTGTCAGGCTGCGCCCAAGCTCCTCCCCGCCGTTGTCAGCTGGCGGGGGAGACCTAATTCACATTAGCGCCAATGGCCGTGAACGCATTAGACCTCCCCATAGGAAATCATTATTCAATGCTTTCCTATGGGGTAAATCTGACAGTGGAGGTCCGTGAGAACGTCCAGCATCAGATAACGGACCAAAAGTCTGTTTGGATTCTGGAAGCCCTCTAGTGGTTGTCTGGTAGACTTATAGCTGCAATGTAAACATTGAAGTTCTCTGGAACGGCACTGTTTTACATAGCAGCACTAAGTGCTGTCATAATTCCCTTTTATTCCAGAAGTTTGGTCCTTAAGGGGTTAAAGATAAATAGACAAAAATGTAAAAATATCACGAATTTTATATAAATTAAAGGGAAAATTATAGGCACCTAGACCACAAATATAGGCACCCAGACTTAGACAAAAATGTAAAAATATCACGAATTTTATATAAATTAAAGGGAAAATTATAGGCACCTAGACCACAAATATAGGCACCCAGACTTAGTCTGGGTGCCTATATTTGTGGTCTAGGTGCCTATAATTTTCCCTTTAATTTATATAAAATTCGTGATATTTTTACATTTTTGTCTATTTATCTTTAACCCCTTAAGGACCAAACTTCTGGAATAAAAGGGAATTATGACATGTCACACGTGTCATGTGTCCTTAAGGGGTTAACAATGGCGGTCCTGTTGGGGGCTGGCAGAGAGCTGTAACTTACCTTTCCTGCAGCTCCTGTCAGCTCCCTTCTCTCTCCACCGGTCCGGTCAGCTCCCCTGTCAGCTCCCACTGTAAGTCTCGTGAGAGCCGCGGGGTCAGAGCGTTGCCCCGGATTACTGTGGCAACGCTCCGCGCGGCAGTCAGACCGCGAGACTTACAGGGGAGCTGACAGGGGACCTGACCGGACCGGAGGAGAGAGAAGGGAGCTGGTTAAAAAATAATACCGGTATCAGGAAGTATTACTTTACTGAGAGGGTAGTGGATGCATGGAAAAGCCTACCAGCTGAAGTGGTAGAGGTTAACACAGTAAAGGAGTTTAAGCATGCGTGGGATAGGCATAAGGCTATCCTAACTATAAGATAAAGCCAGGGACTAATGAAAGTATTTAGAAAATTGGGCAGACTAGATGGGCCGAATGGTTCTTATCTGCCGTCACATTCTATGTTTCTATGTTTCTATGAAGTGTTAGGATGTATCCAGCATATGGAGTTTGGGTTAAGAAGTATTTTATCTAGGGGGAAGTTTTTTTTATTATTAATATAAATAACAGTGTACCCTTTAACCATGTACTAGGCTACTGCTACACATAAGGGATAAAACCACTGCGTGATAAGTTTGACATGTTTCTAGCAACCTCACATTCTCTGAGCATTTTAACATGTATGCCTTAGGCTCATTGAAATTTTACTTTCAAAAATAGAAGTAACATGCCATTAACATGTAGATAACCCGAAAAGTATTTTTCTTTCAATAATTCCTGAGTTAGGCAAACCTTGCCAGTAGGCAAAACAGATTTCTATCCACCTGCAGAGAAAGTTGGAGGTTGTTATATAGATAATTTACAACAGTGTTTGGACACCACAGGTCTTTTGTACAGTAAACTCAAAAGTAAAATGCATTTGGTGATGTGGCTTTACAGTGCCTATAAGCTGAGTTCATATATGGAATGTGCAGCACTATGGGACATCATTGCATTCCTGGCCTTTCAGTAAGCAAAATCCAATTGTGCATACACATCCATTTGTAAATAACTGCAAAGGGAACAACAGTTACCCGTATATACTCGAGTATAAGACGAGTTTTTCAGCACATTTTTTGTGCTGAAAACCCCCCACTCGACTTATACTCGAGTCAATGTCTGTATTATGGGAACTTACATTGCCATAATACAGACCAGGACCGCTGGGCTCATTACAAGCCCGTGACAACGCTCTGACCCCGCGGCTCTCGCGAGACTTACAGGGGAGCTGACAGGGGAGCTGACCGGACCAGAGGAGAGAGAAGGGAGCTGACAGGAGCTGCAGGAAAGGTAAGTTACAGCTCTCTGCCAGCCCCCCTCCTACACAGCCCATCCACTGGACCACCAGGGAATGATAGCCCCCCTCCATGGCCAGCTAACAAGCAGGGAGGGGGGACAGAAATAAATATAAATAAATAAAAATTTAAATAATAATAAAATAAAAATAAAATATTAATAATATAAAAAAAATAATATTAAAATAATAATAATAATTTAAAAAAATTATAAAAATGCCCACCCCCCACCAAGGCTCTGCATCACACACACAAACACACTCTGCATCACACATACACACACTGCATTCATACACACACATATACACACTCTGCCACCTATATTATTATTATTATTATTATTATTTTATTATTTATATAGCGCCAACAAATTCTGTAGCGCAGTACAATGGGTGGACTAACAGACACATAATTGAGATCAGACCAATGACGTACAGGAACAGAGGGGGTTAAACTAAATGCAAATCCCACAGAAAATATCAAAGAAAAATTAGTATCCTTTTTAAAAAAAGGACTGGACAAAGGAATTCTAGATAACAAGGAATTCCACTATATAAACGTTGTACATCCAAAAATTCTACTTTCTCCCTAAGATCCATAAAAATCTGACCAGACCCCCAGGACGTCCTATCGTCTCTGGGATTGGCTCTGCACTTTCAAACTTGTCTGAATATATAGACATCTTACTCCAACCATATGTAATCTAGTCTAAATCGTATCTTAGGGATACTATAGACCTACTGAGAAAGTTAGAAAAGATTACCTGGCAAGAAGATTTTTTACTTATCACCTGCGATGTTCAGTCACTTTATACCATCATACAGCATGATAAAGGATGTAACGCAGTTAAAAATATTTTAGAAAAAGACAATTCTATGGAACAAGAGCAGATCAATTTTTTAATTGAAGGTATTAATTTGATTTTAAACAACAACTATTTTTGGTTTAAAGACTCTTTTTATTTACAAAATAGAGGGACGGCTATGGGTACCAGGTTCGCGCCCAGCTATGCCAATCTTTTCATGGCAGAATGGGAAGAACGTTATATTTGGAGTGGGCATGGCTGGGCATCGAGCCTGGTGTCCTATTCCAGATACATAGATGACCTCATTTTTATTTGGAAAGGCCCTATAAAGGAAGCCCATGATTTCATCCGGTTTTTAAATTCAAACCAGGAGGGAATTATTTTAACCTCTGAAATTAGCGATAAAGAAATTACTTATTTAGATCTTAATATCTATATTGAAAATTGCACTATCCATACTAAAACTTATACAACAGGCTAATAAGATTAAAAACAGTCTAACAAATAAGGGTTACAATGAAGAATTGATAGAATCTACTATTCAACAAACGTTAAAAATTTATCAAAAAGAGCTTATACATAAAATAAAACCTCAACAACAAAATCAAGTTATTCTACCCATAGTATTGGATTATAATGATAAAAATAAAAATCTAAAAAGAATAATGAATAGACATTGGCATCTTCTAAAAGAGGATCCTATCCTTAAAGACATGATTCCTAATAAACCACACATTGTGTTTAGAGGTGCTCCAAATTTAAAAATGCACCTTACAAACAATTACACTAAAGATCAAAGAGAAAATACACATACAAAACATTTCCCACCCCTTGCCAATGGTTTTTTAAATGTAATAACTGTATAGCTTGCAAAAAAACGAAGCCAACAAAAAAGAGTAGGTCTACTTTCAAATCGAATAATAATAATAAGACTTACAACATTAAAGAAATTATTACCTGTGAAAGTAAGAATGTTATTTATTTATTGGAATGCCCTTGCGGCCTCCAATATATTGGCCGTACTATTAGACCTTTAAAAATACGTATAGCTGAACACTGCAGAAATATTGAAAAAAAACTATGAAAAACACTCAGTGTCTGCCCATTTCTGCAAGTATAATAATGATCCCAAATTTCTCACATTCATAGGGATCACGATAGTAAAAAACCATTGGAGAGGAGGTGATTTTATCAAAAAAGTAGGAAAAAAGGAGATGGAATGGGTATTTAAAATTTATACTTTGCATCCGAATGGATTAAATATAGATTTTGATCTTTTTAATTTTTTATAATATTTATATTTACCTCCTAAATACTTGTTGCTTCTTTTAGATTAATATATTTAAATTTTTTCCGTATTTTATTACATACATATATATATATATGTATATTTTTAAGGCAACAGCCTTTGCTTTTAAGTATCAATTTTTATACTTGATTTCCATTATATTTACTTATGTTTTATATGCTTTTTATATTATTTTCTTTGTATCTACTGTCTGCATTTATCTTGTTATAAGATAATGCTATTTGTTCACATTAACGTTTTTTTGCCATTATATACTGACATACATTTATACAAATCTTTTTCTCTATTATGTTTACATTTACTATGTATGCCAAGCTGATTTTTCCATATTTTTTAATATATGGTGTGTTTTTTTGTGTGTGTATTTTACATATAATATTATTTATACCCACAATTGTAAGCTATTTAAATGTATCTTATGTTCTTATAGCTTTTATTTTTATTTTCTCATTCATTTTAGTATATTTTTTAAATGATATCTCTTAGGAAGTTTTCAGCAGTATTATTTTAGCTGTTTATCATCTGCTCTTGTTCTACAATGGTGAGAATGTATTTAAAGATGTTATATACCTGTCACTTTAAATTGCATGCTAAGTCCCTATTGGTGTCACTCCATTAAGATATATATGATTAATTGATTTAAGGTTATTTTAACAATATTATATGCACTATGTAATTCATCATAATATATTAGATTGATAATACCCTTATTAGTGGTATAGAAGTATTGTACTATTATTACTATCGCCGTTTTTTTGTTTGCGTTCCTTTTGTGGAACGCATAGAATACGTTTGTACTATCATTACGATTGCCGTTTTTTGTTTGCGTTCCACTTGTGGAACGCATAGAATACCATCGTCCGGTTACGCCGCGTCATTTCCGGTATGACGCGTGCGTTCCACCGGTGGTTAATATAACCCATATCCTCCAATATATTATTGGCCAAGATGGCGCTGCGTCACTTCCGGTATGACGTGCGCACGAAAACCAGGAAACAGTAAGTAATTTTCAAACATATGAAGATAATTGCTTTAAGTTTGATTCCCTATATATTTGGACATTAAAAGGACTTTATCCACACTTCTGAAGAAGCCTCTACAGGTGAAACGAGTAAAGTGGATTTTTATGGACACTTGTCAGGGTAACGTCTCCCAGATTCGACCTGAGAACCAGCAACATGTGCCACCGCAAGATGTCAAGGTGGGGAGGCCAAAGCCACAGACGCCGGATGGTAAAGAGGAGAAGGCTGGGGACGCAGAAGACTCAGGCTCTGGCTGACAGCCAGTAGAGGCTGCTTCCGCGATTCTCACTGTGAAAATCACAGTGAGAAGACGCTGACGTCCATAGGAAAGCATTGAGTAATGCTTTCCAATGGGTTTTTTTTTTCAATTTGACAGTTTTTATTTATTTTATCAGTAAGCAACGTATTCAGGGTACAGAAAACAATGGGATTATAGTTAATGAGATTAGATTTGTACAGTCGCTCATTATACAGGGGGAGGGTACATAACAGAGGAGGGGGGGGAGAGAGAGGGAGGTGCATCACAGGTAGAGGGGGGGAGGAGAGAGGGAGGTGCATCACAGGTTGATACAGACAAGCATTTTTAGTAACATTAGATCCACTTTATTTCCAGTTCAGAGCGACAATATGTCCCCACAATAGCATGTCACACAACACATAACAACTTATCAGCATCAGCATCCCACGGGTGGCTGTGGGGGTGTGGGTAAGCATTTGCAACTTGGGTGTGTTAAGGACATTGCAGCTTATTTGCGAGGTACAGCCCCTAGTGCTTTTCCCGGTATATTACCAGATCTCCATGTTTGCCAAAGCTCCCAAGTTTTCCTATAGAGTGTAGAGAGAGGGAAGAGGGACGTTTAGGAAGTTTTTTAAATCCACTGCTTATGCAATTCCTCTAAGAGGTTTTCCTTCTTGGGAAGGATCGTGGACTTCCATCTCCTTGCTATCAATTGCTGCGCCGTCAAGGCTATGTGTAAGGTCAACTTTCTAGCGTGTTGGGGCATTTCTCTAGGGAGATCCAGCAGTATGCATACGTGTGGGGTGGATAGGGGAGAGCTTTGTGTGGCTTCTCGGATCAATGCATGGATTTCAGTCCAATAAGGATGTAGCTGTGGGCAGCTCCACCATATATGGTGCATTGAGCCCTCTGTTGCGTGGCATCTCCAGCAAAGTGGTGAGGCAGAGGGAAAGATCTTGTGCAGTCTGGTCGGCACTAAGTACCAACGGTATACAATTTTACGGTGTTGTTCAATGTGAAAGGTGGATTTTAGTAGCTTGGTGAGGCCTAATGTCATCCATGTGGAGGTTATATAAATTAGAATAAAAGGTTGCAAATGTGTTACTGATTGTTTGTGGGTCTATGTGTTTATTGCCGTTGTCATCTATTATGTGGGATATTTTACATTGGGTCGATCTAGCCCTGAGCAATGCTGCTAGGTGTTTGGTGGCTTTGCTGGAGGTGTGGTACGTGGTGGCCGTAAGCTTATGAAGAAGACCATTTGTTCTGTCTGCCTGTAGTTTGGTAATGGTCGTCTGCAGGTCGTTTATTTGGTTTAAGTACGCTTGCGTGGGTTGTGCTTTATTTTTCATACTGACTTCAGTTAAGGTTTTGTAAGCATCTAGTAGCGTGAGCTGATTTCTCCTCTTAAGATAGGAGGACCTTTTAATAAAAAGCCCTCTGATTACGGCTTTATAGGCGCTCCACACCATACTGTAGGTGACCTGCCCTGTCCCGTTCGTTAAGGCGCCATTGCCCTCGCCCTCTGAATTGAAAGTTATCGTGTAGGTGTAGGTGTACTGGGCCGTGGTCCGACCATGTGATTTCCCCTATCCTGCATTCCCTTAATTGCGCTAGTGTGGCATTGTCTTAGAAAAAAGTGTCTGTTTGGGTATATGTGTTGTGGACTTTCGAGCGAAACGTGCAGTCAGCCTGTGTGGGATGTAATGTTCGCCAGGCATCATATAGTCCGTGTTGTGCCAGTACTTTGGCTATAGCTTTACATGTGTCGGCTATGTGTGATTTCCTCCTACCCGTGTGTGATTTCCTCCTACCCGTGGGGCGAGCTGTCGTGTCTAAGGTTGGCAGTTGGATAAAGTTAAAATCCCCACATAGGATCAGGCCCCCTGTCTTAACCTCATCTATGGTGAGGAATAGAGTTTGAAGGTAGCGTTTGGGTTCTACATTAGGAAAATACGCCGCAGCCAGTGTATACATTACGTTATTAAACATGCCTATGGGCGTATTTAATGTGCACGTGGCTCTGGCCACGCATGCGCATTCGGCTCCACTCGGGAGCCAACGTTGGATGGGGAGGAGAGGTCACCAGCGTCAAGGGAGCACGGAGCTGGATTAAGGTAAATGGCTGAAGGGGTTTTTAAACAAGTTTGATTTCCTGGCACTATAGTGGTCCTTTAACATTATAATTACATTATAAAATTGTGCTTCCTCATCGGTAAGCCACTTAATGCAATATTACTCACAGTAAAATTACATGCAATCTGTTTATCTATGTCAAGTATTGTTGCTCTCGTACATGCTGTTGTGACTTCACAAGACTCTCTGTATTATAATGCACAGCAAAAAAAAAAAAATTCTGTCTGCCTGGTCACCTTAGGGCCCTCCAGAATACGACCTACTTACCCAGATGGCCTGCGCCTACTCTGCCTGAGTATGCTGTGTTCGGATAGGAGAATGAAGGCATCCGGCGATGGAGCACTGATGTCGGTGTTCCGCCAGCACAGCTCCCTCGCCAGTGGCGTACATACCAGGGTCGCAGGGGCCCGGCCGCCCCTGCGACCCGGTATGTACCCACAAGGCCAGCCTCTTCCCCTGGGGGGCCCAGGAGCCGACCACCCCAGGGCCCCCCGAGGCTGGCCCTGCTGTCACCCGGAAGGTGGGTGGCCGGTCGGGCACGCGAGGGAGCACTCAGTGCTTCCTCTTCCGCTCCCTCACGCACCGCACTGATACCGGAGCCGGAAGATGACGTCATCTTCCGGCTCCGGCATCCCTGCGCGGCGCGCGAGAGAGCTGAAGAGGAAGCACTGAGTGATCCCTCGCGCGCCCGCCTGCCTGCCCAACCGGCCACCCGCCCAGGAGCCCAGCAGCACCACTGGACCCCAGGGAATCCCCCCAGCACTCCAAAAGGTAAGGAGGCTGGGGGGATTACATTTCAAAAAACAAAACAAAACTAGTGTTAGTGTTTGAGTGTTAGTGTGAGTGTGTGTGAGTGTTAGAGTGAGTGTTAGTGTGTGTGTCTGCTAGTGAGTGTTAGTGTGAGTGTTAGTGTGTGTGTCTGCTAGTGAGTGTTAGTGTGAGTGTTAGTGAGTGTTAGAGTGAGAGTGTGTGTGTCTGCTAGTTAGTGAGAGTGTTAGAGTGAGTGTTAGTGTGTGTGTCTGCTAGTGAGTGTGTGTGTGTCTGTTAGTTAGTGTGAGTGTTAGAGTGAGTGTGAGTGTTAGTGTGTGTGAGTGTGTGTGTCTGCTAGTGAGTGTCAGTGAGTGTGTTACTGTGTGTGTCTTACTGAGTGTGTGTGTGTGTTAGTGAGTCTGTTTGATGTGTTAGTGAGTGTGTGTTTGTCAATGAGAGTGTATGTTTTGTAAGTGAGTGTGTATGTACGTTTGTCGCTGACTGTGTCTCTGTCAGTAAATGTGTGTGTCTGTTAGCTAGTGTGTATGTGTCTGTAAGTGTATGTGTGTGTGTGTCTTCAGCACTTACCTTTCTCCAGCGCCGGACTCCCTTGGCGCTGAGGATCCCTCAGCCTCTCAGCTCCGAATGCGACTGCGCACGCATTCAAACCGCCCATAGGAAAGCATTACTCAATGCTTTCCTATGGACGTTCAGTGTGCTCCTCTAGCGGCTGTCAGTGAGACAGCCACTAGAGGCTGGATTAACCCTCAGTGAAACATAGCAGTTTCTCTGAAACTGCTACGTTTTCAGCTGCAGGGTTAAACTAGAGGGACCTGACACCCAGACAACTTCATTGAGCTGATGTGATCTGGGTGTCTGTAGTGGTCCTTTAAAGGACCACTATAGTGCCAGGAAAACATACTCGTTTTCCTGGCACTATAGTGCCCTGAGGGTGCCCCCACCCTCAGGGACCCCCTCCCGCCTGGCTCTGGAAAGGGGAAAAGGGGTAATACTTACCTTTTTCCAGCGCTGGGCGGAGAGCTCTCCTCCTCTGATCCTCCTCTTCTCCTCCCCGTCGGCTTTATGCGCACGCGCGGCAAGAGCTGCGTGCACATTCAGCCGGTCACATAGGAAAGCATTCATAATGCTTTCCTATGGACGCTGGCATGCTCTCACTGTGAAAATCACAGTGAGAAGCACGCAAGCGCCTCTAGCGGCTGTCAATGAGACAGCCACTAGAGGAAAAAGGGGAAGGCTTAACCCATTCATAAACATAGCAGTTTCTCTGAAACTGCTATGTTTCATTGACATTCATTGTTTATGAAAAAATGGGTTAACCCTAGCTGGACCTGGCACCCAGACCACTTCATTAAGCTAGAGTGGTCCTTTAACTGTGTGTGCATCTGCATGCACTGGCGTACATACCGCGGTCGCAGGGGTCGCAGCCCTGTAACCCCTGCGACCAGGTGCCCACTGCCATGTGTTGCGGCCCGGCCTGCGCGCAGGGGGGGCCCACGGATCAATTTTCGCACCGGGGTCATGTGTACACCACTGTCCCTCGCATGCCCTACAGTGATGCTGAAAGCAGGGTTCTGATGTCACTCTGGCCCTGCATTCACTAAACAACACACTGGAGCAGTGCTGGAAGAGCATGAAGATTACACAAGTCCCACACTGGACCTCATGGAAAGGATCTACTCCAGCTCTCCCAAACATAGTGTGTGTGTGTGTGTCTGTCAGTGAGTGCATACAAACAAAAGAGGGACACTTTAATTTTAGAGGAGTGAGTGGAAATGTAGCCAGTGTTTGTGACGAAGTGGCTACTAAAAAAGACTGGACATACCTCATTTGCAATACCTTGGGTTGTCTACCATTGCAAATGGTATGCCATCAGGGGGGTAATTCTCATTCCTGGGCTACCAAATGGTCTCAAAAGCAACGTAACCAATCTGGCGAATTTCAATGTGAAAAAACTGAAAAATGTAACATGCTATATTTGACCCTGTAACTTCCCAAAACACCAAAAAACCTGTACATTGGGGATACTGTTTTACACGTGAGACCTTGCTGAATACAAATATGTGTATTTTATTGCAGTAAACACAAACAGTATTATGACTAAAAAAAATATATTTCTTATTTTCTCCCATTTGTTTTTATATTTTATTCATATTAAATAATGTTTCATAGCTAAATATTTGATGTTAAATGAAAGCCCTGAATAAAATGATATATAATAAGTGTGGGTGCACTTAATATGAAAGAGGTGAATTACGGTTGAACAGACACATAGTCAAAAAGGTTCATACATTTAGTGTGGTCTAGGAGACAGTTGCTTGTGCGAAAATGTTTCCATTATGGAATACAATCATTCTGGCTCTGCGTCCTAACCTGCCTGGAGAGAGAGCTCGGCTGCCCGATGCCATTTTCATTCAATGGCTCTGAGAAGTTGCCAACTGCAGGACACGACTCAGACTGTGTGTAAACTGAGGACAGCCACTGTATGCAGTGTTTACAGACCAGTTTCACTCATTCTGTGTGTTATGGGACACTTCTAATGATAATCCCATTTCTGCAAGTTTCATAAACCAGATTGAGGGTCCTGACTGGTGGTGCCTCTTACTGGTGGGGGAAGGAGGGTCTGCCTCCTACTGACAGTTGATGTGTCAGTAGCATAAGAAGCCTTTTTAAAAATGTGACCTTTTCACCTCATTATCTAACTACAATAAAAATCAGGTCTTGTTTTACTTCACTATTTCACTTAAAAAATATCTAAACGTGAAAGATGGTGAAACCATTATTGACATTTCCACATGTCGACACCTTGTAAAGGGCTTGAAGGTAACACCACACCCTCTACTATTAATATTGGTTGACTTGATGGGAAGTGCTGACGCAGATCCTGCTACTTGATCTGTCTATTGACAGAAATAATGACACATAAGTAACTCTCAGGGAGCTAAACAAATGATATTCAGTGTCGTTGCCTATTTTGGTCAGTCCACTTCTAGCCTTTCTATCAACTTTGTTCATTTATGGTATGTAAAGTGGCAGCGTTAACGTTACAGTGTTCCTGTGCACACAGTTAGATGCTGACGTGCTTTTCAGTAAAGCTTTATAATGAGTGCCACCAGTAGTTACAAGTGTGCTTGCTGCCTTTCACTAGGAATTCTGAATGTGTTGGGAAATCACAAGACATTCCAACGTTATGACAATAATGTTACAAACTTTGTATGTCAGTGAAACGCCAACAGATTTGGTACCTGTGCTACAGTTGAGGTCCTTGTTCATCGAACGTTCACTTGCATAAAATTGAAAAAAATCTTTAGCACTCAGTTGGTTGAGATAATGGTAATTTATTCAGCCATCAAACAGGAATAGGCAACGTTTTGACATGTAAAGTATCTTTGTCAAGCCATCAGCTATGTGTGCGCATTAGTGGGCCCTAGGTGACTGCTTCTACAGCACTGGTTTATAACTCTATGAAATGGTTAGTTGTATTAAATGAGCACTAATATTACCCCAGTATATTTTAAAAAAAAAACACACACACTCTGTTAATTTGGTATTACAATGCTGCTACTCTTTAGGAGTGAAAGTATGTTGTTTTGGTTTTAATTTTTCATTCAGTATAGGACTATAAATCACACACATTGTAAGTGCTATCATTTTTTTACAGCTGGTCTGTATTTCCCACACATTTCTGCTAAAACCCCTGATCTTTAACAGATGCTAATTCTGAAAACAACAACAAAGTGATGAGTAAAAAAGGAGAGTAGTTGTCCTTTAATGCGGTTATAATAATCACGTGTAGATCAGCTCTTTAAATATAGTGTGTCAGTTTAAACTGACAAAATGGCCGGTTTTTATTATCTAATTAAAAAGTTCCAGTTCATAAAAAATACAAAAGAACAGAACATATGCATGACAACAAATGTTTTTTTTAAAGTGACCCCTGCACACAATCTTTAAATGGCCCCTATACAAAGAGGCATCAAGCTAGCTATACAAACACTGAGGTCAGTGAATGCAAACCTTTTTCATCCCAATAGAGAACTCTGAAAAAAAAAATAAAAGAAAAAAAAAAAATCGGGTAATGAAACTAATCCAGACCCATTATCAACAACTCTTTCCTCGACTACAGACTTATTCACTAAATTGTAAACTGTTAGGAATTAAAACTATAGCAAAAATGGCATAACAACTCTCCAAGTCATGCGTGTTTTTAGTTCACCTATATAAGCCTTAATAACATTTTAATTCACCTTGAAATCACTTTGACTCCCAATGCAAGTATCCATTAAGCAAATTTAAATTTGGCCAAGTTTTGGTCAATCGACGGAAAATTTCCTGTGATTCGTAATTCTGAGTTCTGCCCGTGGCGCCAAACAAAATGTAAATGATGGAGAAAAAAAGATGAGTTTTGGATGGGCACCGCCACTAAATGTTTTTATTCACAGATCAAGTGATAAGTGACTGATAAAGGGGGAAAATAAAGAAAAATATAGTTGTTTTTTTCACTGCTCCCCCCTTCTTTTAGCTATTACTTCTCGCTTTACCTGTAAACAAAGTGGTGGGAAAATGCGCCCACCAAAATATATACCTAATGTTATGTTAAGTCTAAATTTTGCAATACACTGATTGGCACATTTTTCACAACATTTTTCACAAAACAACTGCATAAATAAAATTCATTCAAACCAAAATGCCACAAGGACACATTTCAGTCCACTAGCACAAAAAATTTTTCGAGCAAATTTATTTGGTCAAACTAACTTTTTCCATTGTGCACAAGACTAGTAATTAATGCACATCCTGCATTTCAGTCCTCTTCACTCACAGTTTTCTTCCACATTGCAAGAAATCCTCATCTTCTTCACCACAATAGTTGCTATTTCCACTTCAGTTTCCTCCGCCCTTGTCTATTTTCTCCAATTTCTGGAGCTCCTTCTCTAAAAATAAATAAGCTGGCACCACCATATGATTGTCTAGGGTTCGAAAATGACTCAGTAGTTGAGCCCTTTAAATTAGAAAGCATTATCCACATTTATTTTAATAAATATAAATTATATACGCGATGTGGTGTCTTCCCTTTCTGCAAAATAATGTAAAATCCCATTATTGGTGGGTCACCCTTCAAAAAAAAAAAAATTATAATTGAACAAGGAAGACTATATCGTCTAGTGTCTATAGCATCTCATCTCAAGTCTCATTCAAAATCTCACATAAGAAATTCCACATAGCATCCTAAACGAAGTGACTTCATTGGCAAAAAAAAAAACAAAGGAAAACGTTTTTGTTTTTTTCCTTTTCAAACATGTTGACAATTAGTGTTCCAAATTCCAGAATCGGAGTGTCCCACAGATTTTACACAATTCAGTTTGAGTGCTTGAAGAAGTTCTTGATGGGTCTTGACATGATCAGAATGAGGACTTGTCCTGTCGTAGTGCACAATTGGTGGCAATTTGTGTACTGGCATACTGCCTCTTTTGTGAGCTCAGCAGTGGCGTTTGTGTTCCCATATCATGACTGCTGTTCTTATTTAAGCATTGTAGTCTCTGTTGAATGAACCAGTATGCCAAGCAGTTCAGAAAGCCCTGAGACATTGCAGTAAAGGCCTGTAAAAAATGTAAACAACTTAGATTATTCTGTTTTCTGCAGTCCTGAGGATCAAATGAATCCTTAAATCTAAACAAAGCAGAGATTTTCTGCACTTCTGATTTTCTGACACATCAAACGGGTTATTGTCCTGTGCCCATATTATGAGATATTACTGCCCAAGGTGGGTGGACAACTAATTCTCATCTAGAAGCCAGGTCAATATATTCAGTGCCTGATCACCAACTTATTTATTAACCTAGTTAAATAAAAAAAATGTGTCTTTGAAATTGAAATATTGCTATTACTCAAATACAAATCACATGAATATTTATCAGCAAAATGTAAAAACAAATGGGTTTGGAGCAAAAATAAAATGTTTAGAGTTAGCTACTGTCTCTGACACAGCTGTGTCTCAAAAAACAGAAGCTAGAAGATGAAATATAAACAGAATTGTATAGATGTTTAAACAAAATGTGGATTGTGTAAAATGGTAGAAGCCAACGATCCAATTTAGGACACAGTTTGACCTCAGAAAACATTGCTTGCCATAAACAGAGACGCCCCTGCTTTGTCTTTTTCTTTGTTACATCTGTAACATTTATAACAAGCCACATGCTGCAATGTGTATGACTAATCTTTTCCTTTGGTGGATATTGTTGAGATGGAACATCTTTCTGCCAGCTCTGGAAATGTATTCAGGATACAAAAATTTGGAGATCAGCCTGTTACTATGCTGATGGGGTATAAAAAGGCAGGTTCGCAACCAGAACATCAGAAAGGAAACCATTCTCTTCCTCATGCTTACTTAAAGCGGCACTGTCATGCCGAACTTACCTTTCCTCAATCTCTTCCTCTTCTCCCCCTCTCTCAGGATCTGTTCTTCATTTCTTCCTGTCTTCTTTAGTTTTCTTTAAAATCATAAGACAAAGTAGGGACTCTTTGCCTTATGGAGGATTCCTCCGCTTGACCAGCTCTGACCAGCGGAGGAGCAAAGTGTGCTTCATTTCCGCTGGTCAGAGCAATTTTCCCATGATCCCTAGCTTTCCTCAGTGTTCTCACAATGCTTCCTGTCATTTTACATGAAACTGCCGAATTGCGTTCTAACCGAATGACAACAGTATGTTCGTTTCTTTTAGAACGCAATTCGGCATTTTATTCGGATCGGAATTTCATTCTAATGAATGAAACTCTGATCC